>OY365816.1:17839258-18430218 GCA_959347315.1 Bimastos eiseni
GTGACGATTATACGATGAATCTGATTATAGATGTGATCTGCAGCGTGCATGTAAGGATTGGGTGCAGAGCTAATAGCGTGGGAACAGCAACCACTTCTTGGAATCGGAGCCTGGGAAAGACAAATTGTCGTCGGTCTCAGAAGCCCGATGCTTACGTTCAAGTTCTTGACAGAAGACAATGATACTTTTATATATGTATATATAATATATTATATATATATACTATATATATTAGCATCATTGTCTATATATATATATCGCTTCCTCCTTCTTATGCCTTGCGTGTACCGTCACGACAGTTCTTATAGGCATATATATATATATATATATATATATATATGGCATACATGACATCGTACACCAATTGTTTGTTAAAGATGAACGTTGTTGTCGCTTGTATACGAAATAAAGAGTTAACTCATTCATTGGCTGTTCAGTCTACAAGTATATATCCTACAACTGAAGCCTTATAATCAGCGGACTCACAGAGGATGCTTCTGAGGACGGGGCTGCAGTGGTAGTGGTTATCCTGGAAGTAGCGTTTCTTCAACAGAAACTTGTCAGGAACGACCTCTATAAGCCAGCCGAAATTTTGCTATAATTGTATTCACTGTTTCCGGGAAATAAATCTAACGATGGTATGAAAATAAATAGGCCTAATAGATATTCGTCGATTTTTAAAATCCTCAAACCGTATCCTTACGTATTTATTTATTTAACTTATTTATTCTGAAAGTTGATATCGCCCGTCTTCCAACATTTTTTGGTCAGAAGTACAAACACCTCGACGGCGCAATTGCAATTGTATTGCAGAGCAATCGTGTGCGTAGGACTTGCTCAAATCAATCAAACATCAAATCAAATATGTTTTAATTGATCCCGTTTTGATTGTACACTGTTATTACATAACAAGTAGAAAACGAAAAAGCTGTACAAGAGAACATTTTAGCAATAACATAAAATTCTAAGGGACAGGACAATAGGGAAAAAGAAGGACCCTAAGGTACACAAAATCCCGCAATTACTAATTAATAAAAATTGTAGTTGTGCAAAATCTCTGGGACTAAATACAAAACTTCAAAATTTCAATTTTTCACATTCCATAATTTAAAAATAGGTGTATAGATTTTGGTCATTGTGGCCTATGTACAATTTTATTTGGTAGCTATAATTTTAGCGTCATTTCTTTCGACAATACAAGTGCGTTCCGGCACATTTTTTCTAGAAAAAAGCACTTAGTAAACCCAGAGTGCCTACCCCTATTATAGACCGTATAAACAGGACCCTAAACTATACGTATACGGTAGTTTCCCTTTGTGCGTTTAGTGCATTGCATCGATAAGCGTCATCGACGTTTAAGAAGCGACTTTTATAGATCGGCCAACAACACACGTTCGTATCCCCACCAGCGTAAGAAAGCGCTCGGGCCATGGGAGCGCTCGATTCGTCGTCAGGCCAACAGGTGGCCTTTTCGCAATTGGCACCTTTCATGACCGACTGCATTTGAAAGGAACTCGCACGGCGACTAATGCCCTGTTTGTCCGTTTGACATAAAGAAGATTCTATTCATAACTGCGATTCTAAAGAGTGTCATCTCTGCACAGGTCATGCATGCAATCTTTGCCTTTGTGTTACCGTACCTGACGTTTGCATGCCTCGCAAATGACACGCGTCGGATATAATTCCATCTAATTATTACCCTGCAAAGATGATAGCATAATACTATAAACTTTATATATAATAATAGAAAAAAATGAAGTGGAAAAGGAAGAATATCGGGAGGAGAAGAAGGAGCAGGAAGAGGAGGATATATGAAGCCGGAGCAGTAGGAATAAGAAAAGATGGAGGAGGAAGACCTTTAAAGGAACAAATTTGGATGAAGAGGAATAAGACGAAAGAGAAGATGACGATGAAGAAAATGAAAACGAAAAAGAAGAAATAGAAGAAGAGAAAGAAAATGAATAAGGAGAAGGCCCAACATATTAGGACGAGAAAAGAAGGATAAGTAAGCAAACGCTCGTAGATTCATACTATGGTACAATAACGTAATTTAGACAGTCAGTCAATTCGAGACAAAATGTTAACTTTGATGCATGCTCATTAAAATGTCAGACTGTCTTTTGCACTGAGTATACCAGATTTTCACTCACAAAACTTATGAATTACGTGCAAGATAAAAAGAAAAGAGGACCAATGAATTAATCACCAAACATAATTTATGCTGTGCGCGGTATTATAGACCATTATCTAAACGAGGGCAAAACATGAGACGGAACTTAGAACAAATAACCGAAAAGAATTTTAATCGTTTATTCTATTTCACAGTTTCTTAGTTCGTCACCAAACGGCTAATGTCAGGAGCTGAACCAGATGATAACGAAGACAATGATAGTACTACTGTAACGGAACGGGGCCTATTCGACAGTGACCAGGATGACGACTTGCAGCCCCGTCCGATATGGGGGTAGTTCGAGTTGCAGTCCGCTGAGTAAGGCTTCAGTGGTTTGCTGAAGACTAACCATCTAAGGTTTAAATAGCTCCTTTCTGGATGACGCTTGGAATAAGACACGCTTGTTCGATAATCCTCTTTTAATGTACAACGAAAAACAATACTTTTGTAGCGCCCATTCGGAAACAGTCCGTATCTCACTCCCTCAATACGCCCTACGTCGATAACTAACGAGTAATTGCAACGCTACGTCAATGGCTAACGGCGACTACTATGCTACGTCAATGGCTGACGGCGACTATCGCAAATCTACGACGACTATATCCACGACGACTATATCCACGACGACTATATCCACGACGACTATATCCACGATGACTATCGCAAAGCAACGACGACTATTCGTGCTTCCTAGGAGCCGAGACTGCAAGGCCGAAGCCGAATCTACAAGGCTCCCCGATGACGATCTCCAGACGACGACCACGATCATACGACCACGATCTTCCAGGCGAACTCCTTTTATACTAATTTGCTGTAGATAGTAGATGATACACAGTAGATAGGAGACAGTAGAGACTACACAGTAAATAGTAGATAGACTACAGTAGATAGGATACAGTAGATAGTAGATATCTACAGTAGAAAGTAGATAGACTACAGTAGATAGTAGATATACTACAGTAGATAGGATACAGTAGATAGTAGATATCTACAGTAGATAGACTACAGTAGATAGTAGATATCTACAGTAGATAGTAGATAAACTACAGTAGATAGTAGATAAACTACAGTAGATAGTAGATAAGCGTATACAGCAGGTAGATACCACAGTAGAAAGAACACAGTAGACAGATGTACACAACAGGCCGACACTAGTTAAGCGTACCCATAAACCGTCACACTACTATAGCCTAATATGATGATCTATGAAGTGCTATTATATAGCGCAGCTGAGGCCGAAGCAAGAGTGATGTTTGCAAGTTTAAAAACTCAATGACAATCTCCTGATACTTTAAACAAGTGAAAGTAAAAACATTGGTTTTTCGGGACCCTCTTTTGTTGACTTTTGGTAATTTGGTAGATGGCGCAATCGATCCATTTATGATATAAACTTGCCGGAATGGAGCTCGTCAAAAAGGACTCGTTCGAGTGGGTAAACGATATTTAATTTTTTGCATGTTTTGTCATTTTTTTCTCAATGTTTGAGTTATGTCCCCAAAATTTTAATACACTGCATTATCATACAAGAGTGACGTGTGTGCAAAATTTCAGCTCTGTAGGTCGACGGGAAAATACCGGAAAAAGAGTTGAAAGAACTCCGACGAACCGACGATCCGACGTCCAGTTCATTACAAACTTTACGCAAGCCCAGTTAAATAAAAGAGGGTAAAAAGATAGGTCTTGAGCTGTGATTTGAATGTCTCCAGAGATGCATGGTCGGGAAGAGTGCTCCTACGGCAGAGAAGGAACATTCGTCGTTATATGAGGATGATGGCTACGACGACGACGATGAAGATGCTGCTGCTGATGATGATGATTATGATGATGAGGAGGAGGAGGAGGAGGAGGAGGAGGAGGAGGAAGAGGAGGAGGACGACGACGACGATGATGACGATGATGACGACGACGACGACGACGATGATGACGATGATGACGATGATGATGATGATGACGATGATGACGATGATGATGATGATGATGATGATGATGACGAGAGTTCTGTGTACATTCGTGGCTGGTGTTCCTTTTTCCGACAGGTGAGCAAGTTCGTGCGCAATAATCAGGAGAAAATAGAAAACACGAGAATGTTTGTAACATGAGAAACACGAAGAGATTGCAAGGAAGATACTCAGCTAAGACAGAAGAAAAGACACTACAGCATGTGTGGTGCTTCATGGTGTAAAATAGACTATAGTATACGATTATGAAGAGAAAGGCTACAGACGGGAGGGAGGGCATGGTTATTATAAGAGACATTTATGCAAAACATCCATCAACCTCCGGAATTAAGGCAAGAGGCCGGATGCAGATGGATGTTCTGCATAAATGCCCCATTTGAGGGTCAACCGCGGGATCAGCCATGAATACCGTACATTAGTCGCAATTAGGATCACCGTCCGTCCGTCCGTTCGTCATTCATCGTTTGACACACGTCAGCGTGTCAGTCTGATCCCCACGAGGGCACCTGTTCCTGTAGGCGACAGACATGGCACCATCATCAGCCCAGCTTCGCCAGCAGCAGCAGCAACCGCCTGGTCAGTTACCGGTCGGTCCTACGGCGCACCTGTTTTATCATCATGGGCGCCCAATATCATCGCTATTGCCTGGACTTATGGGCATCTGGATATCGGCAAATAACTTGAAAGCGATGGCCTGTTGCTTTCGAGTGAACTCAGGGCATGCAGCAAGCTGCGTTTGTTTAGGCCCCTAGTACGATTCTGTATCTGCCTGCCTAGAGACACAAGAGCTGCTTGATTGCTTCGGTCACCGAGGCTAAGACTGGCTGATTAATGAGTGGACCTCACAGATGAGCTTGTAGTAACCATATGCATGATTACATACAACATACATACATACCAATATAGGCCTACCTATTGGCCTATTTCTTCACAGCATAGGCCTAGGCCTATTGGTGTTAAGTCTAGTAATTAGGGCCTAGGTAAGGCGGCTAGATCAGAGCTCTGACATCGCTCTTTACAGAATTCTGTGAAATTAATTTTATTTATAGGCCTACTATGCGGATATAGGCCTACATATTCACGATCGAGATGGTTAGGCTAGGATATATTGGACTTGGAAATGAAACGGAATGTTACAGTTAGTTTTTGTCTCATCATAGGCCTATAGGGCCTATCCTAGCGCGTATAGGCGATAATAGACCCTAGGCCTATATATGGATGCCTTAAACTGTATTAAATCTTTTCTTCTCCTCCTCTCCCTCCTTCGCCGTCTCACCCTCCCCCTCCTCCGTATACCTTCCTACAGCTGCACTTCGCTCATTCTCTCATGCTATCTCACTGTTATCTCTCGTCCACCTCTTCTTTCTCTTTTTGTTCTTGAAGCTTCTCACCGTGCCTTCTATCGTCAACTTCTGTTTTCCCATATGCTTATTTCTGATGCTGCTACCTTTGCTTTTCTCAGTTTTCTGTTATCAGCTTCAATTTTCAACCAACTTTTTCGCTGTTAGGCCCATATAATTTATATAGTTTTGCTTTAGGCCTACGTTCTTCCGCTTTAGTTAATGCTTTTAGTTCAACCTGAGCTTCAATTATTGGAACTCTCATGAGACCTACTCTCTTCAATCGTAAGCCTTACCTTCTAGTTCAGCTTTAGGCCTACGTTCTTCCTCTTCAGCTGCTTTCAGCCGGACGTCATTAATTCAAACTCACGCTTCTCCCTCTTCAATTGTCTATCAGTTTCATCCGCCTTTTTCGTTGCATTCTAACGATTTGCCTACTATTCATTTTCTCCTCTCACAGGCTCTTTCGACGGCGTCAACTTGGCCAAATTCGTCTGCATCTGTAGGCCTACTGCCCCTTACTTGAGTCTTTAGTTTTCTGGCCTAAGCAATATACTTTTTGCCTCAATTGCTCAACCGATATTTCAGGACGTGTTCTCAAGCTTAAAGCAGTGAATTCATTTGTCGCTTTATTTCCAATTTATCTGCTATGGTACCATGCACTTTATCCATAGACGCTCGAGCTATTTATCCAGTTTGGTTCAGCAATCGTAATTAGTGTATTAAACGCGATTTCTGTTTTTCCAGCCGCAAGCTAAAAAATTGAACTTAATTAATCACTCTATTTTTATTTGTGTCTGGGGTGGTATGGTGCGAACGGGGCGTATATAACGGAAACACAACAATACAGTGGATTTAGGTTTTAATGTGATAAAAATAATTGAGTTTTAGAATGACAGATCTTCAGGCTAAATATCAGAAATTAGCTGCCGAATATTCAAAGGTGACCGATTCTTCTACTATTGCATAGCAGCAAAAACACTAGGACGCGTAACTACGTTTACATTTACGTAGCGGCGATATTTGGATATCTTGGTGACCTGTGGTTATTAATGATCTGCAAACGCAAAGAGAAGTGCAGACTATTGCTTATAATAACGAGCGTCCTTGGATGGAGTTTATATAAGTGAGAAATTTTATTATGGCTTTACAAATAAGTGTCCCTGTTAGCGGGATTTGTTATCTCTTCTGGGTCTAGTTTACTCTGCTTGATAAATCGGAAGTTTACCACTGTAAGTAGGCTCCCTACCTTGATCTATGATTGCAATAATGATTGAAGGATGGATTTGATGCCGAAGTGGGTTTAACTGATGTGCCTGATATCACTGTTATATTTAGGAATTTTTCAGATGTGAAACTTTGAAATTTCAACTTGGATACTATGCAAAAATTGGAGACAATAGTTAAATGCTAAGTTTGTTAAGTGTGTATTGATCTTTGATTAGATGCATCAATGACGTGTCACAGGATGTATATATATATATCTCTCCTTCAGGCTTGAATTAAAACTCTCACAGGGGAGAGGTCAGCCGCTCGGATCCTTCTTCTCCATTTGACTCTGTCGTGCGTGTCTTCATTTTTCAATTTTATAGTCTTCAGGTCCTTTTGTATCATATCTTCCCATCCCTTCTTCTGTCGTCCCCAACTGCGTCGTCCGTTGACATCGGCTTTCATAATTCTTTTAATGGAGCTTTCGTCCTCTCGTCTCCTTACATGACCGTACCATCTCATTCTGGTCTCTCATATTTTTCCCGTAATACATGCCACTCCTAACGTCTTTCTGATGTCTTCGCTCCTTTTCTTATCCCTAAGCGATACTCCAAGAATCCACCTCAGCATTCTCATCTCCGTTCTCTCTAATAACCCTTCTTCTTTCTTCGTCAGTGTCCAAGCCTCTACTCCATAGGTCATCGCCGGTGTTATCATTGTTTTGTCACTGGATGTAAAATGCACTATGTGAGATTAGATAATGTAGAATTTTTTCTGATATTAGTTTTTTGTGTTCCTTATTAGCTTCGAGCTCAGCTACCAGTTTTAAAAAAGGCAGTTCTGGATGAACAAGCTAATGAAGAACAGCTGAAGGTTAGACTTTAATTGCACAATATATATTATTAATGATGAATCACAATATGTCTGAAATTTTTTAATTCTTATGCATAGACATAAAAGTATGTAAATAATAAAAGGTAGAATTTCAGGACTATTTTATCGAATTTCAGATACTATTTTAGGACTAGGACTATTTTATGATTACAGTAATTGAATGCTAATAGGATATTCTGGTTTTCCAGGACTGTTTTGTTCAGAATTAGGCATTACAAAAGTTACAATGACAATTGCTATCTGATATTCAACTTGAGCAATATCTGTCTAAAAGTTTCATAAAGATATTTATTTATTTAATAGATAAATAGGTTTACAGTACTAAAGAATGATAATTTATTGACAATCAATCCTTGAGAATTCACTAGATGTATATTTGTTAAATTGGATAATTACATGTTATATAAGAATTGATAAGTCAGCCAGCATAGCCCAGGTTTTTAATGACAATTTTTTTAAAGGAATTTGGTTAAGTCCATGGAAGTAAAATTCCTACAACCTGTATAAACTTAATAGGCTTTGTAGATTTCTCACTGTAGCAGAGCATGTTTTGATTCTTCCAACCACTCATCTACAGTTATTAGTGTTGCTAGAGCCATAAAAACAACACAAAGAGTTGGCCTCAATGATATGAATCCCAGCATTTGCAAAAATGCTATTGGACCTGTTGCAAATACTGGATCTGAAATTATAATCAACTTTTCCTTTGTGAGGGTCAAAGTTTAAATAACTCTGCGAGGTTAAAATGTTTGGAGCGGCTATAAAGGACCCATTAGAGTAATAACATGAGGCCCTGTTCATGCTTATACAGTACCGATATACCAGGAATATTATATGAAATTTAAGAATATTAATCATTTTCGTTTGGACAACTTTGTATATTAATTTAACAATAATTAATTGCTACTAGATCCTTCATTGTCTGTTTTCACTAACAATGTAGTATGTACTTATGTAAGTATGTATACTTACGAGACTATGAACTATTAATTATTTTGGAACTTTTAATTCGAACTACAATCTTTGTAATATGGACCTGTGGTGACCTATGTATTGATTCTTGATGTTTGTGAATTAGGAGTCTTTGAAAGGGAAAGATCAATCCATCCGGAAATTTGAACAGGAAGTTGACAGTCTAACATTTCGTAATAATCAGTTGTCGTCTCGTGTTGCAAGTCTACAGCATGAGTTAGAAGAAGCTCGCACCTCACACGGCAAGAAACAAAAGGTATCAGATACTTTGCTGTTTTTAATATTGTTCTTTTCTATTGTTTTATTGACAGAGGGATCTGTGAAATCTGATGGGAAAGGTAGTGTGAAATATTGAGTTGGTAATCCCATTATAATATGAAATAAAAATCTATTAATTTTTATATGTGCAGGTGTATGGTTTCCAAGTTTTAATTTACTCAGCCATATTGCAAGGGTGAGATTTTTTAAATTATTTTTTTAAATAAATATTTATCCTGGGAAATAATATTACTACTAATTAGGTATTTATGTATTTAATGAAATATTTCATTTTCATCTGAAATCGATTAACATTTTAATATTACATAATTTAATAATAATAATCCACGGTCATAATCGCATAAAATTATTACGTTATATTTTCTTTCGTTCCTGTTACTTCTTTTTGGATGCTGTAGAAATTTCAAGCTTGCAATTATGGTATCTCTTTCTGCAGGCATTGTAACTGGTAATGATGAAAGTGGAATTTTAAAGATTACAGTATTTTGAATGTCATATGTTATTTAACATAATATCATTTTGGCATTTCTTTGCTATGAGTGAGTTGATCGCATATTGACTAATCAGTCTGTAATAGTTAATCGGCTTTTCTTTTGGAACTTATTTTGTGCTAGAGTTTTGTTTCTGCTGGCTTTGTTTGGTGCTGTCCTTTGTTTAAAAATTGCTAGGTTTTCTTAATTAATTAAGCATGTTAATGACTTAAATGTTGTGCATAATGAGTCAATGTATTTATCAGCAAACAGGGGCAAGATGATGGTGGAACACTACTAGTGTCATTTCCATTGCATGTTAATGCTGCATAGTAATTGTATTGTGCAGCAATAATGTTGCTGCCTTGCCTGTTACAAATGTAATAAAAACTTAGCCAATCATGCCTAGGCAATCTTTTAGTCAAGAGAACCAACTGTTGAAGGTTATATATGGCAATATGGGTGTCCCCCAAGGGTCCAATCAAACTCTTTTTAAAACTGTTCTTTTTAGCCGTGCCAGTGTCGGGAGCGCTCCTGAGTAGTAGCTTTGAAGTGACTCTATATCATACCCTTTAAAACAAGTTTTCTTCTCAGAAATATCTATCAGCTGAATCTTTGTTTGTGTGCATACTAAATGTTTTTCATCGCTCACATTTTGTTGTTGTCTTGGTTTGGTTTATTTGGTTTTTTATGTTTATCGCAGAAAAGCTCAGCTCATGCCGTTCCCGATAGCCATGTTAATACCAACATAATTGATGAAGAGTTAAGGAGTAAAATTGAGGAAAATGCTCGCTTGCATAAACAGGTAAAATGAATTTTGCGTAGACATGTATTAATAGGTTTAGATAAAATTTCAGTTTCAACCGAATGGACTAATGATTTCATGAAGAGGCATACAATATTTTATTTTATTTTGTTAGAAATTAATGCATAACAAGTGTTTATAATTTCATCAGTGATTTAAATGGCAACTAATGAATATGACTTAATTTTTCATTTGCTTAGATTAATTATATATTCTTTGGGCTTGATGTTGGATCATTGGCTGTTAATTTAGCTTATTGTTTGTAATTTTGTTCTGAATTATTGACATCTTTGAAGCATGCTGAATGTTTTAGGTGACTAGTAGTCTCTGTGATTTGCTTTCAACCTGCTTTAATTAATGCCTTATGTTCTTGTCTGTTTTGTCTACGATTGTTTTTCTGTTGAAAATCACTTCTTAATTATTTGCTATCATCTTCACTGTTCAGAGTTTAATGGCAAATGAAAATCTGGTTGGTGTTGATAATTTCGTACACTGGCTCTGTTGTGAAGCCAAAGTGTTGAAATTGTTTTTCACTGCTTATTTAGGTGTATGAGGCGGACCAAGAACATCGAAATGAAGTTATGCAGCTGCAGGAACGTCTGTCGATCCTCGAAAGTGAAGCATCGCAGCATGAGGCGCTCATGAATTCTGTGATTAAAGAAAATCGAGAGCAGATCAACAAATTACAAGAGGAGAAAGCTTTGTTAGAGGTCATTTCTTATAAGCAGCTGTAGCTTTATATCTTCTGTGCAGTCATAGGCTTCTTCACCACCCTTTGATTTGTTCAAATGTCTTTTCGAGAATGCTTTGTTTGAAAAGTATGTCTCTTATACCATTCTGTGTGAGTTTGTGTTGTTATCATTCTCTTATGTTGACTTGTATTTCCTGGTCTGCTTGAATACATTTTCTAATTCAGGTATCACACTGAGCTCTGAATAGCAGCTAATGTGAAGTGTGTACTTTAAGTCTTTACTGGTATTCTTCCAGTAAGGACAATGAAAGATTGAAAAAAAAATGAAAGCTTTGAATGTGTTTGATGGCAGCTGTAATTAAGGTACAGGGAGTGCTCTTATATGGGTCCTATCAGGCCCTTAGTTACAAGGATGGAATAGGGTATCCAAAAGCATTTGAATTTCAAATGAAGGGAGGAATGGCTTATAAATGTTTTATCACATTTAACACAATATTTACCCATTCACTGGGTAAGGGTCTGGGGTCCTTTGCAGTTGACTACTCAGTTCTAGTTCTGACTTGTATCTTCAGCTATGAAGCACATTACTAGTTTTCTTAAAGAGGAAATATATAAATATGCACTTACTTACTTACTTACAGGACTGTATGAAGCATTGATAAATGTGATTGGTTACAGATTAAGATACACCATCAAGAGAAGGACACAAAGGAAGCGGTGCAGCAAGCTCTTGACTTGTGAGTACTGGACAAACAATTATTAGGTAAATTAAATCTGTTTTTTTTGTGTGCTAACAGATCCAGGATTTGAGAAGACTGAAATTGATGATGAATGGTGTCAAGTATGACTAGATATTTTTTTATGACTTTTGTTGTCATTGAGATTGCTTATTGATCAGTGGATTTTGGTTATCAAAAGAGATGATGAGATTAAGTTGATGATAAATGGCATCAACAAACGATTTGAAATGGCCTCCGTTTGACGCTCCGCTCCCTTCCTAGAATTCCCTCCCACGCATTCCTCTCTCATCTAAAGACTGTTTTATTTGGCTGCGCTGGGGTTGGAAGCGCCTCTGAGTAGTCACCTTGAAGAGGCGCTATACACAAATTCTCGTAATGAATGAATGAAATGTGCCTCTAAATATGTAATTGGATTGATTGATTGATATTAAGCAACTATTTTGGATATTTCATTGTTATTATGTGTTTTCTTGCCAGAGAAGAGCGATTGAATCATATGAAAGTGGAACTGATAAAACAAGTTGAGACATTGAGTTCAGTTGTACGGAGGAAGGTTGCGTTTGATGATGGACGTAAGACTCCTTTGTTTCACAGGGTTTTTATAGTGCATGGTTTTTAAATAGAGGCTTAGCGATTACATTTCTGTTAAGATTACTTGGCTGAATGCCTATAAGTTACCTTCAGTTGTTGGTTAAGTAGTAAATGGTTCATGTGTTGAAATCACTCTGCAATGCAAGAAATTTTAATTTTTTTTTGATTCAGTTGAAGCTCTAAAAGTCTATTGCCAACTTTATGTGCTTAATTTGTAAGGCATTTTAATATTAGATGCAGAGACTCCTTAATTCACCAGGTGAAGAACATTAAAGTGTTTAGGTTAAAAGACATTTTATTTAGCAGATGTTAAAGTTTGTTAGCTGAAGAGATTTCTTCTTCATTTAGAAGATAATAAGCTTTCCACTATATCATAAGGCATGTATGTAAATAGAAGTGAATATCAGTATATGAAGACTTTTTTTTGATGTAAATAAATATTTGAAATTAATTATTGATACTAAATCAGCCAAAATGGCTTTATTCTAACTTTAATTAAGTGTAAAACCTGGATAGATTTTCTGTGGTTATTTTGTGCAGACAATCCGTTGTTGAATACGTTGAACATTCCTCCTCACAATCACCAACATCAGTTGCAGGCCAGAGAGTTGGTTTCACAGGCAAATGTCCTCATTCAAAACCTCGTTCAAGGCTTCTCGGACTATTTCTCTCGCTGCGAAGAGCGCTCAAGATTGTTTTCGGAAATTAGCGACGGAGGAACATTGAGTGACATTAACAGAAAGGTTTTCTCCTTGCCATTTACATCTGCCATGTTTATTTAGCTCTCTGTCATTACACTTTGGAGTGTTAACACTTTTCCAGGTTGAGTGACGATGCCAAAGAACACTTTTAGAACATCTTAAATGTAAGGATCAAAACTGAACTTTATTGTTGTCTAACATAGGTTGACTGAAGTTTTTAAGACATAATTTTGAAATTTTTTTATGATTTTAAAAAGATATATTTATTGCCAGTAAAATTAAATGTGACGTTTGCACTTACACACCTGTTTTTAGTATTTATGTTTTGTTATGAATGATGAAATTTCTGAATTCTTTGTTTTATAAGCCATCTCTAAAGTTACATTGTGTAAAAACGATCACTGCCCAGTTTCTATTTTTATTAGTGCAATGCACTGTAATCTGCACTTGGATGATGTAATTCAATAATATAAGTGGATAATGTAATTAGGTTATGTTGAATAATGTAATTAGGTTATGTTGAATAATGTAATTAGGTGATAAAATTGGTTGATGTTAGTGGGTGATGTTATTAGATAGAGTGTTATTGGTTAATGTAATTGGTGTATGTAATGGATTGATGTAATTGGATGATGTTATTGGGTGATGTAATTGGATGATGTAATTGGATGATGTAATTGGGTGATGTAAGTGGATGATGGTGTTACCCATATTTACTAAATTAGATAAGTCAAATGGATACAAGACTATGGAGTTCTCCCCAAGTAGTGTGCTATGCAAAGTGTGCAATTATTCTCACTAGTACTTGTTTCGTTGTTTGGCATTTGTTCACAGTGAATTTGTTTGAAAGCCTAGAGGTCTCTTTTCCCACTTTATGTGTGGGAAACATCTAGCATTGCCATTTATTTTGTAAACTTTATGTGTATTACATGTCCAATTCTGTTGATTTTCTCCTCTATGGAATTCTTTGGATGTCATATGCAAATGAATGATTTTCATATAATCTCACTGGAAAATTTAATTCATTTTAGTGCTGCCAACATCTTTGCAACCATCTGTCAGTTTTGAAGCCACTGAAGCTGACATTCCAAGAATTTCATAACAGCATCACAGATGATAGCCTCATTATGTTGGTAAGACACACATCTTTTGTTGTAAGAGATTTAACAATGTAAGAAATGTATAGTTGATGCAATGTGTCTGAAAATCTAACCAAAAAGGCTAAGCTGAATTTTCATTGAGCTAATCTTTGTTGTGGTACTCACACTGTTGGCACCAATATGAAACAAATACTTCTGTTACTGGGAACATTTGAGTAATTGGATACCAAAGTTTGAAGAAAGTACTGAATGTCTTACTAACATTGCCATTTATTTGTAGGAGACAGCAACTGGTCTTAGAAACTTTGCTGCTAGTTGGAAGAATTTTGTTGTTTTCTCGCAGAAGGTCCTGCCTTACCAACATCTGAGGTAGTCATTACTCTTTTGGGTTCTTTAATCTTTGATAATACTTTGAACTTGTAACTCAGATGTTATTAAAGAATAATAAATGAGATATAAATTTTGTGTGTAGGAAAACACGTAATTTTGCTATTGGGTGAATTGATCCAAAGCTTCAATGCTACCGGTTAAATTATTTTAACTCTGTGAATTGAATCTGTTCTTTTATAAAAGGATGATGGACGCTAAGTCAAATCGTTTTTAATCATCGAGAACATGACTAAATTAAAACTTGGGTTCATCAACTTTTGAAGCACACTGGTCTAAAGATGGTTTAACACTATAGTGACAAGCTGCATTAGTTTCCAAGTAACTTTTAGTACATATTCGGTGTTTATGCGTTAAAGATTATTTCCTAAATTTTGTCCATATTTTGTAAATATTTTATGACTACATTACTTTTTTTCTAACAAATGATCAGCTTTTCATCTGCCTTTATATGAGTTTGATTAAAATTCTAAGTCTGTTAATCTTATAGTTTGGAGGAGGAATGCGCTTTGTCTTCCTGTCCCACAACGCTTGCCACAAAGAACATGGAGCTACATGGATCATTGCAACGTCTCGTGTCAGCCCTCTGCTGTGTCGACAACTATCTGGCTCTATTGGCTGACCAGAGTATTGCAAAATTAAATTTAACATAAATTTATTTCTATTTAGAATTAATAGAGGAAACTATTTGGTATGCTTGTAGAAAATATGACTAAACACTTATGTGGCACCTTTTATTTGCCTCATAAAGGTGTGGCACTTCTGAATGTATGTATGTGTAGGTATGTTTTTATGTAGTGCCTTTTACATTCATCACAAGCATGCTATCAAACTCATATAAATTAATGTGTGTTAAGACAGTGTGATCGTGTATGCTACTTAGGGTCAAATTCAAGAGTACAACATTGTGAATGCAATGACATTCTGTTTCAAAGGGAAAGTCCAACATTTTCAGAAGACAGAATGACGTGAGCTCGAGTGGAAATGTATTCAGCAAGTCTATGATTATATGCAAGCCTAGTGATTATTTCTCTGGTTGATCAGAGCTGCAACACCAAGCCGTTTTTGTACTTGTTATTGATCAGAGAGAGAATTATACTTGGTAGACCTGCCTCTAGTGTTTCACTGAAGTGCCTACCCTAGGCTTAGACTGAATTGTGCTAAGTTGCTTGGTGTCCTCAACCAATGCATTCTGATTGCTGCAGGGAAGTTCCTAGATGTAGGACGTAATGGGAGTCTTGCGTGGCTGTCGTACAGTTGAAGTTGACTCCTATAATAACTTGAAATCATCTGTTCATACCATTCTTGTAATCATACGATGGAGTGTCAGTCTTCTTATATAAAATTTAAGTTAACATCAGAAGAGGAGTTCAAGTGTTGCAAGATAGTAAGTGCTATTGAAATGTGATTCACAATGAGAACATTAACAGTACTTGTGCAAGCAAGAGTTTAATACAAGAGTTTAGCCGACAAGAGGATGGTTTTACCTCTCATCCAGATCAGATTTAAATCAGTGCCTTAGAGACATTTGAGTTAACAATCATGAGTTAGAGACATTTGAGCCTTCTTGGTTGTGGACCCTTCCATTTGAAATGGACTTCTGCTGACGCTGCACATGCTCCCTAAGAACAATCTGCCAGCCTTCTATTGTATCCTCAAGTCAATTTTGTTTGGTCGCAGCCTGGCTGAGAGCGTCTCTGAGTAGGTTTCTTGAAGGGGCGCTATATAAATTTTTTTTAATGAATTATTGAACTATAAACTGGTTATTTTAGGTCACAGTCCAACATTCAGTGTTCAGTCTAGCCATGCAAATCTGTTTGAACATCTGTCTCGTGCTCTGAACAGCCTACACGAGTCGACAAAAGGTAGATATGAAAGTCTGTGTTATCTGATCGGATGACTTCCTTTGCGCTGTTGTCACTTGTCACAGGACATCAAGCGACGGTTTAATTGTATTAATTGCAGTCGATGATTGTTAATTTGTAGGAGAAGCAAGTGACTTGAAGACCAATGCAGGTCGTCGTTAGTTTGTCCAGTTTTGACCTGGGAAACAAACACAGACAACAAGATGCTAAGCAGAGCAATGACTAACAGGACTTTGGACCAACTACCAAGGACATCCAGGAGATCTATGTGGTTCTAGTACAAGTCTTAGCAAGAGTCCAAGCATGTCTGGTACAAGTCCAATACTTGCTTGTATGAGGGTTAGCAGGTCAGCTGATTTAAATGGGGTTCTTGTGCTCAACTCGCAGGTATAATTGTATTGGTGTTGAAGTCTGTCCATTACATCAACATTAACTCTGAGTTGCTTTTTCCTCTTTTGTTTTAGAATTGTCTCGTCATTTTAATGCCAAAGTATCCTTGGAGCACCAGTTGCCCACGGCAACCCAGAGGTTGAAAGTCACGCATGAGTGTATACTGACTGCTGTCATATCTCTTGTTACCTGTACAAGCAAGGCAAGTCCATCAGTTGATCTACTTTGCCTAAAGTTGTTTTAAGTTTGTTGATGTGATGATTTGTGTAATTCATAATATCTGATTTGGATTGCTATGAATGGGAACCTTTCAGGAATTCTCCTTTGAAAATTACAAAGAACAGACCTGTAAATGCACAGTTCTTAGGTGCTAGAGTCACTATGATGTTGCATTAACTGACTGGGGTTAAGAGTGTTTCAAATTGTCCATTGCAGGTATTTGTAATTTAATGTTGGGCGCATTTATAAAAGTTATTTAAAGTTCTTAAAACTTGTAGTATGTCTGATGTATGTCCTTGTTGTTTGTGATACCTGAAGACCTGGATAAAACCTAAGCAGTTGATATTTGTTGACCAGCAGAAATCCATCCTCAGACCTATTATGCATATCAGACAACATTATGATTTGTACTGAAATTCAAAATTCATCCATAATATATGTCTAAAGGTGTTACGTGTTGACTTTCAGATATCTGCTTTCTTCTCTGGCAATCTGTCGTTCTTTACTTATTCGTGTGCAACGCTTGAGAAGACTCTTATGGCTCAACGGCATTTGCCGGCCAATCCAGCCGTCACAGTTCTTCGCCAGAGGGCAACTGAGTACCTTTCGCTAATCAACAGGGTATGTTTTATCACTCTGAATTTCTCTTTTGCCAGCTGCCGCTAACCGTTGTCCATTCCTTTGCTCTTTAACGACAAGTGTGCACTGAGTGTATGAGAAAGCAGCTCATCATTAGAGGGTCATAAGATAAAGTAAACGAGGTAAAGTTAATGCACTCGTTTACTGTGCACAGCTGCATGGAAATCGTGATCCCAAGGTCACAGGTTCAAGTGGTTGAGGTGCAGACATGACCACTGCTATCAACGATAAGACAGCTTTGTCGACCTTGTAACTGTCTTTTAGATTGTTTTATAGTGCAATTAATAATAATTATAATAATATTTGTTTTAATTTCAAACTGACAAACTACAGTATGATTACAAGTACAGTATGAGCGAATGATGACGAGTTATTACTGGAGTCGAATCTAACCGTCGGCAGCCACGCAGGGCACCCATTACGCTATCAAACTCATTTTTAACAAATGCCGCCACCTAACAAAAGAGGGAAGGAAGTCAACCTTAGAGGGATTAGGGTCACGATCTCTGTTCCTCATGCGCTGTGCCAGAGTGTGTTCACCACTACTCTACGGCCCCCATTCATTCCTTTCTTTATCATTGTTTTAGATTGTTGTTGCTATTATACATCAGCCCTGAAGACGTTTCATTTGTCTTTTAAGCTCAACGGATGTCGTAGTAGACAACAGTCGATGATTTGCAGTTTTGATGAGCTGTAAATATAGTGTAGTAATTCCTCTCTCTTTTTAGGCCCTCTATTTTGTCCTTTTCAGACATAGGGTATTCTTCCTTTGCAAGTCATAGTGCTTTTTCATGAGTTTGGAGTACTGCTAAAGTAGAGGTTCCATCGATTGTGTGTTATGTTATGTCACATTGCATTAGACCACCAGACATTTGTGTGACATGGACTTGTGATGTAAAGGCAACATATTTATGTTTCACATGGCTCTTTTACTTCTTGTTTCTTACAACTTAATTTCTCTTTTCATGCTATTTCTTAATTGAATCTTTGAAATATTTATATATTAAATTCAGTAAATTACACGTGGAATGTATAATTATGTTTGTGGCCGATTAAGATGATTTAATTGTGGATTTGACATTTTGTAATTGCTTTAGCCTCCTCCTGAATCCGTGCCATATGCCATAGCACTGCAGAACCGAAAGACTGTTTACAGTTTCACAGAGAGTAAAGATAGCCTTACACAGCAGGTTTGTCATTGCATCGGAAAGGTTCTCTTGGCTTCATCTGTGGCTACTTGAACTTACTGTACTTCATGACTTGATTTTTTGAGAATGTTGGTGGATTAATGTTCTCTTGTATTCTGAGAAGCAATTCTAAATCCTTATTATATGACTTTACTTCTGGCTATTTCAGTTTTGCATTTCTCAAAGAAATCGTCCATGCTTTGACAATGTGACTTTTGGCAACCTCTGTGGTCACGCAGATTCCTCTCTTTTCTCTTTCGTACTACAAAACTCTTGCCATGATCTAGGTTGTCTTTTGTCTCCTTTAAAGAATGTTGCATATTCACTTCATCCTCGATCGCACAATTGAGAGATCCCGCATGCTGACGCCCAAACCCGGTGTGGTTTTATCACCGGAACGCTGTACAAATGAATCTATCTATTCCTATAGTGATTGAAATTCCTATTGTTTGCTTTCTATTTACTGTAACTACTGTGAGGATGTCAGTTGAGTAATTGCTTATTATGATTATTTTGTGATTTTCTGATTGTTCATAATTATTATGGTGTGCCCGCATTGCGTTTGCTAGCGGTTCAATAAAGTAACATACTTACTTACTTGCTTAATTCATTGCTTTCCTAATTATGTAAATTTTCAGTTTAAACTTCTTTCTTATATTTATTTCTATATTTCTCTTTTTGCCAAATGTTCTTGTTCTGGATTCATGACTTGATTTTATTCTTATAATTGCTTCCTTCCGGTTGTGGTTGTCAGATGCTGTGAATGTTGCCCAGGTATCGTCGTCTCTTCTTCAGCGTCGTTGTCTTTTCGTCTCTACATTTGCCTGCATGTGATTTTAGGTTGTGAGTTTGCAAGACAGACTAAGTCATTTGGAGCAGGAGCGTGAGCACTGGATGCTGGAAACGCAGCTGATGCAAATGAAATACCAGAAAGAATCTCAGGTCTGACTATGCAATGAACAGATGGTTTGTTTCAATTCATACGTTGTGGATGGCTGCTCGAGTATTTTGTCGTTCGTCATCTGTACACAGAGTAGGAAAGAATGCGGTTTTTATTCTGGGATGCCTTTTCCTAGCTCTGGATTTCTTTCATTGATGTCATAAAATTTACTTTCACCTGTGATGTTGTCTTGGCCAAAGCCCTCAATGCAAAAGATGGACCCATAAGGCCATGGCAAGGACCATCAAGGAACCACATGTCAACAGAGAGGCTATTATGGTCACAACTAATGTCATGAGGCTAATGTCTAAACCCAGATGTAATTAGCAGTGCGATATAGTCCAGTCCCAAGCATCATGAGGCTTGATTTGGCCATTAGGTCTAAAGTAAACCAAATTTTCACGTCATTCCTTCTGACTTCCTTTATATTAGTTACCTTGCATTATTTTAATTTTAATGCTCATTTTAAAAACTCTTTTCTGACCTTATTCTAACTTTGCAGAAGGTTTTGACACTTCAGAAAAGCAGCATCAATTCACTTGAAGCACAGATCGAGGATCCCGCTGACATAAAACCGTCTCGAGAGGGCACCACATGTGGTATTATAAGCTCATCCTTGGTAAGATTACGGATTCAGGAAACATGGTTGTGGTTCTGTAGTGTTGATGTACTAAGTAAGTGAGTAAGTAAGTAGGTAAATAAGTACAGTCTTTAATGCACCATTTGCAGACACACAATGGAACATGAATAACAGAAAGTAAAATAACACTTCAGTTATTTTGATGTTTATAAAATATAAAGTGGCAAAACAATGCCTAACACTTTAACGATAAGATTGTCTCAAATGTGGCTGTGTGTCCAATGCAGCTTGTCATTAAAGTGTTAATGCATTTTTTTTATGTAGCTCCAATTGTGCCACATTTGTGAAGACAGGTAAACATGTTAAGACTTTATTTTGCAATCATTTCAGTCATTAGAAACAATACTCATCAAATGAGGAAACAGATTCTATTCAGTCATAAAATCCCAGCCTTCGTTTCTGGCTGTAAGTTAACTGTCTGATTCTCCTTGAAAGGCTTTGTGTAGCTCAGATCACTGAAAATCATTGACTGTTGTAAACTGCAGCTGGGTCGAGTTAATCTGGTCGAAGAAAATACCGAGGAGGCCGAGATGCGCGAAGATCTTGTCACGAAACACTATTCACGTCGAGTCACCGAACTTATGTCCAACTTACAGCTTGCTGACAGCAAGGCAGTTCATTTCTATGCTGAGGTAAAGGAATGTTTACAAGTCGTTCCGATATCTGTAGCATTTTTTTCCCCAGGTGTTGAGAGTTTATCTGCAATTTTACAGGTTTGAAAGATGCTAGCTTGTTGCTTGGTCATGTGCTGCACCTAGATATTCATTGGATTCATGTGGCATTTTGCCTGCATATACACCACATTGACCTCTATTTTCTAATGCCTTGCCTTATGCCTTACAATAATTTTATTTGTATTTGGTTATTTTAATTGCCTCGAGATTATTGCAGTCTGCCTATCCGTACATAGTCTGCCTCTTATCTGCCCTAATAATAATATTCGCTTGTTGGACTGCCATTGTGATTACAATTAATAATTTAATGATGGGAGTGTTTGTAATGTGATTGGGGAACCAGTGCAACTCGTCATTAAATTGTTAAGCTAAGTTATCCTTCAACATTAAAAGAGCAATTACCTTACTTTGTTACGCTCTCCTCTCCTACTTCTTGTTTACTTGTGCTGGTTATATAGTCTCTGATTATTTGCATTTTTAGTGTCGTGCTCTGCATAAGCGACTAGTTCTCTGTCAAAGGGAGAAAGACAAAATGCAGGGTGAACTGACACAAGCCAATCAGTGCGTAGCTCAGCTTAAGGTATAACGTGCGAAACATTACATCTTATTGCGATAGTCTTCTGTTTTAGACATCTCTGGTTTAAACATAAGGAACCATCAATTACAACTGCCAACCTTGTTGCAACAAACGTTTTGGCCTGAAAGACTGTTCTGCCAGTTGGTGGCCCTAAAATAAAAAAAATTAGGATATTGTCAAGTGGTTTTGGTATCGAGTGAAATTTTAAGTATCTATTCATATTTGCAGATGTTGGAACCTGATGCAGAATAATTAAAATGACATAATTTTTGACTCTCCAAATCAAAAACAAGCTCTTGGTTTCTTGGTAACTCTTCCGTGATTTCTGTCACATGCTAACATATTTAATCAATTGAACCTGATATAGCACCTCTTCAAGAAATCTACTCAGAGGTGCTGTATGCACTGGCCTATAATGAGGATGTTGAGATGTGTACTAACTGTTGTTTTGTTTGCTTGAACCCATGAGAATACACCATAAATCAGTAGCACTAATCTAGATTAATACAACTGAAATTTAATATTGCCCTTCTTCCACTTTTTGCTCAGAAGTGCACTTGCCTTGACGATGCAGTTGCAGTTGTAATGCAGAGCAATTGTGTGCGAAAGACTTGCTCAAGGTCCTTACACATTAACTCCTCAGATGAGGGTCGAACCTGCACACTCAGCGCACACTGAGCGTTGCGAGCCGACCGCTCGGATTAAGCATACAATAAGTAAACATCATCATGCACAGACACTCGAAACAGAAACAGCAGGCAGTGGTGACATCCTGCTCCCAGCAATGAAGCAGTGGTGACACCTGTAGCTGGAATTTTTGACCCTTTGACACCATCAGCATATATCGCCAGGTGCTCTATCCACATGACGGGCATTGCTTGTATATGTGATATGCGATCCTTTGGTGTTTGATGTCATAGGATGAACTGCAGACGACAACTCGCAGCTACGAAGGCCAGCTGAGCATGATGAGTGAGCATCTGGCCGCTATGAATGAGCGCCTGACTTCACAGAAAGACGAGATTGACCTACTTAGATATCAGCTGCAGCAGACTACAAAGGTACTATACTCTTATTAACATTGTTTGCCTATTTCACATGTTGTGTTGTTTGTTGTCATGCTTATTACGTGATTATGGTCAATATATATAGATATATATATTGTCTTTAACCCTACAATGACAACAACAAAAGTATACCAAGCTTTGTGAAAACTTTGATGAAATGATGTGTATGATGTTAAGAGTTGTACAAAATAGTAGCAAATGTTGGTCGACCTTTGACCATGTGACGTATTTCGTTAACAGAAGTGCAAATTATTATCATCAGAATAGAATTTTAACCATATACTGTCACTCAATTCTGGTTAGACATTGCAATCTCACAGTTCTGCCTAGTGGTGGTAAAGGCAAAAGGGGCAAGAAGGTGACTCTGTTCAGATGAGCAGAGGATCGAGAGCCAAGGATGGGGCAGCCAAGCTTGCGAACATAGGCAGGACAACGCCTTGTATGGAGCGCCATAATAGGGTAGCTCTCCTACACTGTGAAGAAGGTAACCAATGGAGAACTTGTCACATGTTGAGTTAACTTGTGTTAACACGAGACGTCATTTCGAGCAATTGAATTATTTGCGATTGGCTGGTGAGTTCTTGTTCTTTTGATGCAAAATCTATGATGCAAGGGTTCACTTACTTATTTTAAATATATGCTTCAGACTTGTGAGCATATAAAATGATGGATGTCAGTGGCCACCATTGACTTGGCTGGAAGGGGCGTATGAAAGTGCATGCCAATGTTTTTAAAAGAGAGCACCAAGTTGGTTTGCTAGTCAAGATAATAGTTTGTCATGTACTAAGTTGAAAATTTTAGTGTTAAATATTGTTGATTTATTTCTGAAATATGATATCGCCCTTCTCCCAACGTGTTTTGTGGCGATATATTTCTTGCCCATGACAGCACAATTGAGAATTTGATGTCTAATCTGTCCTTTTTCGGCTTTATGAGTTGTCTGTGATGTTTGTAGTTGATAATGCATATAAGAATCACATCTTCAGAGCTTAATTCAACTGTTAGTATGTCCCCCTCTGAGTTCCATACCGCATTTTCCTCGTTCACCTTTGGCACTCTGGCCTGCCACTTGCAGGAAAATATTGCTACTGGCCCGCCATTACAAAAACGTTTGACACCTCTGCTCTGTGGTTTTAAGTGGAAGTGGAGTACATAAAAGATGTGCTGCACTGCTTAAGGAGCATCCAAATTTTGATCCTTTTCCTAATATATCCTTTGTGTTTTGATTCTGTCTGAACCTCTATTGTTCTGTGAACAGGATCCAAAGAAAGGGAAGAAGGGAAGATGATGGGAAAACAACATTTGGTTTTTCTTCTTCCATTGAGACTTGTCTGCTTCTAATTAGACTTCAGATGCAGTGAGGTTGACATGACTCGTGTCAGGTTGACATGATGCATGTCAGGTTGACATGACTCATGTCAGGTTGACATGACTCGTCTCAGGTTGACATGACTCGTCTCAGGTTGACACGACGCGAGTCAGGCAAATGTAAATCAGTCTTCTGTAAACTTTCGTTTGGTTGTAAATGTAATAGAACATTTCCCGTCTGTTACGGTTCGGCTTCGGAGAATCTGGGTGGCTGAACTGATAATTGTGCTGTTATCATTGTCATGTTTTCAGCCTTACTAGTAACTGCTTTAAGTAAGCATTCTTGTTATCAGCTGTCTTATGATAACTGTATCACAGTATTGTTATTAATCTTTGAGAAAAGGTATGCACTTATAATGTAATGTCCCCACTTTACATGCTTTAGCATTTTCCTGGTATGCTATGTATAAATGTCAGTGCAGCTGATAAAATTTGTTCTTACCTGTTTTTGTGCTATACTGATAATATTCCTTTTGTCAATGTCATGGCTGCTAGTAATTGGTTGCAGTTCCTCCTATGTTATCCGTGTTTTGATAAATGTGATGTATTGTACCATTGCTGGTTGTTATACCTGATTGTATTTACTGATGAAAACAGTGTTTCCCAAACTATGGGTCACGACCCGCAAGCGGGTCGTGGCGTCTTGTCAAGTGGGTCGCCATGCTTCAAGTCTGTTTAAAAATAGTTCTATTAAATTCGGAAAAACAAAATGAAACTGTTTTCTCGACCTTCTTCGTCTAGTGTCTTCATTATATCGAGTATATTCAATGCATGCATTGCAAATTGAAGTTGAAATGCCATGTGTGTAGACCTGAGGCTGACCATATATTTGTTACTGTATATGTATATATATATATATATATATATATATATATATATATATATATATATATATATATATATATATATATATATATATATATAAACCTTAATCAGGAGCTCCTTCTTGCACAATTGCTAAGTACTATTTACTGATGCTTTGACGTTTAATGACTGAACTGCACTTAATAAATATAGAAATAGTTAACTACTTTTTTGACTATTATTGTCTCGTTTTTCTTTGATTAGGCATAGGTCGATTAATTTTCTAATTATGTTAAATTGCTGTTTCTGGTCTAATTCAGTTGTTAGTAGAATCTCTCAGTCCCTTTCCAGTGCTACTAATTGTGGAACGTAGAAGCTGCTGTTTTAATTTTTACACTCAATAATATTCAGAATATGATGAGGGGTTGGGAGATTAGTTATAGTCTTTGCCAGTCTTATTGTTTTAGATCAGCTGATTGATTCCCTGGTATAATTAAGGGAAAAAACCTTCTGTGATTGGAGTGTTTTGCTGCTTTCTTGAACTTCCTTTTAATTGATGGATGTCTGAGATTACTTTTGATTCTTTTGTGTTATATAACATAGGAGTTACTGAATGTAGGTATGATTTCTTCAATTGCATTATCGTATATTAGAGTGCCAGACTATATCCCAGACGTGACCATGTGCATGAAGTCTTTCTATACAGTGTTTCATTGGTACAGCACAAATCAGTAATGAAAGACAGAGAACCATGGTCAATGTTATGTCTTAGCAGCAAATTTTCATATAAACCATTGGGCAACAGTGAACAAACATATTGTTGACTAAAATGTGTTGTGGCTTCATGACTGCTAAACAGAAAATAGTATGTACGCATGAACAAATGTATCATGATGGAAATGGGTTGAGTTTATTCAACATGAAACTGTATGCAAGAATTTCAGTTGAAGTGACTTGCACAATACACATGCAGATAATTACCTGTGACGCACAGTGTATGACGAAAAGTGGCATTTTGTACAGAACATGTTAGGCCGAGGTCTAATAATACATAGACTAACAGTATAGTCTAATAATGCACAGATCAAGGTCTAATAATACACGTATGTATGGACTTGTAAATAGACGCATTGCTGAGTGTTTCTTTTCATTTGTTGGTGATCGGCATTTAGTTATTCCAGACAGGATAAATAATTGTGATGGTGTTGCACATTTGATTACATGTATTAACTGTCAATTATGTGAGTAGAGTTGATGAACCCTGCGTCTTCTGCATGGCCAGTCATCAGCCCCAACATTGTCCTCTGTTGACTCTAGCTAATATCTATCTATGTGAATAAAGAGTTTGTTGAAACGACCAAGAAAGAATTCCAATTCATTTCTCTTTATTTTGTCTAAATTGATAAAAGTTGTCTGCTAACATATCGTCGATCTGGAAATGACTGTTTATCTGAGGGAATCAATTAGTGTTGATGTCTATCACTAGCCCTAGGGGGTCATCTATAAAGGATGTCTCCTAAATGGGATAAATAACAATTCATATTTGAATGAATCACAGTATGCATGCATGTCCTCTGTGATCATCATCTGAACAATGGTTGCTGTGCCTATCGATAGTTGCTGGCGACTTCAGACTAATTTTTGTGGACGAAGGGCAGCGATTTCTTCTGTATTAGCTGTCTTGAAGAGTTGCAAAAGACAATCTCTAAAGTTAATGAATGTTATGTAGTTAGGTAAAGTTCCAGGGAAGAATCTGAGATGTGCAGTTTGACAGAGCAGATCTAACTAACACTTTCCTTGTCTCATAACATAAGGATGTCAATCAAACTCAAATAACAAAGGGTATAGCTTTTATCACTTTGTAACATGAGACAAGGAAAGTGTTAGTTAGATCTGCTCTGTCAAACTGCACGTTACAAAGTGATAAAAGCTATACCCTTTGTTATTTGAGTTTGATTGACATCCTTATGTATAGCATGAAATTTAGCTGTCTTCTGGGCAATCACCAATCGGATGATTTGCTCAGATGTTCTACAAACCTCGCATAATCTGTACTACAATGCAATTGAAGAGTATATGAAAACACGCAATTACCCTTACTTGCCCTTCTGGATAGCGAAGCCATAGTAGGCCGAATTACGTTACCTAATCACATTACCACCGTTACAAGTGTAGACCTCACCACCAGAGGTATGACTGGGAGTTCTTGTCTGAACAACATAATACATCAAGCTAAATAGAAATTGGCATCAGTATAGAAATGTTAAATCTGTTTAATCCCAAAATATTTCATATACAGACTGAGACTATTGATCTTGAATTGATTCAATAAAAATCAATCAATTGTTCTGTGGCAAACAGACACTGTCTCTCATTGCTAAACAGTAATAAAGTTAGTTTTGCTCAAAGAGTAAAGAACGCAATTAAGGCAAAAATTGTTTCAGTCAGTTTAAGTTACAAAGTTACAGAACATCCCTTTCAGCATTTGAAGAGCTGTTAATGATGAACATTGCGACTGTTAAGATTGGGCGTATCATGCTATGTAAAACTGAACATATTGTCATACACTAACATCTTACTTGCAGTATCTTGTAACATAATTTACAAAATAATCTATGCTAGTAGTGCTTTCTAAGAAGATATAGGCACCTTTTACTCTGCTTTCCTATTGTGTTTCATTTCCTAATCTTTACTTCTACGGATTTATTTACGTATTGCAACTTGGCTTATTTTTCCCTACAACAATGCACACTGCTGTTTGACTTTCCTTGTGAGGTGCATTCATTCGATACAGTGGATATGCATTTCAGTTGAAGTGACTTGCACAATACACATGCAGATAATTACCTGTGACACACAGTGTGTGACCAAGGTGGCATTTTGTACAGAACATGTTAGGTCGAGGAATAGGACTGATTTTGGACAGACTGTCACTATTTATCAGGAAAGTTTGCATAAATGTCTGATTGGGCAGAGACATCTATCTAACACCTACAAGAACATTCTATGCAATTGCAAATGGCATAATTATGAAGACCATTATAATGAAACCGTGGTGTCATGTCATGGACTACATTTTAACAGGTGCTAAAATGTAGCTCAATGGTTGATAAGGTCTACACACATGGATTTGTATGACAGATGAATTATACATCGATGAAGAAAATAGAAAGCCACAGTTTGATGAAATTCTTGCTGCTGTCTTTAAGCACTGTTTCACTGTTGTCATATCCGCTTTCCACGGTTCTTCCTGGGTCCCTGAGACGACACCTGATCAGTGTCTTGAGTCAAGAGAACGGTCTCTTTATATTGCACCTCGTGGGCTCTTGAGAGACCTTGCATCCGTGTGTTTGATTCCTGGAAGAGCTTCATGGTTTCAGTGTCGGTTTTTTGGCCAGATGAGTTTGGCACTGATGCGCTTATATGCCAGCAGGTGGTTGCTAGTTTTGACATCACTGAGGTTGGCCGTGTCGTTGAGACGATTCTCTGGAAAAGAAAACTATCCATAAGAAGAGAAGACCATAAAAAAAGCGTTGACAGAGTGATCATGCCGTAGTATCTGACTCATTCATGATCATGATCATAAGTACCCATTTATGTAGCTCCTGCTGAGGAGATTTCCCCCACCCTGTATCACGGCCGGCTGGACTGCGTATGTCTGCAAAGGGATGGAAAGTGTAGTTTCAAATGCAGACAGGGAGAAGGGAGTGGTCCAAAGTAGTTAATATTTAGGAAACGTCCTTTATGGACGACCCCTTAGGGCTAGTGATAGACATCATTGAGATGGTCATCAAAGTGTGATGTTAAAATGCCTCATTCATGCATAACATCACAGATTCATTTCAACAGTTCTGCACACACATTTGATATTATGATACAAGGAACTGACCTTTGCCATCGTTGATCAGGTAGAGACTGTATTCGTGAGGATTCGTTATATTCAGCTTATATGCCATCATCTGACCTACAAACCAAGCATGTTGGTGATATTTCATCTAGAAACAATACAGCGATGTAACATTCAGGATATACGTAAAACCTCTGACGCAGGCATATAGATTATTTGTATGGATAATCTACCACAGGAAAGTTAGTGAATATTCACACACAAAGCAAAATGCAAGGCGAATCAAATATAAATCTCAATTGTATTTGGTGAGTAGCTGATCAGTAGCTGAAAGAGAATGTTTTCTCAAGGGTAAAAGAAAATATCACCAGACATTGTTCAGCAATACACTCGTCAAGAATCTCAGCTATTAATACGTCAGATATGTGCGCCAATGCTAACTTGATTTAGATCATCTTGAACAGCATACATAAAAAAGCATGCATTGAAATTTAAAAGCAGTAGTGTATATTTATTAGATACTATTTGAATATTTGTACAGTGCCTTTCTCCATATGACTATTCAGAGGCACTATCAGCAAGGGAGCCCCAGGGAAATAAAACCGTATTCAGCAGGGAATAGATATGGAGGAGACCCTATCAGCAACTTAGAATGGATCGAGAAGGGGAGGGCTGGGTGATACTGTTGCCTATGCCTTTTTCACATGTGGCATGACCACTACTAATTGGTCGTGTAGCAAGTATTATTCTGTAATTAATTCTTTGATCTCATTTAACTATTTAGTTAAGAAGGGGATAATGTTCTTCGACGTACATATGTCTGTGGTGGTCGTATTGGGTTGGAATGGCAACGTCTGTGTCCAGATGTTGTCCTGCTTTTCATCAGGAATGCAAATCTTCAGCAAACCGTTCGTGCTGATCCTCTGCTGCAAGTTAAGTACACACAGACATGTATAAAAGCCAAAAAAAGACCATCAAGTGAGCAAGCAAGGAAACAGATCAGAAGATACCAGAAAGTTGGTGTGTAAGCAAAAAATCAAAATACATTACATATTTATTACTGAAAGTCAGTTTCTTATAATTCAAAGTAGACTTATAATTCAAAGTAGACTTATAATTCAAAGTAGACTTATAATTCAAAGTAGTATAGGAGACTGGGTTATGCATTGAAACACAATATATAACAAAGGATATTTTCCTTGTATACTATTTGAGCTATAGTTTGTTGGTTATGCTATTTTGTATCTCACCATGGTTGAGAGCACAATACATGTACTTTAAACTATTTTAGTAGGAATAAACTTTTTGAGAAAAGGCAGAAAATTCTTCTGAAGTAAGTCAGAGGAGCACTTCAGAAGATGGTGTGGCTTTACTTTGTTTAAATTTTATTCAATAAATAGAATTAAAATGTCAGAAATCTCAAAGCAAAATTACACTAGTTAACTACTGATAATGTGTGGATATGTTACAACAGTGTTGAATGTTAATGTAGACAAACTAACGATAAAGGTGATTTTATATAGTTGGTGAATTATTGGTTTTGTGTTTCCTATTTCCCAATGTGACATCGATCTGTCTACATTCAAACAGACTTTATGTTGGTTCAAACTCATCTGTTATCTTCCATTTTATTGGAATAACTTCAGATTTTTATGAGTGTGATGCTCTTCTGCATTACACAAAGGGTTAATATTTTAACTTATTTAAATGGGCAGCAGCTGGGCGAACGATGTTGCTTGATCGCGTCATTGACAAATGACAAATAAGTAGGATCGAGGTCATACTGTCACTATATGACTCTTTTCAGCTTACAGTGCATAGTTTTGTAAATAGATGTATTTTACTTGTTAACTGTGACATTTAACATCATTAAGGCCAGTGCAGCAAGTGCACTTTTGAGTAGATGTCTTGAAGGGGCGCTATACAATGTAAGATTACATCATAGAAGATAAGGACACTAATATTTAAAACTTCAATGAAAAATGTCTGCACTAAAAAAGCATACTCAAAAAAAAAGGATTTCTGCTGCTTACAAGACAATTGTCCATTGTAGCACTGGACAATGTGCTAAGATTTTTGATGAGCGTGACTGCGCTGCTGAACAATGTCAGGTAGTAAGTTCTTTCGCCTGTGAGGAAGCTCGGATGAATGAGAGCCCATATGTAGTCTGCTTCCACCTCAGCTGTTGTCATGCTTTCATCCACGAGTACATACATCAACTGCATCAGAAGCCCTGCACAGTTAGAACAATCGCAATGAAGTGGTCAAAGAACAGGGAATTTCCAATGAATGTGTTCTAGGGTAGAAGTTGCACTTTCAGTTCAGTGGTGGTTCTACAGAGTAGCCAGTGCCCTACCAACAGTTGGCAGCTCCTCCAACTTTTTCTTTTTATCCACTTTCAGCTTTGAAGAATGCTGTACACGTTTCTAGATTGAACTTGATTAGTTGAAAGAAATGTTGTCATGTCCGGGTTAGTAGTCTTCATAATATAAGAAAATAATTTAAGCATATGCAAAATAGCCAATGAAGAAAGAAGTTCCGTTTGACCCATAAGGTTTGCTGCAGCGGCGATCAAAACTAAGGGTCGTATAATTACAGCGCATGTCATATTGCACTGCAGAATATGTGTATAAACAGCCATCAGACTTCATCAGCAGATCATATGATAAAAAAAGATTTGCTAATTATACACTGGTCAATTAAGAGAATAAGTACATAACAACAACACACCACAAAGAGTATGTTATAAACAAACACACACACACATGCACACACACATGCACACACTTAATATTTAAATATATTACACATACATTACACATACATTACACATACATTACATATACATATGCATTACATATGCATTACATATACATTACATACATACATACATATATATATATATATATATTACATAGATATATATATTACATAGATATATATATTACATAGATATATCTATTTGTAATGGACACTCAGACATCAATACATAATTGATTTCTGGCAGATGAAATAAACAACTAGAATACAAGATATTAAAATATTGTCTTACCATCTGGTCTGAGTGGTGTAGTGCTGTCTGCACTCCACCTCATCTGGTTGCTACCATTCGTATCCTGTGCAGAAACCAATTCCACTGCATGTAAACATAATTGGAGTGACTAAAATAAAAACTGCCTTGTTTCAAATAATTACGCGTTATCCGATCCAAACCCCAGTATGATTTTACTATCTGAGCATCGTTTGCTCATTGAAGACCTTTTGTTCTTAATTAACCTTAAGTGAATAAGTATGTAGATACACATGTATCACATCACAAGTACCAATAAATATGTTTAAATGTAATGTCACCCAAAGTGCGGCACAAGCATGGCCGTACGGAGCTATAATTGCGCCCTGTGCCTAGCGTCAATTTGGCGCCCCATATTTTGAAAATAGTTCATTTTATGAAATAATAAGTTATTCCATCCTGAAATTTGCACCCCTTCCACATTTGGCCCTGTTGCCCCCCCTTCAGTAAAGTAACCGATATACAAAAGAATATATTACATAATAAAAATATGCAGGACATACACATAGATTGTTAGGAGGCAGTTTATGTTTTGACTTTATTAACTGTGTTTGATGCGCATAAACCAAAGTGTGATTAGTAATGAAGAACATACTTACTCACTTGCCTATTATTTACGTCCTATTACTAGCTACTCTTCAATGAAAGTCCTGAAGTGCCATCAAATACCGTAATTAACAGATTTAAAGACCTCTCCTGTATCAAAGACATTCTAGCAACACCCAAACTGAATTATAAACCATAAAGTAAATAAATATTCTGCCATTCTGAAAAGGAAATTCACGACGAGTTAAATGGAACCAACATTTCCGGCAATCATTGACAGGGCTGCAATGAGATTCTCCAGTTTCTTTATAGGAGAATAAGTCTCTGTCATCCTTCTGAGGAAGTGTTGAGCGCCTTGGACGGATTTTGAATGGTGTGATATGACACTCGTCTAAAAATCAAACATATTCATAAGCTGTGTGTAAAAATATTAACCCCAGAATTGTGCGACATTTGAGATTACTTTAAAATTTCAAGTGAATGATAGTTGAGTAGTTAGTTTCGATAAATTTAACCCTTTAATGACCAGCGTTATTGATTATGACTTACTCTTTAATACACACTGGTCGTTAAAGGCTTAAAGCAGTGCCCTGCACATCTAGACGTTGTGGATACAGTCCTTTTAGTGGTAAGTAAATTGTAGTCATAATCGAAACTCAAAATTTCTAATAAGTGCTGCTCCAAAGCTAAGCGAAGGGCACCAGCTTATTCACGAGCACTGTGTTGTATCAGAGGAATTGTCCTGAGAACGATGTCCAGTGGAGGACAGAGAGAGGGGAGGGGAGTTGCTGTTAATCAAGGTGGGTTTTGTTGAGGGTGAGAAACTACGGCAGGCAGAGGGAAGGAATTCTTCAATAGGCGAGACTTTATTTTGGAGTGGAAAACCTGTGAAGCGATAAGCGGAAGAAGCTGAGGCAGACGATGGTAGGTCAGTGGCGGATATGGAAGGGGAACTGAGAATTTGCAAATATAAGAGGACAGTTCGTTCCAAAGTGGAGGAGCAGTGTGAGATGTGGATCAATTGGAGAAGTTGATGTGAGTAGTGACTGGGGATCATGAGTAGTTTGATGAGAGAGCAGGGTGGCAGAATGGAGAAGAGTTATGACTCCTCTGTGTCTAAGTTCTCCAGTTATTAATCTATTTCAGGCTGAACTGTCCGATATTTAATCTTATCACATACACGCGACACAACCCATTAAGTCCTTCCTATCACATCTCAAGGCCAAGATGCAAAAACGTATTTTTGAAATACAGTAGGCCTCAACAGTGTGAGCTGCACAACTTCAACTTCATTGGCCTAATGACAAATATTTCTATCACATGAGATAAAGAGATCTGGTTGCATTGTCCATAATTATGGGCTGGCTGGTTTCGATATTGGTCTTACAACAATGTCTGCAGATCACGTGTGACATCGGGGTACTGTTGTTTTTATGCTGCAGTCATAAAGTGGTACTATCTAATAACCAAGTATCAATCACTCGAGCAGAGTTGAGCAATTGTGAGTGAAAGCCTTGCTCAAGCTCCCCACACATTAACCCATCTCAGGAAACTCTAGGGTAATGATACCATGGTATTATATCGTGGACCCTCGATATAGATTCCCCTTGGCAGGGTCATACAGATTAAACTAACATTTGATAATAGAAGACAATGATACCAAATGTATTCCGTGACTACCAGCACATGTCTGAAGTCAATGTCCTTGTTCATTAATGGGATACTGCTAAGGGTTAAAAGTGCCTAGTTATTATATTTGTATAAAAATGATAAACCATCTAATTGCTATTGCCCTTTGCTCAAATGCTTTGGTATTTTCATTAATTCAAATGTTCAATACAATATTTAGTTCGTGCTATAGCTCAAGCTGTGACGTTGTTTTCTTCAAGAATGGATCTTATGTTGCATATTATTCTGAACTGGATGAGCATTTATGACACAAGATGAAAGCATTCATTGATACTCACCGGACCAACATTGTCAAATATTCGCTTTGTTTTGGCTGACTTTATGCCATCTGCCATCAGCTGTAAATTTCCATTCCTAATACATTCCAAAACACAACAAAGCCTAAAGTCATAGAAATAATTTTACAAGAAACAACTGGTGAAAATAAAATTATCATATTTTATGCCAAAGTCTCTTTCACCTTTTTTCTATGAGGCGCATTACAGCATTTCTATTACTTTATTAATTTATACCATCTTTAGAGCATCCTCACTGCATATACCCAGAAGCACAACATCTGAAACTTTACATTAAGTTATACCTACTTATACCAGCAATAACCTGGTTAAGTCACAAACCAAATTTTATTATTGCCTGATGAAGTCAAAAAGCAAGACTAACAATAACCAATTAACACAGATTTACAGTTACCTGGTGATGTCATAAACACCATCAAAGCCTTAAACTACTTACAAAATCACCATGTGAAGTCATAAACAAAGACTACATAATGACCCTGCAATGTCAAAAACATATCTTAGATTCACCTTGTGAAGCACCTATAATTTTTACCTGGTGAAGTCATAAACAAAGAGTTTGTTGATGTGATTGTGAAGAGGTCGGACAACGCACTTGTGTAACGCTCTTTCGGTTATGGCATCGAGATTAAGAAATTCTCCAGAATTGATCTGAACAAACAGTTTACCATCTAAACATGTGAAAATCCTAAATTTAATATAGTAGCATGTTGAACATATTGAAACAGGAAGGCTCAGGGCTGTGATAAATTAGGCTTTTCAGCAAATATGCAAAATTTATATTTTAAAATATCAGAATAAGAGTGTAAACATTATTTATTTGCTTTGCAATGTAAAATATGAGACAAATTTCAAGCAGACAAACTGATATCACATCGAACAAATAAGTTCAATTATTACCTTATGTTACAGAATAGTAAGAATAAATACGCATTAAGAAAATCATTGTTTTCTAAATACTACATCGTGATTATTATGAAACTCATTTCCATTTAGAAATTTTAACCTCACTTTCATTACATCCGGGTAACATTGAACAAAGTACCTTTGACCATTCCAGCTTTATAAACTCGTTAAGTTTGGTTTCACGGTGTTGCAGGAGGTAATTCTTCAGTCCATCAATGAACTGTCTAATCTACATCAACAGTAGAGCAGAGAATCAAGTATGCCCTTCAAGCACTTATTAGAACATGCACAGTGATGACGTGGAAACTGTGTTGGCAAGCACGGAGGCCTATGTCCAGTTAGTACTAAGATTGACTAACAAACTGACCATCTGGGACAATTTAGCCCTCTATGGATCAATGAATAACAAGCAAAAGTAATATGTAAGTTTGTGAAATTCTGAAATTTTGAAATTTGATATTGCCCTTTTTCCAACATTTATTTGCTCATAAGTGCACACGCCTCGACGGCGCAATTGCAGTTGTACTGCAGAGCAATTGTGTGTGAAGGACTTGCTCAAGGTCCCTACACAGTGACGCCTCGGACGAGGGTCGAACCCACTCGCTCAGCGCACACGGAGTATTATGGGTCGACCGCTCTGACCAATCGGCCATCGTGCTGCACATATGTAGATAAGCACCAGATCCACTGAGGTTTTTGAGGTTTACAAAAGTACGCATTTTGACGTTTGATGTGACGTCACATTTCGTCGACCCCTCCTCTTCGTCACACATTGTCGCAAACATGTGACCCTCTACCCCTAGAAGTGTGACGTCATTTATGGACGGCCACTTAGCACCAAATACACACTACACATACGGCAACAGTTGTTGGCTGCATAAGTCACAAATGTCTATTTAATGCACAACAATAAGTAACAAAAATGTTTTTACAATAATCTACATTAGAACATTATTGATAATCAGGATATTCCTGGTACTACGGCCAGCAGGACAAATGCATTTATGCTTACATTACGAATGACTGTGTGTGGATTCATTTCAACGCCTGTCACAGTACACTGGATAAAGTTCTTCACCATTGCACCAAAAAATCCACTTTCTGAAGCGAGCCTGCAAAGACAGTGAGAACTTAAGATATTCAACTGACATCTTTCTTTCTGCCTCCATTAGGTCAGTATTCGGAGGTTTATACACACACATGCACACACACACATGCACACACGCGCGCACACACACACACACACACACTAAAGACATCAAAATGAATGCTTGTAAACTTTTAATGGCATGAATCTTGTCATCATTATAGGTTGTCGTTATCGTCGTCGTTGTCGGCGTCGTCATCATCATCATCGACACCACCACCACCATTATCATCATTACCTTTACCTTATTCATCACTTTCATCATCATCTGAATTTGTTCTGGAACCATTATCAAGGTTTATCAAACAAGGGAGCATGCAATCTGGAATTGGCACACAAGTAGGTAAAATATCGGATTTTGGAAATCGGCCAAATAAAGTCCATCGGTCCAAACCTATCTTTAAGCCCTAACTATTAACCATAATGATCAGCATAACAAAATGCCACAATTTTTGTAAATTATTTTAATATTAGAATTTCTTACCTGACTATATAATAGCAGATCTTTGCACCAGGAAAGTTGTGTCCTCTGTTCTTCATGCTTAGAAGTCTTGGCGGAGGGCCTGAAAGAACAAGACTTCTTCAGTTTACCAAGTTCTCCTTGTCATCAATAAGTAACACAAGCAACACAATAAACGATGACAGACATGTATTTATTTCTCATTTATTGGATTTTTATACAAATTCTTTACTTACAAATTGCATAAAAGCATGAAAATACTCCCTCACATATCAGTGTGTATAAGTGTAGCAAATAAATAATATAAATAAATCATTGCATAAAACTGCGTGACGAGAGCCATAGTGAAATGGAGTATTTAATGTTAAACATTGTTTCCACTCACTTATCATAGGTATCACGTCGGGGTTTGATTCCTGCGAGGGTATTGCTGAACTATCTGTGCTTTGCTTTGCCTCGTTGTTCATCAGTGGGATCTCGCTGTTGTTCCGCTGGTAGGCAGGTCTTCGGATGATCGATCTTTGGAGGGTGCTGGTCGGACTGTCCCACTCCCACTTGTAGCACCAGTCGAGTGTCGAGCCCGCACTAGTGCCAAAGAATTCTTCCTCATCCTCCTCGAAAAACTGCTGATTGTTGTTCTGATCGAAAACCTCGTTGGATCTGTCATAATTGCACGAAATGTCTGGGTTTATGAAAAACGACTGACCGTATGGGTCATTTGCGCTGTTGTCTACTGAACGGTTGTCTTTCCTCGCAACGCTATTCTCGTTCTTCTCAAAGTCTCTCAGAGTCTCGGTCGAGGCATCACTCCCCTGACTCTTAGGACGACCCGATATTCCACATGTTGAGGAAGACTGGAAATCACGACAGAGAAAGCTTCTTACGAAGACACTGTCGCTAGACCTTAATAGGTCTCTGAGTCCGGATGGATTGTCTCCACCCGAGTTCTCTGTTACTGGCATGTTGTCCCAAGGAGTCGTGTGATGAGTGTGGATTGGTGTCCTTTGCTGGACCTGTTTCATGCCTTGCAGTTGGCAATGTGTTACAGGGTGCTTAGCATTTGGCATACGAAAGTGGCTACAAACGTCTTCTACCACAGAAGCAGAGGTGAGCGGCTTCATGCCTCCCTCATTCCTTTTTGTTGGCTGCTGGTTAAAATTCGAGTTCACGAGGTCATTCGTCAGCTGACCATGTTGGATCCTGGTTTTGTTTGGATCCTTTGACCCACTGACCTTGTTTACAAAAACAGATGCAGGCAATGATTTATCACTCTTGTTTGCAGTCTGTAGATCAGGGACTGACTGATTCCAAGAACAACGCACCACACAGTCCCCCGGACCCTTAGACAAGATCTGATGACCATCACCTGTTCGGTTGATCAGGTTCTGAGAAGAGTAGATTGATTCAGGAACTGATGACTTATCTGGTGGTACACGTGACATAGATCTGTCTTTAACATCCACAGGTCTTGTTTCACAGTCATATGAGGCTGTCACTGGAAAGCAAATGCCAGGTGACCTTGCCTTCAGCGTATCACTTTTATCAGCCAGTTCACCACCCTTCGAAAGGCAGCGGAACAGGTTTCTCGTGGCATTTGGCTCATAAGGATCTGCTGAGCATGACTGCAGTGAAATACTTGTGTCATCTAGCAGCTGTGATTTCACCGACATTACACTTTCATTAACCCTTGTGACATTAACCCCAGATGTCTTGCATGTCCTTACCCCTTGAAGACCAATGCCAGCTCTTTGAGGTAGAATCGCTGGGGTGCCATCGACCTTCACAGAATTTCTCACCATATTCAGATCTGCAACCAAGGTATCAAATGGCACGGCATAATCTGGACTGTCAGGACCCGACATCCAGGACACAAGCTTACTAGAAGCAATATCCTGGTCTCTACCCGTCTGGTCTCTACCCATCAAGTTCTGCAATCGTTCGCACGGCTTGGCTTCCAGACTCAGGTGCCTACTGACTGATGCAAGGGAGGATCTGAGGCCGGTACCCTCTGCCCTGTGGTCAGCAACACCTGACTCGCTGCCCAGACTGTGAGTCCTCGGCTGCGATGGTTCCACAGTGGTTTCCTTCCATCCTGTTCCTACAAAGCTTCCATTTTGTTTATTGCTGGAAACTTCGATTTGCCCACTGTCATGGAGCGCCCTGTCTTCATCTCTGCAGAGGACGTGATCATTCGAACGATCCGCTTCCAGCAGAATCGCATAACCTGAATCATTTGAGCATGGGCCACAGTTTCTTCGCTGCCTGCCCATCTGAGGCACGTTTCGGCGCTCCGAAGGCCTCAGCTGGTATTTGGTTGGATCCAAAGCAAACGTCTTCAGAGATGGCCTGTAATCAAATGGTACTTTACCGCCAGTCAGTTGACCACGTGATAAACCGTCCTGTGATGTGGTGCAATTATTCAAAATATGAGAAGATGTCAGTGGTGGTGACTGAAGAAATTCTGCTTTGCCTGTTTTTTGTAAGCTGCTCAGAATGCCATCCATGACAGACGGTGAGGCATTGGCAGGATGATACGACCTCTGCAGCGCAGTGGACCTGGATTCGTCATACGACATAGAATGTTTGGCTGTTGGAGTGCACTTAATGCTCTGTAGCTGAGATCCATCACTCGTTCGGATTCCTCCTCCTTCTCTCTGTCGACACCCTTCCTCCGAATGTGACTTAAAAAAGTTATGAACAACCTGACCATTGCTGTTTGCTCCCTGTGCATAAAATAAGTAAACAAATTAAGCATATTCGAGTATCAGCATAACTACTATACAATTAATAAAATACAACTCTACTAGCATAATGTACACTACACACACGTATGTATGTGTGTTATATATTTACGTATATATATATATATACACATATATATATATTTATGTATATATATATATACATATACATATATATATATAACATATATACATAATATATGTGTGCGTGTGTGCGTGCATGCTCACTTACGTATGTATATGTGTATTTATCCAGACAACGATTACCTTTTTCCTTTTAATCAACCTACTTATCTGTAGTTAAAAAGTTTCCAATTGAATAATTACATACATACATATTTACATACATACTTACATAAATACAGTTATATCTGCAAGGAATGTCTAATATATATGGGCCTGATCATTTTAGGTAAATGAATCCCTGCTGTTTGAAAACTTAGATCTGGAGAATATCTGTATGCCTCGAGAAAATGGTAAAACTGTACGTATTTGGAATAAAAAATGTACCCAGATTCGTCTAAATAAAAGCTGTATTTAACAGAGAGACAATGTGTGGTAAACAATTGGACATTTATGTAGCTCAAATGGTAGTTTCTGAACAAAGTCCGACTATAAACTGGTCTTGAACTGTTGTGTATCAGGCAAAGGCACTACGTCTCCTAAGGTTAAATTTAGAAACACCAGTTGAGCTTAAATGCACACAATATCCTTGAAAGTCAATCTCTGGCTGACTCGAAAGCTGCATATACATATACTTTGCATGTGTTTGTTTAATACAAAGACAAAAGAAGGAATCTATCTATACAGAGAATTTACAATCCAGGGTTTGACAAAGATAGGAAGAATAAAGTATCTGTGGAATTTGTAACTAGAACATAAGAGGATCCTGGTGTGAAACCAGAGGCCAGCATATCAGCATTAATACGACAAACCACAGACCCACACTGTCACACAGGCATTGAGTCTGATAATCGTATTCATCTGAACCATCTTATTCACAGGCACTTCATCAAAACTAAATCGACAGGCAGAAGGTCAAGATACAGATAGTCAGGCAAGCAGACAGTCAGGCGGCTAGAGTGGGTGGTGTTTAAACAGTGATGGAAGTGATGGAATAAGAAAGGCAGGAATCAGGACACGATTTGCGAATAGAAGTGTTTTCAGATTTGAATGAAAGACCTGTGTGGAGATAGCAAGAGGTGAGATTTTGTGAGTTAACAAGATAGATAAGATATTTGTTGTAATGTTGGTGGGATCCTGTTCCAAAGAGGCGGGTCATGGAGCGATTTTCAAATTTTAGTGGAGCAGTGTTACTAGTGGAAGAGGAACGAATTGAAGAAGGCGGATGGACTGTGAACAACTGACTGAGTGAACGGAACCAGGTAGAGAGTCTTTGGAGTAATATATTGCGGTCAATGGTGTCGAAGGCTGCAGATATATCAAGGAGGCAGAGACAGGAGACTTGTTGATGAGACACTGCATGGCAGTAAGAAGTTTATAATGCAGTCATGTATACACAATGTATGAACACAATAAAGGCATAAGCCATAAGACACAATTCAATGATAAGGAAGAAGATAGAGATGAGATTTAATCAGTTAAGTAAGCGACAATATGCAACAGAAACAGTCCAGATTCCAGGCTTTATAGTTTGAAACTCTTTGCTAATCATTTCATAAGATAATGGACCAATTAAAACAAATCTTCTAAATGTGGGGTCAAGCAAGTTCGCGGACCAAGTAAGGATGAACTGATAGGATAAAACACAGACCAGTACAGTTGTTTGCAAAAATAGTAAAAGACAGAAAAGTGCGGTCTGAGGACTGACTTCACACTAGACTAGCAACAATAAAAGTCTGCAAAACAGAATCGCTTAGTTAATATCTAGCAACTTTAACCTATTCTTACACAGGCAGAACTAGGGTCAGAGCCGAGGTCAGAGCCAGGGTCGGATAAACACTAATAAAGTTTGTTAGAGGGTCACCTGAATGCTATAGGTCATTACATCCACTCAAGTAAGTTACCCACTGATCAGCTTGCAAAGGTGCTGGATGCACTTGAGGGTTTGCATACTGCCTAGTGACTCTGAGCCCATGATGAGGTCAAGCAATAGAAAGGTCAGAATAACAAACAGTAAATAACTGTGCACACTCAAAGTCATGTCTAGTTGCAACAAACACTTGGTGAACCAACTGGATCGGCCAATTTGTCTGATACTATACAAAATATTAAGTCTTTGTTTATAAATTTCAGCGTTAGTCATGTAACAGAGTGAGTAAGTAAGCTGGTCTTGTGTCTGCATTTCATAGGGGAGTGTAAATAGTAGACACTTTAAATACAGTTAATTTAGTAATTTAGCATCAAAATGAAACCCTGTTTTAAGCACAGACAAATCCGGAATCACAAATTGTGAGTTTGCTCAGAATCGAATAGCAATTGATATCGTGAGCCTTTATCATAAAATATAAATCTGTGTGAATTCTTTCAATCAGTCATTGTAGAGATTTGTATAGCGCTCAGTCGAGGCTACTACTCAGAAGCGCTCCCACCTCAGGCAACACTGAATAGAACAGCTTTGAGGCGAGTATAAAAACGGTCAGAGTGGACACTGGGCGACATCGCCACTGTTTGGACTTTGACAGTGCCAAAGGAGGAGGGTGACACCAAATCATCTTCGATATGGAACAGTGTTGTTAAAAAATCAACACATACTGGGTGTACCACCAGATCGAAAAACCAACCACTGACAAGGTACAATTTTAATAGGCACTATTATAGAGAAATTACCAAATTGGATTAGACCATAAGCATTCATACATACATGCATATAAAAATATACATACATGTATGGCTTTCAAAATTCTAAACTCATATAAGCATTGAATACAACCTACAAATAATTAGCTCTAATATAAATATGCTATTGCACCAAATGCATTCATTTGGTGATTAAATATTATATAAATTCCCGTGAGCAACATTGTTGACATCAGACACTGCAGAATGAATAGGGAACGCGTCAGCACAAACTCTTTTGCAATAAAGCACAGTTCCATAATTCATGCATCATTACATTTCATAAATTTATGTAGCACCTCTGTATATGACCCTATGCATGGATCAAGAGCATTTACAACATCTCCTGAATATGTTTATCAAGACGTGTCATGCAATGCAGAAGATTTCAGAATCTCAGAGAAGAATATTTACAAGAAAAGGTTCAAAGCACAAGAAAAGTTTTTTGCCAGAGTATGCATCAAAGCCAGAGACCAAGGGATGCAATCTGTCAATCAATCGGAATTTAGATAGCCCTTTCAAGATATCTACTCATGGGATGTACAAAATAATGTTAACTGGTGATGTGTACGTCATCTAGACTTTTTTGTCTGCACTGGGGAGTAGGCATAAGTGTCTAAGACTGCAGTGGCCACACTGAACTTTGTATGCTGTTACTGAAAATGCATGTACACTCTACCCAGAGAATACCTCATTAATTGGATCCCTTTGCAATTCTTAAATTCCATCAGTCACATGGAATTTTATTAAAGTGTGACAATTTAAAAGACAGAAATGTACAGGTTCATAAAGATAGATTGATATATATATATATATATATATACATGTAATATTACGTATGCAGCAAACAACAAACTATATAAAATCCCTTTTAAACATAGGTCCCTATATGTAATCACATTTATCAATAAGTATACTAATAAGACTTAATATTATAAGTAAAGACTGCAGATATCTATAACATTTTGCCATTTTCAAATCATGCAAATACATATAAAACTCTGGTTAAGGTATGCATTATAGAAATAACTAAAATGAGTGTTTATAGTTTTATACAACACACATGCACACTTGCACACACACATATACATATATTATATATATATATATATATATGCATTCCATATATACACATAGCATGTATGTATGCATATAAAAATTTTATCTGAGCATCTGCAACACAGCTGTCGGTTAAGAGACATCAGACATGTTAACGTAAATGATGATAGTGATGAAGCACAAAGTCTTCAGTGGCTGGCAGTGATTTTATCAGCCCTTCCCACCACTCTACAGCCACCAAACAGCCTGATGAGCTGTGATGAGCTGTGTTGTCAAGAAGCAGGTAGCTTTTGCTGGTGTACAGATTGAGGATGTGTGGAAAACTGATATCCAGACCAGATGAATTACGGCATTACCCCTCCCTGGGTTGTGGCCTAGGTGACCTCAGAGGGAATTCGACAGCAAATGGATTATATATTTTTGGGAAATAAATAAGTGCTTTATATATAGATACTGTTAACTTTATGTGTAATAATTCAAATAATCCAAGTATATGTGTTTTGGAGAGTATACCCACTAGAGATGATGATGGGTTTGGCCACTTACGATTGGCTTCTGGTTACCTAAAGGAACCCCTCTTGGTATAACTTACCCTGTCTCAGGCATGATCTCAGTGATTCCCACTTTCTATGGAGAGGCTGAACTGCTCATACAGTGTGGGGAATCACACACTCAATGCAATATGCCTTTTCACTCACTGAATCAGCTATTGAATCATGATGTTGGTAGAAAGGTGTCTTCATCTTCAACTTTTGAATCCAATGGTGATACTGGAATCTTTTCATCATCATCATCCTCCTCCTCCTCCTCTTCCTCCTCCTCCTCTTCCTCCTCCTCTTGCCCATCATAACAGACATTTGGCAGTGATAGTTACCAGTAAAATGATCTCCATTGTCTCTTGTCCTTTGTCAGTCACCTGATCTCCATTGTTCCTTGTACTTTGTTAAGTTCACTGCTTCTTTCACTGTTAGTCCAATTGTTGATATGTTGCCACAGGCTGCATACCCACCTCAGTCTTGTCTGCCTTTTTTCTCTTTCCTTTGAGCATTTCATATAGTTCATTGTGTGGGATTCAGTCAGCTTTGGGTAAACCATCGTGGCTAAGCCATCGTGGCTAAGCCATCGTGGCTAAACCATCGTGGCTAAACCGTCGTGGCTAAACCATCGGGAGTCTTTACTAGATGACTTTGTCTATAGCAGAGTTGTTTGAACACCTAATCACTATGGTCTTTGGCCCTCATTAAAACTTTTCTTTAGTTTAGATATCTCTTGCAATTTTCCATAACCAACTCATTTCTGTTGTAAGAATTCTTTTCTCATTTTGTTTTCGCATTAAACAGCATTCAGATCCTTTTTGTGATCTGCTTCTGTTTATCTGCTCTCCCACAGCTTATTAATCGTCCCAAATGATGGTGAGGTTAAGCTAAAATTCCTTTGAGCCTTTCACAATAAGAATCAGTTTATGTACATGTCTCACTCAGCATCTTCAGATGATAATTCCTCAGCGGGATACCGCATACTTTAGACTCACAGTCACATTAATCCAACACCTCTTCTATACGTACGTAACATTAAGACCATGTTACTACACAGCTAAAAATTAAAAAATTACGAGTTGTACTTTCACAAGTTCTAGAATCTGTGCTAAACAGCATTTGATTCACCATCCTTAAACTGTAAACCACAAGTTGGGTAAGTTGGGTGCATGAACTGTATGCCCTTCATTGACCCCAATCTCTGAGATCAGTTGTGATTTCAGCAGTTGGTGCTTACATAAACAGGCTAAAACATCTGAATGTGCCACTCCCAAGCTCCAGCTATGCAGTGCTGATTATCCTGCAGGAATTGATTCCGAATACCAGTGCCTGATTAATTACCCCAACCAAACGTGACATAGCAGCCAATCAGCAGGATTTTATGCATGAAAAAAAATGATGATTGATTATGTCGGCAGAGCTACAAACTCTAAAACTATTGATTAAAGAATGTAAGCCTTATTCTGATGGTGGGCTATAATCATAAAGTAGCCATAATGTCCTTAAACAGGTTCCTCATGCAGAACCATGCAGAAACATAAGTCACGGATGTGTGACTTGGTTATCCTACTGTCAAAACTGTTCACGGCAAACCAAACATTTAAATCTTACAACCTTAGGCTGTAATATATATATATATATATATATATATATATATATATATATATATATATATATATATATATTTGATTATATATATATATGTATATATATAGGCATATGACATATGAGGGTGGGTTGCAGGTCATCTTGCCACCACAATATATGGAAGTGTAGGTCTACTCAATATGGCTGAGTTGGCTAGGGGTGCAGATAGAACAGAAATCTCAAAACAATTCTGCTCCTCTGAGGATTTCACCCTCCCCCCAATCTCTCAATTGACAGTTCATCACAAGATGGAGCAATTTAATGACACCTGTGCATCAGTAGTATGCATAAGCTAGAGCAGGCGCTTTTGCCTAAAATAAACTCATAATGATATTAATTCATAAGGGCCTGGCCTATAATAGCATTGCATGAAGAATGACGAGATACGACCTTCATAAATTTGGAATCGTTTATGCTCTATTCTACAGCCAGACAAATTAACTCAATAATAATGGTGTCAACGCTGCCCTCATTTATGCTGTTATGAAGTCAATTCAGAGTTGATTTTGACGGATTATGATAAAACAATTATATCATGAAAACAGCTGAGCGTCATTCACAACCATTTACAAAATACGGTCAACTCACTTTCCGAGATTTTTGAGAGAGTTTTCCACATGACCGACCGCTGTTCGATTGGCTTTTCAAAGCAGGCAGAAAACAGCAGAGCGAATGATCGGTGGATTCCCTTAATGCACCAGACATCGTCACTGGTAGCACCCTTCTAGCATCTGCCAAGGCAGTAGAGTCACTACAAGCACCACGACATACACATTCTTTGCATTCATTCAGAACAATTCACAACGTCTGGTTATTATCTACTCAGAAGCATCTGTGCAACACAACCCATTAACTAAATTCATATTTAAACCACAGGACCTATTCATTCTTAGGCATGCATTTTATATTGATTACTATGATCATTCCTAACAATGCTTTAATGACATATTAAGCTAGTTAGTAGATTATATCAATTCCAAAGACATCAATGCTAAAATAACACAGTCACAGGAATCAGAGATGTGGTCTCGAGACCGCGGTCTTGGTCTCAGACCATCCGGTCTTGGTCTTGGACCTCTCGGTCTTGGTCTCGAGGTTTTGGTCTCGTGCCCAACACTGACAGGAATACATTTTCAACAGCAACGTGTTCCCGCAGCTTCTGCACATGTGTGGCAAGGACTTCGACATCTTGTTTCTTTTAAGACCACTAGTACACAGCTTCATTGACATCAAGTCCTCATGATTAACTCATTTACCCAGTGCTCCATGGCCTCCATTTGCTGCTCCGCTGCATTCAAAGGACGCAGTTAAAAGGCATCAATTTGCAGATAATAGCATGAAAAGTAATGACTGCTAACAAAAGGCATTGAGATGTTTCAATTGTCTGGCCAAACAGTTGAGTGGGTATTTTTCATCACATAGTGAATTGTCTGGCAGTAGGTCACAGTGATTGTTTTGCTGATATCAGACATTATCTCAAAAGCAGACGACTTATACCCATCATTATCTGAAGTGTCAATTTAGCACAAAATTAGTTCTGTATGAAAAAAGCACTAGACCCTAGTAAATGACCTCAGAGAATGTTTGCTCCCATTGTCTCCTGCCTGGTATATGAGACAGGCAATGATGATGTATGTCTAATTATATGTATCTATGTACATTCATATAGCGCCTCTCAAATTCGCTGTTACATGGTAGTATTTTTTGTTTTTTTACAGTGGCCGATTGGTTAGAGCAGTCGGCTCGTAACGAACGCTTCAGTGTGCGCTGAATGTGCGGGTTCGACACTCGTCCGAGGAGTCACTGTGTAGGGACCTTGAGCAAGTCCTGCGCACAATTGCACTGCATTACAACTGCAGTTGCATCGTTGAGGCATGTGCACTTCTGAGCAAAAATAATTCAAAGAAGGGCAACATCCAATTTCAGCTGTAACTGCATGGTGTTTCATGTTGGCCATGTAGGTGATGATTAATTTCGTAAAGTAACAAATCAAAAGGAACAAAGTTACAACTGCATAGAAATCATTTATTTGCTCTGTGACTATTCGCATACTAACCTCATGAAGAAGGCCACGAAGAAGGCGTAGACAAACAAAAGGAGTAGCTGAGTTAGTCCCAGCACTATGTATACACTTCAAGGCAATTGACCGGCTAGCATAGTTCACTCTGAAGTGAACCATTGTCATGTCGGCCATGCCTTTTCATACACATTAGTTCAAGTGGAGGGAGAGAGGGCTAGAAGGAGCAGGAGGAGTCTGAGTGAGGGTGTTTTGGATCAGCAGACTAAACCAGGATTAAAATTCTAAACCGGTTGTTAGCACGAATTGACTATTTGCTTGAGCCAGCCAATGTGGCAACTAACGCCCAAGTTCTGTGGTAGGATGAGGTCAATTTGCAGGCCATCAAATATTCAGCAGGTCCTCCATCTGCATGATACTGTGCATGATACTGATATTCAACAGAGAAACATGAAATATAGCCAGCTGTCGTCTCACAGCTCTATTCTGACGACTGTGAGCAGACTCCTATTGTTTTCTCTTGCCTAAGACAATCAAAATTGGACTGAATGACTTAATGATCAATAAAATATCATTATACAGATCCATGATATATAAAAACAGATCTATGACCAGGTTGCCCATAAGGCAGATATGTCAGCACATGACTATTTGTCAATTCACATTTGTGTAAAAGAGATAAATAACGCTATAAATATTTGCATGGATGGGTACCTTTACTGCCCAAAGAGTAAGGATTGGATTAGGAATTCAAATGAATTTTTATTACCTAGGTAGAAGCAGCCATGAACTGCAGATGGGAATGGACATGGGAATATGAATGGCATAAGTGTCAAGTCCACAAAATTAAGTTAAGTGAGCATCACATCTGGATGGACAACATGTACAGTGCTCAAGTAAAGAAAAGTAAACACCAAAGTCATTAGAATGTATATGTAGAGAACACACACCAGCCATGTGCATTGGACCATGTACCGTATTTCAAGTAGTGCAGACTGTGGAGTAACAGTAATCATTAGCGCACATGTACAGAACATATACCAGCCCTGTACAATAGTGCACGTTGGTTGTAGTTCAAGTAGTGCAGAGTAACAGTAAGCTCATCAAAATGCAGAAAATGCAGATGTACAGACCACACGCATCAGCACTGCACAACGTGTCTGACTGCCAGACACAGACAGTCAGGTCGACTGTTTGTGTTTATGCTTGGTTGGTATTTCATTGCCAGCAGATGTATTTTTTTATGTCAGAAAAGACCACATTAGGTCATTCTGTGCTATCTGCAATGACTAAATGAACATTGTGAGGAAATCATTATTGTCTGATTGGAGACCCTGTAACACTCACACAAGAATGAAGGAGACTTGTGCACAACTATGGTAGATGCGTCCTCAGCATTACAATGCTTCCTTCAGTTTGAAATCTTGTCTGCAAATTGTTTGACTCTTGCATCTATATTTGCCAGACTTCGTTAGTTTCTCAGAAATTCTGGTTTGATTATTATTCAGCAATATTAATAGAAGTAGATTATTCCTCTAGCTAGCTGTTGATTAACTAAACAAACATGAATTTGGATTTGGCCTGTTTTAGCGTTTTCAGTGTGCAAACACATTTTGGACTTAAAAAGTACACAAGTAACATGCAAACATGATCTTTTACTTATTCAGCATGTACCAATGTTATACAGTTAAGATGTTGATTTCGACTTGTGTTTGTGACGCTATTCGATTGTGCCTGTGTAGACATTAGTTAATTACTTGCCAGCAACTGTCAAAGCTACACAGATTGTTTTATTGATTGATACACAAAATGAAGAATTCATGCAAAGGAGACATAAATGAATTATTTGTGTATCAACCCAGAGAACAGTTTATGAAGCTTTGACAGTTGCTGGCAAGTCATTTGACTCACTGCTTATACAATGTTTACAGTTTACCTTCGTGTATATATGGAAGGCTCGTGCACCGAAGCAGATCGAAACTTTGACTGGAGTCCAGATCTAGACTTTGACACCAGATCTGATTGAAACTCTGATAGAAACTGATGATGAAAGTCTGGCTCAGACTTGAAAGAAAGTCGAAACTTTGGTCGAATGCTGTATAGATCTGGGTCATTTAAGTCAGTCAACTCTTTGTTGATCTCATCTGACAGTCTTTTAAGTTGCTGAAATACAAACAGAAGACTGAATTTCATAGCAGACTTCCCAGATAAAGAAAACAGCTGAGAATTAAACTAATGAAACTGTTTTCATATTAAGTCTGTAGTACAGAAATCGTACACTTGCTGTAATTTATCACACTCATAAAGAATATTTTTATAAGAAGACTATAATATATATGTGCCTTCTCCTTCTGTCCGACAGTCTCTCATTCTCTTTCACATTTCTCAAAACCTGCTTCTTCTCACAGGGCCTCGTGCACTGGCAGAGCTTCTGAACGGTTCACCCTACTAGAGGTGCTCTATAAATGCTTAAATACATGCGATACAGTACAATATTAAAGAAGCCAGGCACAGAGCATGACAATGCTTGTAGATAACGGTGTGATTAACTCCGGCAGATGGTGGTGGTGGTGACGATGATGATGACGATGATGATGCTGGTAAGCCTTTTGTTTGACATTAACATGTGTAGTAAAACAGTCTAAGTACAATTAGCTTTACATGAGTCATGCAATACATACAGAATTAAAGTCAGCAGGTCAGATGAATGGATATCATATCTGAGGCAAACAAAATGTTAATGGGTGCAACTAATTAAGTTAAGTGCCTAGATACACGACGCACACAACCAGGCCCTCCGAGAGGGGGCAGCAGGGACAAATAACCAGGGTTCCGGTGATTTTTAGGTGTCCACAATAGACCTATGAAACAAGTCATGCTCAGTCAAACAAGGCATATGAATTATACCCTGTTAAATCTAATTACAAACACCTAACTACAACAGTCAATCTTTAAGCATCTGGATGGTACACTACTTATCAGCATTACCATACAGCACACTTCCGTTTACGAGGCCCCTGGCTGCTCTCAGTGCTCTGCCTAGGTGCCCAGCATTTCCCTGCCTAGGGGCCCAGAATTTCTCTGCCTAGGGACCCGGCATTTCTGTCGGGCGGGCCTGCACACATACACACACCTACTCACACATACACACATACATGCACGCACACACATGCATATATATATATATATATATATATATATATATATATATATACATACATCAGATATTGCTACTAGTCAATCAGTTATTAACTTATCTATTGATTCATGCAGTTCCTACAATTTATAAATAATTTAATAGATATATATGCCTAGCGATAAATAATTACCACAATTTTGATTAGCGTACGTAAACATATAATTGTTAGATTATTGTGCTGACCTGTAATATATCATCAAACTCCAAATCCCTTCCATTTCCTCCTCCTCTCCTTCCGTCTCCTCCTCCTTCTCCCCCTCTTCCCATGTTGTCGCTGAGAGCGTTGTCGCTGGAGTTGTTCCTGTAATCCGAGATGATCTTTCTAAATCTCTTGTCGACGATTAGCAACGACATCGTACAACAACGAACTGCCTTGGGGTGAATTCCAGCCAAACCCCCGACACATTCCGACCGCCGTAAGGCTCCACACTAATGCCGCCCCATGACTGACGCCAGGTAAGTCCCAGTAGGAGAGGGAGGGCGACACAGCAACACACACGGCGATCAATCCATCGGTCCAGCAGACACCAGCAGACGTACAACCACAACGACAGAGTCTCTCTCTCTCTCTCTCTCTCTATCTCTCTCTCTCTCTCTCTCTCTCTCTCTCTCTTTCTCTCTCTCTCTCTCTCTCTCTCAATCGGTTGGTCGTCTAAGTCCACTGCACGCCTCGTCCAGTGTGACTCTACTCCAGGCCAAGCGACGACTCGTCTGCCCAGAGAGAGCTCGACAGGCTGACTACCCCCCCCACCCACCCAGACGCTTTCAGGCGAAGTACTTTGGGCGCAATTATCCCCTCTACGCTCGTTCTCCTAATTGTCCCTCTCGGTATTCCTCCGTGGCGTCACAATAGCTGCGACCATTCCAAACCAAAATGGTCAATCGCGAAAGATAAAAAAATTGCTAAGTTTTGTCGAGTTATAGTACATTTTGTTGAATAAGCAAACGCTCGTCTGACTTGACTTAGTCAACCCCGGTCGGACACCACACACCTGTTTCGATCGGCTACAGAGGGTCAAGTGGTCGGTCAGCCAGCAGGTGACATTGGCATGTTTGCCTTGTCACTGGCCACGCTGAACCGCTTTATTAGCCGCTTTCTAAGCCAAATTCCGATCGTCGTTTCTCTTGACAAAAGCATCTGTGAAATCGAGGACGCCGAACCAGACAGACTTATCGATCTATCGTCTCTGCTGTGGTCCGCCAGCCTGCCCAGCGTCTGTCCTATACGCCCTAGCGACACGGAAGGGGCCGTGGGTGGATGGCGAAAGTTAAGCAGAGTGTAAGGATTACCACGCCATCAATTTAGCCTCTATCGGGCGATGGTAACTGGATTCGCCTTAGACGCATTGATGGTCATTGATATACGAATAGTGGATAATTATACAGCATAACTGTATTTTATGGATGGCCCTCCTTGCAAATTTCAGAAGTGTGTTGCCACACCCACGCCACGGCCCACGGAACGCTGATGGCGCTGAGCGAAGGACCTGCTCAAGGCTGCTCCTAAACAGTGGCCACTTCAGCAGATGAGGCCCGAACGCGCACTTGATTGATCTGAGCGTCCGAGCGTGCTGCGTAGCGTGCAGATTTAACAGCTACGTGGAATTTCTGTGAGTAATGGGACGTTGCGCCGACTGAGGATTCCCGTGAGTGTTCGTCAAGCGTTTTGCAGACAGTCATGTGAGGGCTCTGACGGTGTGTATTTACCACAGAGACACTTGGCTGTGTGTGCTGCATGCTATGGATGCGCTATGACGACATCTGAATTGCTCTCTTCATTTCCCTTTATCCAATAATCAATATCGACTTCAGCGTATGCTTACAGAGTGTATTGTGCCTTGCTTCGACGACGTGATTAGTATTATTACGTGCCATAAGTGTGGACGTCTGAATAACGAATTGTGATCAGGCAGCCTAAAAATTTAGCCGCTGTACATCAATAGGCTATTTGGCTAATCGTAACCGTAATCCAGGGCCGTACCGGGGTAGGGGACAGCGGGGGCCGTGGCCCAGGGCGTAAATGTGGGAAGGGCGCAAATTTAAGGAAAGAATAACTTATTATGCCACAAAATGCACTATTTTCAAAATGTGCAAGACTGATGCTAAGCACGTGGCACAAATACTATTTTCAAAATATGGGGAAACTGAAAGCTTGTCGTCCATTTGCATTATTCAGATGTCCATACATTTTGGCTATTCAGTGTAGGCCACGATTATGCACATGGGAGTAGTGTGAAAATCACAGCTTCTAGATTGGAAATGACCTCGTGCCCTGTAGATCGGAAGTGACGTCACTTCTCGTGATCTTAACATTGATACCCAGATTTCCATAAAACCAGTATACTGATGCCCTGCTTTCCATAGAGCCTGCAGGCTGGTGCTCTGCAGTCTCTGCTTTCGGTCCAGAGTCGGTCGTTTCTGGCTCGCGACTTTTGGGTCTACAGTCTTATGCAACCTTACGTAGCCTACTTTTAAATACGAGACTGAAGAGCCTGTCATGTCATGCAACAATAGCCAACGTTGAACGCGCAGACACGTAACCCATTGGTCGATGCTAATCAACAAGCTGAAGCGATGCGGATACTTTTCATCTTTTGCTACTACTGCTGGGACTTGTGGCAAGAGGGTAATATATGATGAATGATTATTTGGATGACCATATTCATATGCTTAGCAAGCACATTGCATGCAGAGCCTGAAACAATGAGCATAACAGATATATATGTATATATGTATATATATATATATATATATATATCTGGTATATGTATATGTATATCTGGATACATAGCTTACGGTAAGGATTGGCCTATCAATGTCATATTACAATATCCTTATCCTATCCTTATGTATAGACTCTTACATAAACAGACTCTTTAATTGCATAGAATGGTAGCCCCATAAATTTTCAGCGAAGTTAATTAGTTAAATGCCCGGATTCTCAGAATGTCCTTGCTTTCATAAAACCAGAACACGGTTCATGACGGATGATTGAGAACTTTCTCCTCGGTTATTCAACCTGTTCAGATCTAAGCATCGCGCATTCGCACATTCACGTCGACTGCGCCCAGTTAGTATAAGAAGTACTTGTACAAGATCTCATGCACGATTGCTACCTTACTTGTTCGTTCCAAACTCGACTACTGTAGTTCTATTTTATACAACACACTCTTCTCACACAAAACGCATGCAACGCAATAAAAAACGTTCTCACCCGCTTAGTCACCAGAACTCCAAGACTCCACCGTATAAACCATGTTTTGAATTCACTTCATTGGCTAAATGTCCCTCAGCGCAACCGTTAATTCATTTTAACTTTTACCTACAACGCCTCTCAAACCTTTTAGTACCCCCCCCCCTACATTCCATTGCATATAATCTACTCATGTATAAATCCGGCATTGTGCTCAGTGACAGAGGAGCGACAAACAACGTTGTCACATGGATTCGAACCCGAAGCCTCAAGAAGCCCACGACCAAGTCTGTTACTGCATGCTAGATCAGGATGTCGCGCTACGACAATGTCTAGGTTTTTGTTATTCGGCCACGACACAGTAGGCCAATACTTGTGCGTACGTATGGGAACTTTTATAAATTCATGACGTCAATATAAACGCTGAAGATGGGTCACCGTACAATTGCTTCACCGAAATGTAAGGTAATCGAGCATTTATACAGCGCCCCTTCAAGATATCTACTCAGAGGCACTCTCTGCGCTGTTCTAAATTATATTAAATGTCACATGGTCGAATATAATATACATATCAGTTAGCAACATTCTGCACAACAAGCAGGAAAAAGTCACTAGTGGTGGGCCAACACACAAGCGTAAGTGGAACCAACCAACGCATTCCCGACGACAGCTGACAGATGGCATGGATGTTCAGAGTCTGGGCATCAGCCTGATATTTTCATAGGTGTAACGTTTTAAGCCAATTGATATCGGAGCTGTTCAAATAAGACTTGTAACCGTAATTGTATGCCACAAGATTGTCGTAGTTTGAGTTAACCCACGCAAATTGCAGTTTCAAGGTTGAAAGGAACACTTATGGGCTGTGCTCGGGAATCCAAACTCACTTCGTTTCGTTTTGAGGATCAAACAATTGGACTCTGCATTTTCATAGAGTGAGCGCCTTGCATGGCTGCCACAATTAAATTCAATTTCTGCAATTACTTGTCATCATTTTGCTCGTGCTGTATTTGCAATCATACTGCGGTTTGCCAGCTTGAAATTAAACGAAGATATTATTGTTTTTATTATTGTTATTGTCATTATTATCGTCGTCATTGTCATAGTCATCATCGTCGTCATCATCGTCATCATCGTCATCAATTTGAGCGGGTTAGCTCGAACTACGTCAATCTTATGCATTGCATACATGTAAGATAAGTCTTATTTGAAAAGGTGATGATGATGATGATGATTATGATACTGATGACAACGACGATGATGGTCGTCATCCTCCTACTCCTACTCCTCCTCCTCCTCGTCGTCGTCGTCATCGTCATCGTCATCGTCATCGTCATCATCATCATCATCATCATCATCATCATCAACGCTCTATATATATATACATGAGATAGCTAACTCATCGTAGCTAACTGGGTCAGTATAACAGTTTTTTTGTAGAACATAACTGAATATGGAGTCTTATACATACTACATGGGTTCAGCTTATCATCTCGGCATATTTGTTTGAACATTAATTAATTAATGTCCGGATAGGTAATTTAATAGGCTTGTGATATTGAATCCATATAATAATTTCGCGTTAAATGGACAATCACTTTGTCCTTGAATGATACTGTTTAATGTTTGATGGCAGTGAATCAAATCTCGCATCAGTTCTGATGGCCTAGAAACCGGGTTTGGTAGAGAACAGCTGACAATGAGCTTATGGTTCCTGATTTGACGTTCTATTGTTCCTGGTTTGGCGTTCCATTGTTCCTGGTTTTGCGTCGAATTAACTTTTCTGGACCAAAATGCAGTTGAGATAGAATTTCATGAATCACCAGATCGAAAGTTACGTATTCGTTCATTCTTGTCCGAATTTATGTATTGCGCCTTTTCAAGGTGACTACTCAGAGGCGCTTCCGCACCCAGTCGTCTTAATATGAGGGAGCAATGCCTGGGAGTGGAATCTAGGAAGGGGTGGAGCGTCAAAGGGAGGCAATTTTCAAATCGACGGTTCTACAACATGTTGCTAATTCGCTTCAATTCTGAACACCACTTTCCACCTCGCAATAATTGAATTTCCGTAATGTTTTCCAAAAATATCGTGAACCAAAATGCGCAATAACTGCTAATCAACAGGAATCAGAACAAGGATGAGGCTGCAGCTTATACGATTAATTCGTTACCCTCTTTGTCATCCAATCCACAAAGCAGCTCAAGTTACCCAACGGAGACGTAGGCCTATAGAGCAGGCAAGTGGTGATGATAATCGGGCGATTAAACAGAAACAATGACGCGTATTAACCGCAGTATCTGCAGCTTCCGCAATAAGGACAGAGGCAGAGGGGTGAGGGAAACTACGCTTCTAGTATTGGGTACACTGTCCATTTTCTTGTCGTCTAAGCTTTCAAATCTGATCTTAATTCGAGAATTTGTTTACTCTTTCGCTGAAACCAATGAGCGCTCTGCAGAATTCGCCACTGTATGGCTTGTGGCCACGATTATGGAGTATTTTATCTTGGCAATTTGTTCAAGCCCAGTAGCAGGTTTTTCTAAATTTTCTTATCTGATGAGATCTGGGCCTACGCTGAATTTGGTCAATGGCATAATTGAAGGTGCTTTCCTAGTCCTAATTCTGCGCAGGGGCCTAATGACTTTGCAGGAACAATGTGCACCTCCTGAGGCCAGAAAAGGGGAGAACATTCTCACTAGTTTATAATTAGGCTATGCACAATTTCAACGCGTCGGTTATTAACATCGTCGTCGTCGTCGACGTCATCGTCGTTATAATATTCATATTTATTTTCATATTCGTATCAATAAATTGAGTGCCCCTTTCCAGAGCGTCGCAGTTTCCACGAAAAAAATTGCCGATTCTTCCTGGACTGTCTCCTGGTTGTGCATCAATGCAGGAGTCCATTCGATTTGGAAAGATCCTCCTGCGCCGTGGGTGTTCATGTGGACCTTAATCGTCCTACTTGTCTCTTCCAGTCCTTAGGAAATTGTGGGACCAGAAATCAAGACGACGCCTTAGAGCTGTCTGCAACCAAAATAGCCCGGATTCCGCAACAGCAATTCAGGAAATTAAGAGTGGCATCAACCGTTCTCTATAAGAAGATGACTAAATGCCTTGCTTGTCGGCCACATGGTCGAAACACCCTTGTTTCTTGATTACTTAGGAGACCTCTGGCTGCGATTGAGATATTCAGTGTTTCCTCCTTTCGTTAAAACATTGATCCTTTTTGGCAAATGTTACTGCATTTTCTATTAGGCTCATTGGTGCTGAATAACGCTTCTCTCAATATAGTGTGCCAGCCTATGAACAAACGTTTCACTGGCCACGCATAAACATGTAGGCCCTACCAGTCCACAGAGTCACCAACAAACCAACTTCAACATTTCGATATGATTTGGTGTAAATCAATTGGACGCGGTTGCGTGGCGGTATGTTCTGTGCCTCGCAACCGAAAGGTCGCGGTTCGAACCCATGCTCGCCCATGATTGTCGGTGAGGAGGGCAACGGGAAGCCATCTCACTCATCTCATCTCATCCCGGGTGGCATAAAGTCAATGGACCTGCCTTCGGGAAGAGAATTCTTCATCATTGGACCTTGGTAATAATAATAAGCCGGTAAAAAACGACGATATTACAAACGCACATATCATATTATGTTTAAGGCATCAGCTTTTATTACTAAGCGCTGTAAGGCTCATAAGCAGAACCCAACATTAGCAACTGTGATGCAGAAGGACAGCGGTAGTGTACATTAGCAGAGCGCAAATACTAGAGACCACAAAAGGCGTTTACTTAGCAAGCATAGGAACCCTATCATCTGAAGTAACATGAAGTGGAGAAGTCTGATTCTATAGATTTGCGAATAATGCCACGAAGACCCTGCCCCATCCAAGCTGAGGCTATTTATGATAACGTATCATGTAACTCTTCCTACTTCGCCGCTGCAAGAACTCAGGCAGTGCCCGTCCCAAGCCTGGATAAAAAAGGAGGGCGACGCTAATGATCTTTGTTATCACACGGCGTCGTTAAACTGCAGCAACCAGTAACTCTTCCTCAGCGTATGTATAATCATCATCACCATCAACATCATCATCAGCAGCAGCAGCAACAGCAACATCATCACTTCCGGATGCCAGCTTCTTCATTCTTTCCTGTCACACTTCGATGCTGTTCTCACGAATAGTCCACGTCTTCCTTCCTTTCTTTTATCTTCGCATCTGGCATGCCGTCCATCGTGTGGTATTTGCATATTTTGGTCAGCTACATGTTGAATCCTTTTTACAGGATATTGCCTACCGATTATTGGTCAAGTGTGAATCTGAAGCGGTTATGCAGTTGGAGAAATAAAGAATAATACTTACTTACTCAGTAATTAAAAACGACTAATAATTAGACGAGTTTTATAATTTAAATGACGTACGTGAAAATTCTTTAAATTAAAAAATTGCAAATAATAGACGTGTGTCATAATTGGTGATATAGGGTCTACGTACGTAACAATGGGCCTTTATTCTCTCAATTTAAAATTAGAAACACAATAAGCGCTCCTTATGATTGAAAATAATGACGTAGCAACAGAATTTTATTATCCGAATTTAAACTGTTTAACAATGAACTTGTTTCATAGTTGAAGTGACGTAACAATAGACCCTTATTCTTATACATAACAATTTTGCATTAGGGCCTACTGATAATTGACTTGTCAGTGATCAGTGACGTAACCATTGATAGGCATCTATCCTTTAATTTTTTTAAATTAAAATTGACGTTTCATTATTATTGAAATGAAGAAACAACAGCTTTATAATTCTAAAATGTTAGCAAAATCTAAGCTTAGTGGCAAGCTTGTTACGTCATTTCAATTATTGAAGTGACGTAACAATGCGAGTGCGTATTAATTCAAAGGAATTAGCGACAGATCAGCCTCATAATGGTTTAAGCGACATTCGTTCATAATCTAAATAACGTCGCTGGGATATTAAGTAGTAACTTCTATGGCGTCGATGTCTAATGCACAGGCCTTCAACCGATGGCGTTCTAAAGGAAAACCGTAAAACCATAATCAGGTAGAAGTCCAGCAGATCAGTCAATCGAGACAGACAGACTAGGGTGATGTCCATTGCCGTAGGCGCAACCACCCTGGTGATCATATGGGACACCTGGGAATAGCACCCACAACTTTCGAGCAGGTTGGGATCGGCTGATTAGTATGTATTGTAATATTGACTAATAAAGTAATAATGCCGTTTAAAAAATACTAAACCTGGGTAGACTACTGAATTCCCAAGTGTTCCCAAATCACATTAAATTATCTACTTAAAATAAAAATTATCTAGCTGATTATAATAATTATACTTCTGTTTCATTGGTAAATCGTTACACTCAAAATGGTCTTCAGAAGTAGGTCTACTTTGAACTGGAAACCTGTTTCGGAAACCGGCAAGCTATTACATATGGCACATCAAGTACATAGGCCTACTAAATGAATATCCATTGTCCAAGCGTAGGCAAAGACATATTTCTGTTTTACGGTGTGCCATGAGCAGGCAGCAGAAATGGAATTTATCAATGGTAGAACTCGCTTCTTATACATTATATATATGTATATATATATATATAATTAGCCTATGGCTCGTAGTAGAAGCCTATACAAGGACATTTCATTTTTTATGTTGCAACTCCGACTGTTGTTCGTCTACAATGCAGCTAAAAACTAATTTCCTCGCATGTAATTTAGTCACACTTTTCCCAGATCGAGGCGTTGTTCGAGAAATCGTGACCCATTTTGCAATTTGTACAAATTGGTAACAATTCTTTGGGCTAGAGCCTAAATGTTCGGCCCATATCAAGCCTACATTGAAAGTTGAAGTTTGCAAAAAGCAGCGTGTAAGTACACACAAAAGCACGGCAAAGAGACCTGCTTATTCACTATGGCGTTATACCAAATCAAGCCCGCAACAGCCAAGCTTGTAGGCCTATAGGTAGAAAATCTGATAAGCTGAAAGATGACTGCGTATACGCCAATTACCTCAACATCGTGAACTACGGCGCCACTGTCTCCAAACACTACGTAAGCCTACACGAGACTATCTGCCAAAGAGACATCATTATGCATAGATGTAGTAGGTATATATGACGCCAAACAAACAAGATGACGTAGCTAGGCCAAATAATTTAAATATAGTATAGCTTCAGTAAGCGTAGACTGTGTAAAGATCAGTGTGTCAGTATTTGATAGTTTGTTGTGAACAGGCCTGTAAGACCGTTTAATCCAGGTCTACACGCGTGTAGGCCTACCGGTTTAGCTCAACTTTAGTGCAGACCTACGTAATTTCACGTATTGATCTTGAGTTAGTCTCTAGAACCTAAAGCAGAACGGCGATGGATACCTGTGACCTTACGGATTTCGATGAAAGGCTCATCAAAGAGTAGGACTATAATAATTGCTAGCTATGTATAGATGCAGGGCGCTAATTAAACTTTTTCAGTGTAGTAAGTAACATTGAAGTATAAAATAAATTAAACTATCTTACATATCGAAATCGTAATCGTAAGCTCGACAATTCTTTAGCGCCTATAAAGCTAATTAAAGTTGTAGTGAAAATGACATTGCATGGATACATCTGCATGGGATTGAGGCTGTGTATAGACTGAGGGGCCTATAAGAGGCTGTTTACTTCTGATCTACAGGGAGACAACTGACATCTGGGAGGAACTGGATACGATCGTTGCGACGTTTGAGACGAGCAATTTCTTAGACAAAGGAAAATGCAAGGTATAAGCCAACTTACCTTTTTTGGATAACTCATGGTCATAGTAGGCCCTACATATAGGCCGACTCCCAGGAAAATTGGTTCTCTTACTACACCCCTCCTTTTATCATCAACCCTCTCCTTCGTAACCCAATCAAGTAGCCCACTAAGACCTGCTACCTGTCGATTTACTGTCCATCAAACGGACAATGCATTGGTCTATAATCAGATTAAATGCATTATACAAACTGTTTGCTGTCTGGTGGAACCCATTAGGCCTAACTTGGTGTTTAGAGTTTAACGACGAACTGCATTGGTTTATCACTTTTCAGTCACTTTTAGTGCATGTGATCTCTGACTGCTTGTCTAGGACCGAGTGGATATCAGAAAGCTGCCTTTACCTCGTCTTGTGTCACCCGACTGCAGCAAAATCCTAGGATCTGCCTGGAACTCTCAGCCACATAAGCCTCCCTACAACCAGTCTCAACAAGACGAGCGTACACAGCACGAGTCATCAACCTTCACTCGTCCGTTCTGCCGTCAGAGTCATACAGATGGTCGGGCAATTCCTGAAGCATGGCCGGTCAGAGTCGTACCTAGGAAACCGTACCATGACTACAGTCAACAGCTGTCATTCAGTCAGCAGGCACTGGGCATTGGCGGTGGAAGCCAGGGCAGAATTGGAACGGTAGATCCTTGTTGTGACAACTTTGATGGCATCGATGGTGTTTCTACGTGAGTGGGCCTATGCTGGATCGGCACACATGCAGGGGCGGCGATCCCGGGTGGATGGGCCCAAGGGAGAAAAGTCCCCCCACCTTTTACAGAGAGGGGACATATTATACGGTTGCCCAGGACCGTACCGAGCTATAATTGCGCCCTGTGCTTAGCATCAATCTGGCGCCCCCACATTTGGAAAACAGTGCATTTTATAGAATAATAAGTGATTCCATTCTAAAATTTGTGCCCTTTCCATATTTGCGCCCTGAGCAACGGCTGCGCTGGCTCCCTCGGTACGGCCCTGCGTTTGCCCCCTACCCATTTCTTACCCCTATCAATGGGTGTCCTCTCACCTCTCAAACGAGATCGCCGCCTCTGCAGACATGTACAAAATGTTAAACTTTTGAAAGTCTAACTTAGGCAAAATACTACCGGCTGTCCTTTCCTTGGCGAAGTGAACTGTAATATAACACCATCGTTTTATGGTTTTTTGCATTTAAAAGCTGGCGCTAAAGATTTTGGTAAGTCCACAATAGGTTAGACTTGGAAAAATCGCTCTATCTATGAAATTGACAACTGTTCAAAGTCAGATGTTTAAAAGGAGATTTGAAAGTGTACGATCCTTATTCGTAACTGACCCTAAAATTTTCGCAAATCAAACCCTGCTTGAACGCGATTTAACAGAGGCGCAGCTAAGGAGGTGCTGGGGGTGCCTACTTCCTGGATGAAAAAGTTGACCCACACAATTGATCCAAACCCGTTGAGTTTTTTTTATTTTTTGAAGGAGGATGTAGTGGTGTTATCAGTACGCCGCGTCACGCCTTCGACGTTTGCAGTATGAGCACCCCGAGGAAAGTTTTCTGGTTGTGTCCCTGAAAGCGAATGATTAAAGTAATAACCGTTGTCCTATAATTATTAATAAGCCGATCGGTGTGTTGAGTAATGGCTCGCATTTTGAACTTACCGCAGACGGAAGGCGGGGAAAATGGGCGCCCCCTGGCGACACGTGAAGAGCGCAGTTGGAGCCGCAGGACAGCAGTTCGCCTTCGTCGACGGTCTGTTCACAGAATCAAATATCAATAATTATGCCTTTTCATTGATTTACTGAATGATTGGCTGATTGATTGATTGACTGACTGACTGACTGACTGATTGACTGACTGCTGGATGGATGGGTGGAATGATTGACTCAATGATTGGCTGATCGATTGATTGATTGATTGATCCATTCATTCACTCATTCATTCATTCATTCATTTTCGTACATTTGTGTTTAAAAATTCATTATATCAAAAGCGAGGGGGCCAACATTCGCGGTATACCCAAAGCCTTTAGATCTGAATAGAGCAAACTATAAAGGCTTCAAATAGGCTACAACACTGTTGTGAGTCTCTCAAAATGCGCTATATAAATATTCATATATAAACACACACACACATTCATACGTGCATACATACATACATACATACATACATACATACATACATACATACATACATACATACATACATACATACATACATACATACATACAAACATGCATGCATACATACATACATACACTCAGGCATGCATAAATATTAAATAGGCCTACGTGTATAGTTACATAATTTGACGTGGCGTAAAGTGCCTGCGCCTGCCTTGGAGGACACAGTCACACAGATGCACCGTAACACTCCACATTGACGCCCTCTCGATATATAAACGGTTCGTGTCATGCTGGCTAATAAACGCAGGTAGCGTAAGGATTCGTGACGGATGTGCGCTTGACCGGATGTCTGGCGGAGGAGAAGATGGTCGGCTCTGGTTGGCTCCATCCTCATACTCCTCGTTTTCGTCCCGCTGCAAGACCCTGAGGCCGACCTTCGCCCAGGCCCCAAAGACCTTGACGAATGGATACGCCGAACGAGCGAGGAAGGGTCACGTCTACTGGTACGTCGAAGACAGGCGACAGCTGTGCGACGGTGAGTTTGGACATGCCAATGGTTGATCATCCATTGGTCGAGGCTCAATAGAAAGCTGCAGTTGATGCCCTGAATGGGACCTATTTGTTGCTGAACCTAATTGGCTGTGGTTTGAGTGCGGAGAATATGTGGCGTGGGCAGAGGTGACGATCTCGTTTGAGGGGTGGAGGGTCACCCAATGAGAGGGGTAAGAAATGTGGGGGACAACGTGTAACGTGTCCCCTCTCTGGAAAGGGTGGGGGGCTCGTCCCCCTCAACCTCCCCCAGATCGCCGCCTCTGGGTGTGAATATGAATGATTTCTGGTCTGAATGTCGGTGATCCCACAGTGGTTAATTTCAGCCGGACCTTACCAAATCTGAGATCCGGAACCTCGGATTTCAGATCCACCACCTCAACCATGAGATCCGCCACCTAAATAGATGTTTTCTTTCAAAACTCAACCATAAACACTGTTTCACGCATTTTATGCTTATCGCCAGCTACTCACATAGGTGCTCTCAGTCCAACCAAGACACAGACTCAAGACATAGCTAAACGGAGAACAGGAAGGCGTTCTGGCGCTTCCGGATCCGAATGGCAAATAACGATGATATATGTTATAGCTTCGAAACTTATCATGACTTGGGCTCAATTCACAAATTTATTATTGTTTGGAGAGCCGGCACCAATGGACAAGAAATATATATATATATATATATATATATATATATACGCCGTCCGTAGGTTGGCTACACTGTGCATAAGGACATTAAGGTCATGCTTGGTAAGTTTGTCCATATATATTGTCAGGAGTGATGTCATGTTGGTATTGGAAATTTATGGGACACTCTGTTCGAGGTGCCACCCCTTTTTCTCTGGCCCCCTCTGGCCACTCAGTTTTATGAGCTAAAACGCCACTGATGGGGAGAGAAGACGACAGGTCAGACCAGACTCAAGGACCGGTTGAAATTGCGCGAAGATGAAGTCTGTAGGAGCGAAGCAAGGCAATGCAGCAGTAGGCTTCTTTTAAAAGACTATACAACTTTGTCGTGCGTGTGTGTGTGTGAGAGTATAGGTGTGTGTGTGTGTGAGTAGGTGTGTGTGTGTGTGTGTGTAGGTGTTGTGTGTTTGTGTGCATGCGTGTGTATACGTGTTGGTGTGTGTAGGAGGTGTTGTGTGTGTCTGTGTGTATGCATGACATAAATATTGAATGTTTCTTTGCATTGTAGTTGATAGAATCTTCTTGTTTTACAGGTGCCTTGCTCTCACGACGTGGAAAGTGCCGTTAAATCTTTTGGGTCTACATCTGCTTGTACGCTCAGCTATACAGGGCCGTTTACGAGCATGCATTAAATTACTGTTATGGCCCAACATTGACCTCTTTGGTCATCATTATGTGCCTGACAATGAATTAACATGCTCGAATGTAATAGCTGTACGACTTCTTAATACAGCCTCATGCAGTCTTCTGAACAGTGCTTATATATATATATATATATATATATATATATATATATATATATATATAGCCAAAATATTTGGGCCTTATCAGGCGGACTTGCATTAGGTTTTCATTATGTATATATCATACACTTGCATACGAAAACTGGAGAATTGAATGATTATGCCGTCTTGTGTGATTGTTTAGTGCACCACCCTAATGAAGATAGTAGGCCTATGCTAATCGCATAGGCCTACTAAAAATATTTCCTTCCATGGGCATCAAGACATTGGGTTAACGAACGATGAGTCATGGACGATGGAACTTTAGGAGGCAAGGAGTCAAAGACACACGCTAACGAGACAGCAAAACCTATAAGCACATGCATGCATGGCTTAGGCCTACACACGAAAAATCTGTTAGGTAGACCTATGGCCTATAATTATCCTGCCATGAGGAAACCCATTCATTTATATTTGTAAAATGTCAGAATACAGAGCGATTGAATAAGTAGGACTAATTAGTAAAAATCCTACAACCAGATTATGAACTCGCTACAGAAACCACAGGCAAGCGTATAGGCCTACGTAAGCGATATAGGCCTATAATTAGGCTATGTGAAGAAATATACGCAAAATCACAAATGATGAATTATATACGCAAGTCTATGGCACTGTGTCTAATGGGCGCCATCTACTAATCTTTTAGGGGCAAGTCTAATAACGAGATCTTGAAAAACAAGTTTGAATATGAAGTGAAAATTGTGAAATTCTAACTAAATTTTTTGGACTGAAAGTTTAACTTCATGATATTAAAGCTCAGTTAAATTGCAACAGCCCACGTTATGTGATTGTAAACTTAACGACTGCCTAGTTGCTTCAACATCACAATGTGTGATGTCATGCAATTGATATCATTCTTAGATTGATATCGTGTGTTAAAAATGGTTATGTATATCAATTATTACAGAGCGAATATTTTAGAGTATACGGTACTTCAACACCAACTTTTGTAAACGTTTAACAAAACAGCGCATATACTGATGACGTCAGCCCCAGCAACAAGAGTGTTCATAGCAACTTAGGTTAAGTTCAGTTACTTTGCGATGAATCGATTTGAGATTTATCATTAGTTACTTTAAAATTGATACGGAGAACATAGCAAAGCCAAATATGTCTGAGATTGAAATTCGTTCTAAGAGTGATCAGGATCAAACAAATTTATTCTACAGTCCAGACGTGGTAGATGTCCGAGCTGCAGACACCGGATTGCAAAAGATCGGCGACTCTGTAACAAACGCTGCGGCTGAGAATGAGAGAGAGTTTGTCAATGCCAAAGCCTTCCTCCTACAAGCGAGTACAGTCAGCGGACTCAATATGTACGCACGTAATTTGTATGCTGATAAATACAAATTATGTATTCTGTAGATACTATGTATAGGCCTACACGTTTTTGTAGCGTTTTTTGCGTATACTGTTTGCATTGTGCTTCTGCGGCGGAAGATTCGGCCACGCAACGCACGCAGAAATTTCTATTGGTGCAGGTTTTTATAATGACACTGACCCTGACGACGCGTAATCTTACCCCTAATGGCCCTTAAGGCATTATTTGATAGGAAAATAACAAATTGTTGACTGTCCTCAGAGCAATTCAGCCATTTCAAGCATGTTTTGAACAATGTACGTACGGTTTTCAAAGCACATGTGCCATCGAAGATATGTGCAAAAAATCTTTGGTCTGCGCATGTGACAAAGTTTTCCACCATTGAAGAATTGCTAGTGTGGCATAATCTTCCTAAATCAAGAATCAGACATCCATTCAATTGATAGGTTACATTGCCAAAGTTGGTCCAACACTAGTAAATAACGTTTGGCTGAGAGATGCTTTTTGAAAAAGCAATAGTGACACAGTTGTCTGTGTGTCTCTTGAAAATTTACTCAGAGGTGGAGTCTGGGGTTTGAAGAATGTCTAGCCTGATGAGTACACAAAACAGCAGTAATGGCATGGGCGGATGTCCGGAGGGGGGGTCGAAGGGGACAAGTGCTCCCACCTTTTGCAGAGAGGGGGCTCATTATATACATGTTTGTTCCCTCCATATTTTCTACCCCTCTCATTGGGTGTCACCCCCATCTGTCAAACGAGATCGTCACCTCTGAGCAATGATCTCTAAAGAACAGGACATCCTTGCTGATTAATGTACTTGATTGAGTTGTCACTCATTTCCGAGTAGTCAGATTGAATTACATTTGATCAGATTGAGTTGGTTTAAATAACCTGGAAATCCTGGTGTCCTAAGATCGATCAAGCTCAGGATCCAAATACGCTCTATATGTCTGAATGAGCTCACATGTGAAGACTCTTCTAGTTATCTGAGCACTGTTTGATCATTTATTAACTATTTGGTCCTAATAACTTTAACTTCATTTAAGCTGGTGAGGGCAGTGCTTTCATGATGCTTTTGAGAGGTGTTTTTCATTACAAGTAGTCAGATTGAATTACATCAAAAAAGCACCTCTGTGTTCTAGTAAATGTCTAGATGCAAACATACGTACCTCAACATGACCCTGTACTTTAGACTTCACTTTTATGTTAATTTAATCTGAAAACTGTGCAACTTTTAAGATGATGAACATACAAACCATTTCGGAATGAGTCGATTTTTTAGTTTAGAAACAATGAGTTATTAGACAGAAGGTTTGCATGAGACCCATGATGATGATGATGATGATGATGAGTGCTCTGCCCGAAGGCAGGTCCTTGACTTTACGCCCCTGGGGAATGAGATGAGTGAGGTGGTTTCCCGTTGCCCATAACAATGTCTTAGTCTTCTTCCATTTCCTGTGCAGGTACGATCATCTTGCGAAGGTGATAACGAAGATTCTGGATGAAAGGCCTTGCAATGTTGTCGACATAATGGAAAACCTGAGCAGAGAGACCAAACAGATGCAGTATAAGTCACGTGTCGACACAGTCCTTAACAAACGAGACAAAACGGCGGAAGTTGCACTTGCCGAAGTCCAGCAGAAACTTTTTGCAGTATGTATCAGTCCAACAGTTATTTAGTATGTTAATACAAGAGTTGGCCAACGCATTTACAAGCCATGCTGATAGTATATTACATCATTACTATGCATCACCAATTACCACCATAGCACCATGCTGTCTCCTCCTTAGCTTGATCCCCGGATTTCGACCTGGCACCAGAAAGAAATGAGAGCATTGCCTATTGCAGACTTGAATTGGTATAATGCAAGTGAATAAGCTGGTCTCTCTAACGTGGCTTTTATGGGCGCTAAAAATTTTTTTGAAGATTTACATTACATTACTAGATAATCTCAGTCACACACAAATGTTACCCTGTTTTGCTAGGCAACAAGACACTATAGTATGTGTTGAATGTAAGTAGGAATGTTCGTCATAAATTTTTTTTTCAGGCAGGTCTGTTATACGTCCGCAGTATTATTATTATTATTATTATTATTAAATGGACGATTTCGAAAGCATGGCCTCTGCCATTCAGTTCCTCATGTTGGTGATGAACACTGCTTTTTCACTATGAACCATAATAATATCTTATGACGTGCAAATCTCAATTGTTGCTAAAGTCAGTTGCTGGAAAACAGGAAACACTGCATAAAACTTGGATAAAGGAGTCCTGCTTATTTGTCACTGCTCAATGACTGTAAATATGTAACAACAAAGTCAGCCGTAATCAAATGCCTAGAAACCAAATGTGACCATGAGACATAACGTTTGTATAATTGTATGGTAGTGTCAAGTGTAGGGTTTGGATTATTCTCAACCAATCTGCTCCTATTGTGTATTCTACGTGAATCATGCGCTAGATAAATGTATAAACCTATCATGTGTTATTGTGAAGTGTTATGTTTTGATGTTGTGTTAACTGTGACAGTTCTGACTGTCTTTCAGAAATCCGAAGACGAAGCTGAGGGTGAGGGCGAGGAGGATGCGGAAACTCCACTCCCAAACATCATGCAGCTCTGCTTCCAATTTGAGCAGGCAGGCATCGGGCTGAATCGTGAGGAAATGGTTCGAATATGGCTTGCTCTGAAGGCTCTTGTTGCTGCACACGCCACAGATAAAGTTCGCTTTTGGGGAAAGATTCTCGGCATTGAACGTAACTATATTGTTGCGGAAATGGAGCTGACCGACGGGCAGGATGATGAAGGGGAAGAGGAAGAGGTAATCTCACTGAAATTCGTAATCCTAAAATCAGTGAATACTGTAGATTCAATTCAATACATAATTATAAAAACACCAGCTGAATTCACAAAAGGATGAGCAGTGAGCAGAATTTTCTTCGTGGCTTTTGGTCATCATGCTTAACACATTCTATGTTAATTAAAATAATTAACATTGCTATGCAATTGTCCTAGCAGGGCCAACAGTACAATTACATTTATTTCTTGAATAATTGAATTGTGAAATGTGCTGGGTTCGTTGAGATAATGAATGCTCTCTGTAAGGTCCCATCGCTAGAAAAAAATTTGAAACCACTGCTAACATATATAATATAGATGTGAAATATGCGAAATGGGGTTTAATCTTGGTCTAAGAAACAATGTATTGTGCTATAATATTAATTAGTATGGCAAACGTATTGTGTGATGAAGTGAAAAGTAGGTCATGTGATTATTTGATATTAATGTACATTTCTGAAATCCTGTTTTAATCTTGTTGGCTGCTTTTATGCTAATCATGTTGGCTGCTTAATATCCAAATCCTATAATCAATTAATCAGCTATGTTGAGCTAAGCTGTGCTTTCTCCTTAGACAGTTCTGTTAATTGAATTTCCATGTTTTTTAAAACTAGTCAATGGAAGACATTGACAAAATAGAGAAGGAAAGAGATGAAGATGATGAAGAAGGTAAGCAGCTACATATATACATATATATATATATATATATATATATATATATATATGTATATATATATATATATATGAGAAAGTCTTCTCTGCTTTTTATGTTGGACGTTAGCATTATTCATGTGTAAATAATGACATCTGCCAATGACCCCCTAAGCAATTACCCCACCCCGGCCATTAGTTCCCTGCCCATAACTACAATTTTAAATATTTACATACATACTTAAGTCACATTTACACTTTAGTATTCAAGTAGGTATGTACCTATCTATGTGTGTACGTGTGCATGTATGTATGTATTGCAGTCCATGTTTACCTATTTATGTTATGTACCTATGTCTGTATAAACTCGAGTGTGCATGTATGAACCTATGTGTATGAGTGTGCATGATCGTATGTGTGTATGTATAAAGGCATGCATGTGCCAATGTTTGTATGTATCTACGTACGTATCTATTCATGTGCTTATGTATGTATGTATGTACGTATGTATGTATGTATGTATGTATGTATGTATGTATGTATGTATGTACGTATGTACGTATGTATGTATGTATGTATGTATGTATGTATGTATGTATGTACGTACGTATGTATGTATGTATGTATGTATGTATGTATGTATGTATGTACGTACGTACGTATGTATGTATGCACCTATGCTTGTACCTATGTGTTTCCCTATGAAAATATGTATGTTTTGTCTATTATATGTGTTTATGTATGGATGTGTACATGGATATATATAAATATATATTTTATTTATTTATTTATTACAGGAATTTGATGCTGCCCTTCTTCCAACATTTTTTACTCAGAAGTGCACACGTTTCGACGGCGCAATTGCAGTTGTGTTGCAGAGCAATTGTGTGCGAAGGACTTGCTCAAGGTCCCTACACGGTGACTCCTCGGACGAGAGTCGAACCTGCTTGCTCAGTGCACACTGAACGCTACGAGCTAACTGATCGGTAACTGTGCTATATATATATATATGTATATATATATATATATATATATATATATATATGTAAGTTGTATATCAATGTATGTAGTGTGTACAGTAGTGTATCTATGTATATGTATGATACTACGGATGTCTATGCAAATGCATGCATGTACCTATGTATATTAAGATGTATAATGGGGTTAATGGAAGGATCTTGTAGTATATGGTAGGTTCATGACTCTACCTAGGCCACCATTAAGAATGTGATTGCATGATCCAATAGAATTTGTGCTGGAGCATTAATTGGGTTCCCAATGATTTGGCTGGTATGTTGGTGTTGTTTCTAGAAGAGATTGATGAGATTCCAAAGCCACAGTACAAACCTCCACCACTTGTTCCAAGGGAAGACAGAGGAACTGGTGTCAACAAAAAGACCTACTTCGTCTGCAATGAACCTGGAACAACATGGGTTAAACTTCCTAATGTCACGCCGCACCAGATAGTAGTGGCACGGAAAATAAAAAAATTCTTTACTGGCCGACTCGATGCTCCTGTAAGTAATTGATATATCAAGAATATATATAATTTCTGGAACTTGACTCTTCTTGTTTGTATTGAAGATGCCAGCTTTCACGCCTTTAACAGAGGCACCAATATAAAACGATGGTCTTGTTAAATTGTGCTCACATTCTTTTCTGTTTTTGGAATGCTGTCTTATTGTAAGTGTTATACGTTACAGGTAATGTGTGAGACAGGGATTTGTAAACAGGGCCGTACCGAGCTATAATTGCACCCTGTGCCTAGCATCAATCTGGCACCCAACATTTTGAAAATAGTGCATTTTATTTAATAATAAGTTATTCCATTCTGAAATTTGCGCCCTTTCCACATTTGCGCCTTGGGCCACGGCCCTGCTGGCTCCTCCCTTGGTACGACCCTGTTTGTAAAATCCCTGATTTCTTATAGATTTTAGGCAATTTGTAAAATGACAGAGTTACGGTTAGGGTTGATGTTAGGATCAAGGTTAGGGTTAATTTTAGTGTAGGGTTACTGGTTACTGCAGGATTGGGGTTAGTGAAAGGTTATGGTTTTACAAATTGCCTAGACATTTTACAATGCCTTCCAAGAACATCTCAAGGTACACAGTTTGAGGTAGAAGGGGCGCAGAGCTGAGAAGCAGAGTTCGATATCTATATCCCCCGTAAGGTTGACTAATCTTTCTTTGACTAGACAACGGCTTTGGTTACATTAGATGTATGATGCAGTGGATGCCTTGTGTGGCTGCCGACTGTTAAATTCCACTCATGTAATAACTTGTCATCGTTCATTCGTACTTCTAATCATACTGTGTTTTTGTCGGTTTGGAAAGTAAAATAAAATTATTATTATTATTTTGAATGATTTGTAACTCTTGACAGTTCAAACCACTGCATTTACACCTAGTCTTTAATTCAGGTCATGTCTGACTTTGTGAGCCACCACCAACAGAATATCGGATAAATCAAGTTATATTTTGGTTTGTTGTAATGCCTCATTCATAATTTTATCAGATTCAGAATGTTGAGAAATTGATAAAAGCAGCTTTTTCTTACAGGTTATCAGCTTCCCACCCTTTCCAGGAAAGGAGTCGAATTACCTGCGAGCTCAAATAGCTCGAATCAGTGCAGGTACACAGATCTCTCCAGTTGGTTTCTACCAGTTTGACGAGGAGGAGGAGTTTGATGAGGAAGAAGGCACTATCCGAGATAACTTCATTGAAAACCCAGAGTTTGAGCCAATTCCAGTTCGGGATTTGATTGATCCATCCCTGTCCAACTGGATCCATCACGTGCTACACATTCTCCCACAGGTTGGTTTAAATGAGCTTTATATGCAGTATTTTTAACTGAAGTGCATGTTCAATGGTGGCTTTTTCAGTAATCAATTGTCTGGTAACTTCAACGTTTAGTGTGGCTGGTGAAAGCAAAGATCAGACCTGAAAGATGTGCACAAATATATCTGATAAACGTTTGACACGTGTCTAACAATTTTATGGTACATCGCTTAACATATATCTGGTGGTCAACTGTTACAGGGGCGATGCTCTTGGTGGAATCCTATCCAGAAATCGGAAGAGGAGGAAGACATTGAAGAGGATGAGGAGAAGGAGGAACCGGAAGAGCCAGAGCCTGAAGTTGGACCTCCACTACTCACTCCACTCAGCGAAGATGCTGAAGTGAATGGATTGGCTGCCTGGACAACGCAGCTATCGTCGCGTCTTGTTCCTCAGTTTGCTTTGGCTGTAGTTCATTCGTGCCTCTGGCCTGGAGCTCATGCCATCGCCTTTGAGAGGTAAACAATTACAATATATATATTCATTCATTACAGAGATTTATGTAGCACCCCTTCAAGGCTACTACTCAGGAGCACTCCCGACTCCAGCACGTTTAAAAAGAACAGTTTTAAGGCAAATATAAAATGAGTCTGAGTGTACCCTTGGCGACAACCGCAACGCCAACGGGAGCATGTTCCAGAGCGAGGGACCAACCACTGAGAAGGCACGATTCTGTTTGGTGGTAGTACGGTCAAATGGGACAATGAGCGTGCCTCGCTCAGTAGAGCGTAGAGAGTGGCGACCCAGTACACTCAAAGTAGAGTAACAGAGATCGCGAAGATAGGCAGAGGCGAGACCTAGTAAGGACCGCATACCAAAGAGATGATACGGTACGAGATTCGCTGTTGGAGGGGAAGCCAGTGGAGCACATCCAGCTTATAGTTGGATACATGGCCAAATTTAGGAATGCGTCCAACATATATAATATATATATATATATATGTATATATATAACAGCCTTTAATTTGCACTGGGTCACTAAACTTACGCACGTTAACTCTTCAGAATGGTATCGCGATATTTTAGACCATTGTTGCTTGTGGCGTCCATTGCTTGGACTGTAGGAGTTTCACTCATCGTCATCATCCTTACAATCTGGATCCATCGATTTTGATGTACCCAGAACATATATTGTGTGATGATGTTAATTTACAATAACTGTTTCCATAAACGAACAGAAATGTGACCTTTAAAATTTGATAATTTCATCTGATGTGTAGCTGCAGAGCAAGTGCTATCACTTCAGATAGCCTATATATCTTTATAGCCATACTAAGACTTAAGTAAAAAATGTATGTATGTAACACTATGTATGTATATATGTATGTATATGACCATTTATATAGCGCCCTACTAGACCTCACGAGGGCACTTAACCGAAGCTACCGAACAGTTCTGAAATAAATGCGTCTTCGATAGTCCAGAAAATGTCTGCCTGCACGCTGTGTTGCTGCCATGTTCACCTGTTCATCATTATCATCATCACTGTGATGGTCAAGTCCACCTAACTATAATATATTTTACTCATTGTCCCCAATATCTTTTTTTCATCTTTATGATCATCTTCATGTCATCATGAAAATGTTTTATTGTCATCATCAAAACGTTGTATGTCAGCACTAAGTTATATGCAATGATGATTGGTATTGATGAAGTAAATATTACGTTTAGGACATTTGAAAACGTCTACATTGGTTGGGGTCATAAATATTCACCGGAAAACTACAGTCCGCCAGAGCCAGGTCCAGTCGAGGAAGAGTTTCCAAGCATTCCAGAAATCGCCGAGATGGATGACCCAACGCCAGATGACGAGGCTCGATTACGAGCGAACATGGAGGACGCAGAAGAGGAGGAGGAGGAAGATGATGATGATGTAGATGATGATGTAGGCGAAGATGACTAAACATATATATATATGTGTGTATATTGTCTGGCTGCTCCAACATTATCTATATATAATATTTTATAGCAGTTATGTGATAATGGTTGTTGTGTAGCAAACTGAAAACTGTCGTAGTGCCTAACAAGCACGTGCCAATTTAGGTGAACAATTTATAACCGGACTCTTTATTTAATATTCCACATTTTTCTTTGCGTATTGGCATCAGTGAAACAGTGCCTTACATTCTAACAACTGCAGCATAACAAATAGCATATTGTTGTGTTGCCTAGCTCGTGACAATAATACATTACTAAGAAATGCTGCATATGCATGAGAATGTATCTTACATCATAAAGTGCCTTATTTGCAGATACTTCTATGATTTTGTATAATTAAAAGTGTATTGAAATGTATCTTAAATCTCATAAAACTGTAATGCTTGCATTAAAAGAAAACAGAAATGTCTTTAAGGCTTGTTGTGGTCACATTGAGTGGCTTAGTAATAGAATCCATTGCAATCAAATGTTTCAATTTACATCTATCCATAAACCTATCATTATAGAAAATTTTGCATGGTTCATGCTTTCAAAAGTAATTGTTCGTCTTTAGACACTTTTAGTATCAGTTTTCGATTGCTCATTTCGATGGAGGTCTCTTGTTCATTAAAAAATCACCACAATACAGTGTTAATTTTTGTTTACCAAAGCAGAAATAGATCCAGGAGCCTATAAGCAGAAGGTAGGGTTAAGTGATAGTGAATTATTATGCTACGAGGCCATACATTGTTTTAAGTTTTAACAACAGTTTGCATGGTAAGCTAAACAAATGGACTTAACGCAAGAATAAACTTAATCCCAAAAGGCCTATGATGGTGAAGACAAGATGATCTACAAAATCCAGCTTTACTCAGTAAGTTAAGGTTTAAAACAAAGACATCGTATAGGATATAATAGGGTGATTATATGTGAACATTATCGTCGATTTCATCATTTTCATGTGTCCTACACATCATACACATGCGATGTTGCTGTTTGAGAGGTATTTAGTTTGTCAAGGGAATTAGGATAATCTTCAATGCTCCGCTTAATTCTGAGAATTGGTTGCGTGCATTAGGTTCCTCTAAAATGATATCAATTGTGTTGCCTGTATTACATATGGATAAAGAAGTGCTAAATGTCTTCTTTTGGTTCTCTGCCCGCCCCCTATAGGCAAGTTTGTACGTCCAACGTCGCTATTCGTCACGTTTTCCGGCGGATTGGTTTGCCGCCGACTCCCTTACCTATGCACATTATACTAATAGATTTATTTTAAATTTAAATGATATTGTCAGCAGAAATTTACGACCGCGAAACCTACAAATAAAACACATAATTTATCAGCTACTGTAAAATGACATTAGTTGCTAATATTTATATCGAAACAAAATATTCAAAATAATTTGGAATTTTTAGTGCATTTTGAACTAAACGTGTAGCGCAGCAAAAGGCTCACCCTCCACACTTCGATCTTGCTTCTTTTCTTTCTGGTCAATTGATGCGCGACTGCTTTGCAGTTCGATTGAGATAATTACCGATGCACATTACCAAATTGATACAAAATTCATGAACTGACTTTTACGAATACCTGCAATCGGAATCCGTTCGCAGAAATCGAGCAGAAGGTCGTGGTTTTGATTTAGGTCTTCATATTTGGTAAACGATCGTCAAACAAGATAGTTCGGAAGGCGCTGTTTCTACTGCTGGTTCCCTGCTGGGCTTATAAACTTCAGCGCTAGAAAAAACTTGTTGATTCTCGCATTATTACATAACCATTCGTACGAACAAGTCAAGGATAACTAATAATTATATCTGTAACTGCTATAACGGATTGGTGTTTGACGACGATTTTGACCAACAGCACTTGCAGTGATTGTTGTACAGCTACGATAGCGAAAAAGGGACAAGCGTTTGTTGCCTTTCCTAATTACATTGTTAAACACATCGCGTATAGTTTGAAAGATCGATACTTCTGAACGTGAGGTGGAAGAAAACTCGTTGCTTTGTGCCTGATGTGGAAATTGTGTTATCCGTACAAGCTTGTGATCAAACATATCACTTTAGGTATTTATCCAGCTGCTTCTGAACTATTATGAATTTAATAAGTTGGACTTATTCAGGTAGCTTTGTTAAAACCTTGGGCTTTCAAATATTTTAACATTGAGAACTGTTTATGTGCAATGAAACGTAGACTTTGTACGCAATCAAACAGCAACATGTCAGCCGGCGAGATCCATCAAGTGAATGACTCTTTAGCTGATTTGGTAATCCATAATCTACCAAAGACTTGTAATGGAGACGAGCGGTGTGATAATTCTGCAACTTGTGCGAAGAGGAGAAGTTGTGAGGAGAATTCTCGACACTTGACCATTGCAGCTGAGGTGGATGGCTATGATGCAGAGAGAGAAAATGTCTTGTCTGCTCTTCCGGTAACTAGATATTTTGAGTTTCTTCTTTGCATGGTGTGATGAAATCTTCTTTGAGATGGCAAAGTTGTGTGATCTCTTGCTTGACTAAATCAGTGTAAAATGTCTATCTGTTTATGTTGGGCTTCAGCAGTGTGAGCATTTCTTTGCTCTTTTCCGCTCATTTCTATTGAACCTGTGTCGTGTCCTTCATGACCTTCTCCCTCATCCCATACAACATGCAATCCAGGCCACATGATCTTACCCTACCTTTTCTAGGAGAAATTTTGATGCGAATGTTTAAATGTATGCCTCGTGTAAGCTACTTTGCATTTATAATGAATGTTCTTTCTTACCTGCTATTTACAATACTTATTTGTTTAAGCGTGTATGCTGAACATAGTAAAGGGAAACTGGAGTTGAAAGTAGTGGACTTTGAGTAGTATTTTTGAGCAACAGAAATTAAAGAAGGTAGATCACATTTCATTTTTATGTGTAGAATTCTTGAAAAGTTTGCAGCAAGTCTGCTTGATGACTTGTGTACATTATAGAAGATTTAAAAAATCAGATATGCATATAAATATCCTTTTTCAATTATACTGAATTTTTCATTATTTTCTTGTTTTTGTGCTCCATTTTGCATTTTATTTCCTGCAAAGGTTGACTGTTATTTAAGGGTTTGGCATGACCCCTCCCCAAATGTGTTCAGGTTGCTAGGAGCTAATGTTCATGGCAACTAGTACCTAATGCAGATTACACACAAGACATGTTTACCCTTACCCTATTGCAGGTTGAGGTTGTTCCGTAGTGACTAATCTTGTGTGCTCGGCCTGAATTGCTTTGTATTCGGTTTCTTTGTGCTGTTGCATAAATGTTTGGTGTGTTGTGGCACTGTATGTTTAGGAATGTATGGTGTTGTATGTTTAAACAACTGTTTAACAACAACTGTAATTCGATAATGCCCTTCATGTACAATTAGTTCACAAGTGCACACATGCCTTGACCTCACAACTGCAGATATATTGCAGAGCAATTTTGCCTGAAGGACTTGCTCAAGGTCCTTACACAGTGACTCCTCAGATGAGGATTGAACCCCTTCAGCACACTTCGTGTTATAGGCTCTAACCAATTGGCCACCGTGCCACACAAATATGTATGTGTGAGTATAGTGCTGCTGTATGTTTGTAAATGTGTATGGTGCTGTGTATTTGTATGTGCGTAAAGGATGTTCTGGTAAGGGTGGGGCCTGTACCCATCCTGTAGAATAGATGGCCAACTGTATATATTGTTCAACCCACTTGAATACTTTGGTAGTAGCTCTGCTGAGAATTACAATGGTTTGTTGGCTTCATAGCCGGACTTACTTCTAGAACTTGTTCCTTCGAAGTCGCTTGTACATGTGATGGGCTATGCTTTAAGGACAAGAACTCTTCTCAAAGTTATTCTGCTATATTGCTGATGCTTTGTCCAGCTGCTTCTGAAACCAGGAATGGAAGTTTCTTTAAGTTTTGCTCTTTTTCTACATTGTTATTTATTGCAAAACATACATTTTGTTTGTGTGGACATTAAATTAACTATAAGATATAATTATCAATCTTTTTATTACCATTATTAATGAGACAACAGCTAATTTATTAATTAAACATTCTAGTTAATATTCACCTGTGCTCAAAACATTGCATGGGCTTCCTGCTCATGAAAGGATCTCTTTCAAGCTTGGTCTTATTGTCTACAAAACACTGCATTACTGTCAACCACAGTACTTGAAGTCAATGCTGATTCCAGAGACTTGTAATTATTAAACTCGTGCCTTTCTTGGACAATTCCACAGACTAGGACTGTTGTTGGTTGTCGTGCTTTTTTGGTGGCTGGACCCAGGTTCTGGAACTCCCTCCCTGTGTCTGTTCGGTCTGCTCAGTCTCTTTCTTTGTTTCGATCTCGACTCAAAGCCTTCCTTTTTCAGTTGGCATACCCTCGGTAAGCTGTCTTGATGGACTGACCCCCTGGAATTGACCTGAACACGGTTGGATTTGATGTGCCATCGATTGATGAACTCAGCATTAGACACGGGTGCAATAAAAGTGCTGATTAATAATAAATAATAATAATTCACCTCAAAAGTACAGCTGTATGGGATGAATGACAATTAACTTGGCTCTTGCTTTTTTGGAGAAGGACGAACTGTGATTCAGCTTGACCAAAGTTGGCTTTTATTTTTAACGATTGATCTAGAGTTGGATTTTGTATTGAAGGGTTGGTCATACAGTGTTATAATTGTAAGCTGTTGTGTTTTGGAAGAGTATAAAAATTACACTGTTCAAAGAGAAGCAGCTCAATAACCCTTGGTTCACTGAGTTCATATTATTAGGGCAGAGGTTGAGGAGTCAGGTTTAGATTTTCATCAGGATATGCGAGATGTGCTTTTATCATGAGATATGCAGTTTTCGGTTGGCCATGATTATACACGATGCAAGCATGTTGCGACCTGCAGATTAGGTCTCCCACAGTGTAGACCTTGAGCAAAATTTTCCATGACTCTTTGCAACTGTGGGTTGGTAACAGGAAAAGAAGTGGAATTAAGTGACAATGGTAATCTCCAAACTTCTATATCGCCACTCGAAAGCCAAGAGCTCGACACCAGCTTGTTCACCAGTGCTGAAGGTTTTGTCCAAGGACTTCATTTGAAATGTTGTTCTTCATGTTGTGAAATATTCTCTATGAAAGAAATACTCTGGAGTTGATAAACATTCACTGACCTCTTCAGCTATTGCCTAAGGGTACATGTAACAGGCTCCAGGGCTGGATGTTGATGTGTTATTGATATCCTTGCCATTTGTAGCTGTAGGTTTGGTCCCTATGTAATTACAGCCTAAATTCACAGCTATATTTATAAGCTAACCATATGTTCAAGGATTTTGTTGCGGCCTTACAGTTCAGTGGGACAGAGTTCTATTTTGTTTTTCTTGTGTGTCTGTCTGTCATGCTTAAATATTCTATCTGAATAATTATCTTTTAAATGTTTGCTTTGACTGTTCTGCATGATGTTATGATTGTGATGTCTCATTCTGACACAAATCTGACCCTCTTTTGTTTGTGGGTTTAATGGCTCAATCTCTCGCCAGTTCTTGCCCTCCCTCCTCCCTCCCTTGCTTTCTTAGCCGTTTGACTGTCTCCCTGACTCTCTGGATATTGACACTCTATCTCTAGGATTTTGTTGTTATTAGGCATCTGTTAATTAGCTGGTTATCATAACATGCGGGTGCTATAGAAATGTTGGATTCTACTATTATGTTTACCATTAGCTTCAGAGTGTAGAGCACTGGCAACAAGTCACATCAATAGCTGTTGCCTAACATTTTGGACATTCTTTATCTCAGTGTCCTGAGGGGCTCTGCCACCCCACCTGTGATACTTTACGTGTGACTGTGACGAGCAGACCCGTCAACACGCTTGTCTCCAGTCTTAAAATTCATTTATTGCAATACATTGGCAGAAAGAAGCAATAATACACTTGGCCCCTTGCCATGCCGATGTCACGTGGAGGTTGACCGCTTTGATGAACGCATCTGGTACCCCTTGTGGGATGTCGTCTTCCCGGATTTCATATACAGACCATCTTCCATAGCCCAAAAACGCCTCCCGGAATCATGAACTCAGAAGTGGGATCTGAGCTCACTTAATGGCGGCTTGAACTCGTAATTTGGGTATCTTTTTATTAACAGGTTTACATCATCCTTCAGAACGCCACTGTTAGTACATGTCAATTTATTACACGGACCTCCCCACTCTTTGGTAGCTGGCCTCTGCTGATTGTCCCTATGTCACATGTGGATGCAATGGGTTATGACTCTGCTAACATTAACATATGGCATCCAAGGCATTAGATATTTATCAATTAAATAATTATGTATCATATACATTGGCTCCGATTCTAGGGGGTCAACGGACCCCTCACTTTTTTGGTCAGGGGGTCACACCACTGTGTTTGACCCCCCACTTTTTGTTGTGCTTGTTTGATTGAGTTTTGTGACTGAAGCATTACTTTCAACATTCTTTCACTGTCAATTTAAAGCTGGAATAGATAACATAATGGGTCAAAAAAACACGCAGACAGTTGAACTGTCTGCGTGTTTTTTTGATCCATTATGTCACAGTTGAATGATAAGTTGTAGGCCAAGCAGCACAACAAAGCAATTCATTTTGAGCTGCACTATACTTCTTACTTATTTATTTTCATAATGACGTTAAACAACCTAATAAGATTACGTCATTTGTATGTTGATTTGTGTGAGATGAAAAAAATTGTTTTCTTCTTACTGCTAATGTTATAAGTAGGGAACGTGAATTTGATGAAAAAAATGTTTGGTAACTATGAAAAACCTCCAGCCAAAAAGAGCAAGATGAAGCAGCAACTGCTTTCGTTTTAATATAAACCAACAGGAACATTAGTAGTTTACAGTAGTAACAAGTCACTGGCATCAATGTACAATAAATTATTATAGTACAGATCAAGTTAGCACTTCAATGCAATACATTCTGTAACATCATTTGTTTTGTTAGTTGCTTCAAGCTGTACTTTGACCCCGTCCCCCTTTGACCCTATGCTGGGGGGGTCCTCCTTGTAAAAGTGGGGAGTCAAAACCCCCAAAAAATTTTATATTCTTGACCCCCCACTATTTATTACCTGTCTGAGCCCCTGATCGTATATATATGTATATATTATTTATGATATCAGGTAGAAACCTAGAATGTGATGCATGTGTGAATACTTGATATTTTATATGTGATCATAGTTGTGTTTTTATGTGTATATTTCAGTTAAAATGGCGCTTCCCTGTGTTTCGTGCCAAATCTGACCCACTTACCCATCACATTAGATCAGTTTGTGATTATTTTCTGATAGCCTAGTTGGGTAACTTGTGATAGTAAGAAGATAAGGCATAGATTCACCAGCTATAGCGAGATAATGCATCACAATAGCTTAAAATGGCTCTTACCCGTGTTTCTTGCCAAATCTGACCCACTTTCCCACCACATTAAGTCAGTTTGTGACTATTTTCTGATAACCTAGGTGTGTTACTGATGCAGGAGGAATATATAATGCATAGATTCACCAACTATAGCGAGAAAATCTGTGAAATTAGCTGGTATATATATATATATATATGTATATTATATGTGTGTGTGTATATATATATATTGTTGTGTATGTATATCCATATATATTATATATATGTATGTTTATCGATTCTGCATGATGCTGATATCAACTCTTTGGATGTGTTGAGCTGTTCAACAACCTCTTGTTGTTCAGTAAGTAAAGGTTAAAGTAAAGGTTGAGGTAGACCAGCAGAGACATAAAAACTGATCTCTGTGGCTCACAGTGCAATAATACCTCAGGTACATAGAGCCCAGCAGGGTGTTCAGATTAACCTCTGCACTTGTGCATTACAATACAATAATACAATTATATAATACAACTGTAATAATACAACAAAAATAATACAACTGTACTTTGATAATGCCCTCCTTACAGAAAGTCCAGAAGTGCACCTTGAAGACTGGAAGAGGTAGGTTTTCAGGTTTGAGCGAAAGACAGGCTCACTGAGAGAGTTGCACACATTAAGAGGTAGAGAGTTTCACTTGTGCCAGTTCGCTGACTCAGGCCACATGGATTTGGTTTAGCTGCTACTAGGATTGAGTTACTAAATAAATGAATGCCACAGCCAATCAGTGGCGTCCAATTATGAACTATTGATCCCAGCCTTTTATGAAGAATTTGTGGTGAAATGAGAGTTTCAAGTTCTGTAGAGGCCAGATTATTTAGAGCTATTGTACTCTATATCTAGATTTTGTTTTGGTATACGTGTTTTTCTATCATGTTAATGCATCACTGTTAAGTGTTGTATTGGGTAGTCGTAAGAGCAGTGTCTCTTGGTTATACGAGTTTTTGAGTGAATGCTTCATTTGGACAACTTTTCTCTTTTATTTCAGTTCAGTTTATTGTGTTTTTATAAAAATCACTTTTACAAGCACCAGTCACAATAGAGAAAAACTGAATTAACACCAGTTTGTCATCATATTTGTAATCGTAAACTTCAAATTTCTAAAGCACTGCTCTATAGCTAAGGGCTGGGCACCAGCTTATTCACCTTTGTGGATTGTGACTTACTGCATGACTTCTGGAATTAGTTTTATATTTCTCTTGATTTGGAACTGTTTAAATGATGATTGATTAATTGCTAAATATTTAATTAGATACTTCTTGCTGCATATCAATTATCGGCATACATTTTCAAATACCTTAACACTTTGACCGCTGAACTTGGTATCTAAATACATCCAATATGATATGTGTATACACTTCCCTAGCATTCGATATGTTAAATTTTTTTAGAGTTATGTACAGGATACTACATTAAGTATTTCGCTATGAACGTGATTCATATAGTTATACTTAAAGACATACATTGATACATACAGTCATACATACATACATACTACATGTACAGAGGTTAAATTGAATGAATAGGATGATGTAAATTTTTATAGCTCATCTTAGTTCCTAGAATTGTTGAGTCATATTTTTTAGCCATGTGTCCCAACTAATGAAAGTATTAATATGTGGCTTTAATTGGATACATAACTGCAGGTTGTTTCACTTAATGTCTTGAGTTGGAGGTCACTGAGGACGAAACTGTTAGAAGTCTCGACACCTGAAACTTTTTCTGTGCAGAGTTATGTTGTTTGTTCTGCACCTGCTTGGTTCTGGTTGGTTGTTTAGCACCTGTCTGGTCATGGTTTATGAGTTTACGGTATATACAGCTCAACTCAGCTAATTTTTTGCTTTCCAATGACCCTTGCTTCAGTTACTACAATGGTAGAAGGTAGCAGTGCTTGCCAACCAAGTCCTGTGTACATTATATCTGAGGGGTCACGTTTATTACATTTGTCCAGAACTGCCGCTTGTTTATTTTTAGGTACCTTGCAGCATTTTTGCTTAATTATTTAGACTTAATTATTTATTTTTAATTATTTAGGGCAGAGCATCTTAACTTTTGAAGTATGGATAAGCCATCTTGAAATGATTTTCTTTATAAAGGCAATGCAAATCCTCAAGTGAAGCTTGGGATGATGTGGTCAGCCCTAGGACATTCGATGTCAGATTATGCCCCTAGAACATTGAAACTGGCCAGTCCCTGGTATATTGGATGTGGCCAGCCCCTGGGAGATGGGGATGTTTACAAGTTGTTCCAGCTGTGAACTGCTTGCTGTTTACTGGAGTAGTAGATTAGTTTCCTTGAGTCAGTGGTCCAAAGTCCTGTTGTGCCTTAATTAAGTCCTTACTGTTTCAAGTCCTTACTGTCTCCTTCTTTTTGAATGTGCCCAGCATCCTTACAGCTGTCTTGGTTTAAATCTTGTTATTCTCGATCTTAGCTGTTTATTTGTCATTTGATATCTGTCAACCACATTTTATTTTTTTATGTTAATTACGGTGCATCTGGTGTTGACTTCTTATTTTAGGTCTTGAAGCCTGAAAACTGCTTTTCAGATTGTGATTTATGTTGTTTAGTCTTTTCTTGTTCAAATGCCTATTTATTGTGGATGCCATTTGGATGATTGATTGCCACATGTGTTATCTAGTGACTACCTTTAGTGTGGATTACTTGCTTCTACACATCGCAGCATTCCCTCTGCACTGCGCTCATCCCATGCTCTCAGTTATGATTTATACAGTGCCTTTTTCCCTATATTTTCAGCATGGCCTGAAATAGCCTGTGAAGACCACGTGGCTCTGTTACTGTACTGTTGTATTTTGTTAAATTATTGCCTCTATTACATGACGTTCTTCCTGGAGTGGGAGGGATAGAGAGAGAGAGAGAGAGAGAGAGAGAGAGAAAAAGAGAGCCAGTGGTTCGTTTGGGTCTCTGCATGAATGTTGTTGATACAGGACATAGTTCCAGGTCATGTTGCTGTCCCATTATGCACTTGTACCCGGCTTTGACATGGCCTGATGTTGCGTATCCCCCACAATTATAGCCTGATGGCTATCTATATTGATGAAATTTCTGTGGCTGTAGTAAGTTGCTGATTAAAGACCCTGTGTCATAAAAGAGATGATTAGCGTCTCCCTTCTTCTTTACCCAGCTTTGGACTGGCACTGCCAGAGTACGAGCAGTGGGGAGGTAATTCTGGCTTTGACTGTTATCTAGGTCAATAAGTATGTCACGGCTTCTCTTTGTTAGAGCCGCGCTTATGGGCTACTCCGGGTCTCGGCCTGATGATGGATCCTAAAAATAACAAGCTTTGCTTTAGAAAGTGTTGAGAATACAGGCCTAGTACAGGCAAGCAGTAGTAGGTTAGGTTAGGTTGGGAAGCAATTGATACCAGGTATATTGGTGTTGTGTGCGGCATACAACGAATTTCAAAGGAGTACCGAACAAGCACTTCTATTTTGGAAACAGCAGGTGTCGGATGATAGATGATGATGATGTTTGTGGGGTAGATGTCCTGCCTTTCCATTTTTGTGATTGCAAAGGTTTGCTCAATGTTTCATCCATGAGCAAAAACGAAGAAGAAGAACTTGCTGGAATTAATCTCGTACAAGAGAGCTGCACAATAGCTGAGCAGTTTCAGAATACTTTTGTGTTGATGAATTAAGTATTCTGAACATGATGAACTGCAGGATTACAAAGTAGGCAACAGTGGAATTGAACGGTGGAGCAAAATAAGATTAGCTCAGATGCTGTTCGAAAGTGGAACAAGCTAAGGAGATGTAATATTTTGTTTGTGTAAGTAAAACAACCTAATGACGTGGAGCAGTGTCGAATTTTTACCAATTGCTCTTAAAAGACTTTTTCTGCAGGCAACATTTCTTCGTGTGACGATTTCTGAGAAATTATTCCACAGCTGGTGATGTCCTTTAGTTTCTGGATGTGGACTTGTGCAGCTTACATGAGAAGCTAGTTTACGTGACTGTTGAGAAATTCGTCTCATTAAAATTTCAGAATGCAGTCTGGAAATCCCAGAGACAATGACTCCAATATTGCAAGGAATAACAGTTCTAGCGGCTATATGTCGGATAATTCTGTGCCATCTCCAAAAGACCTGGATGATATCTTGTCACCCTTGGGCTGGGACTTTGTCAGTACCAGTATATTCTGTTTTCTTATATTAAGCAATGATACTTATGTGTGGGTCAATGACTGAATAATTTGCTAATATAAAATATGTGTATGATGTATGCCATGTCTGAGTTGATGTGCAGTTGGCTATAGAAACAGATAAGCAGCTCTGAAGCAGTCAGTTGTTGAATCTGTTTTTTTGCAGCACACTGCAGGTTATCAATAGTTATTTTAATAGAAGAGAAACGTGAATATGTTTGTGTGTGTTTCTGAATATGTTTGTGTGTGTATCTGAAACTTTGTGTTGTATTCTGCCAAAGGTGACCCATATCAGCTACCTTTGTAGGGTCACAGCAAATTTTTCGCCATCAGTCTGAGATCTGTCATTTGCTATGCATACTTAAAGATATTCTTGCTAATCATGGTTTTGGGATTGTTTCATGTAACTCAAACTGACAATTTCAGAGACACTATGAAAACATTAATTGCTTTTTAAGGTGGTTTCATGATTATTGCCCATCACTGGACAGGCAAACATCTAGAATTTATATAGTGACATATTTTAAACACTAGAGAAAATATTACAACAGTTGTTCATGTGACCATTAGAATCCATTCTAGTTGGAGTTTACATACAGCCACTGTTGTGATCTTATTGGATCTTATAGCCATACATGCTATCATTTTCAGCAAGTTTGGCATTCATTGTGCAGTAGGTGTACCTGGTGTACAGTGGAAGTCTAGGAATTCTTTGCTATTTTTGAATAGCCACAATAATTAGTATAGTCTTTGAACTTGTACAAGATTTGTCAGTTGAGAGTGGCAGAATCACTTGTCAATGTATTTTGTTTTATTTTTTGCACAGATCAGCAAGGAGTTAAATCGGGTTCTCCTTCAGGTTATATGAACTGAAAGAAATTCTGATAAAACTGTAACAAATGAATAATTATTGTGCATTTTATTTCTGTTTCAGCATTTATCTGATAGTCTCTTCAGTTTATCGGAAACTGAAAGTGATTGTTCCCCAAATCGAAAAGTTCCAACTGTCTTCCGTTGGGATGGTGAGGGCCAGGATGTGTACCTATCAGGCAGCTTTGACAACTGGAAGGCGAAGATACCGTTGGTTCGAAGGTACTGTTAACCACGCGAGTGTGATCTAAGTATTATTCAGATGTGAATTTTCATGCTGTAGTTGTGTACGGGGGATGATAATTTCATGTAAATTGATCTGTGTTTACATTCGTTAATTTCAGCATTCCAAGAGTTCCAAAGGCAGTCAAAACACAATTATGGTCATCTGAAAGACAAGGAAAGATTATTTTTGGCATATACGGAGCAATACAGTTGTGATAAACTGGATCTTGAGGTTTATCTGACTTTCATGGGGTTCATTAGCTGATTGAACTGAAATAGACAAGATTATGCCTCCATAAAGGAATGTGATATCAGCAATTTTTAGACCTGTTGCCTGTTGCATTAAAATAACACTACATATTATTATTAGGACTATTAACTGAATTTGAAATGCATGCACGGTCACACTGAAATGTGAATCTGAGACAAGGATGGCCTGCCACCAGGCGAAGTTGCGGTTAGATATTCAGGTACTTGAAGGCCAAGGAGAAACAGTGAGAGCTCTCTTTGAGCCGCTATTTGGAAGGAAGAGAGCGAATTTGAGCTACGAAGAGAGAATGGCAGTCAATTTTATTCCTTGATAGCAGAGGTATTGAATGCATGTTTGCTCTTAACTGAAATGATATTACATGTCTAACTAATCATAAGGTTATCATAAAATTTATTAAGACAACAGTTGGTCAGATCAACTGAAAGAAAATACTGCAAGTCAGATGAACTTTAATAAATATTTAAACATCTGAAAACTTGTGTTGTATAAAACTGTTTTAATTTTCAGTCAGACTGGATTCTTGACGATTGTTGAAATACCAAAGGGTGTTCACCAGTACAAATACCTCGTTGATGGCCAATGGAGATGTCTGTTACATGAGGTAAGTTGAGTTTTTACGGAATAGTTTTAGAGCTCAGTCTGAAAGTAGGAAAACAAGAGACTGCAGTTTCCAGGCCGTGTATATAATTTGTTGCATGCGTATTGCTTTTGGCAGAAGACACAATCTGCTTTATTTTATGATCAAGTTTTACCATGTTGAATTAAGATGAAATTCTGCATTTTATTTCTGCAATTCAGAGTCAGATGAAGAATTGATTGATATAATTGATGTTATAGGAATTCTCATGTTTATTGTTACTGTAAATACAATTCACAGTACGATTTATGGAGCTATTCAAGAAATGTGAAGGTGAAATGAGCAGAAACGTTTGACGATGCTGCCGGTTAGACTGGAGTTTACACCAACCTCTGATAGATTATTCGATAAATATTATGAAGGAAAAGATTATCTGATCGCGGCAGTGATGGATTCGTCAGCATTTAGTGTTTTTTAGCTTTGCAGCAAGAATCACTGAAGCAAGAAACTTTGATTCTTTCTTCATCTAATAATCATGTTGTAATTATAGTTCTTCAGTTGCTATGTCAAATGGACTTAAGGTACAATAACTGAGGAAACACTATGTTTTGTAGCTCATGTATTTTAATGTAGAGCATCATGATGTTGTAAAACAGAGTATGATGAAACAATTGTGCCTTGTCATGACATTTCACTTGTCATATCTAAAAGACAACCCCACTTATACAAATAGTTAGATTAATTGCCTTGCTCATATTTTTTCTATTCACGTTTCATATTTACACCCAAACTAGAGCTACCTTCGTTGACAATGATGAGATGTGACGCTTTACCCGGAAAGGGGCTGAAATAGACCAAGACCTCAAAGTAGCTGACTAGACCCTAAACAAGCTTTAACATTGCGTGTAAAGGGATTAATACCTGTAAACTTCGACCTTTTCAGATATTAAGAATGAAATACGAAGTTAAATGTTAGTTGAATGTCACTCTGTATGTGGTTACGTGTGTTGGTATTTTCATCATTATGCGATTATAGTGAATAAATAGACAATAATTTTGTTTTGCAGCCGAAAGTTGAGACTGGCTGCGGCATCCAAAACAACATAGTGACTGTCAAGAACTCTGACTGCGATGTCTTTGAAGCCCTTGATATTGACAGTGGCATTGGTAAGCACTAAGCACATATTGTATCTAGATCATTATGACTCTAAAATACATTGCAATATCCTCCGGTTTGCTCCTCATTGGTCGAGCACCTTTAAGAAGATAGTTATTAATACCTGTGACCTGATGTCAGAATACTGACTGCATTTGGATATCTAATAAATGTCATTTACATTATTCGTTTATTCACTTTATGGAAAAACTGTAGAGAAATTCCTACTTCAGTCCTTCTAATCTATGAATGCACACCACTGATTTTGAACTGCTGAAATAGTAAATCCAATTTTCTATATATCAATAAATAGTTCTATTTGCCATTAGAAAACATTGAGCAAATTGATTTGCTGGAATAGTTTTACCCTGTAACATTATAGAATAAAAATGTTTCAGGCTTTTGTTATTAACCATTTAATGACAAGCTGCATTGGTTTTTTCCGTCAGTTGTCGTACATGCACTTCATCAAGGGATTAAACTAACGTTTCCCAAGCTGCATTCTGCGGAACCCTAGGGTGAAGACTAGTTCCACGGAGAACTTTCAGTGTGAATAATAAGCCTCAAACAATTTAAGATAAATTATTAAAAAAATTCATAGGTGACTTTTTGCTTAACATCTGTATTTAACTTTATATGAAAGAGAATTCATATGTCATTGATATTTGTGTTGGTATTAATCTAATCTAGGCCTGTTATTGTCTGCATTTTCAGGTAGTTTTACCTACTAAAAATATGTTTAGTTTTTAACGGGGGTCTCACCAAACATTTAAGATCAAAAGGGTTCCATGGCCCAAAAATAATTGGGAAGCTATAAACTAGGCCAGTAAAGGAATCTATTAAAACTTTGACTACAGAGACTCATTATCAGCTCACACATTGTTTGTATGTCACACATTGTTTGCATGTCACACATTGTTTGCATGTCACACATTGTTTGTATGTCACACATTGTTTGTATGTCTCATACTGTTTGTATGCAGACAGATGATGATGTTTTGTGGTAGATAAGAACCAGCCAACAGAGGAGAAGTGGACGCAGTTTATTCCTCCAAGGGACACCAGCTACAGCTACCTACGGGCTGGTCCTCCGCTAATGCCTCCACATCTTTTAGGCACAGTCTTAAACCAGCACACCTCATCTCAAGTGAGTGCATGGATGGATTATCATTAGCTGTTATATCATGTGTGTGGAGGATTAGAAGTTAGTTTGTTGCTCTAAAGTACATATATTGTAAATGAATTTGAAATACCTTAACGATGTAGGTTTCTTTTTGATAGCATCAGCCTTGCACTTTATTATTGCAGTCAGTGTCAATCAGAATCCTATGATTTTAAATGCATTTCTAATACTCGGGAATTCTGATTCCGGTTTGGTCCAATACTAAGCATGCGTGTATGTATGTGAAATTGTGAATAAGGATGTAACATTCTATCCATCATGCTAAGTGAGAGAGTAATCAGTATCTCACAACAGACATCTGCAGGGTCGTACCGAGCTATAGTTGCGCCCTGTGCCTAGCATCAATCTGGCGCCCACATTTTGAAAATAGTGCATTCTATGGAATAATAAGTGATTCTATCCTGAAATTTGCGCCCTTCCCACAGTTGCGCCCTGGGCCACGGCCCCGCAGGCCCCTCCCTCGGTACGGCCCTAGTCATCTGATCAATTTCTTCCATTTTCTGCCTTCTCATTCTAAAAAACCAATGTTATGCAGTAAAATTGTTTAAAAGTGTTTGTCTTTAAGTTCTCATTTGTTTTGCATACCAGTAGAAGTGACTCGCCTTTTTAAAGTGACTTATTAAGTAAACTAATTTATATTTTCAGTGTGATCCGACAATGCTATTAGAGCCAAACCACGTCATTCTAAACCATCTGTACACATTGTCAATTAAGGTTTGTCGTTTCTCGATAACGTGTCATTTGCTATTAAGATGGCAGTAAAACTTGCTTCTAGATAAATATTGTCCAGCTGCTCAAGAAGTGAGGAGGCAGTTTATGGATATAAATTAAGCTGCAGTTTCAATTAGGGCATAACCGACTAGACAATTTTCACTGGGTACCGAATCCGAGTATTTGGATGAACTATTTGCCGGATCCGGGTACGAACCGAATAGTAGTGGCAAATCTGGTCAGCGAGTAGTGGTGGTGCTGGCCTTGAAAATTTGGTATGCAATAGCGGCAATACGCATGTTCCACACATGATGTTTATTTAAAACATATTGAAAATGTAAAAAAATTGATTTTTTATCTTTCTTTTAGTTCGCAATTGCGTACTTTGCTTTCATGCAGCGTTGCCACTGCCAGCGAGTACCATACGCAGGCAAAGTGTAGTTCACCTGCCATGTGCACAGCCATGGGGAACTATCTATAGTCAACGCAGAGTCTATAGCAATATCCTTCATATAGCATATTGTCATACTCTAGGCTATAACAATATATTTATTGTTTAATAACTTTATTTGTCAAAGAACTATAAAATCTTGTTATAAAATTTGAAACATGAAGGTATCAACTACGTCGTTGCTCTCTACTGTTTACCGAAAAGTGGGTGGAAAATTACTGATTTGGTTGCCACCTGGGGAATGCAACCAAAAGAAATTAAAATGTATCAATTAACATCATTATTTTAAAGAAAAATTCAATTGAACGTTAAGTTCTTGATTAATTAATCAATAAATTAGGAGTCTGTTATTTGATTATTTATTTGATGAAAAAATATTATTTTATCCAAAAAATTATTTTTTTCGAAAAAGGTAATTTTTAGCTATTTGCAGGTATAATATTTGCCGAGGCAAATACTTCCGAATAGTCCAATATTCGGCCGAGGCGAATGTCCAAGGCGATTTCCGGTTATGCCCTAGTTTCGATATGTTACTGCATAACAGATATTTTTTCATAAGCACACCTCATCACAGATTCCAGTAATAGAAAACAATTTCAATATAGTGAGAGTCTGCTTGAGGATGTGTGATATTTGCCAGTCGTTAAAAGAGCGACAATCAGAATAAAGATAAGCTCACCCTGCCAAACATAATGTGAACCTATCAGATCTGGTAAATAGGCATGTTTAAAACATTTTAAAGTTACTTTAGTCATTTTTATATAACTAAACTGCAGGAGACACAAAAATCATGATTAAACAGAATGGATTTCAAGTGTTTACGAGATCTAAGTTAAGGCAGGACAGAGCTCGTGTCACAGGTTGCTAGGCAACGTAGTCCATACAGTTAGACTAACCAGAAATGGAAGACTGAACACTAAGACATAAGAAGACGTAAGAGTATTGAGTCTGAGACTCAAGAATGATATTATGGTGCACAAGGCAGTTAAGCTGATGGTATCATCATCATTAAGATCTTAGGCTCAGTGCTATTCTCTTGCTCAAATATTTTGTTAAAGTGTTAATTTCCTAATTCAGTTACGTTTTTAACCATGAAATGCTTAGCACGTCTAGAAATAATTTCTGTTATCAATTTTGATGTTTTACATTTATTATGTCTTGGATTCTAATAAGTGAATGTTTGTGTTTTTTAGGATGGAGTTCTTGTCTTGGGCGCAACGCACAGATATCGAAGGAAATATATAACAACATTATTATATAAACCAATATAATCACTAATTAGTTATTTTTCAACTAGCTGTAACGTCTTTGAGTCTTCTGAATATGGCCAGTACTACATGCAGTGCAAAACACATGAGATGAAAATAAATGGGATGAAATATATTGCTCTTTACCATATAAATGCTTGGTCTGTTCGAAAGTCAGTGCATTTTAACGGTTTTTGAGGTGGCGAGGTCATTGCACCCAAAGGTGCCGACCGAGTTGGTTATGTAAAATTTACATGTTTTAGACATTTTCTTATTTTTAATAGGTGCCCTGAAAAACTCTGCTTGAGGGCAACAAGGGTACTATAACGACACTGATTTTAAAGTAAAATGATTCTCTTAACGACAACTTGATGAGATGAAACAAAGCGATTTTCTGTCAAGGGAATATAACCTAATGTTATGTCCTTCTTATGGGAGAATGGGTTGCAATGGGGTTTGGCTTTGCATTTTACATATGACTACTCTCATTTGACATCGGCAATCTTGGATAGAATGTCAACTGTGCCTTATTCACTATAATCTATGAAAGGCACTTGATTTTTGATCAACCTTTATGAAACTAGTCTGTGCCATCAAATAGGAAAATATCCAATTCGATGCTAGAAAGAATGATGGATTTCTTTACCAAAAGAAGAATACGGCCATGTAATTTGTATCTATACTATGCCATACATTTATGTGATATATATATAATTAAAACTGTACTGATATCACTTTTTGCCGATAATGGCACTACCGCATATAGTCGATTATAATTATTGAAAGGGTCTATGCCAATTATGAGGTCGAAATTTTATATTTTTGGTCTTTTTTCTTTTGTTATGATCATTGTGCACAAAATAAATTTATTTATTTGTGGAATTTCGCTGGCCCCAGGCGGAATGCTGCTATTTGGACAAGATATTGTTGAATCATGTGACAAGCTGCCAAACCTAAAAAACTTTAAACATTAACACCGATAATTGTGGTTGCTGATGCTGATTATTTCAACAATCGGGCCGATTATGCGTAACAGTATCAGTACAGCTCAACCTGTCTTGAATCATTTCCAACTATGCACAACATATCCTAAGAACTTGTATAAGCGGAGGTTGACCCATGTAAAGGAATGGAACGTTGTGCAAAAGTTGTATATCCGGTGTAGCACATCAGTGTTGCAGTTTGTCACATTGCGTTTAATAAGCAGTTATTTCTGTTTTGTGTGATTTTGGTCTTTGAATTTTTTGAGCATGTAAAGAGATCTGTGAAACTACAATTATTATAAGAAGGTTTATAAGCACATTTATAAAACAGAACTATATGCACCACCACTGATGATACATTGCAATGAATTTGTTATGTCAACAAGAGTCTGGTGCTTCCGGACTGACAAATTTGCTGTGGTACGGCATTTAAACTTGTCACCACATGTGATAAGGACTTTCAATGCCTGTGTGTTAGTGGCCCTTTGCCTAGCACTGTCATTTACATTTCAAAACTACGGTTTGTCACACATATTACATATACTATAAAAAGTTAATTTAATTTAATGTGTTTGAGGACAGTTTCAAGGGGAGTAAACTTAACTATAATGTTATTGTCAGTTAGTTAGCAGTCTATTTTTATCATAATGAGTATGCAACATATGCATAGTTCATATTTTGCTGCAGTTATATCTTGCTTTGGGTTGGTAGGCTGCATTTACAAAATTGAGTTTTACTTTAGTTCTCTACCTTTCGTCTTAATCGATTTGAAACATCAGTTTCACCATTAAACATACGTTCATTCGGGCCAGAAATGTTCCCTGCAATCTGAACAAGTTAGTCACACCAATTCACGTGTTCCTTTATGTGAGAACATTTCCTATAAGGATATTTCAACTATAAACCCTAGTGATTGAAAAGTTAGAATGAAACATGGTCTACAATTGGTTAAAAATGAACGTGTTTTTATATAAAATATAATGTTTAACCGTGGAGCAAATACAAAGTATGTTTGTTTGTTAGGTTATGCAACATAGCTTTGATAAATTTGTACTTTGCTTCTGCTTCCATTTGAACTTCTACTCTTAGTCTCAGGTCAAAAAAGATGATTAACATACTGTTGCAGAATAATGTATTACGGTTAGGATGGGGACTGATATGTGCAGACCGCGTTGTGTTTCAGTATTTAATTGGAATTGTAATCCTAGTGTTTAGGTAATTCTAGACAATTCCTCAACTGCAATAGAAAGAAACTGATTTGTGCTTTCATTTATGAAAATAATGATCTAAAGACACGCGTTGTCTGCAGTCGGTACTTTTGTGATACATGTTTTGCATATCTAAAAAATGGCTTGTTTACCTACCAATAGGGGACTCTGTGAAATAGATGGTGCCAGTATCAAATGTGGGTAAGCTACCTGAGGTAAAATTGTGTGCTTGATGTTGATTGGTTGTTGTGCTGTAGGTTCTTCATGCAAAAGTAGTCTAAAAGTTAGTCAAAATATAAAATTTTTATATTTATATATAATTAAAATTCTGACACCAGCCATCGATCTGAACAACGTATATAAACAACGCATGGCCAATATAATATGTCTTAGACCTATGTGCATACTGGCGCCACCTGTTTCTACTTAAGGAACTGCCCACAGAGTCCCCCCATTAAGAATGGCTGCATGTGAAAAAAGTTGACGGTGTTGGAATTTTTAAATTCAGACTTGTTTGTGACTTTGTCTTCATGATTATAGTGAGTAACATGTTGACGACTAGCTGCATTGGTTTACGTGTCACTTTTAGACTTTTAGTACATGCCTATTATCACAGGCCTAGTGCATGCAGGTTGCAATATTGCTCTGTTGATTGTTATTAATGAGAAATAAATGATAATTTTAGAAAAGTATTTTATCATTTTGATGTAAAGTAGGGGTATACAAAATACTCAAAGAATAATTTTAAGTAAAAGTATAAATACCTAATTTCATTCCATTGTATTTTAAATAAAGTACAAAATACTTTGATAGATAGTTTTCCCATCAATATTGACCATCATATACGACGGGAACATGCCTTCCTCATTTATGTTTCTCTCGGAAGCATGGTGGCTGTCGGATAGCTTAGAATTCAGCTTTGCATTGCAGTACAACGTTTGTCTGACCATATATGTAAGTGTACCTCGTTCATGTGATCTACAAAAATTTAGTTTTGGACTGCTAACTAGTGTCATGTTTAAAGTTGGTCGAAGCTTCCATCTTCATTTTACGTGTTTTGTTGCTCAATAATAGTAAAGTAATTGTAAGACCTATGGGTAGCCTATTAAAAGAAATTCCTCATATCAGTGCTATGTCTGAACTTGTTGCCTGTACAACCTGAATAACTAATAAGATTTAAGAATGTCATTTTCATGCATAGGCTATTTCACGAAATAATTGGAGTGTTCAGTCTGCAGTCATTAGGTCATTGACCGCTGCCAAAAGCAAATAAAAGTGGTGTAAACTAGCTCATAAAAATTATTAGTCTGGCTCATCTTCGAGTTTAACTCATCAACCGACTTGGCGACGCCTTTGTATGGGCGAGTGATTAACGCTCAGAGGCGTAAATCCCTCGGTGAGTGATGAAGGCAAACCCCCGGTCCCCAGTGTTAGAAAGGCAAGGTATTCCTCTCATAAGACTGAAAAATTACTCCCCCCTACCTGAAATTGGAGGCATTTGCTTCCGGACGGACCCCCCCCCCTATGTGGACGCCTCTGTTACCGTTCACGCTGAGCTTTGCTGGGCAAGACTGTGACCAAGGGGAGCGATCGAGCCATCGCCTCAAGTGGCAAGCTGTGGACATAAATAAGAATTTGTAAAGGACAACTTCCAAACTTCAGGGAGAACTCATGAGTAGCACGAGCGACCCATAGCGGTCAATCGTCGTTCAAACTGTAACAATTAATAGATTTCAAGCACTTGTGCAGATATATATATATATATATAGGCTGACCATTTAAGCTGAGTCAGCGCTCCTCTGCTTTTTTACGGAAGTTGTTCTAGTAAACTGTCAACGGGAGTAAATTTTCTGTGCTGACTTTAATATTGCGATTGGAACTCCTTGGATAGGGTCTACCGTTTTCTGCAGATAAATCAGTGATTGAATTGTCACAGGTTGGGAGGGTTCAATCCCCCTGTTCATTTTTCAACCCGCCTGTTAAGTCTCAAAAATACATGGGGGTCAGGCTGACTCAGGCAAACCTCCAGATCAGCTTTAAGCCTTTGACTGGCTTAATGAATCTCAACACAGCTAAGAATGAAGTTCGTGCACCGAAAACCCAGTTATCCTCTAGCAGGGCCGTACCGAGCTATAATTGCGCCCGGTGCCTAGCTAATTGCGCCCTTTGCGTAGCATCAATCTGGCGCTCCCATATTTTGAAATAGTGCATGTTATGGAATAATAAGTTATTCCATCCTGAAATCTGCGTCCTTTCCACATTTGCGCCCTGGGCCTAGGCCCCGCTGTCCCTCGGTACGGCCCTGTCCTCTACAATTTAGGTTCGTAAAAATTCTTGTCGTGAAATCTGGACATGTGAAAAATTTATTCCCCGCCACCAGTTCCATTTTGACAATTCAAACCCCGAGATACAATACAATACAACTAACATTTATAGCGCGCCTTAATAAACCAGAGTCTTACTTAAAGGAAGCGTTACAGAAATAGTTTATCGATCGTATTGAATGGATTTCGAGAATGCCTTCTGTTTTGGATGATTCTCATCGATGGTTCGCGCTCTAACTCATCAATGTCATCATCTTTCGTACTTCTTACCGATAAGTAACTTCCTTGGTTGCTTAGTGCTTAGATTACGCCTACCAATAGTCCAATTCATTCTTACTTATTGCCCAGCCTACGGTGTGTGTATTCTACTTTCACGTGAAGCCACTATAGCTATGTTTTCTCCATCGTCACTTGCTTATAGTTCTTCCGGATCACTCGTATGCGTGCATAAACATAAAACGCTAGGCTATGCTACAAATTTCTGTTGTTTTTTGGCGGCCTTGTGGACTAGCAGCTGTGGTCCACATCAGCCTCGTTCTCGACGGCGGCCATTCCCGCCAGGCCGGCCATCTTTCTTCTGTGACGCAAATGATGCTAAAAATAACAGCAAGCGCCAGCAGCAGCTGCGGTTCCGTTGTCCTCCTTCCGCGCCCAACTTAATAATAATATCTGCAGCAGCTGCAGCAGCTGCAGCAGCAGTCGGTATTGCTGCTGCTGCTGGTGCCGAGGACGACGTTGGTGATGATGGAGAGAGCTGTTCGGTTACTGTGAGATGCTAAATCTCGCGTCTGTTGCTGAAACAGTCACTTTGCCGGCTGACAGACTTATTCGTCCAAGTCCCGAGAAGTCAGCCGCCGTGGTCTGAGCTTCGGCGCTGCTCGTCTGGAGAAGAAGGTAAGCAGTGGTGCTGGTGAGCGGCCATTTGACCGCCGACTATTATGATGATCGCACAAGACGTTTTGTTTACCCGATGGCCGTTGCGTGGCGCTCCATTTTCGGCGACATCGTTCAGGTTAGCTCGTCTGGCGAATATTTGGGGTAGATGATGGTTTGGAAGAGGATCTGAATAACGTCCGGTGTTTTTCTAGACTTCCGTTCGGATAGACACAGTATATCGTTTGCTTGTGCTACGAAAACGACGTAGCATTGGCATCGATTAGTGGCGCCATCTATGGAAAATGATTAACTCTTCGCAGAGCAATCTAAAATCGCCATTCTTTAAAAAAATTATTTAGCGCTTTTCGGAATGATATTTATGTATGATGGTCTTCAACTTCTCCACGAACTGTTGATATTGTTTAGCCTGAGAAAATGGCCTCAAGATAGTGTTTTGCGTTGTCTCCGTGACTAATGAATATTCAGTCACATTACTACGTTGTCCTATCACCTTCATTTTCTTGGCCTTGGCATATGAAAGCATATGTATATACTGACTCTTCTTCCCACTTGAAAGTGTACGTTCAATGTATTCATTTTGTAGCTGACTTACTAAAGAGTGCACAAAATAATGAGTCAAGCACACTAACCTCTAGTCATAGACATAGCCTCATTCCCCTACCCTAGGGCCCCCAGTTATTCTCAAAGGCACTGAAAAATGATTATTCAAAGGTACAACTATGTCACCTGTTGTGTTCAATTGGAAAAACTCCTTAGGTTAGCTTTAAAATATGAGACCATTTAATTCAGTTTGTATGTTGCCGTTAGTAGAAGGATAAGAAAATCCTGGTGACAGAGGTGGCGATCCCGGGGGGTCGAGGGGGGCTGGTCCCCCCACCTATTACAGAGAGGGGACAATTTATATGTGTTCCCCCCACATTTCCTACTCCTCATTGGTTGTCCCACACACATCAAGCGAGATCGCCGCCTCTGCCTGATGACATTAAATCTACCGACTTGACAGAATGATGGATTTTAACAGTTCACTTAGGCATTTATTTACTTTGTCACTTATATTCAGTGCCAAAGAAATTCTGACTGCAAACCAACTGATTTAAATTTTCCTTGCAGGTTTTATAACATTACATTAATTTATCATCATTGGCTGCATATGCAGAGTCATGGGTTTGTGGGGACAGGTTTGAAGAAAATTTCAATTCCCAAACATGAATCAACAAAGAATGAGAACAGTGGAAGACATTGTTTAAATTTAGAATATTTATTAAATGTATAAACAGCAGCTCTGTCCCCTCCACCTGAACTATTTAATGGGACCATCCCTTCCTGACCCCCCCCCCCCCCAATTTTCCGCCTCTGGCTGACAGTCCATTTCTAGAACACTGCAATTTCTCCATAGCAGTAGACCTTTGCACTTGTGGTTTGAGCTCTGTAGAGAATCCGCAGAGGCATTGAGCTTAGCTTCAGTTTTTTGGTTACCAAAACACCAAACACAAAACACCAATGACCAGACGAACTTTGACTGAATGGCACAGTAGTCTCTTTAAATGACAGTTACTAACCCAAGCAGACTGAGTGACTAATAAAGTTTTTTTAACATTGCGAACACTTTTTCATACTAGAGGACTTGTAGTAGCTGAACACAGTGGGGTTGATTGAGTTCAACAATATTTCAACAATATTGTTGAAAAACTTCCTGTAGACAACCGGCATCTCTCTACAGATATTTTATACAATACAACTGTAATTTGATAATGCCTTCTTGCAAAGTTCTGAAGTGCTCATGGAGGCCAAAGGTAGACTGGAAGAATTTAGAGCAAAAGACAACCAGCATATTTAACAATCAACTCATCACTGGTTTGGTAACATTTACTAAACATTTCATGCAAAGCTGTATCAACGTAAAGTATTTTCACACTATAGATCCACGTTATATTAAAGTTTGCGTGCTGCACGTGTGAGCTAACTGAAGAATGCTTCTTATCGTATAATGTATGAAGAATTTACTCGAATCTTTCCTCCTCTTATCTGCATCTTATATGTTGTTGTTGTTTTAGTTTCATTCCTACTGCTGTAGTTGACAACCAGTGACCTCTCCTAAGACATGGCAACTGGAAATGGTGGTCAAGGTTGGGGCCTGGAATTCTACGACTGTGTCATCAACAATGACCTTGCCCGACTCGAGACCCTCGTCGACCAGCACAAGATCGACCTCAACGCCAAGTTCACTGAAGTCCGCAAGAAGAACCACATTGACCTGAGCCCAATCCATCTGGTCGCCTACAAAGGCTACACGGGAATGCTGCAGTACCTCTTCGACATGAAGTGCGACATCCACAAGACGACCGCCACCCTCCGAAGAACGGCTTTCCACTTTGCCGTTCTGCGCCACAAAATGGCCTGCTTTCACAAGCTCCTCTCATTTGGTGCCAACGCAGACCCACGCGACACGTTCGGCAACACGCCGTGTCACTATGCGGCGGAGGATGGAGCCGTCAACCTTCTCGACGTACTGCTGCACCAGTCGGTCGACCCGAACGCCCAGGACATCACTGGAAAGACTCCTCTGATGAAGGCCACACGGAACGGTAAGATCGAGGCGGTCAAGCGTCTCTTGACTGCCAGCTGCCTGCTGAATGTGCGTGATCGCAACAGCGACACGGCCTTACATTTTGCCGCCCGTCATGGCAGCGCTCGACTACTGTCGGTCCTCATCGCTGCTGGGAGCGACGTTAATGTACAGAACCAATGGGGACACACGCCGCTGATGGAGGCAGTCTGCTACAGTAACAAAGATGCTGCAGCGTGTCTCCTGCAGGCCGGATGCGATGTCAATCTTCGCGAGAACAAGGGAGGCGACACAGCGCTCCATGTTTCTGTTCGCAAGAACTATTCCGTGATCACAGAACAGCTGCTGTCGACTGGTAAGGTCAAGCATGTCTACAACTACCAGGGCGAACTGGCCATACTGGACGCTGTGGTCAATCAGAAGCTGGACACAGTCCGACTTTTCCTCCAGTATAACTATGATTTGGATGTCCCGTGTAAGCTGGACTACGATGGATCTGGCGGAAAACTTGCTGTGCGAATAGCTCTAGATCGGGAGAACTTTGACCTTCTGCGGCTCTTGGCCAAGGTCGGGTACATCATTAGCTTTGTCTCTTTGGGCGGTGGTACCACAGACAGTTCCTTGGAGACCGCAACCTCTGCTCAACGGCTATTGGCCGAGGTCTGTAGAGTCCGGTCACTGAAGGCCATGTGTCGAAGGAAGATCCGTAAGCATCTAGGCTTTGGAATCCAGTATAAGGTCAGCCTCCTTCTGCTGCCACCCTGGCTCCAGGACTACGTCCTCTTAAAAGACATCGTCGATGGATCATGAATATTCAGTGCCACCTGAATATTCAGTAGCTCAAATATTCAATGAATCTTGAATATCCAATAACTCACGATTATTCAGTGAATTTTGAATGTTCGGTAACTATTGAATATCTGGAGCCTCTTGAATATTCAGTCCCTCATGAATATCAGTAATGTACTTCTGGAATATTCAGTGCTTGTGAATATCAGCAGCCGATGGTGATGCCGAACCATTGTGATCTTTATTTAGTAGCTGACGAACAACTTGGTGAATATTTTGATAGAAATAACCTACATGTCCGACTGCCTGTCGATGCCATAGATGTAAGATCACGATGCTAGATAATAGATATAAGATAAAGGTGTATCTATGTTTGTTGACATGTGGACAGTCCAATAAGAACTCTGTGGTTCATGGGTTGGCTGCACTTAGGTTAATAGCAATATCACATCAGCTGATTTGAAGTCACAGTTCCGATTAAGATTTCACATCAACTGATCTGAAGTCACAGTTCCGATTCAGATTTCACATCAACTGATCTGAAGTCACAGTTCCGATTCAGATTTCACATCACCACCATTGTAAACCCAGTGCTGGTCATCCAAATGCAAACATGTTCCTTATGGAACAAATAGGTTGATTGACCTTTGCTTAAATGGACTGGTATAAAAATTCCTTGACTTGAAGAAAGATAGTTAGAACTTTGGATAAGTGTGGTTTAGCTTATAGCTGTTAACTTGCTCTAGGAGTTGATCTTTCTATGACTGTAATTTGCTTATAGGACTGTTGCGCTGGCCTACTGCGTGTCTGTCTGTCTGTCTGCGTTCATTGCCGTCTGCCATTCGTCTGTGCATAATCCTGCCACGTTACTGATAATTATTAGTTGATAATTAAAGATTTATGTGAGCTGATCCTATCCTAATCACCCATAGTATATAAGGTTGACTAATTCACTAATGGACAGGCGTAATTGTTTACGGTTGTGTAATCTGTGGGCAGCCAAGCCCCTGTTATTACATCAGTTTTTCTTAACCTTGTTCTATGTGTGCACCACCCCTTAGATATTTAAATTCCTACCCGCACTCTGGCACTTAAGGAAAAAGAGAAAACGTTGATAAGTAAGAACGGCAGCGTGTGCACTGAAAATAATAACAATAATAAGATGATGATATGATATGGGAAATTTGCTGAAAATTACACAATTGTTAAAATATGGCATTCAAAATTATTAATATAATTAAAGAGTTTACAAATTAATTTTCAGCCTTTTAGAATTTTGAAATTTGCAGGTTTAAATACTGCACGGCACAGCAAGGAGTCAAAAAAAATGCTGGACCCTCTCCTTATACCCCAGGAACTGCAACTCGTACTTCTGGGTATGGCACCCCAAATTGAGAACCACAGTTCTACATGAAAATGTGAAGTTGAGCTTGTAATAAAGTGTTTGAATCAGGGGCGCAACGATTCATTACTCAAACTTATTAATCCTTGCATGATAACATCTACAAACAGACGATCATTTTCAATGCATCAAAATAAAGGACTGTACATTCTTTGCAAGGCTCCTTGCCATTCCCATTGAGACACATTCTAGCCCCACTGTGACTAAGATATTTAACCAGTTTATCATTTGAGATACTGGGATACTGCAGTGTCTTTGTAACGATACTCGAGAGCAAATGTCAAGATGTCACATTGGTCTTGAAAGTTGTAATATATTATAACAAGGATAACTACAGCTCTATAAACTACAATTATGTTGTATAGCCTGCTGCTTGTCAATTGTAATGAAGATTGCGTAAATTTAATGGTGCTGAAAACATTTAAAACTCTCTTTGCACCATGCAATTTACAATGATCATTCCAGGACGATGGTTCAAAGGAGAAGTCTTGGTCGCTTGATCTTCACACAGTGTCTACGTATCAATCATTTGACTTCAGGTGACTTCATAGAAGTATTAAGTAACAGGAAATAGGACAATGGTGAATGACCTGGTGTGACGTGCTTTGCTTTTTAGTGGTTAAGAAATTTTGGTTTATGACTATGCTTTTGTGATTTTTAACATAATTATGCAGTAGCCTAAAATAGTAAAATTAGTTGAATCCAAGTATATCATTTGGAGCTTGACAGCTGATGAAGTTTAACGTCGTGACACCACTCCGTTTCCTCGGATTGACCTCCCGGGATACTGACCTAGCACCGGAACGAACATAACTTTTGTTAAATCGACTTGACATAGTGCATAACAATTATTAGAGCCTAGCGCATGTCTGATTTGAAGTCATAAGCGCTTGTTTCTCTGCACGTGTGGCGTTGAGAAATTACGCAGATTTACATTACATTTTTAACACTCATCTCGGCAAAACCAAACACTAACTATAACAGATGACTCTACGGTACACTTCCATCTCTTAAGTTACTAAATCATGCTAGATCAGTGTTCCTCTGGTACAATAATATCGATTCCTTGAGTTTGAATTTCTATCGAGACTCAGGATCTCAGAAAATGGATGCTGCTCATACTGACTGTGCACTGACACCTAGCGAATAACGAAGTACTACAATTGACGTCGTTCGATTCTAACAGAGTCATAATCGTAACAATGAAGTCAAAAATCCCCCAAAGCGAATCTATAGCTAAGTGCAGGCCAGATTTCATTCACGTGCGCTGCGTCATGTCAGATGGTTTGTCAAGGAAAGATACGGGACGCATGCCGTATTCCTGTGTGCTACCACTATTGCGCTGAAATGTAGCTAGTTTAGCCTGCCTGTTTACCTTGCATCAAAGTCGATGCCCATAAGCATGTTTATGTCACAAGAACGACGAGAACTGCTAAAAATAATTTCTACTGACATCACGGCCTTTGTTGCTATAGATGCAGGTGTCGTTAAACTGCTGGATTCATCACAGTGGCTTGGATAGGGTAAATAGGGTATGGTAGGGTATGCCTACGGTCGATAAAACTGGAAATTACTATCCGCCAGAGCAGGGATCATGCTTTTGCATACATTAATCTTATCGACGTCATCGGCATTTGATGCCAAAGAAGAGTGGGATTTTTGCTCATGAGTGGGAAGATATGACGAAGAGGGAAATGCCTGGTCGCTCACCTCATAACAGAGGTTAATTAAACGAAGACTCGAACGCTGCATACCCATGGTTGCCTTTGTTTCTTTTGTTTATGGTCCAGATCTCGCGGTCATACGATTCAAGCTCTGATTATTAAGTCAAGCAACTATTAGTAATATTTATTTATTAATGTAATAAGCATTGGCGCGACCAAACCACTGGCGGGTCCAGAGCAATCTAGATCTAGGACGTGCCAGATGGCATAGATAGTTAGATACCCTGCCGGTAGGTCTTTTGTTCCTGAGAGTGTCCAAACTCACCGTGAATTGAATGTGAATAATCGCAATCTTCAGGCGAAGCACCGGGGTAAAAGCACAAGTGACTGACCAGTTCCATTTACATTAGTCACCATAATTGAACATCTTAACTGACCATAATTATAGTACAACGATCGTCTTTCTTGGTCATCTTAATTAGGCTTATAGGAGAGAGAGACCTTACCTTAGCAGTGTCCATATATTATAGCATAAAAAAAATATATATAGACCTATATAGCATATATTATCTTTTGTTTCTGCATAGGCCTAGTCCTTCATTAGCTCCAGCTATCATCGAAAACTTATGATGCAGGCAGCGCAAACCAAAGAATATCTCATGACGTAATGTGTGCGATTTCGATGCTGTAGAAGTCTCTTGTGATATCACCAGGCGTGATAGAGCTGTCCAGCGCTTGCTTTTTTAGCATATCTGCTGCAGTTCCTTCTCATCTATAGCAGTTCGTTCTCTGCGTGCGTCTCCAGTCTTATCTCTCATCAGAACCAAGACTCGTTCTTATGGGTTCTGTCGGCTGGATATAATCTCTCCCATTGCAGCTGCTTCTGCTGTTCTTCTCGTGTTTGAGAACTGCCCTTCTGTATTCGCAAGCACAGCCGTGGCAACAGCATTGGCATTCGTCGAGAGGAAACTTGCAGTAGACCACGCAATCGTCTCTTGTGTCCACGTGACTGTCTTGCGTGGCTTCGAAGCCCGACTTATCAGCGTACTCTTCCGGACGAACTCTTTGAGGACGCCATTGCGACGGACGTCCAGTACTGACCGCCGATAGCACTATACAGTACGGTTTCGATATAAGCGGTCCTTGAGCTCCGCAACCATTCGCTGGAGGGCGCTCCACAGTACGATGATGTAGTCGGGATTTGCGATTATGACGCAGAAAGCCGTCGTTTCTGAGCATGCGCACTGCAGCGTAGACGATGACCGCTAGGAGGACGGCACCGATCGAAGGAACGACGATGACCGCTACTCGGAACCACAGCAGTTGACCATTCGACATTGACCAACGACTGACCACGTCCGATTCACCTTCACCGACCAGCGGCGATTCTGGAAACAAAATCGGTGCGTGCATTTATTTGGAAGGTGGAAAATTAGTGACCTACAAATAAATAAGAAGCCCAGTGATGTTACATTTGTCGAAGAAGCACCGAAGGATCGAGACTGTTGTGTACCAAAGATGGCCTTCACAAACACAGGTCAAAATCGAACTGTGTGAATATGATGAGCTCGAGACAAAGGACGGCTCACGAAACAATTAAGTTTCCTAACCCACGACACTCGAGCGGTTAGACGTCATTTCGCTCTTAACCAGGAACAATAATTACGTCACCTAATAAACTTTTTAGAATTTCAAACATGCGCAAAACGATGGAGTTAAATCAATAAGAACAATGAACCATGCAGCTGATATCATTCATTCAGTCGTTCATTCATTTACCTCGAAAATTTATATAGCTCCCCTTCAAGAAACCTACTCAGAGGCGCTCAAGCTCTAAGACTAAACGCCTGAATTATTGCATGAACAAGCCTTGTTGTCTTTTCTTTTATGTCTAGTGTCTACTCCAATATAGCCCTGTAACTTGTTATCGAGGTTGTTTATATAGGATTTCTCGCTGTTAGTGGCGAGCAATCTATACAGGGTTTGCAAGAAACACCCACGCAAAACATAGACTATGCGCAGATTGTTTGAGCTAACTACTTTTGTCGTAAATAACCAGATATAAAGCGTCTCTGACAAAACAGCTATAAACCTGTCTGAGAATATTATTTCGATAGGCTTATGGCTAGTTCTTTGGAGAGCAGCGCATTATGCTCAGCTGTTCCCGCGGTATATAGGCCTACAGAGGTGAAGCGTTGAGCTTTTTTGTTTTAGTGCCAAGATTAGGGTTCCTGTATTAGACGTCGCTATACAGTATATATAAGCTATAGCCTGTCATTGACGTATCCGCGCTTTAGCGGAACCTATGAATTGCTATACATGTTGGTGCAAAGGTCACATGCAGTCTTCATTCTAATCTAACGACCTCTGGCGCCGGTTTATGGTTCGAAGAGGCATCAGTCGATGGCTAGCCAATCACAGAGCAGCCACAGATTCGAGATTCAGTAACGAGATGAAACCGATGACGGATATGTACAGCGCATACATAGGCTTCGATATACGCTCATAGCAGTTGCATTTGTACTCTAAATATATTATATATAAATTATATATTATATATGCATATAGTTAGTCGTACTCCTTGGCGTATAATTATAAACGTATATAAATATTTGCGCGGCTGCGCCGAGGACTAAGAGTAACAATTTTAGAACGTCGTTGGCATATACACAGGCGCAGGCAAGTTAATTCTCAAGCGGGATAATAATTAGGTAGTCTACCGTACAAAAGTTCCGTCTTGAGTCACAAATAGACTCTTCTAATTTTCTCTGCACTCATTTCCTTACGAGAAATTTCTGTTCACATCGGCTATAGTGTAGAGGCGCACTTTAAAAGTTATTCCGTGTGTGGCGCTATATTATTTCCACCTACACTGTAACGAAATAGGTGAATGTAGTTGGTATAGTCCATCATGAACTACAAAAACAGGTTTTATGATCAGGTGACAGAGTGTGAACATAGATCGAATCTATATAAATATTCATTCGTAAGCACTTGCAGAACACAGTTGCTACTCGTCTACACTTACAAGACAGTCTAAAATCTCCGTGTATTACGCTGGCTCTCAGCATCGCGTAGGCCGACCTCATCAGTCCTCTGATATCCACGACCTCTTTTGCATACTGTGTATGTTCGACGGACCTCAGAGTCTGTCGGTCGGTAAAGAGGTCGATGAGGCAGATGCGCGCTGTAAACTAACGGAGGCTGCAGAAATGCAAATATTTTGACAGCGGCGAAGCTATATAACCCAGAGGGCCAGAGGAGTGCGCCACTTACGCTTCTGCTCCAACAGAACTTGCACGCATGCACCTAGGGTCTTATAGACGAACGCACAGAACCTCTCTGCATGCACGGAAAGCCTTCTACAATCTACATCCTGACAACAGTAGGAACCAAATTTGAATGCTATCCGCGGTTCGCTGCACACATCTTCATCGTTGCGGATAGGATCTGCAATGCGATACGTAACGTATATATAGGCCCCACTGAGCGGAAAGATCTCAACGGTTCTATAAAGCAATGGCATTCCGACATTGAATGAGACAACATGATATCCACTCACTTCCCATTCACCTTCCAACTCTTGACCTAAACGACGCTCACCTTAACAGCCATTCTGGTCGACTATGCCTCCTCTGACCGCCTGGAAACCCGATTCCACTCTCCTTCGGACAGTGCATTTTGATTGCATGTCGTTTGTGCTATTCTTTACATGTAGGTCCTACGACCATTCGCGGAAAACTGCACTGAGGAGTGGGTTCATCTTAAGCTCAAGGAAATTTTTATGAATTAACTGGGTTAGTTTAAAGATGAACTGGGGTTGAACCCTCATGACCCCAGCAATTCAATAACAGGCTATTCGTGATTATACATATATAAAGAAATGCGTGTTTGAAGTTGTAACCTGCTGCAAGCAATGCATGAATACATGAATAAAAATGTCAGTCTGTCCTATATAGAGCCTCGTTCATCACTCTTGTGTCGTTTGTTAAAAGACAGATCTGACGGTCACTTTACGAGCAAAAGATTGTTACTGAACAAATAGAATGCGGCGCAGAGATCGAGCACTGATAAAAATAATAACATAGCGTAGCCGTGTAAATTATGCTGCTGACCTGTTGCTGAAGTGCCATTCATCCGACTGATATAAATATTAATGAAGAGGCGGGGCTTATAATTGCACATATCCGTCCGGCAGCATATCAGATCTGGTCGTTGTGTCTCCTCGTCGGGGATCTTCTGGGTCGATGTGACGTCATCCTCAATTGCCGCGCACGCGTATCGTTGATTCTCCGACAGCGTCTCTGCGCATGCGTGAACTGTGCGTATGGCGTCGCCATCTTGCGTCGTCTGCAAGAAGCACATTCCGACGTAAGATTTGCACATGTAACTGGTGCTAACACATGCTGGCTGGTTACAGAAGCATCGAATTTCACCTGTAAATCAATACCACACATCCAATTAGTGCCAAAATACCTTTGACTAGATTATGAATTATCTGGTCTACTCGAGTTAAACTTTTTAATGACAGTGGTTGATATTGATATTATAATAATAATAATAATAAAATGTATGTATTCGTGTATCTCCATGATCATTTATCAAAATAAAGGAGACCCAAAGAGTTATTATTATTATTAATTATTATTTATTTATTATTATTATTATTTTATTATCATTATTATTGATTATTCTTTTCCAACGGATTGTTTCATTCTAAGCTACCATCAACTAACGTCTTGAATATCATTTTGGCGTCGTTATTCAAATTACGTTTCACAATGCAATTCGATGGGTCTGTCGCTTAAGGGTGTAAGATCCCAAACGACGCCATTGTCTAGCCTGAAGAATTTTTTACGACCTAGCAATGACACTATTCATTTCGTAGTCTGCTTCACTGCCGCCCGTTCGCATGGTTGCAGACATCACGTCGCGCCCGCAGTCTACGTCGACCAAAGACTATAGATCTCGGCGGCGTCACCGCGGTAGACGACACTATAGGTCATGCAGCAAGTCCATGGCTAGAAGGCGCCAGTGAGCGGACGTAGACTTACGCTGGAGGCACTTAGGCCTATTCTTGTGGCCAAGTGCCAGGCGCGTCTACTGTGTTGCGCCTGGCGCCACTCTCGTATCGCAAAGAATCACATGGCGATGGCGCAGCGGAGGAGGAGAACGACGACGACGAGGCGACTCTATTATATTCGCACCAGGCGCATGCGCGACATCTTGACGCCAGGAAATTTCTAATTATTCCTAATTGTTGCCTTTCACGTCATGACTGGCTTCATCGCGCGAATATTGAGAAAAACGATTTATTTGGCTGCTCTATAATTCTCTCCATTGTCATCGCGACGGCATGTAGCCATATGTGTAGACTTTGTAGAGGCCTAACAGATTGAAAACACTGATAGACAGAATCAATTATAAATTGCCATAAAATTGTAGCCCAATGTGTATTTAATTCATATGCTATGTCCCATTTGTATACAATTAATTATATGGCATGCTATAATGATAAAAGTGCGTTGCGTTTAAAGCCTATGTAATGCTAATCGCCTGTTATTATCTTTTAGACTGTATAATACTCCATCGTCTCTCATGATGCGTGTCGCTCTCTTTAATCAATGACCGCATATTTCTTCGCAATGCATCGCAAGCTTGCCCGGTTGTCTTACTTCCGCTGTTTAGCTTAGAAGTCTACCGTTTTCGGCCCATCCGAAGGTTACAATCCTATCCTTAAGGGCATGGACTCGCCACTATACCAGGCCTATGTCTACTTCGTACGCAGCGCAATCCGTTCGATCGTGGTTTATATATTACCAGGTCTGGAGTGCCTCCGATCAGTGAAGATAGGAGAGGATAACACGTATTAATGCGCATGCAGTAAGGAGGCTTGGGTCCTTTACATCCGTTGTTCACGTGATCCCGTTGCGTAACTTGCTTTTAATCGATAGGGGGCTGTCGATGAGGTCACAAGCCGTGGACAGTCTAATCGTCTCTTACGGTTTATTCAACCGACAAACAGTTGTACAATGACGTGATCGCGAGTTATTACAGAAGTCGAGCCCAACTGTACGGCATCCATGCAAGGCAGCCATGCAAGACATCCATCATGTTAAACATCTGATTTGACCAGCGCTGCCGTGTAACGAAGGAAAGATCAGCCAACCCTTGAGAAAGCATGGGTCGAACTCGATTCCTCTGTTCTGCTCTGCCTGCCAGTGTGTTATCTATTACTTTACGCCCCTCTACCCTATTACTTTATCTTACCGTACCTAGCCGTGTCATTCCTCCCTTCACCTTACCTATCAATAACGGATCTTATCTTGAGTAAGTTACCTCATCTTCATTTACGATCCATCTGGCAGACCGGCAGACACAGACAGACGCAGCCAGACAGACACACAGACAGACGCAGCCAGACAGACACACAGACAGACGCAGCCAGACAGACACACAGACAGACGCAGCCAGACAGACACACAGACAGACGCAGCCAGACAGACACACAGACAGACGCAGCCAGACAGACAAACAGACAGACGCAGACAGACACACAGACAGACGCAGCCAGACCGACGCAGGCAGACATAATCATTCCATATACGGAGACCCACCGAGAGGGCGTGCGGGAGAAGAAAGTACCACTAAAGGTCTCGGCGATTTTTTACGGGCTAGGACTTTATAGCCAAATATTTTTTTAAATAAATAATACAAAGTTCATGATTTATACCTCTTAAATGTAAAATTACTTAGATTTAACTATGCAATCAGTTTTAAACTTTATTTATTACCGTACTTATATTTTTTGCTATATAAATGCGTCCACTTCGGTCTAAGAGACCCGACGGTGATTGTTCTTCTTATAAATAGATGTCATGAATGTCTGTCTTGGGGCCATAAGAATATCTGCCGATGGATCTGACCGTATCGTATTCATAGACTGACTAGCAATATCGAATTTAGACTAGCATTAGCTACCATTTATCTTATCATATACCTATCACATAGTATACCTGATCATATACCTCATGCATCATATACCTCATCATATTCCTTATCATTCACTTTATCATATACCTTATCGTGTACCTCATCACATACCTTATCATACCTTGCCATGTCGTTCTAACGACCTATCGTTTCTCTAAAGCCAGAACCCGTCTGCATCTTCGGATGGAGTCCACAAAAATCGAACGTGCTTCATTTGGCGCCTCTATATGCATCGGTTCCATGACGGAAACCACGTGAGCCCCACACGAAGACTGGCGCCATATTTCTTTCAACGCGATATCCGGCCGAGCTGTTGATATGGCAAGAACTCGGCGCATGCGCGTTGACAGCCAACAGGCCTAAGTACAGGAGGTCTATCTGTACTATTCTATAGGCTACTCATACGGTCTAAGTTGATAGGGGGCCTAATGGAAAGAGGCAACATACGGGCGAGAAAAGGCAAGCCGTCATCGGTGAGCGATAATTGGAGGCCAGTGATTATACGAGCCGACTGACGCCAGACTATACTATTAAACGCGCAACGTCTGACGCCAGACTACCCGACGGCCCTTGCGCCTCCTGCATTCGCCGGCGTCGGTTGAATGCATGCATGTCGGCTGCTGTTGTGCTTGTCTCTCGTGAGGGCCGATGGGATATATGGGAGAGCGGAGGTAGGAAGAAAAGCATACCTGGAGTATCATGGCGTTGCATGCAGACAGATGGACTGACGAAAGAACGAATCAGGCTGACCGACAGGTGGATAACTGAAGCAATTACACAGGTTTAACAGAGAGACTGGGCAGTTTCAGATAGGCACGCAGGCAGGCAGGCACATCAGAGCCGGCATGAGGGCAGGCAAAGAGGTAGAAAGACAGGCAGAAGACAGGCAGAAGACAGGAAGGCAGATAGACTGGCTGGGAGGTAGACAAGCAGGTATAGGTATCGGGTAGGCAGGCAGATAGGTAAGAAGGCAGCAGGTCAGCCCCTTAGGCAAAGCAGTCACGGACCTCCTCTTAGACGGAAGTGACCGTGTTCTATACTCCTCCGCTCATTATCATGCATTATTATCACGATCTTGAAACATCTATAGTTTTTAAACAGCAAATGACAACTTATTAGCCCAAGGGTTTGGTTTATGCAGAGGAAATAAACAGGAACGCACGTTGTCCTATTGTTAGGTGACGGTAATATTAGATTTTAAATGGCATTAATCATAAACTTTGTTCAAATGATTTTAATATTTTCATAAGTTGATTGTGAACCCGGGCCATGCGCTTTCCATATCGCCGGGCCCCTAGGCTGCTGTCGCCTCTGTCTCCCGCTGTCGGCAGACCAGCAAAGCAGACAAGAACGACGACAAATAAGTAAGTATGTATTTACTTTTTTGAACCGTCTGCGAATACACTGTGGGAACAGCTGATAAGAACAATCAAAGAATATACAATTAAAAAATAATTACTCATAATTAGAAAGGCACTGCTTTTGCCGACGGTTAAGGAATCGAAGCCATGTTTGTAATGCATCGGAAATAGCTGGCATATTAGCGTAATTGTAATTTCAGTACTTCTAAAGCGCCACTTGAAAACCAAGCTTTCTTAACGAGCGCTGAATAGTATGCAGACGGTGCCTATGTCTGTCTACTGCGTCTGAATGGATGACAAGGTCTGTCGACTGCGTGAACTTAATATAAACTCTATACTGTTCCTGTAAACGTCGACGAGAGATCACTTCAAAGGTCCTTGAGGTAAGCACTATAGATGGCGCCACCGTGCTTCCAGTTCTAGTATCCGTGATTGGCAGATAGTCAAGCACGCAAAAAATCACACGCAATCAGTTGCCTATATGTATATATATATATATATATATATATATATATATATATATATATATATATATATATATACTGCTCATACTTGAAACCATGCACAGGAGAAGGAGGAGGAGGTGAAGAGGAGGAGGAGGAATAGGAGAAGGACTCAATCCGACTCACGTATATATAGGCCTATATTTATATATGCAATGTATACACGTACGCAGGCATATACACGCGGCCTTTATAAACGGCTCCCGCAACAATCAAGATTCAAAGACTGTAACATACATTATACAATATACATATTATATATATATACATACATGTATATATATATGTATATACATATATACATATATACATACATATACACATATATATAATTATATCTGTTTATAAACACATCCTCACAATAATGTTCAAGAATAAATTGTGCACAGCGTATATATGAGGCGTATTTAGGCCAATAGAATTATACATAATATGTCTATTCATCCGTTGCTATAAAACAAGTCCTTCAGAAATTGTATATAGGCCTACATTCGTATATACTGTATATACATATCTGTGAGGTTCCATTTGTATTGAATATACACGATATATGTAATATAATATATATATATGTATATATATATATATATATGCGTGAATGAGTGATTTTGTGTGTGGGGAGGGTAAGTGTGTGACTGCATGTGAGAGTGCGGGGTGTAGGGGATGGAGCTTCGCACGCAATCTGTGTGGGAACTGTGGGTGTGTGGGGAGTGAAGTGGTGTGTGTGTGTGTGTGTGTGTAAGGTGGGGTGCGTCCGAGTGCCTATATATGAAAGTTCAGGATTTGAACATAATAATACTTATATCCGGGAAATAATGCAATCCGATGGTAATATTTAAGCATACTACAATACATAAAAAATAATGTAAACGTGGATTAAGAAATATAGCTATAGCTATCTGAGATGTCTTCTTGCATATACGAACGTAATTACCTCTAAAACCATCTAGGATAAATGTAACTCGATAACTTTACTATATCCTGACATAATCATGGGCATCCACAGGGGCGGCGACCCTGGTTGGTCGAGGGGACGTGTGTCCCACCCCAATTCCTACCTGTCTCATTGGGTGCCCCCTCCCACCTGTCAAACGAGCCCACCGCCTCTGGACGTCCGTGAAGTCCTTGCGGCTGAAGACGCTCTTAATGATATGCATGCGTAGACATCAGATCTTAATACCCAGTCCATGTCTGTTTAGACTCTCAGTCGCTTCATAATATAATAAATATGATAAATAGATGAATAATAATCAATGACCGAAAGTGCTCCATTGGTGTCTTCTATGCCTCTGCAAGATAAAATGTCTTTTCTATTTCAGTATCCTAGAGATATATGAGCCATATATGCCTTCAAGTGTAATAAGCTAACCCTCGAACCTGCGTGGATCTTTTGCTTGACTCCAGATTATAGGACCCTCGTAAAGGCTCATATCTATAATCTCCAGCCGTTTTATAGCCTATTCGTAGCATTTTTCTTAATTCATTTTATGATCCTTACTAGACCTATGTGTTATAAACGGTCAATATATAATATATGTTACAGGCAATGTGTCAAACAGAGATTTTTTAATATGCCTGATTTCTTAGATTTCAAGCAATATGTAAAATCACCTATTTATGGTTATGATTAGAGTTAGGGTTAGGAACCCGGTCAGGATTAGGGCCAGGGCTAGTGTATACGGTGAGTGCAGGGTTAGGGTTAGCGCAGAGTTAGGGTTTTACAAATTGCCTATGTACAGTGGCGTAGCGAGGCAAAGCGCCGCCTGGGGCAAAGGTACAAAATGCCCCTCTGCCCATTTTGCCATCACTTCGTTCTTGTAAGTATAGGCCTACCCCGAGATATGCACAAGGAGATAGGTATAGGGCGCCTGTTTTAAGTGCTTTCATTAAGCTCTCATATACATAATTATTATTCTATTCAGTATTCAAATAATTGTAGGACCTACAGTTAGTAACAGCATCAGCACGCACTTTCAAAATTAAAGCTATATGTCCTTTGACTAATTAAAATGCATTATCATTAGAAATAAAGATATGAAAATAGAACAAGATTGTATACTTTAAGAAATTCACCAGTTATAAAACAAACAAATAAAGCAAGCCTCACAATAAAGTTACTAAACGTCTTGCAGGCTAGATTAAAAATTATAAAAAGTCTCCATAAAATTAAAATTAAACCATACAAATCATAGGGCCTATTCTTTCTCTGTATTGAAAAGAAAGTCCTAGGCCTAAACAATAATTTAATCATAGTGAGACCATAGTATATATAAGTATGGTACTTAGAATGGATTAGTAACTGATGACTTTGACTAATTGGAGCGCTCATGAGTAGTAACCTTGAAGGGGCGCTATATAAATTTTTGTAATGAATGAATGAATGAACTTATCATACGGATACGATACGGTCTCATACTTTCATTGTACCTGTCAACTGTTACAATTTAAAAATTTACTTTTCTTGCTTTCCCGGCCTGCAGCAAAATTACTAATAACATTGTCAAAGTTAATTGTGCTTGTCAAAGAGCGTTCAATTGAAAGAATTGCTAAATTAGAATGTAGTGATTCTGTAATTGTGGGTCTTAAGTAGGTTTTAATTAGATTATTTTAATTAGTTTTAGTATTGAAAATCTAAATTCTGTTTAAGGAATAACTCTTTCATCAACCAGATACTAATTAAGAAAGATTTTTGATCCAACTTCTATTTAAGTTAGATTTCGATTGTGGAACCAGCTTTGCATTAATTTTTTTGTTAAATTTCTGTTTCATAAAACTTTATTTGCATCAATACATGATGCATTTTGCAAGTTTTTTCATAAATCAAATTTATATTTAAGCAAAGATTGTCCTTAATTAATTCAACGTTATATTTAGGAAAGAATAATTTTTCATCAATCTAAGAATTTGCGCATTATTATAATTGCAAAATTTATTTCATTTTATAGGTGCGAAAGTTATGGCAAGATAGACAGGGGCGGCATTGCCATTTTGCAGTTGTCTATTGACACTAGGTGCCATTCGGTGGTCCTTCGGTATGGTATATCGTATATGTTAGTCATAAGTCGAGAAATAGCAAAAAAGCTTTAGGTTTAGACAAGAGCAGCAAGAATCCATTTTTTCCCGAAAATGCCGCCCCTAGGACAAGTGCCGCCTGGGGCGGTTCGCCCCCTCGCCCCCCTCGCTATGCCACTGCCTATGTATACATTTTACAAAGTCCTATAGCTTTACACATTGCCTGTAGATCATCTATATTCTTTGCTTATATCTATAATTGTCTTGCAATAAAATCATCGTTATCTTATCGTTTCAAGCTTGATCAGTGAAGCATGAACTAAGCCTATATCTTACCTGTGATGCTGCTGACGAGGAATAATGCCAGCGAGATGACGAACCTTCCAGCCCCGACTGCTACATTGGTCAGCATCCCTGAAAATCCAACGCCGCTTGACCGGATGCCGCAGGTCAGTCGTTGATTATCACGACGACGATCACAATTCATGCCACAATCAATCAATAAAGCAACGAATCGATCGATTTCCCAGTGCTTGCAACGATAGCCACATGATATGTCCAGTCCAATCGATAAACTGCTTTGCAACGCTGTCAGTCAACATAGATACCCGAAGAATCCGTTACGCGGTCGCTCAAATGCGTTGACGTGTATTCATCGGCCCATTACAGACCGAATATTATATCCTATGGACCCCGCTGCATGAACAATATACCTTTCGCTGTATTCTATCCAAAATAATCCAAACACAAACAAGTCAGAACCCACTAAAAGCGAAAGAACTAGTTTCTGAAATGCCCTCTCGTGATCAACGGTTGCTTTCTTGTGCGAGTTATACTTAACAATGGATCTCAGCAACTTCTACCATCTTGTGCAATCTATATATATGCCGAGAAATCCCAACAGCAGTTGCTTCCGTCTTCTACAGGTGATTCTATTAACTGCTTGCCTATTGTGTCCAGCGATCGTTGCCAATATCCAGCGGCAGGTCCTTTCTTCAGAGTCTGCTGCTCTGCATGCAGGCATCATCAATTGCAACGTGATATTATCGTTCTGCTGGTGCTATAGATTCGCATCACGATGCCAGTTATATGCGTGCTGCAGCAGCTGCTATGTAGGCCTACGATTGCTGCCACATAAGACACAGAGTTCTCGGTATACGGTTGATACATCAGCAGCAGCAGCAGCAACAGCAGCCTTTCTATTCAATGGTGTGCAACTGCCAACTCCTGATATTAAATCGTGCGACATGCAACTGTTTCTCTTCTCAACTGCACAACAACCGCTCGTCATCTATAAAGGTGATCGGAATGCCACTGCGTTCTCCTCACACGTCTACGTGTCTCTCGCTCTCATTGGCATCCGTTTATACGCTCTCACACCCACCAAACGCACGAACTTCTAATAACGTAATATACAGGGCTATAGGTCTACACTTTTACTGGCACGCACGACGTCGCTGTAGGGTGGAGCTATAGGCGGCCTACGCTTCACAGGCCCATACAATGAAGCGTGCAGTTAGGCCCTCCCTTTTCTTAGCTTATTGATCCTTAATTGAATACCTCGGAACCAGCTGCGTGTAAATAAGCGTCAAAATAAATCAGCGTCTGATTTAAAGGTGCGATTTTCTGCGTTGAGACCATTGAGAGGAAATAACGATAACTTTATGCAGTTTATTGGCGCCTATAGTCAACATTGCAGAAAGCGACTCTCGACCACTGGCATATCTATCTATGTTCTCAACTTTCTCGCTCACAGCATCACTGGGCTTTCCGGCTGTTGCTGCCAGTGAGGCCCGCTAGTAGCGTCATCTGGCGACTGTTGTAACAGTTGGGCTAAAATTTCCTCGACGGATTAGGATTTTGGACCTACGGGCTTTGCTTACAAATCTCACGAAATGACAATATCATCTGTAATTGTCTTGGACATTATGACATCGGCGCAAAAGAATTAGATTGGATCAAAGTTAACTCTAAGCTTAATAGAGACACGCTATTGTGTGCCTACCACAATATCACATGCAGTAGACCTAGACCTACTAAAGTGGGCCTAGATCGACCTACTAAAGTAGGCCTACCGCTGGCAGTTTGTATGTCGAGTTTTTTGGAACCCCATTAAGCCAATAGATGCGCCAACATAAGCAAAGGTATATACCTGTATCTTGTATATACCTGTGTCTTGGTATCTATTTTGGCCAATATATTAATTGACACAATGTAGACTCAACAAACGTAGCCGCATGTGATCGCGTTATAATACTCTAGGCTATCCGTTAATTTAGAATGAAGTCAAACCGATCGAGCCATTTCTACTCAAACTATCAATTTTTATTTCTTAACGTTCGTACTTCGTAGGTCTACTTCCTTCGGTATTCAGAAACTTCCATAGCTCAAGAACTATCTTTATTGTCGATATTATGAACCTAGTATACAGGCCCAGGCCTAAATGAAGTACACATACTTCTTATATAGGCCTATAGGCCCCTAAGTCCTCACATTGTTTTATAGCCGTGCAGATTGTAGGCCTGGGCTCTAGCAAACACGGCTACAAGCATCGTTCTTGTTGGCTAAAAATATTAGGCTAAAATAACAGAAAAATAGAAAACCTAAAAATGTAAAGTGATGACTTTTGAAATTATTTAAGCTGAAAAGTGAAAACCCAACAAAACAAGGATTTATAAATTTTATTCCGCAGCCCTGGCTCTATTTCGTCAAATCGGAGCGGTCGTCAGTTAGGATAAGCGACATAGCATGAGCCTATAGATGCCTCGTAATACTGTAGGCTAATAGATCTAATTTAGTAGACATTTGTTACCGATTAGAGACAATAGCCTGTCGTCGAGGAGGCTTGAAGCAAATACTCGATCCAAACAATACTCCCAGCCCAAATATTTTCGCGAACTCTTCACCATTCAGCCAACCCGCTCTACCTGATCGTCCTCTTGCTTCACCCTCACTCGACCCCCGATTACATCTCATCTAAAGTTCTTCAACCGCGCCATATCCAACGCCACACCACGTCTCTGGAAAGACTTCGAACTTTTCTCCTGAATTTCGTGCCTTCTCGGTTCTTCCATCATCACTGCCCGTCATGCAACATCATCTGTCCCTAACTCCCCTAGGCCTATCCATCACACCTCGGGCTTTCCATTCTAAACTCAAGCCCCACCTTTTCAAGAATTCTTACCCAGACTCATTACTTGACATTCCATCAGTCAATCCCCAGCCAAAACGACACCTACTTAACAGCTGCTCTGCCTCCCTGCCGACCTTCTGGAAACCGAACTCTAATCTCCCACGGACTATCCATTGGTCCTTTGGACAACCCTTTCGATTTGACGCAGTACTCGTGAATAAGCTGGTACCCTGCGCTAGGCTTTCAAGTGGCGCTTTAAAAATTTGGAGATTACGATTACGAATAATTTTTTATAGTCAAGGGCAAAAATGTAGAATGTATATTAATACACGCGTTTTCTATAGCACAGGATGACCGCCATTATTATTTTTTCCAATGAATTGAGCAGTGAGATGCACCTGGGACTGCGCTGAAATCCTTCACCACAGCTGCCCGTTTGACAAATCGAATAACAACAAACATTCACGTCATTAATAATTAAAGTCCCAAGCGCTAGACTAAGTAGGCCTAGGCCTATTATAATAGGCCACCGCATGAATTCAGTTTCGTAATGTTTACCACTGAGTCAAACGATTGATATCGAGTAGGCCATTTACACACCGCCTAGCGCCTGCGGCTGAGTTGCAAATTTGCAGATGAAAACCCAATTATCATTATATTATGCAATATTGCACACCTGCAGGTGTTTGCACTTGATAATAAATTGTAAACAGCCGCTGTCTTACAGCACAACCGATTGCCACTCAGCAGCTGCTGGAAGATTGAGCGCACATCTTGTTTACCTGAGATTTTACGTCAAACTTGTATTATTAATATCAAAGGCGACTAAAATGGTAAAGTTTATATGTATAAACAAATGTGAAACGTTTGTATGATTCTTTTATTCAGTGTTATTCAGTGGTTTATTAAAATGTGGCTATGTTGCATCCACTCAAAGGCACAGTAACATTCAATTGATAAATCTTCTGCAGAGGAATATTCCGCCGAACGAAAATGTTATTTTTGCCTCTGGACACTTAGTATATGCGCCGCCGAAACCTTTGCGCATGCATAAACATCGGCACATGCGCATTGTTTCATTCCTTATTTTCCTATCAACAGGCGCTCGGGATGGTCGGTTATGGTCAGGTTAGTAAAGGTTGGTTAAGGTCAGGCCAGGGCATGTTGGGTCATGAGGGTGGGGGCGAGGGTTAGGGCTAATGTCGTCGTTAGATAGATACTTAAAGCCGTTCTGCCTTAGAAGTGATTTCTTCATGCGTTGCATTGTAGAATATTCTGCTGCAGAAACACTGCGTATTCAATACGGAGATCGATAATGATGTTAGATAGGTAATCTATCATTTTAGCAAATGTGATTGATCGCTCAAAATAAGTTAGCAGTTATTTACTGCTTCACCTTTTAAAGCACTGTTGTGTTTCAATAGCAACATCAAACATAACCTGATCAAACGACTGGATTTCTGCTGCATCACCTCTCGTCAATGGATGACCTTCTCATCGACAGTGTGGAAGAGGATGCTCCTCCTGCTGCTGCTGCTGTTGTGCCTCACAGCAGTATAACCACTGACAAGAAAGGCCATCAATCAAAAGGAAAGAAAAGAAAATCACCCACCAATAAGCCGGGATCTTCAACCGAAGAAATTAAAACCGCAGATGCGCTGCCAACGGAGAGCAGTGCTTCAGAATTATGTCCAGAGACAATTGTCACGATGTACACGTCGGACATTCAGTCGACCGAAGTGCGTTCCTTTCCCGGACGACAGACACGTGCGGGACTTTACTTTTCAGGTGCATCTGAGGCCGAAAGCAATGTGAAGTGCATCTTAACAACGATTCTGTTTCTTGCCGTTGTTGCTGCCATCATTGTTGTGGCAATATTTAAAAACCCTGACATGTAGGTGGATATTAATAACCCAGTTTTATTTTGTTATGCTAAGGCTGCATTCCTTTTGGATTTATTTGTCATCTGATGTTGATAATCTGGAGGTACACTAATCATTTTCACATACAGTAATTACTATTTATGTATGAATGAATGTGTCGATGTACATTACGCAATGTGCAGGTTGTTGGAAATGTTGGATTGAAGTCATTATGTGGTGAATGTGCATGTGATTATAAGCTTCATGTTTCACTTCAACTAGTTCATTTAATCATCCAACTAAAGGATCATTAGGATTTGTGATGATGTCAGATGGTTTAAATTAATGGAGAGATTAATGGATGGGGAAGACAATAATCAGATTAAAGTATAGGTCAGGCTTTAATTTAGGTATGGCATAGGCTTGAGATATATATATTATATATGTATATATAAATATCTTGTTAAGGTATCCTTCATAACATGTCTACAATAATATGACTTAATTTGAACCTCAGCAATTGGCATTACCCAACCTGTGCCCTTTGCAGAAGTCCATTCTCTAGACTACTCTGTTACAGAGATAAATGTGAAACTGGTTTGGAAAGAACTGTACATACCAAAGTTAAATGCAGACTTCCATATTGTGCTAAACCCCTCTGCCGTGTCTGCATCTGTGAGTCACTGTGGTAATAATTTGGCGTGTTATACTAGTCTTACAACAGTGTCTGCTTGCTTGTCAGAAACATTTTTTGCACAGGATTTGTGGTCCTTTTTTTTAAAGTATAATCTTTAGACCAGTGCTTGTCCACAAATAACTAGTCAATTATGGATGACCCTAATACTTGCCACTTTTAGGCACATCACCATTGAGTATTAATAAAGCATGGGCCACCTTCTAATACATTGGCCTTTCAACAAGTTAAGATTAAGTTATCACAGGATCATCGATTCATCATGTTAAAATGATATACTGTTATGTATGTTATGTATAGGATGTTCGAGAGGTTGTTTCATTGTTGTTATGTTCACAATTAGCGAAAAAATGTACCTAAATGGTGCATGCTAATCATTGTTACTTTAAGCTAACTTTTCAAACCAATATTTATATAGCTCAATTGCCAATGTGAATGTAATGCGTTTGTAATTGGTTTAGTTTTGAGGCTTCAATCTCATTGTTCTTCATCTTGATTGTATGTCCTGGTGTTTTCTGTATTAGCTTTATATAAACTGTGCAACAGTAGTTTGATAATTGAAATATTTTACAGGTGGTTGTTGAGGTTTTGGTATTACTGTATCTGACATTTATTCTCAGCTTCTCTGCTCTATTTTAAGTTTTCTCATATTTTCTGAGCTCATCTTTTATTGCTTTTGTCTGCAGTTTATACATTTTCCTTTATTCTGGGTAAAATCTATGACTTTCTGTTTTAAAACTGCTTTATAATGTATCATTTTCGTTGATGTGGTCTCAAGTGTCAGCAACTTAGTCAATAAACACTATCTCGGTGCTTGGATATAAAGTAGAACTCTACTCAAAGTACCACATTTGACATTTTATTTAACAACTGTGAGATTACAATGAAATCAATATTATACTGACTATTTTCAAGGTATGTATTTAACAAATACATAAGTTTAATGATATACGTTATGAGGCGTAAGGTTTTGGTTTAAACTTTCATCTTAACAGTAAGCTAAGTAATGGAGGCATTTACATAGACTATTTAAAGTCGGTATTAGGCATTAATTGGTATCAGGATGAGGCTGTTTGCTAGTAAAATATTCAGCAATGCATCCAAATATTGGCACTCAATTTCTGAGTTCTTTTCGAAGACATTTGTTAATTTCATAAATCATGTGATTTGATTTTGTGTTTGTTGAACTTCTTGATTATGAAATCTGACACATCTATAACTGTAAATAATTACATTTTAAAGCTGCATTCTTCTTCAACAAAGTATACCCATTTGATCAGACTTTAAAGGATAAGCTTGGAAAATCATCCAAAAGTGATTTACTGTTTAACTGGTGTCCAATATTGGCAATCAATTTCTGAGGCTGAATGGTCATTTGTAATGGGAATACACAGGTTCAGATGTCCTTTTCTAGACCTGGAGTTAATAAAACAACTGCTTACCAATAGTAACTGTTATGACATACTGTTCCCATAGCTAAACTAGTACCTGAAGGAAAAAGCAAAGGAAGAAGAGACTTTTCCTTTGCATGACACAGACATTTTTGCCTGTTGACAGTTTCCCAATGGCAAAGCAAGGAAAAACACAGCCACCGACCTTCAATTGTGCTTTCTTGGTTGTGGGCCCTTCAATCTGGAATGACCTCCCACTTGAGCTCCAATCCTTACTTGTGGCCCAACCGTCAGGTTTTTACAAGTCTTTTTTCTTTACTTGTGGCTGGGCTGGGAGCACTTCTGAGTAGTTTCAAGGGTGCTATATAAATGCTCAGAATGAATGAATGGATTGAATACACATCAAAGCACTTGCAGACCAGACAGTAACATCACAAGTTCACAACCTCTAATTATGTGAGCTAAAATCCTCACAGCACATTAGCAATACCTGATGATTAACATACTTTCAAGTTATTTTAAATTTCATTTTCATATCAGTTTACAGTAGCTACACCATGTCTGCAGGACATTAAATTTTGAGATCTTACAAGGCATTAATGTTTTCTTGATACATTCTGGCATATACATATAAACACAAACACTGATATATTTTCTGGGCAAAATGGTAAATAACCAGCAGAAGGTTACATGAATTATTCAAGACCAATAAGTCCAGCATAATTCTGATTTAGCTAGAAAAACCATGCACATTTCTTAACATGAGACAAACACTGTCTACTGTACTTTGAATCAGAGGACAAGAACTTATTTTACTTATTTGGCCAACGGCAACAAACTCCAAGGATTCTAATAAATGGAAATGTTTATTACCCTAAGAGATCACAAACATAACTTTTCCCCAGAAAAGACCACAAATATTCACAAGCACATGATCAAGACAGATGTAAAGAAAAGCAATGAAATCATTCAGAGGAAAATGATAATGAAAATGACGGAAAGTAACCGTTACATACTGAAAATACAAAAAAATCAATCATATACATTATTGTTTTAAACAACCATACATGAAAATGCAAATGTAAATCTGTAGCAATCTTGTACAATGTGTTAACATGCAGAATATAACATTATTCCACTCGATGGACATGGATCAACCATGTGATTCTGGTCTTCAACTGCACTTTTCCTGGTCCAAATTTGACTTTTGCATCAAAAGCAACCTGCTTATTTTTTAGATACCCTCATGTTTAGCTTCATGACCTGGGACAAATTTGGCTAAAACCCAATGTGGGTAAAGTAACAAGTTTCATGCAAATGTGTCAAATTGTACATTCCTCGAGTAAGGATCTTAGTACATTTTGGCCAAAATCCAAACAATGCAACAGTTCTTTACTGGCTTAACACTTTAATAACAAGAGTGTACTAAAAGCACTTGGGAGATCAATGCAACTCAATGCAACTCATCTTAACACAAGGTTTTAAGGGCTGAAATTACAAGTAAGTGTCCATTTACATGTAAAGCACTGGCATTCAAATCTTAACACTCTCAGCATCATATAAGTCATATCAACTTAGAAATAAAATAAAACATATTAAAACTATTATGCTTTAAAATTGTCATAACTCATAATCTAGGTAGTATTCATTTTACATCTAACGTGGTGGATATGCAAAATTCAATTTTGTCAACCTGATCGGAAAGTAACCGTTACATACTGAAAATACAAAAAAATCAATAACAACGTCACAGAATTGTAGCAATTTTCGTTTGACATCATGATTAAATACTGATCACTTAATCTATAGGTGTCTGGGCATGATATCATGTTCAAATGTTGACCATTGTCAAATAGGTCGAAAGCTTTCACAAGAAGAGCATTTCAGATGATGTGAAGATGCTGTGATTCACTGATTCCATATTTTCCTTTGTGTGTCTCAAACAGTTCTGTTAGATGCTTCACGTAGTTGCTGTGTACTTCTTGAATTTGTTCATTGGTCGGTTCGCTAACATGAGGAACATCCAGAGGACTACCAACTGACGGAAAAATCAATAAACAAATTAAAATGGTTTGCTTTTGTTAACATTCTACACTTGACAAGACAGCAGCAAAGGATTTTTAAGCCGTCTACATCGCCTATTGACTGCTCTGTCAACGAATTATGCAAATGGAATGTGGTTTTAGTACATAGTGATAAAATTTAATCAATTGATGCCTTCACTGTGAGTCAAAATAACGATCTGGTAGAAATTTCAATACTTCTTATCTCATGCGTCAGCACTAATATCCCAGATGAATCCAGTTTTTAGAACTTCAAAACTCTCACTACAAAAGCCAAGATGTGATACAGACACTGATAATTCAATAATTAAAAATTGGTAATAGAAATTGAGAAATGCATTGAATCATTTAACTGAAATTGTAAATGAAATTAAGAATTATTGTCACAATTTAAGTTAAATTATGAATTAATTTAAAAACTTCAACTATCAAAAAAGAATCTCAAAATAAATCAGCAATATGTATTCGACATGTATGATACAGCAAACTCTACCTGATTGCCTCCACAACTTGCATAATATGGACATAATTAAGCCTGCAAGTCGTCAATATACCAATCAGCAGCAACCCCCAGAAAAAAAGGACCAGGCTCAATTTAGCAGTATGGAAGATAGGAAGTGTAGACATAAAATAAACTCATGTGTAGACTGAGTGAGACCAATGACTAGTATTCATTGACAACTCTACAGAAAGACATGTGTAACTTACCAACTACATTGATAGGCCTTCGATAAGGAAGAATGCCAAAGTTATAGTTGAAGATTCCTCGTCCATGGAAAAAAGGGGGCGAAAAGGAAAGCCACTTCATCATTGCTGTCTGAAACCTACGCAGCAAGGAACCGGATGGATTTGCACACTGGTCGTACAGATCGTTTTCACCGAACGCAAAGACTGGAACTAAAGCTGTCCTAAAAAATTAAAGTTAAGTCTTTAGTATAGAATATTTACAATATTAAATACAGATAGCTTCAACTAAATGAGACTCTCAGCCAATTGTTACAGCACACATAACTCCTTGATAGTTTTGAATTATGGGTTAGAGATGATAAAGATTCAGATGTAAACAAAACACTTGAGATTGAGGATCTGTATCTGGCAGGAATCTTGCTGTTAAACACCTCAGGATCATTCTGATAAAGACATGGTCAATATGGCGACTGAGAATTAGAATTACCCATGTTTTAGAGCCATGCGAGAGAATCCTTTGCGGTTGGCAAGGGTCAGGGTGAAGCTACCAGGTCTAGCCTCAAGAGCCTCGGATGCGCCTCCGACAACTAGAACCACGGCATTCCCAGTACCCTCCTTTGTCAACAGCCAATCCATGCTGCCTTTGCTGCAAGGACAAACTCCTACAGAATTTACAAACAGCTTTAAAAGTTGAGGAAATATGCTTTGAAGCAACTTTTAAAAAAAAGTATCAATCAACACATGCTGGCTAAAAGTAGAAATTAATTATAAACATGATGAATATAGAAGCTAAAAAAATATCGGATGTGGCAGTAACACTAACACTCCCTTTGATCACAGATAGCGCAGTTTTTCCTTCTGACATCTTTCTGACTGAGGTTGCTAAGAAACTCTTTGTTCACAGCTGTTCTTTTCTTGAGAAAGCCATGGCTCAAAAATGTGTCTGTCATAGTGATGTCATCCTAGTCTCCCTCAGGATTTACTTCTGTCCCCATTTCCTGGCTCCAATTCCTATTCTTATCATAACTTTTGATGCATGGGCGAGGACACCAATGGCTTGGCGATCTTCACATGCTGCTGCGTTTTACTTCATTTCTTCATTTTAATTGGTATCAGGATGGATTCCAATAAGTCTTCTGGCCATCCATTCCTCCCCATTCTGTATATCCTTAATCAAGTTCTGTCACGGCTCCTTCCTCCAGGGTCATACCGAGCTATAATTGCGCCTTGTGCCTAGCTAATTGCACCCTGAGCGTAGCATCAATTTGGCGCCCCCACATTTTGAAGAAAGTGCATTTTATGGAATAATAAGTTATTCCATCCTGAAATTATCACGCTTTCCACATTTGTGCCCTGGGCCTAGGCCCCACTGCCCCCCTCGTTACGGCCCTGCCTTCCTCTAGACTTTTGTGCATCTCTGCTTATATAGCATCTATTCCTTCGCTTTATTGCTTTTCAGTTACTTTATGGCTGTTCCTCTTCCAAGCAACGCTCTATGAAACAAATAAGTTTTGCATTTACAATGCTAAGGAGTCTATACTGAGTCAGCCAATCTGATGGCAGGATGTTACAGCAGTCCACTTGAGAGATGATCAAAGTAATGATGGTTGTTCTAGTGACCTTGAAAGGCATTTACTTAATAAAGCTCCATGATTAGAAGGAGCTGAAGAAAGCACAAACTGGCCATCCACACAGCATGGCACATCATTGGCAAGTCAAGTCAGACTCCAGCATTAAGCTGAGATCACACACCAAAGTCGAAGGCCCTATGTAAACTTCATAACAATAGCAGCAATATCAGTAATGTCAGATTCAACTGAATACAAAACAGTCTTGTATGTTTTTTGAGGCACCACAAAAGAATAAAAGCATATAGCATCATTTTGACACTCACCCAAAGACATAGCATATTCTCTGTTCAGAGGAAGAAGAAACTGGTAATTCAGCGAAAGCAGAGTTGAACGTAGACCAGGGAACATCTCCTTAAAACCTCCAGAATTAGTGCTAAAGCCGAGAAAGGCCCCATAAGCCATGATTCCATGAGGATGGTACAGAAATATGTAATTTTTCGATGGATCGAGATCTGCAGTCTTGATCACTCGAATTGGAAAATAGTCACGGAAGTAATCCCATACTCGCCAGCTCCGCACCCAATTCAAGCGTCGACCACCGCGTTCTGGAGTACGGAAGTCATAAACATACCAGATGAGATATGCTGCCGACAGAAAAGCAAGAGGGGTAGTCAGTAGAGACACAAATATGGAACCACCTATTAAGCCAAGAAAAAGAAACGACAGAGTCCACTGCAGAACCGATAAAGTCTGGAGTCGTCGGACTTTTGGTATGTTGCAGAAGTCCACAAACTGGATTCCAAAAATGTTTCGAGGCATCTCAGGAAACTCTTTATCTACAAACAAAAAATGAACACTTTTATCTGACCGATGCTCGTGATAGGCCTGCCAATTGATTTCCTGCACGTATAATCATACGGCATAGGTTGTCGAAAGAACGGATCAAATTGTCAATTCATGCTAGACCTGTAGCAGTGTCTGAAGCAATTTTTGAGACGACGCATCTGTAATCAACTCGGGCAGAGGTTCAACTACTTGATCAATAGTTGGCTAACAAATCCTATGAAAATATTAAAGCGTCTCAACACGCCATAAACCCCTCGTGTCAATATTCATTTCAGACAGCTCTATTCAACCATGACTGTATTCATAACCATAATTCTGATTTATAAATGACAAATCAATACAATAATGACAAAAAGTCATACTGACCCTGCTTTGCTTCCTAGAAGTAGGACGGAATGTAATGACATCGCGACCACGTACTTTTTTATTTGTTATCATTTTGAATTCATTTATTAATAGAATGTCGTCCTCTAATCTATGCGATACGCTGGTTCTCTGGTAAGCATTATCAAAAATGGGTCAGATACGTCGATAATATAGAAAAGAAAGGCTTAATGTCGCCATCGAAGTTGTTCAAACAAGACACTAATTATAACAAATCTCCGTTTGATGACATATAAACATACATGGCCGCAGTACTATCATGCCTACAAGCATAGCTCTGCATATTGGTCCTTGCAAGCATCATAAGTATTATAGAATCAGAATTAACTGTACGGAAGCCATGCATAGCTTTATTACGTTAAACATTTTAATTGAACTAAATGCCACCGCCCAGCAGATAACTAGTCAAAATTAATAAGTAAATAGGCTTGCGCACTCTGATCAAGTAATTGGCACCTAACGCGGAGTGGACATGATAAAAAAAACGTTGTTTGGGGCGCCAATTGTTTTCGTACTTGGGAAACTAGAGACTCCAGCTCTTCAAAGTCACCGCCATTTTGTGCAAAAGGTTGTGCATACAGACAGGCCGTATAACGTGCATAGGAATTTAGGCAGTGAGCACTATAATTTTATTGCATATATTTGGCCCATGTGTGCATAATTAATATTATAGAAAAAAATGGCCTATGCGATACCTGAAAGCGAGAATTTCATGATTGTCGATATTATAATTATGCTTATAGACCTCAAATCATCCAGTCGCTCATTTGTTGCGCAGTAAACAAGCGCTAAAGACGATTTGCTATGCTCTTCTAGATCTATTATAGGAGTCGAAGTTCTAAACATAAATTACACCACTATAATAGGTTTGATCTAGCGTATACGCGCACAGCGCCGCGCGCACACAATGTTTCATCGTTTGGGAGATCTTAAATAGGCTATGTAGTTTTCTTTCAGAGGTTTAGAGGTCACCTATATAAAAATTATGGGGCCTACCTACAACTTCTACAAGTAATAGGGTTTCACTGTTGGGGCAACTTGATCTGCATGCGCGTGTTTAGCAATGTATTTAGCTGTGTATTGGTGTGCGTGACCTGGTTATTTTCGAGGTCATCGTCTGTCGTTACACGTGCGCCAGAGCTGTAGACCTACCTACAAGAGGAAAAGCAGGAGTAGAAGCTGGAACGGTTCGATGGTTAGACAACCATGCAGACTGGAATTTGCCCCCTATAATCTGGTCGAAATAATGTTAATGAAGCCGAGACACGCGCGTAGCATTTTTATATCAGAGGCATTTACTAGGTCCTACTTTGTGCATGGATTATTATAAGTCAAGCACTGTTTGCTGCTTAAACATTGACGTTTTCTGCATTTTATTTTCAACGGTGTCGATTCCAACTCCACGTATGGACCTATTTTTAGCTGCCGGGTATAGTCAGTTTCGCTTATCAGCGACCATCGAACAAAATTAGCGGTGTCGAGCGTACATTACATAAAAGAAGCTCGTGGACCTTCGTGTGGCCACTCTCGAAGGTGGTTAATTTTCAATGACATCCTTTTATAACTACACAAAGCACTTTTATAACTGCACAAAACACATTTCCAAGTTATAACAAAAGACAATCAAAAAAGGCAAGAGATCAAAGGATTTTTCGCAAATACTCTCAGATCGACCCCGCTCAGTAGCCTATTCGTATATGGGGTCTTTCTCTGCCCATCCTCCCCATCTACCTATATTCTACTGAAAGACATTGCAGAGGCGCCAATCCTCCTCTGAGTGATGGAGAGCCCGGAGGCAAATGCCTCCTGTTTCAGGTGGGGTAATCCACCCCCTTTAAGTGCAGGACTGTTAATATCGCGATAGTTTTAATTTGCTGGTATCGCAATACCTATTTTTAGCCTGTCAGCGATACTCGATACCAATACTTTTTCTCACTGAAACTTATATGGTTTCTCAAGAAATATGCGAAGTCAATCGTTGCGCTTTGATAAGTTTAGACCTATGTATATATGCATGTATAGCCTCTTTTGGCCATATAAACCTTGGTGCAAATAGATGGGATATTTTAAAGGCCTAAGTAAAGAAATGACCGTAGTAGGCATAGGCTATTTATATAAGTGGCTTGTCTAATTAATTTTAGAGTGATTTTAGTTGAGCTTGAATATGAATAGGACTGAGGAAACGAAGATATAAGAGCACTGTGTTCGAGCAGCTTGCCTGTAGGCTACTTCAAAGACATTGTGATAGGCCCAAACACCGATATGCACAGGACTAGAAAGTCCCCACGTTCTTTCGTGTCAACCGTTTTTGAGCGATACTCAGAGGCCAGAAACTTTAGATCATTTAAAAATAACAAGTTGATTCAGCAACCTCTTTTATTAGTCGTGAAGCCAAATTTACGAATGACTACCGGGTATGTCAGCAAAATACAATAAAGTGCCGTTACAGGTTCAAAACACCATATTTTTGAACAGAAGAAAAAAAATTGGGTCGACATCTGTGTTTAAGAGAAAAGCGTCTACACATAAAGCAGTTGCTTGGGAAATGTTAAATAATTATCGGTGTATGAATTATAATTTGTGCTAAGAACGAATTCAGCAAGCATATTGAAAAGTATTTGTATACTTTTCAGAAAGTACTGGTATCGGTATCGCGATACTTCTAATTAGGAAGTATTGATATTGCTATTGCAATACTTTTTTCAAGTATTGTTAACAGCCCTGTTTAAGTGTCAGGAAGGCAAGATATCCCCGTTTGGAGAAATTGGAGGCATTTGCCTCCGGACTCCCCTATCTGGAGGCCCCTGACACACACATTGTGAGTTAAAATACTCTGGTTTGTGCTCAAATTTTATACCACAAATGTAATGTTCCAATGGGAGTTGCCTGGCTACTTTTGTATTCACTTAATTCGATATAAAAACTTACAAGTGAACATACTGCAATCTTAACATGTAAAACATGCCCAATTTGCTCTAACCAACTCAACTTTAATGAAATGCAAGCTGCAATAAATCTATGCCACCCAAAGAAAACAGAAGATGAGTTTTTGAAGTTGTCAGGAAAATTGTCTAGTTATCAGATGGCAAACTTCTGGCTTAAAACAAATGTTTGGAGCACATTTGAATTACAGACAGCAACTGGAAACATGGTGGATAATCGAGTTTTTTGTAATTATAACAAAGTATTTAAATACTCTCCTCCACAGGTTTTTATACTTATAATCAAAAGTATTTCACACATCACACACTTGGATTGCAGTTTTATAAAGGTCATTCTACAACAGGGTAACATCTTTCAGCCATTGATGTTTAAGATGTATCAATCAGAATATCATCCCATAAATGAAAAACTGCAAATACTGGTTGCACATAATTATCCGTAGAAAATCGCAAAACGACTACAACATGACAAACACGATAATTTGGAAGCAGCACACCTTACCAAGTGGTCAAGCGCAGATTTTAATAATGTACTTTAACCCAAATCTGTAATCAATAACTTTCTAAGGAGCAAACTTGTTCATCAACAAAAGACCTAACAGCAAAGGAAGGACAAAATCATGCTTGTTAAGTTAAATCCTCTGACAGCATTGGCTAAATGTGTAGAGAACTATTAAACTAATTACAAACATGACAAAATCAATGACACTACTCCCTCTATCACTGGCTTCACAATGTACTTGACTTATGTGAAATACCAGTAAACACAAAATGCAGTCTTACATGACCATATTCAATAACTTTCAAAATGGTTTCGTAATTGTAGAACTGAACTAAATTTCTGTTATGGTCTGATCGTGAGTGCCTCAGAGTCAATTACTTTAAGTAGCACTACAATAAATCCTTCAAGTAAATAAATGCATAATACAAATGTGTAAATAAAACATCTACAATCTGATGCTCGCTTAGACTATTACAAACATTATAACACATTCTCAATTAACCCTTTTAATGTCAATCTTAGTGTTGACATAAATTACTTGTCCATACACCATAAATTCAGTTCTTTGCCGTAACCTAATCTATGTGACCTATCAGACCCTAACATAAAAATAAAATTCAGACATAACTACGGTGAACAACACTTGTCACTTCCAAACTTCCTGTGTGGGGTTTCAGAACTTCCTATGTGGAGTTGAAACCCTTTCATCCCGATCATGTTATCAGTTGTGCTATTGTGAAAATTCAGATCATACCACAGGTTACCCCCCAACATCAAATAAATATTTACTTTCTGTTAATCTATAAATCTGAAAGTTTGGTCCAAAATAAAAAAAATTGAATCCATGGTGGTCACAATTCTCACATTAATTTTGTGTGACAAATGGAATTGAAATGGACTTTGTAACATAGTAGAGCAATACAAAGACTTCTACACAAGCTTTCAGTTTTCATTTAAATTTGTTCACTCAAGGGTAATAATTATGTTCAGCAACATAAGAAACATATTTTTCTTATTTGTCAAAAAGTATTCTCAGAAAAGCCCTTGATGGGCATCTATTTGTCAGAATTGAGTTCACTTGTCTGAACCACTTGGGCTTCTGCGATAGCTCGGTGATCGCCTTCTCGACGTAGATCTGAAAGAGTTTCCAGGAAACAATATGTAATGCTAATAAACAATCCTCAACAGTGTCAATCCATTAACTGTAACCTCATAAACCATATATGCAAGGATAGACATAGGGGCTGTCCACATATCACGTACGCGTGCATACGGTGGGGAGGAGGGGTCCCGAAAATATGTATATACGCAAATGTAACTGTCTAGTTATGACGTACACAATACGGAATATTAAAATCAGAACCTTAACCCAATCACAGACTATATTCCTGCTTAATCAATTTTATGTAGCATTAAAACGGTTTCAAATGCAAGTGATGTTAGTGTTTTAATTCTTCATAACTGTTAACAAATTTAAGCTGTTAAATATGATGCTTAACAAAAGAAATAGTCTATGGTAAAATCAATGTCTTATAGATGTCTTTAGCTATTTAGCCTTTGCAATTGGGGAGGCAGAGCTCAGATGCACGTACGCATCGGGAGGGTCCATGAAATGTACGTGGTGCAACCGGGAGGGAGTCCGAAAATCCGATTTTTTGCGCACGTAATATGTGGATGGGTCCATAAAGGTAATCATCCTTTTACTGCATGATTCTTTAAACTAGAGTCACATGACCTTATCCTACCTAGAGTTGATACCTTTGAAAAGAGATCTTTTATCATGCGAATGTTATTTGACTTTGTTTAAAACGTAATCTATTATGCATTTGCTGGTAGTCTAATATAGAATATTCTTACTTATTTACTTAAATTACTTATTTACTTAAATTACACAACATACATGAAACTGATATTTTTAACCACACACTGAACAGCTTTATCCAGCCAAATTTCTTTGCATGTGAGACTAAAAGACTGGTTTGTTAGAATCTTATTGCTGACACATTTTGTCTATTTGCAGCTTCTGAGAATGTTCTTTGACCTTGTTTAAATTTGATGCTATTGTTTATACCTTATGTAAGCTATTATGCATTTGCTGATAGTATAAAAAAAGGATCTTCTTACTTACTTACCTACATTGCAGTGGCTTCTGCACTTAAAGACCTATCAGACAGAAATGGCTGAACACAACTTCATCATAAAACTTGTTACATATTATTGGCAACTCATCCATGATTAAAAAAAAAAACTGCTGAATAATTCTGCATTCTTGTATTTTATACAACTACACCTAACTTCAAACATTTTTCTCTTTAATTCATGTTTCATTCACTTTTCTTAAAATTTCTTTTGCACATTCCAAAGAACTACAAACTCTTACCTCCGCCTTGGAAGTGGTGACCTGGAATAGGAACGGGACCGATCTCTTCCACGGCGCTCTCTTAAATAAACATAATAACAAATCAATTCAGTGAAAGAAATGAAACCCCACTGTTACATAAGAGGATATTATGAAAGTAGTGAAACGACAAATATGAAAAAATTCAACCAGAAATTTAAACTGCATTAAAACACTCTGGCAATGAAATTCTAATTTATCCTTTGTTATGATATTGATTGTCAATCAGGAAAACAAATGTCAGCTATGGTGACTATAGCGACAGAGTGGCTGGACAAAGCTATACAACATGAACAAAAATGACATGCCTTTGATTAGGTTCTACTGCTAGAGGCACTTTACAAATCTATAAATAGAATAAAAAAGACGAGGACACCGAACAACCAATAACAAACATGTTCCAATGGATAATACTCATGAGAATGAGGATTCAGATGAATTTGATCAACCTAGGAAAAGAATCAAGAATAAGTTCAGCTGCCAGTGAAACATATACAAATAAAAATGAGTAAAAAACATTAATTTTTAATACCTGCTGTAGCTTCTGCTGCGGCTTCTGTTAGAGCGTCGAGGAGATCGAGAAAGTCTGAAATTTTCAACATTCTTTGTTACATCGTGTGTTGCTGCAGAAATGATATTTATTAACTCCACATCATTTACAAAATAAGAAGCCTGCTCCTAAGATAAGAAAGATTCAGTGATGTAAAGTTAGAAGATCTATTCCAGCGTTTCCCAATGTTTTTTGGCCGTGGAACCCTATTGACCTTAATTTTTTTTACGGAACCCCGTCCGAGACTTAAGATAGGCCCTAATTCTGTCGTAGGTACAAACACTTGAGAATGTAGACAATTATGGGCTTAGGCCTAGATTATATTGCTAATAACACAAATTTATATCGATGACAATGACATATGAATTCTTTTTCGTATGTCAAGCAAAAAGCCTCCATTTATTCACACTGAAAGTTATCCACGGAACCCTTGCTTCACCTCACGGAACCCTAGGGTTCCACGGAACACAGTTTGGGAAACTCTAATCTATTCAATGAACTAATTTGTGGCAGAGCACAATAAAGACTCAACCTATTAGTTGCATTGCAAAAGAAATCACCATAAGCTCTAATTTAAACACTATACCCAGCATATTTAAACAACGAAGCAATGCATTTAATATCTACAGGCCACTATTAACCATAGCCCGGCACAATGATCTGAAATATGGGTTTGTGTCTCCCGTGCTATATGGCTTACAAAGTTAGCACAGCCAAATAACATTAAATGTAGTTTCAGATCATCTTTTGTGGGTAACCAAATTTAGCTACAACACCATCAATTACAGCAGCAACACTGAACCATGCAACCTTTTGCACTTCTATACAATGCAATTCTTGTAAAAGTGAGACTTTCTCCAACATGTAATGCACAGAGTTGTCTGATTCAGATGCTTACGATGATGTTGAGAGTTGTCTGAGTTGAATAGTTGGGCGTCTAAGGTGGATCAAAGATGTGATGTAGAGTAGTTGACAAATAATCTAATTTGACCAATGAGTCGATACATCATAAGAGTCGCGTCATTCACTACATGGCGGTCTAGATGACTAGTCGAGGTTAAGTCGGGGCGATCTATCATTCTAGTTGACAATTCCAGCTCATGATTGGGTGATCTATCACTCTAGTTGATCATCTCAGCTCATGTTGGGGTGAATATCAAATTATGTAGATCGCAGGCAAGATGATCGTTGTTTCAGAAATTGCTCTGTAACAACGCATTGAACATGGTTCAGATTTATTTAACTTGAATTTAAAGGATCAAAAATTTTAACCAACCACATATTTCACCAACAGAACGAATAAATTTTATCAAAAATAAATCAGATATAAATAAGTCACATGTTTTGGTAATTCACAACAGTAAAAGAATACTTGCTATGCATTAAATGAAATTATCTATCGAATAGCAGCATATTCCTATCCTTACCGGTAAAAAATTCTCACAATAAATGCATTAGAAACAACATTTCTGACTTTAAAACATATTAGATCACATGGCTTTATCATATTTGGTTTAATCAACCCATTAATTTAAATTTAGAGCATTCACACTGCAACGAGTCCGAAATCTTGCCAGGATGAGCTTAAATTTACCAAATCTTTCGATTTGATAAAACTGTAAACTGTCAGGAACTATAAGTAGTGTAAAAGTACAGTTCTGGTAAGAGCAGAACTTGAAGGTCAAACAGTTTACCTGCGTTGCCGATCCCGACAGTCGTACGCATAATGACCTCTTTGTCCGCATTCATAGCAGCGATCATCTGGGTCAAAAGCTCGACGAGTAGACAATGTTGGAGGAGCACGTCTCTGCCACGGCTTTTGCTTAGACTTTCCAGTTGAAAACTCCACACGTACTCGACCACCACACACATTGCTACAAGCACAATGCACGCAGTCCAAGAAGGTGGAAATAAACAAAGTACAACTGAACTAATTTTGATGTTCACAGTAAACACTCAGGATGAATCACTTCCTTGAATGAAGTGCAAAATTATTGAGCACTTTAAAAAATGAATAGCTAGCAACCCGAATATGAATACAGCACCCTTAAATCCTATAACGATGAGTAGGCACCAACAGCTACTGGGCAACAACACAGCTCATCATTAAGTGTATTAAGTAACCCAGGATAGTGCTTCTTACCAGCCAAATCTGACTTTAGAGTTCTAGAAATAAGTATGCCTGATTAATTTAGTCTGTGGAAGGATGATGCAGCTGTGATCTTTCTCATAAGCACACAGATCAACCAACAAGTCTCGATATGCAGCTGGTGAATATTCAGGTCCTGGTGTACTATATAACATAATACGACATTAACAATGCTCTGACATGAACAATTTAAATAGACAGACAGTTAATCTGTGATGCTGGAAATTCTAGAAGTCAAAACATTGTGCAAAGCAGAAAAAAGTAATACTAACTTCTGAAGTGCAAACTCAGACATAGAGGGACCAAACAGAAAATGCTATAAATATTACATAATTAAATTTCATAAATTCTAGTATATCTATAACTCTTTAGGTACACAATCGTTAAATCCATTTAGTTATTGCAAAAACTAAGCAAACACATATATTGTCTGTAGAAGGATTAGGATTCATTAGGATTGTTAGGCGCCCTTGCAGTGGTATGGCCGCGTTTACGGCCCCTTATAAATCATCGTCATTATTATTATTTTTAAGAAACTGACCACAGTTTACTTACGCATTGTCTAGGCCCCGAACTGCATCTTCCGCGTCTCTGGGATCTTCCAACTCAACAAATGCAAAGCCAGGTGGATTTCTAGCAACCCAAACACTCTTCACTGGACCATAGTATTCAAATGCTCTTTCCAGCTCTTTTTCTGTGGCATCTTTTGGTAAATCTCCAACATAGATTTTACAGTCAAGTGAACTTCTAGACATTATGGCTGCAATCAAAAAAACACAACAATTATTATTATTATTGGCACTAAATTGTTCCAGTCAAAACAACTAAATTAAGTGTGTTATCATTATTTTATTATATAATATACAAAAACATATCCAATTAATTTATAAAAGTTCTGTTTCCCTAGCAATCTATCTGAATTCCCAAATCCTGACTCTCCAGGTGATGAAGAAGTAAATTTCAATTCATGGGAAAGATTTTCCTTTTCCTAAAGCATGTAAAAATTCCTGAAAACTAATTATGCTTTAGTCGGTTGGTTAGATGTTGTTTAAAATGTACGAAAAAGACGAGAAGCACCGCTAACCTCCGTTCTGAAGGTACCATGTTCTCCAATGATGACACTTACTCTAATCAACAATCATAATGTCTAACCGGAATAGTGTAGTATCGGGCTGTGTATATATATACTGGGTGTCACACAGTATCTTTTGACATGCTACAGGTACCATGTTTTCTAATGACTACATCAACCCTAATCATGAACCTAAGTCCCAAACCAACACTCATTTTCTGCCACAGAAGATCCATAGTAAATATTGGGGCATGGGCAAAATGCTGATTTGCTGAATGGCAGTGCGTAAAATGCTGATTGGATAATGCTGATTGGTCAGCATTTTACCAAGGCAAATGGTAAAATGCTGATTGTTCAAATTAATAAACAGACAGTGTTTATGAAGCATTAATCAACATACTAATTGCATTAATCACATCTAACCAGAACCTTGATGTCTTCAATATTGTTTATGAAGCATTAATTAGCATACTAATAATTGCAATAATCACAGTAAATCCGAACTTCGTATCCGAACTTCGTTTAAATCATTGGATCCAGTGTGATACATGTTCACGATGGTTCCATGACAGTTTTTCGCGAAAGATGTTTCACGGACAAATAAATTGCTTAATTGGTGATAAAAGTGTTATGCTTCATTATTAAAATAATGGAGCAAAAACTAATGCTAAAAAACTAAATATAACAATGACAATCAGCAATCATCTAGTCATCATTTTACCAATCAACCAGCATAACCAATCAGCATTTTCCGATCAGCATTTAATCCAGCGCCTATCAGCAAATAACAATCAGCAATTTGCCAGTGCCCTAAATAGCCACCAAGACAGCACGCCGAACAATGTAGTCTTAGAAATCTGCGCACCCATACTCGGTCATTCTGTTTGCTGAATTATATGCACTACTCCGTCAATCTTATGAATGGTACATTCGGGAAAATCTGACAAGTTAAATACTACGAAAATAAGTTATTGCATTTTCACTTTCTCCGGGTTCAAATAGAAATTCAGTTTGCAACGTCACATTCATTCATAAAACCATCCAACTGATTAAAATATAACACACGGTGTAATATCTAAACTACACAAATATAACCGAAAAGGGCAGGATGTGTCGAAAATTAATATTCGAAAGCGAAATAACAAATACAAACCAAAATAAAAGATAATCGCAAAACTTGATCTTCAGAAATAGCCTCGGAAAGAACGAGAACTTCTGTTTCTACTTCCCTTCGAACGATTTAGCGCAAACCTTAAACGTCGGAAAACATGTAAAGCCCAAATCAAGAATATTCTTGGCCCTTTCACCAAAATCATTCTGAAAGCCCATGATTAATAGCTTCTTTTGTTTTTGCTGAGCTAATCATTATCTCGCCTAAATAGAATTTAATCTTTAATGTTTAAAGCGCCATTTAAGTGGAGCATAAGTTATTAGCTTAATCACGAGCCTTCAGCGGGTTAGGTTAATAGAGGCTGTCTAAACTTCGAGATCTGACGTCTGGATGTGTAGGCTTCAATGTTCCTGAATTTTCAATATATAATAAATTCTTTATTTAAAAACTAATCGAATTTGCTATAATATGTTCAATCTTATAATTCTAATTTCCAAGTTTCTGTTGCCTTATTGCCAATCATCCACCGTCATCTGCCTCTGGCTCCTCCAACTGTCACATCACGAGCTTTCCACTAATAACTGAAGGTTCATCTCCTCAATAACTCATACCCTTACTCATCAGATGCTCCGTCTTCCAACTTTCGCACTTAGCGTCACTCGTCTTAACTTTGTGCCACTGCAATCTCTGATTTGACGCAGCGCTCGTAAATAAGCTGGTGCCCTGCACTTGGCTTTCAAGTGACATTTGAGGTGTTTAGAGATTACGAATACGATTACTCCCCGGTCTCAACGACTTCCTCACCTCAAACACTCTCCTAAACCTATAGCTTGGACTAACATATTCAGTGCACTTTAAAAAATAAGGTCTATCTAAAACATTATTGTAAAAGTGCAACTTAAGACCTTAAAGACAAGATATCAGACATGAACCCGGGTTACACTTACACAGAGGTTCACATCGAAAGCCTTTTACCACTACCATATTTCTTGCGAATGATAAAAATAGTAGAAATCAAGATATAAAATACGGCTTTTCATTAACTAATTGTATTGCACTCTGATGTGATCAATAAACACAATCCTTGAAAGCAATGCATTTGCAAGTGGTTTAATAAAGAACATCGATTATTCCTTACAAACTTAGGATAGGACTTATTAATGCTCCCCATAAGGTTTCATCTTTGATAAGGTGATTGTGCAATGTTATGGCAAGCTTATATAATATTAGTGTCATTTTCATTATCAGCGGCAGACAGATGTCGCGCATAACATGAATATTCATGAATGTTACCGATTTTACGGATATCGGTGATACATAGCATGCTAGTGAATGTATACGAATTAGATTCCGGTTGAATTGTACTGAAGTTAGCGCAACTTACTAGATACATTGATTAGTGCTAACAATTTAAAGGTAAATTTTTCCAATTTTACGTCTAAGATAATTGTGGGTTAGATTTTAACTGATTGTGTAACTTTTACAATGTCGCCTCCAAATCGCCAATCCCCGTAACACAAGCGACAACTGACATTAATCATTGAAACCGGCCCACAGCTGCAATTGCTTAGTAATTCTGACCCAAGGACACCCATAAGGTGTTGCTAGTATTTAAGAGGGATGCTAATTTGTGTTAGCTCTGCAGTTTTATTTCATATGGGGGTCCCAGAAATATCCAGGGATATTTCAGTGTCTGATATTGGTTGGAAGGAGGTGAAGGCGAGCCATGGTTAGAGTAGGGAGTATCTGGAGGAGAACCGATTTTGGAATCGTGTGATTGAAGAGAGAGACGGAGGGTAGTTATTTTTCACAGGTTTGATTGTGGTGAGTGTTATCAAGCGAGGATGTTTTAGTTCAGAAAAAAGTTAACACAGTGATGTCATGCGATTAATAGGCGAGCAGAAGCATTTAGGTGATTATTTTTTTGGCAAGCCCATTGTAGTTGTAAAGCACGCAATGACCTTCGAACAGTTTTTCAATCTGTATCTGGTGAAATCAGTGTGATTTATGATGATCTTGTAAACTTTGCCTGCATTGACCTGTGTTTTGTAGACAGCCTGTGTAGATGTTATCAGAAGAAACTGTAGTTCCTACAAACTTTGTGTTAAGAATATTGATATAGCAGTTTGTTACTTATGGATGTTACATGACAATAAGCATCATACATATATACATACATATATATACATATTTGCATACATATGTATATATATATATATATTATATATATATTTCTACATAGATACATATAGGGCTATACATGAATGCAGTCACACATGCATACATACATATTTTCATACATGCTGACATGCATGTGTACATAATACACACCTGTCCTACAGATGAGAAGAGTCATATGGTGATGATGACTTAAGAGGTGATGTAAGAAGGACTTTGTATTGTTGGTGGTACCTTAATCATCTTTCTGTATCTTGCTATTGTGCGTTCTGCTGTTATTTACTGTAGTCTGTGTATTGAACTCTGTGGTCATTCTATAGTCATTTTTGCTAGATGCCCTAATGCATTGTCACAGTATATATTATATATATATATATTATATATATATACATAATATATATATATATTGCCAGCTTTCACCATAATATGGTATATATATATATATATATATATATATATATATATATATATATTAACAACTTTCACCATAATATGGTATTTAGAAGCATCCCATCCAAATGGTAATTGATGTTGTGGATTTAAGCCTGTGGCTACTAAATTAAATCTTCTCACCTGACACTTTTAATATATGATCAGTCAGCCTCTCGTTTAATCGACAGGTGTGATGAAAGCTGAAACTGTTGAAATACAAAGGACGAATGCATTGCATTATTTCGGGCAGTCTGTTCAGTCTATAGAAACAGGTTACTTACAGGACATGTTGCTATGAATTGTAATTGGCTTGTTATTATCTGTGTCTACAGGTATACAGAGCCCTATCAGCTGGACTTGTTTTAATTGTCAATAATTATGAAGACCTGCCACCGACTGCTGCACCTCAGTTAGTCATTATATAATTTCTTCTCTGGATGGGTGAGTATGTGCAATGGATTATTCTTGCAAATCCTTTCCATGAATTCTGATGAGGTCAGGGTCTTCCGACGTCAACAAGATGAAGGTGACTGTCTGCTTTGGAGATATCCGTGTGGTTGTGCCGTGTAGAAGAGATCTACTTGTCCGGGATCTAATGGACGATGCTATTCTCAAGTACAGAAAGGCTGCTCAACTGGTTAGTTATGCGACTATATGGCATTTACACGGGTGAAGAACTAGCAAATAGATAATTAATAAGGTATCTATGTGCTTCTCAATTGAGAAGTAGAAGAAGGAGAGCAGTCTCTTTAGCTAGGGCTCTCTGAGTCAGCTAGACCCATTCCACTTGGTTGGGACACCATTCTGTGTGCCCAATAAGCATTAAGACTTTCAAAGCTGGGTTGAATTTTACGGGCAATCAATACATAGATTAGACCAATCTTTAGCGTTTCAGCAACCTATTGCGTTAAACAGAAGGTTGTTTCACATAACATAAGATTAGCCGGAGAAATTCAGAGCTGTATCTGTGCGTGCACCCTTCAACTAAGGTCTAGATGCCAATTCGGTTATAGAGTGTATCAAGGCAGATATTGTTCATATTGGTTTGTAGCCACAAACTTTCACAAAATTATACCACTGTAAGGTTTTGTTACTTACTATTATTATTATTATTTTATTTTTTTAGTATTTTTATTGCAGTTTGTGGCTGTGTGATGCCAAAATACATACGCCAATAGCCCTCATTAACTAGCATGCTCAAGGTTGCTATATAGCAACTGTGTTACGTGAGACATCATTTCCACCTGTAACCAGTTCAGTGTCCGATTCGATTTGGGGGGAAGGGGTAACGGGTTGACCCCAGTTTCATGTAAAGGGACGTTGATATAGTGTGGATGTGGAACTCTTAAGCTTCACAGAAGTTCTCATCAGCTCATCACCTCTGCTTCGTTTTTGACAAATCGGACCCTGAACCAGTTTAAATCATTCCTGACACAGAGGACTTTTACATTAGTTTGGTAGTGAGACTTTTGTTAGCTGTAGTTAAATAATCAGTTACTTTGTCCAGATTGGACACAGTAAATTGGAAATATAATTCCACCATTGATTGGTCTCAGTTGAAGTGGCTCTTTCAGGTATTGCTCTAGTTTGCTGTCATGTCCTTGATTATGTTATCAGTACATAAATAGATATGCAGATTATGCAAATCATTCATATAATCAGTTTATCTTGAATGTCTGATAGAGCTCACATGAATGACAGACTCTGGTATGTTGTATAACATGCATTTATTTTATATATATTTCTGTATATATATATATAATATATATTATATATATATTATATATATATATATACTTTATACAGCTGTGTAGAAGTTCTTACTTAGGTATTATATAGAGCATTTATGTGGTTACTCAGTAGCCTTCAGTGTGAGCATTGAATTATATTCTGTGTCCATTTTGGATGACATGCAATAATATTTGGTTTCCAGACTATAATCCTGTTGTTAAACTGCTTATCTTTACCTGTGTTGATCTATGAGAATGTATTCTGTATAGTATCGACATTGAACATTTGAACTATTGATTGGCCATATAAAGGTCTGGGGAAAATCAAGCAGTATCTCTGTTATCATCTGTTACTCAAACCCTTTCTCACCAAGGATGTTAAAGGCAAGACCTTCTTCCCAGGTGATAGATAGGACAAAGTGTTTAAAAGGTCAAAGGAAGAAGGAAGTTGTTTGCAGACAGGATGGTATCCTATTGGTCACAGTTCTCTGGGCTGCAGTTTCCCCAGTATGCATATATTGTCCCCAGTTCTGGAACCTGGCATAGAACAGTATGATCCAGTACATCAGTGGTCCTGACCTCCCAGGCAAAGTATCTGCCTCTCCACCACAGAATAAGAGTTAAGTGTTGAGGCACTTCACATCTGGCTCATTAGTCCAGTGGAAACCAACTTTAATGGACACGAGCATTATGGTGTAATTTATAATGCCTTGTCAAACTATTTGGTCTAGGTTTAGATGTTATTCATGTTATCATTGAATTGTTTATACAAGCTCCCCATAAACCAGGACTGCACATCACAAAATGTAGTACTTCATGATTCAGAGGGACAACATTTTGTTACTTTTGTTATAATAACTGAAAATTGTCTTAGAGGAATGAACAGGTCATCAAAGGCCAGTCATCGCTTTCATGCTTTCATGCCATGACCGACAAGTGATGTATAATATCTTGGTTCTTCATGGCTTAGATAAATTTAAGAAAATGATAGTTATGAATGTGAAATTAATTTATGATGCTATGGTGTAAATGTTGAATAACCCAGGTGTTCATTGGTTCAACTGGTTCTATTGTTTCAAATTCAACTGATTTACAAGGCATTTAAAGAGTATTAGCATTGATTCTCTAACTTATATGCTAATATGCTCTGGGAGTATCATTAGTTATGCTCCAGCTGTCAAAATACCTTATGTAACAGGAATTTTGACTATTGGTATTTGTATTGGCAGCCAGGAAATGGTCTCTGAAGTCTGAGCAGTTTAAAGACCTGTATGGTTTAGTTTTGATTCATAGTTCTACTGTAAGAGAGGTTTGTTGCTGTTTAATGAGGCTGGATTATAGCAGAGATGATCAGTGGCACCCTCCTCCTATATTTAGTCTTGGAACTGGCCCTGCAGAGTGGCAGTTGTGCCGGATTTACTATTAGTGAGGAAAAGCTGTCCGTTTATAGAATCACTCTCAGGTACAGATGTGTTATAATATTTATGTGGTATTAAATGGTACTCTTTTGATACCTAAATAAAAGTGCTTGGATGAAATGTTACCAGACCTGCAACAGCTCAATAACTGCATATTTGAAATAGCATTTGGGGGACTTTGAAACAGGTCAGGAACTAGTGTGGTTTTCTTTAGCACAACTTCTAAATTCCATCTCTGACTGGTGGTTTATTTTGTGTGCCTAACTGTTGTGTATTTTTCGTATTTTTCTTGTCCTTGAGAGTGTGGGCTCTAGATGAGCACATACTGTTTTTGATTGAAGGATATTATGCAGAAAGTGGTAAATATGTTGAATTACCTTGTTATAGGTACTCTTTTACATGGTTTTAAGCACCTAACATCTGTTTCTTAGGACATTGATATTGTTCAGTAGCTTTTACATTTCATAAGGCTGTTGGGTTGACTGAGTGTGTGGAGACAGTGATTTTTCTTGTCTTAAGCTGCGATAACCTCTACTTCTGGGTTTTCTGCCTTCGTCCAGTGTTGCATTATCTAAATAGATGTATGTGTCTATCTTGATACATCTCTTATAGAAAGGTATGTACGGTTGGAAAAGATTTTCTCATTTTGGAGGTAATAAATTTTCAAGACCTATCTAATAATACGGTTTAATCTAATCAGACTGAAGAAAGGAATCTAGGGTATTTAAGTGTGCATGCCTTAGTTGTAAACTTGGATGTCAGCATGTAGATAAAATGATGATTAAAGTCCGTTACTTGACACTCCGTATGGTCCTTCCTTTTTGGTAGCATGGTCTTCACCAGCTTGCTATGCTGTGGTCTTATGCTGTAATCATGAGCACCCCTCCCTCCACAGAGAGAGAGAGAGAGAGAGAAAGAGAGATTGCTGCTTCAACTGCTTTAACTGCTTTGAGAATTTTTCTATATGGCAATACCATGCAATTGCTTATGTACTTGCAGGACTTCAGAGATAGCTGTCTCAGTCCTGTCTGCTTGCTGTTTGTAATAATTCTGAGGCTTTTCTAATTGTGATTAGGTAAATTTATATGACATTGTTGGTATAGGCAGGCTACTTCTAAGGTGCTTTATAATGTCAACTGTCAGGTCAAGAGTTACACGGTAAGTAGATTTTTAGCTGTTTATTACTTTGGCCTTTTAATAGTTTTTTTTACTTTGGCCTTTCAATTGTTTTTTTTACTTTGACCTTTCAATTGTTTTCTACTTTAACCTCTGGAGTAGATGCAGGAAGACCAGTTCCAGCTTCTATTATCAATCTTCTGTTACAATTTCTGCTTGATCAAGATTCCTCCTTTAATCTGCATTGGCCCTATAAGGCATATATAGGTATTAGTATTACTAACCACCAGTGCTGGCTGCATGATATGAATTTCATATTTTCGGTGAGTCATGAATGAAGTCATGTTAACTATTTCAGGTATTGGTTACATACTTTTGTTGGGAGGTTTTAAGGAACAGATAATCCTTTATTTAACTGAATATGAGATTTGGTTGTTAGCTTTTTTGAGAGTTTGGTATAAATGTGATATGGCCTACATCCATCTTACCAAAGGGTATGTTGCAGAGTGCAGAGATGGCTTTTGGCCACTCAGTGCTCTTTACATATACACAAAGTTTAATGAGTGAATGGGTTGGTCTGGGTATATATGAAGTGTGAATTTATATGGTTACACTGGCTGAGGGCTATCAATTAAATAGTATGATAACAGTTAATGATTATATTCATTATTTAGGGAATTGCATATCCATTATCTGGGGTACAATACATTTAAAAGTACAGCATTCCAATTGAGAAGGATTTTTGCACTAGATTGTCTGCCTGTGGAATAAAAGGATCATGCACTCTGTGGGTAGGGAGTAGGTTGTTGTCTTTATTGTAGGAAGGAACGGGTGCTGTGTGCTGCACATGACCGGGCAACTTGCCAATGATATGGATAGCCATGTAATTATGTATATATATATATATATATAACAATATATTTACATACTCTTATATATATAAGGAAGAGTGTGTTCTATTGTATAGTAATATATTCAACTCATGCTTGATCTGCAACTTACTGTTAGCTGACAGTTGATATCCTGTTGTACTTAACTTGAGTGGAAACTGACTGTGAATTAGAGGACAGAAATTTATGTCATATAAGATAGCAACAGCAATTAGTCATTGATAAAATTGGTATATGATGAGAGCCTGTTGTTTCTTATAGTAAGAATAAAGAAATTTATGATGAGGCTGTCAATGCCACAAGACAGAAAAATGAGGAAAGTCTGGAACTGTGATGCTAAAAAATTTGCAGGATTGTGTTTCTAAATTAGACCTCAGTTCCTGATAATTGAATGCACGTAAGATACTTGATGGATTTTTAGGAGAGAGAGTCAAGAGCTGAGGTTGTTCAGAAGAAATAGTTCTGTACAAACAAGAAACATATTATGAATATTGAACAAAAAACAGGCCTCTTCCATTTAAGAGTTTTTCTGTATCTATTAATTCTTTGAAATTCTAATAGTGATTTATGGTTATAGATGTCTATGATGTCCACCATGTGGAATACATCAGACATTGTGCAATTATTACTATTATTTCCGAAATTTGATACCCCTTCTTCCAACAACTTTTGCTCAGAAGTGCATACACACGCCTCGACGGCGCAATTGCAGTTGTACTGCAGAGCAATGGTGCATGAAGGACTTGCTCAAGGTCCCTACACAGTGACTGACGCCCCGGACGAGGCTCGAACCCGCGCGCTCAGCACACGCTGAACGTTACGGGCTGACCGCTCTACCCGATCGGCCACTGTGCCACACCAAATGTATGGATTTCAACAACAACTTAATAAGACATGCGTAATTATTATGCTTCACAGATTATTATGCTTCACAGTTGTACAATTTAGTCATTACGTGTGTGTGACACGATGGCTGATCGGTTAGAGCGGTCAGCCCGTAACACTAAGTGTGCGCTGAGTGAGCTGGTTCGACCCTCGTCACTGTGTAGGGACCTTGAGCAAGTCCTTTGCACACAATTGCTCTCCAGTACAACTGCAATTGCGCCATCGAGGCGTGTGTATGCACTTCTGAGCAAACATGTTGGAAGAAGGACGGTATCAAATTTCAATTACTGTTTGCTGCCTTGAGGTTTGTTGGGTCTGATCATTGGATGTTGGTTTCTTTTGGGTCTAACTGTTTTACACCCTGACAAAGGGAGTGTATGGATGCCTTACTCTTTTAGTCTTTAATCCATTATCTTAGATTTATTTATGAAATAAATGATGTGACTCTGTTAGTTAATACAATAGTTAATTCTATGAATTGAATAATTAATTGAATAGGGCTAGTTGTTGAATTTAGTTATATCCTGGAGATCTCTTTCTGAGTGTTTTTCCCAGTGTTTTTTAACAGTTTGTTGTACTATAACTGGTGTGACTAATGGTATAGAATATTCCTGGTGAGACCTATGCCTAGCTTACCAGTGCTGTAATCAAGCATTTATTAAGCACTGCTATTATCATCTAGTGACCAAGCATGGTTAATTGTGATTGAAGGACATGCTGAGGTCCCTGCAACCTTATCCGGGACAGGGAGGCTGGAGCCCATACTCAACCCCATACAAGGCCAGGGATCTATAGTAATGGCTATCATATCCTACAAGTGTCTCTTGTCCAAGTAACACTAATCAGACCCTAAAGGAGATGGTGTGTCAGCATCTGACAGAGTAAAAGGGTGAGATAAGGTGTTTGAAACATAGTGAAAAACCCATTGAGTCAGAAGCCATGATCGAATCATGGCATTTGGGTTAGTGCCCATGATCTAAATTAACAGTTCAGTCTCTGAAGTGAAATGTGTGAGCTGTTTGCTTTACCCAGAGATATGTGTGACAAGAAGTGACTCATGTTGGGTGGCTGTTCCTCATGCATTCAGAATAATTAGTTTTGCAGTATCCTGAATAGAATTGTCTTCTACTGAAGCGATTAGATAGACCTCTAGCCTTTGAAGGAATGTTCTTTGATGGTCTGCCACAATTCTAGCGGTTGATTGTCCCTGCCAGTATGGGTTTAAAGGTGACCAAGGGAGGTTTGGCAGCAGGTCAGTGCAAGAGCAAAGGGCACACATCAGTTGCAGCACAGTTGAATTCTAATTTCTAAAGTTTGACATTGTATCTTGAGCATTGCATTGTTTCACTGCTCCGTAAATTTCAAGTAGAATGTGTGTGTGTTGATTTTATCATTCTATATCGAAGATGATTTGGTGTCGCCCTCCTCCTTTCTCCAGCCTTGGGACTGACACTGTCGAAGTCCCAACAGTGGCAGAGTTTTCAAGTAGTGGTTCAGTTATTGTTTAAAGATCCTCACCTTTCTGTTTGGTTTATGTACTTGCTATTTGTGAATAGTATTCATCGTTATTTCTGTATATATGTTGTTTGTACTGTGGCTTAGTTATTCATAACAGAATGCGGTCTGTATGGGACCTGTCTTATGTTTAGTGTTTCTAACTACACTTTCTCTCTCTGTCTGAAATTCTGAATGTAGGAATTCCTCGGCGCCTAACGTTTAATGCACATGACAGCGTACACATGTGACACTATTATATACACGTGACTCATAGAATATCACCAGTTTGCTATTTATTTTGACAGTTTTCATAGTTTGGTAACGTGGTGAAATTTGTTTTCTTGAATGATGCAATAAAAAAATGTGTGTTTTTAAGTAAAACTAATGTATTCTTTGACAATTAGACATCAATGTTAATGATTGACTAAGTTCAGAACAGAGGAACGACAACTAATAATTGGCTCACTTAATATATGGCAAGGCTTTTGTTCTGAGTCCTGGTGTATTCAGACTTCAACACTTATCTTCTTGTGTGACTTTAGAATAATCTTGCACTGTGAGTCATTTGGAGTCATCTGGTTTTATTCTTGTTATCATTGTTCTTCACACCATGGTGAGTCTAGACCTTTGATTCTTGTTGCCCTGTGAAGCAGAAAATTTCATAGGCAGGCCCTTGATAAACTTTGCCTGGTCCATATAAATAACGGATCCTATGCTCTGACATGAACTTGAACTGCTATCTAGCTCTGCTGCCCTGTTCACTGCCAACCGAATCAACAACGCCATAGTCCCAAAGATTCCTATTCCGCACACAGCTCTTATTTCTTTCTCAGCTGGCTGTGACATCTTCATAGTGAACGATGTTTATTCTTCTCCTTACCACTTGGATAAGATACCAAGCATTCCAGCAGGGTAGGATGAATATTCAGCCTGGTGTTTAGTTTAGGGAACTTAATAAGATTATTGATTGCAGGCACGTGCAGTTTAGTTTGTTGACATCATTTAATCAACTTGTTTAAGTGGCATAGACTGTGAGCTGTCCTTGTAATGTAGTGTAATGTAACACTTGTGTAGGGCGGCTCACAATCGGCAACACTTTCAACGGGCGTCTGTACTTGGGCCAGAGAAGAGGAAAGTCGTAAGGCTCTCTAGAACTGGGAAAGTGAGAGGGCTAGTGATTCCATCCATGCATGCATGTATGTAAAAGATGTGTTATTTGGATCAGTTACTTTTTGGTTACTTTGTTATTTGTTTCTGCCAGACAATTATGAAATTGTTCCTTGATTCTTACATGCCAGGTTTGTCAAATGCTGTTTAAACTCATATGCTGGGATCACTGGATATCTATAGCTGAATATCTGCTGATGTGGTCAGTAGTAGTATGTCCTGTAAATTCTGTGGTGCCCTTGTTGTCTTACAGATGTGCATGTGATTATTTCTGGATGCATTTCTACTGAATCTGGTTGTTTCAGCCTGTGCTACTTCTCTTCAAACCTTTCTTGTTGTTTCAGGTGAGTAAGTAAGAACTAATGATCTCTAACAGTGCTAGATAAACAGCCAAACTTTAAAACACTATTGCATGCAACTCTGAAAAAGTAGCACAGCGGCAGTAGAGAAAACGATAAAATATTATAAGCAGCTTTAACAGTGTAACTTAATACACAGTTATATCAGTTCTATGGCATAAAACTTTACATTGGCCTATAGAAGAAGAAGAGCTGAGCAGTCCCTTAAGCTAGCTCTGAGACAGCCATGGGTGTGAAGTGTCAGCAACTGAATTTCCTTAGCTCCTCAAGGATGAGGGGGGCAGTCCTCTCCCTCACTGTGCCATCTTCCACGGACTGTATTCTGTCAGTGTGCTCACTATAGCTGATTTGGCTGGGAATGCAGATTGAACAGAAACCTCAATGGAAATTTCGGCCTTGGTGCATGCTAACCACCAATACATTGTGCTCAGATACACATAGACCAGTGGTTCCATATCTTTTTCGACTTAGGGACACTTTTATTTTGTTGGAGGACATAATGGGCCATAAAGGTTAAAATAATTATCTTAAATTCTAACAGATTTTTATTTTAGATTGGAATCAAATTACATATAGATAAATTGTTAAAAGTGAAATACAATAGTACATTTGATGTTACTTATATATGTCAATAAAATATTTAATTCATAATAGAAAATAATTATTATGTCAAATATTCATTTTTCGTATATTTTTGTATATCTTTGATGGGTTGAGGGCAACTTTTTGAGGCCTGGCGGGCCAAAGGTTAGAAGTCGCTGACATAGACCTATACTTGGAATAAAAGCTAACATGCTAGAGGTCTTAAAAACTATCATTGTGACAATTTTTATATTTGTGCAGTGAGCAAATGATGAGGTTTTTTAAAGCAGCGGTGTGGGCTACTATTGATGGTACTTCTCACTACAGTATAGACTTATATTAGAGACATGTACCCAGGAATTGGTGTTTAGAGGTTCACCCTTTATATATTGTCAGTCCTAGTTCATGTCCCACAATAAATCAGGGATTGCCAATTGAGTGAAACCCAGACATAGATGCAAAGGAGTGATAAGAAAGGTTGATTGTGCTACTATGGACAGATGATATGAAACAGGATATTACAAGACTAGTACTAAACTGAACACAGTATTACACCAGACATTAGAGATTGCTCATTCACACCTATCATGACCAAAGACTGGCATCAGGAATCATGGTGCTGGCACCAAGGGGTGGTGGTGATGAGGGAGGGGTGGGTGTGGTGAAGGTGATGAAGGAGGAGGTGGGTGTAGTGGTGGTGATAAGGGAGGAGGTGGGTGTGGTGTAGGGGATGAAGGAGGAGGTGGGTGTGGTGGTGGTGGTGATGAGGTGGGTATGGCGGAGGGGATGAAGGAGGAGGTGGGTGTGTTGGATGTGATGAGGGTCAAGGCCGGTGTGGTGGATGTGGTGGAGGTGATGAGGGAGGAGGTGGGTATCCCTTTCAGCTGATCAGTAATAACTATGTAACTATGTTACATAGTTACTACTGATCAATAACTATTCAATAACTATGTACCCTCCCTGCTTTGCAGGGATGGTACATAGTTATTGGTGCTTACTGAAGGAATTTGTTGAAATAGTCTTTTGGACCAACAACTTAGGTGAGATAGGATAAAGGAGCATTTCACTCACACAACACCAGTATTAGAGCAGGGGGATTCGTAGGTTGAATGCTTCTGTTGCCAGAACACAGCATGGTGATAGCATTCGAACAGCAGGTCAAGGTGATATCATTCAATGTTGAATGCATGACAAAGAATGGACACTTAACACAATCATATACACTGAGATTCAACTATTCCGAATGAGTGAATATGTTTGTTGGAACATGTTTATAGAAAAAGTTTGTCTGTTGTGTGTGTGTATGTGTGTGTGTGTGTGTGTGTGTGTATGTGTGTGTGTGTGTGGTGTGGTGTGTGTGTGACGGGGGGGGGGGGGTTTGTGTTGCTGGTGTCTGGGCCCCAACCATCTTTTGTTGGTACCTGTCCTCACCTGTTGTGTCTTTGAACTTGATGTAATGTGTCATCGACTCTGCCAATTTCACTGGTTCATTTGCTTCTCTTGATGCAAAACGCTTTGGTTTCAGCTGCCTTCATCAATAGGCAGTTGCTTGAAAAAATTCCTTGCATTTTTGACTAGTTGATTTGTGGTGTGAACATACACCTTCCTTATACCTGACTCATGAAGAGGCCTTTCTCTTTAGCCTGTCTGTCTGGCACTAGGCCTTCTTCTATGAGGCTCATAAAGCCACCAGGATTCTATTTCATTAAATGACTTCAAGTAAGTCTGCTTGCTGCTTTGTTCCTCAAATAACCTGCATCTTGGATCTATATATATCAAGAGGGTGTCTCTGCCTATTGTGTCCTGGGTTTTGGAAAGGAAATTATCCAATAGGGTTACAGATGACTAAAAGCCAACTGGTGCATCTGTTTATGTAACGCATGGGTGGTTATAATACTCTCGCCCCTCATTCAACAGATCAGCTCAAGAGTGCCTAGGGTTTTACAGTCCGAAGGTTCAATAGTCCAAAAATCTTCTGACTATAATTTTTTTTCGGATTATCGAACCTTCGGACTATCAAACCTTCGGACTATCAAACCTTCGGACTATCAAACCTTCGGACTATCAAACCTTCGGACTATCAAACCTTCGGACTATCAAACCTTCGGACTATCAAATCTTTGGACTATAGAACCTTCGGACTATAGAACCTTCGGACTATTGAACCTTCGGACTATCGAACCTTCGGACTATCAAATCTTTGGACTATAGAACCTTCGGACTATCAAATCTTTGGACTATAGAACCTTCGGACTAACGAACCTTCGGACTATCGATAAAGAACCATTTTTTTGGCTCTCTATTGTTTTTTTGTTTTATTTTCCACAGGAATGTGAATACTGTTAAAATTACACGTGTCTCTGTACAGAATGTTTTACCCTATTTGGTTACATGCATATATGTATTATATATATATATATATATATATTCTAAATATATGTTTATATATTTATGTATCAAGACACTTGATGTAACATGCTTTAAGAATTTGTTTCTGTTTACGATGAATACCACTAAACTGACTGGTCAAAACATGTCTGGATGCTATTCTCAGCCTTTCCTCTCTTGTTCATATGATGTCCTTGTACCATACACGCTGGTACCAGCATACTGATATTGAAACCTAGCTGAGACCCACGTTTAAAAGAAGCCAGAGTTTATTTGACAGCAGCACTTGTTTTAATTGCATTCAAAAGGAAGTTTTAAGTTTGGCCGGGTTGGTTATAATAGGATGGCGATTTTTTGTTGATGGGATGAATGGAGGGTGAGTGATTAGTGAGTGGGTGGGTGGGGGAGAGAGAGAGAGAGACAGACAGAGAGAGAGAGACAGAGACAGAGAGAGAGAGACAGACAGACAGACAGAGAAAGAGAGACAGACAGACAGACAGAGAGAGACTGTGAGTGAATGCACTACATTCAGTAGTTTTCATGGTGATGGAAATGTAATCTACATAGCAGACTTTTTCAGTTCCAGCTTGTAGTGGTTATGGTCATAGTTAGGGTGACGACTCCCAATTGGCATAGATTTGCTTTCCAGAGTTGAATGACTGCAATTCGACCTGAATGATGAATCATCAAACAACTTGCGTATAATTTAATACATTCAGAAGACGTTGAGATCATGAATATTCATATGTCATATTGAGAGTGTGTGCAGGTGTATGGGTCAGTGATAATAGTCACCATACAATTATGTGCTGGCTAAGCTAATAATTTAGTAGCAGGACCTGTGGTTCTATAGAAAGATGATAAGATAAAATTCGTGGGTATAGGCATTCTCTTAGACTTTGCCCATCTTTAAGCCTAAGAGTTTCTCCAGCTGATTGTTAATGTTGGCTTAGAATGTTTCTTGAGTAAAATTATTCTTTTGTTTAGAAAGAAATTTGAATTTAACAGTGACTTGGAAACCAGTGCAGCCTGTTATTAAAATGTCCAAAGACAAAACTTATGACAGTGTTTTTCAGTAGTTAAGTTATCTTCTTAATATTGACCGGGTTATTTTGGTTTTGGATTGCAGTCGGTTGATGTCCTATGAAACGGTTTCGATATTAGTCACCCATTGCTATGTCAGGAACTTGGACATCTATTTGGAACTAAAACTATCTCTACTCAAAAAAATTGTCTTTATAACATTCAGTAGCACTGACTTATCTTAGCATTTTATAGCTCTTTTTTCGTCTCTATTTATGTTTTTCTGAATTTAATTACCTGTTTAATTATGTCCTATTGGTTCCTTCATGCACAGAATTTGTTTTCAAATACTTTTTAGTTCAAAACCAAATGGAGGCACATTGTTTAATTAGGTTAGGCAGACCTTGAAGTAAACACTGCTCCCTAACTTGCCCAGTAGTAAATACTTTAATTGCTTAATTAAACACAGTTCTAACATCACTCTTAACAGATTATATAGCATGACCAATTTTGTTTAAGTGGTTATATATAAATTGTCCTAATTTGTAATGACTAATTGATAATGACTAATTAGTAATGCCTATCAGAGCTGTAATTGCTGTGGTCACAAAACAGGAGATCGATGGCAGTTTTATTTTTCTTTAATGTATGCTTATGTACAGTGTACATATGCAGACATACTTGCATATGTACATTCATGCATACACATATGCTTGTATGTACATTCATACATGCATAATTTGCATACACAACACAAACATGCTTAGCATTCACAGTCGTATTGGTCATTGAAATTAAAATTTATGTAGGGCCATATTAAGCGAAACTCGTCAGAGGTGGCACTCAGTGTTCTATAATGCATGCATCATTGGTTTTGGAACTGTGAATTTCGTTTTGGAACAATGTGAATTTCGTTTTGGAAAAATGCGAATTTCGTTTTGGAACAGTGTGAATTTTGCTTTTAACCACTAAATGCAAATGTCTACTGCAGTGGCTTTGATTAAAGTTCGTGATAATATGTCATAATGCTGGCTATCTGTTGACAAATTGTCTAACTGGGCAGGACAGCATGGGTATAGCATTGGATACTGGCACATACGCTCACACAAACACACTTTTTGCCTCAGAGTTATTTAGATTCACGCCTATATGGACAGTAATGTTGTCTATACAGCCAAGCTGCATTCTCCTATATTTACATTATTCACCGGTTACATGTACGACTACAATTACAGGCATATGGTTAAGGTCATGCATGCCCTTCTGTGTTAGCTGGTTTGTGTATATATTGTGTTCGTTATATAATTATAATGCCATATTATACTATTCATTACAATACAATTGAAATTGTGTATGGCTCCTTAGGTAACTATATGTGTGTATATGCTTAGTATGTGTTTATATGCATAAGTAAGTAGGCATAGTCTTTGCTACATCATTTTCAAATGCACAGTAGAACACCAATAATAATAGAAAGTTATGCCATAACCTCATAGACTCATATGTAGGAGTAATATATGTAATATATGTAATACATGTAATGCATGTAATATATATATAATATGTAATATATGTAATATATGTATGGATAATAGTATTTAAATGTAATTCATATGGTATTTGTGAAGCTGTTAACTTGAATATTAGCTGTATAACATCCTAGTGATGAAGGCCTTCCTAGTAGAGGAGTGTAAGTCAGGGCCTAAGGGGTTACCCTGTTTAGGGGGATGGGAAATTCCAGAGACTTAGCACACAGCTCTTCAATGGTAGGGTTGCAAGTAGGTAAATATCTCAAGGCCTGTAAGTTTATTGATTAGTAAAGTTATAAATGGGTTCTCTTTAGCCCCATTTGTAAATCCCCACCCTTTATGGAAGCTATACAGAAGTTGTGCAGGCGTAGGGGAAGGCACAACTTCGCGCCTTTGAACCCATACCCTTACTTACTTTAAGTTTAGATTAAGATTTTAGCTTTTTTACCTGTTTCTTGTGTTGGTTTTTCAAACTAACTTGCTCAGCAATTAATTCCAATTTGTTGTTAGACTTGAAATAGTACTTAGCAAGCTATTTCAATGTAGTTAATTGTGAGGTCTGTTGATCTGCTTAATTCATTACTCTGAAAGCATTGATGCAGGAACATGGAGACCTGAGGCAATGGAACAGCAATTTGATAACAGACGTCCAGTTTGACCTACTTTAAAACAGGCTGCTTAGTAATTTGTGTGGGGCTGACATTCAACATTCTGAAGCAGATTTCCTTAGTAGGTCATGCAATCGTCATCAATAAATCAGTCTGCTTGATAGTGGCACAATAGGAAACCAGTCTAGCCTAAATGCCCTCAGGATCCCACACACAGGGTGCTGGAAGGTATCCTCTGCAATACGTTGCACTCATATGCTTCAAGGGCTGCAAACTTATTTTAGTAGCATATTTGAAGGCCTTTGTCTATAACATCATCGCTATGGGGATTGCACTGAAATTATGAAACTGTCAAAAGATTTTTAGCCAATAATGAATTTGCATATAATAGAATTTGACCCATTTAATGGTCTCAAGTGTGCTACTCTGTTTCTTAAAATTCGTCCTGAACTAATTAATGCTTGTAATAAAAGTGGAGTTCTAAACTAGATGGTTGATGCCATTTAGCATCAAATCTATGCAAAATGGACATCATGATATTAAATTTCACACAAACTGGATGAACTGAGGTATAAATTGAAATGGTTATGTTTGGCAGTGGCTGGTTATTTGGCCTGTAACGCAGAGGGAATGGGTTCAATCACTTTGTCTGAGGTATTTAGGCACCAACCACGTGTAATTATTTTTCTGCAATTTTAATTGTATCTGTACCATGTATGGTCATGTGTGCACTTCTGAACTTTGGAAGAAGTGCAATTTAGAAATACAGTTGTATTGTTTCAAATTATTGTCCAAAGCTGAGATACTTCGTCTATGTTTAGTCGTCACCAACTATCTGTAAGTCATTAGGTTTATATGTCTATTAGAAAATGGTCCTTAATTTGAATTTGACTTATGTCATATTAAATTATCTGGGACAGTGTACTTCAGTGTTGTCAAGCGAACTTGAGCTGTGAGTAGGACCAGATATGCCATGGCTGAGTAATTCAACTCTGGTCAACTCATTGACCGCAGTGTTCTGCATGAACTTAACATAAAATTATGCTAGAGCATGAGTAGTAATACTAAATATAGCAGATGCGTCATATATGTTCATAGACAGAAATACAGAGATGCATTTATTCATCATGAATATTTATATGGTGCCTTTTCAAGATTAAAATACACATTACACAATACAAACATAATACAATGCAATAATAATAATACAATACTATACAATAAATATACAATACAATTGAAATTTGAGATTACTACTCAGTATTGCTCCCAACCCAACCCCAGCTGAAAAGGACCGGCTCTTGAAGCTGCTTTCATATTATGCGTAGGCTGAAGTTCATTTTGTCTGTGATAAGAGTTCTCCTGAAACTGCATGAGTAAGTACAAGGAATTTCAAACAAAGGAAGTCCCATTGCAGGGCACTCTTAAAATAGTGTGGCCTACTATGAGAGATTGGCATGTATTGTCTAGTTATGAAGCGTAACCTTGGTCCTCTATTGACTGGTTACATTATTCAGAAGACTCCATTGCTTATATACCTCAGGTCATAGTTTTCCCAGACAAGTTGTGTACATTTTAGTTCAACAAATGCACTAAGGTCTGCTGAGAGTCAATGTGGCTTTTAAGAGTCCATCGTTTCTTCATTTTATCTATGACTGCAATTAATGTAGATGCTTGAACCTGGACAACAGTTGGACAACTTGAGCTCCGCTCTTTGCTCGTGACCCAACCGTCAAGTTTTTAAGAGTCCCTCAAGACCTTTTTCTTTAGTCATGGCTGGGCTGTACTCAGCGCTTCTGAGTATATTTCTTGAAGTGGCGCTATATAAATGCTCATAATGAATGAATGAATGAAGAGTATGTTAGTATGGAGGAGGGGTATAATGTATAAGGCATATAAAACAATGAGGTCGAAGGCCATCTATGATACAGAGTCTTCCACTGCTAGAAGTCCGTTATCCCTGACTGTTGATGTCATGTAATGTCCCCCACCCCTAACAGTCTTCCTCAAGGGGTTTCAGATCATCAGTACCAATTTACCCTTGGCCCAGCATGTGCTGCTGCTTCTCTGGTCAAGGGTCTGGGGGTGGAGGAAATACCGGCTTATTCAGGATAACCCTGGATAAATGGACTGAAGAAGCAAGGGATACACTATCACTAAGGTAATATATCAGCAATGATACGAACACAAATTATCAGCTAAGCTTCATTACTGTTCAATATTTAAGAATGAATAGTGACTAATCACATGTTAGTCTGTCTGTTCCATATGCCCCTTCTGGCCTTCCACTCGCCTCTAACTGAGAGTGGGTAGGTCAGTGAAAGTAGGGATGGTCACTGAATGCACAGGGGCTCAGTATCAAAGACCCAAAATTAGGATGAAATTTCATCATGGCCTTAATTATGCCTGATCATTATAAGCATCACCATAATTATCAATGTCATTATCCTCTCTTGATAACATGCCTCGTTTGCCTTTGGGTGTTAGTTATATCAGTGTTGCAACTATAGGAACTTGATGTATACAGATTAGATCTAGGGGAAATATTTATGTCTGTTGTGAGAAAATGCATTGCCATTAAATCCCTGATTAATTTTAAATATGACTTGGTTGCTGCTGCTGCTGCTGCTATAATATGATACAAATGCTTTTTTAATTAAATTACAGCCTGTAGCTTACAACGTCCCCCCCCTTTCAGTGCAATGTCTTCAAATCCTTAATCATATTCATTGCTGAGCTGTTTGCTTTGTGCAGAGAGCCAGCCTATTCCAGATTGAATTACAGGAGAATATGTATGATCAAAGGCAAAATTTCCGTTACCTGGAGATGAAATGTCTTGTATTTCCTTTTACCTACACACTCCTTGGATATAATTATATTTGTTGTTGTGAATTTAAATAGGCGCGTGTGTGTATAATTGTAGTCAAGGGTCTATATATTATCTTGCAATGATAGTGCGTTTTGGCTGCATCTAGTAAAGTCACACATTAGCAGTTTAAATGATTGCTGAGATCTTACTTTAGATATTGCATTGAACAGTAATAGACATCTCAGTAAAGGTGCTATATAAATCCTTGAATGAATGGTGTGTGTTGTGTTTGTGTGTGTGTGCCTGTGTATATGTGTATATGTGCCTGTTGTTCATGGCTTGACTACAGGGCATGCCAAAGAGTTGAATCCCAGGCTAATGACAGACGTGCTAGTAAACAGCCACTGGGAGATCTTACACCTCACTAAGACAATGACTTCATCCACTGGTATAAATCTGTCTGTTTTGACAGACTTGCAAAGGAAGTGTGGTTAGCTGGTGGTTATGATGCTGGACCTTTCCCTCAAAGCTTTACCAGAAGAGAATCACTGGAGATTTATTGTCCATCATATACTTTGCCCTCACTTGCCAAAACTCAACTGAAGAAGGCTATGTATGGATGTATGTTTGTATGTATGTTTGTAAGTATGTTTGTATGTATGTGTAATAGAACACTTGTATCTTGTATCGTATCATGCGTATTGCTGCCTCTCTCAGTAATAGATTTGTATAAAAAGACTTATCTGTTTATTTTGTAAAATGTGTGGAATAGGGAACATCAGACTATTGCTCTGACCAAGATTGAAACCCATCATTTCGATAGAATAAGATCAAGTTGAGCCAGGAATAGAAACTTTCAATTCTTTGATTTATTATACTTGACCACCATTTTATAGTTTTTGTGTGTGTGTACAATGGCTTATGTGCAAATGTTTCTGAAGATCATCTCAAATGATGTGCCCTTTCATTTATTTTAAATGTTCTTAAACAGTGTTATATGAATATCATGATGTTTATGTAAAATTTTTCTTTCCATAGTTATCGAACTGGAAGATTTCAATTCGCCGTCTGAAGCTGGGTGCTGATGGTGGAATTCTTGATGAAGAAGATCGCGTTGCTGATGTGATCGAAGACAAAGACCAGGTATATCGACTTGCCGTTACCTGCATGATTTTATGTAATTATGTGATGGGTTGATAATTTCTAACCTTCGTTAAAGTTATGTTTTAACTTTATACACAGGAGAACATTTAAAACAAATCTCTGAGGGTTGAATTTTCATTTAGTTCTGATGATAGGGACAGTTTAACGACACTGTGTGATAGCAGAAATCATTAGCATTGTCCTCCTTTATCCAGCCTTGTGACTAGCACCTCCTGAGTTCTTGCAGTCGCGGAGTTTCGTTCGGGTTTAGTCTATGTGGCATTTATTTATATTAGGACTGTAGACACTAAAGTAATACAGTGACACTTTATAATTTGTTTGATACAAATAGAGAGACCTATGACAGAAACTGAGAAACTGTCTTACTGCAAGCTGGGAGCAAGAGACGGCAGGTCTTGAAAACTATAATTTGTTTGAGGGTTGTACCATGGAATGGAATTTTGTACCTAAGTACACCGTCCCTTTGTCTGTGGTCATTGTGGTCTTGTTTGGATCAGACATTATTTGTTTGAGGAAGGAAGATGATATCTGGATTTTAGATAGGTGTTTGGTTTCATCTGAATAAACTGTCAATTGGCAGCAGATAGCCAAGGAAAGTATAAAGCAGATGACAAGTATAAAGCAGATGACAAGTATAAAGCAGATGACAAGTATAAAGCAGATGACAAGTATAAAGCAGATGACAGGTATAAAGCAGATAACAGGTATAAAGCAGATGACAGGTATAAAGCAGATGACAAGTATTAAGCAGATGACAAGTTGCAGAAGTGAGATACTGGATGAAGAATCAGAAGAATTGCACTTAACTTAGACAGGGAAATGAATTATTTGCACCCTCAAGACAGATTTGTTTCTGGCCCTGATGTTGATGATTACCAGAACTGTAGTGGGTACCATTTTCTGATGGTGAACTGAGGTTAACCATATCTAATCCACCAACTTCTGTAGTGCAAATGTTTACCAGATGGAGAGGGTTGGTCCCTTCTCTCATGAAAAGGTCCATTGATTAACAAGAAGATCATCAGTGACTGACTCCCCATGGCTGGAACAGTATAGGTTTATATCTTGATCTCAGTTTAACAGAGCTGTGTGATGTTTTGTAATCAGCACAGAACCGCTTAAAGAGGCTCTTCAGCTACATATCAGTAAGTAAGTAAGTATTTTATTTAATAAGAACGCCTGTAATTGCACGGCGTGTAATATCATATCAGCTCTGTCCCAATTTTGACTACTTTTATGATTCAATGGGTATCGCAACTGAGTTGCTTTATGAGCCGCATGCTTTTGCAAGATATGTACACACCATGTGTATTGTATCAAATGAACCATTGTAGACTAATTTTTGAAATGCTGAAATGCACAGGGAACCAATTAAAAATGTTTTGACATGTGGCTGGCACCACCTTTCCACAAATGTTACAGACCGGATTTGTTGATGATTCTCATGCATTTTTTTACTCAACAGCTGTAGCTTTCTTGTGTATCATTCTGACCAACTTATTATTTAGCAAGAAGCCTAATTAGTAAGGGAACTTGCTTTCTTCAGATTATTGCAGATTTTGAGGCTTACCAGTTGGATGCTGAGTTGACTGAGGAGGCTGAATCTGCTGCTGATGCAAAAGGCAAAGCCAAGAGTCCAAGTACAGTGTCACTTGCTCTTAATAAGACGGCTGCCCTCTCTGGAGTAAGGTCTTTGCCTGACTTCAGCCAGACAGGGCTGTTGAAGACTGATGTTATCTCACAGCATAGTACTGATTTCAACAGCAGTAAGTTCTTATTCAATTTTTTTAAAGTTGCATAAGTTATGGTGCATGGCTGTATTTCTATTTAAAGTGTATAATGATGTGCAGTCGATTTAACTACTGCAACTCAGTACTTTATGGCCTCCATGAATACACGTATTGCAAGAGTTTTGCTAAGCTACAGCAGGCCACTTAAAATTACTTGTGCAACACACATTGGAGTTGATTGGACAGCTCTGCGCTACAAGCCATTGATGTGAAAACAATACTTCTCATCATTAAAGAATTGAGCCTTAAAGAATCTGCTCCAGGAGGAATTAAGCAGTCAACCAGATGCTTAGTAATGTATATTAGACTTTATTAATTGGATTACAAGTAATTACTTGAATAAACTTTGTCATTAGGTATTGGTACTTTGATACATGCAAAATACTGTTTGTGGATGTTCATTCTATGTTTATTCTATGTTTATTCTATGTTTATTCTATGTTTATTCTATGCTATCTGTAATGTTTCTGCTGTCAGTTTCTATGGTTTCATTTAACCAGAATTCTCTCTAATTTCTAGATTGGATGATGAGCACAAATCCCAGGAACTGTGATATGCTCAATAGTGCTGAGTCAGTTATCAGATCCAACAGGACCAGTCCAGTAAATAATGGAGTCAGTCCACCTTCTGCTCTCACAAGTCATCATCAAACTCAGCGTCATCACCAGCAGCAGCAACAGCATCATCAGGCTCCAGTTATGAAGAAAATTCTCGTATGTGTGTCTGCTACTACTTCTTTCGATACTGCAGTTTCTTGTATCTGATCTTGTTTAATACAACCATGATTAACATCATTTAAGGCTTTTTACGCCACTGGCAAATAGCAGAAGACATGCAGAATTTGAAATTTTGCACAAGTTGCTTCAGTTTTTATTAACTCGTGAAGAAATAAAGTTAAAAAAAGAGAGCCTTTCAGACTGTAAACTGACCTTTGTTTTTTTATATGTGTATTTTTTGTATTATTACTCTGCTTTGCACTGACATGATTGGTTGTAGTAGTGATGAGACTAAGGTCTTGATACAACTGACATAGGAAGCAAATATTCTTCAGCTGGCTTCAATTTTTATGGATCAAGTAAATTTTATAAGTATTTGCTTATTGCCTCTTATAATGGTAAATTTTTCGGATTGTTTAAGTTTCCTATCTTTAGCCATGTTTTACTTTGCTACGGAATTTTCAGAAGAAGCCAAAAGACGATGTTAAGAAAGATGATGTTAGTCATGATGACTCATTCGCGGGTCGCAGCGATTCTGCTGCCTCGTCACCAGATGTCTTTCCATCGTTTGTCCGTGACTCATCTCGAAAGTCTCTCAGCAATCAACTGGTGATGGCTAAGTGGCTTGACGCGCAAGATCGGACAGTAGACACATATGAGGTTCTGTTTTGTTTCAGCTGTTCTTTTTGTACCAGTCAGACCGCAGATAGCACGGCTCAAGAAACATTCAATTACTTTGCACCTTTTAGAACGATTAGATGGTCATGTTTAAGTGCTGTTGATAGGTTTCCAAATGGAACCACTTATAAATTTATCAGCCGGCTGTGCATGAGTTTCCACTGCCCCACACCAGTTCTATGGAATGAACTCCTAAAAGATCTGTGACAGTTGCCTCTGTCTCAGCCTGTTTTTATCTCTGCAGGTTCTCCAATCTTCCTATTGTCTTATGGAGATTATAACTTAATTCTGCAAACTACTGTATCTGATAACCTGATTTCATGCTCCTGTAAACTCTCACACACTATCAATTCTTCTTTGCATGAAATCTCACTGGCTGGACAACATACTGTGGATTTGAAGTAACATTGAAATTGACAATTTATGCAGCCCAGGCTGTTCAGTATTCGTTTTTTGTAGAATGAGGTAGTTTTCTTACACAGTTTTTGTGTGGTTCTTAGAAATTTGGTTGCATACATAATTTATGCAGTGGAAAACGATAGTGGTGATGCTACAATAGCCAAATCCTAATGTCTTGCACATTGGGCCCAATAGTGCATTGCAGAATTTGCTCCATGTCTTGCTGCTGCCACTGGTATTAAATTCTAATCCCTGAAGAAAGAGGTGGATAAAATGCATAATAATTGTTTGAACTCACTTAGTATCTTATTTTTTTAACTTTTGAATTAGAATTTTATCATGATTACTATCTTCGTGTAGAATGAACAGCTGAAGGTGACACATCAAGGTCGACCAAAGAGCGCACATGTGCCATCTAGTGTCAAGGTTACTGCAGGCGACAAGTTGATACTATCTTCACCAGAACCTGCTTCTGTTTGTGGCACAGGATTCATCCATTTAAAGTAACAGTTCTGATTGATCATTGTTATATTTATTCAAAAATAAAATTGCTTAATAAGAAATTCTTGTACTTTCATGTATTGCATTTAAGATATGTTTAGTATATAACCTGTAGTCTATTTTAAAATTTCAGTTTATGTGAAATATGGACAGTTTTAGTGGCCATCTGTATTTGCACAGTTGTTTCAACATCTTTCATATGTTATCACCTTTGAAAGACAACTTGAGATAATTGGTGTTAGAACAAAAAGCAGAATTTTGTTATACGGACAAGTAGCTTCTTTGGTTGGAGATGTTGCATTTTATATTTATACAGCAACTTCTAGTTGCTTTAAGACACTCTGTTGTATTGGTTGTATTGCTCTTAAAATGAATTATTAATGTTTGGGTATTGGTGTGTGCTTGACAATTTGATCTTGTTATTCAGTGGCATACTGATATTTGCTTGACCAAGCTTTTATGTTAATTTTGTGTAAGGAATAGAATTGCGGACAATGGTGAATCTGTTACAAGTGGCTGGAGATCATCCTTCTATGGTACACCGTCTGCTTCTTCGGTCCCTTCCATTCCAGTACCTCAATATATGAGTTTGGACAGACGCAAAAAGGGTCCAGCGCCACAGCCGCCTTCTCCTAAGAATATTGGTGACTCTATGGCGTCTTTCCGTTCGATTCATGTTACACCACCCTATTCCTCATCAACATGTGATAAAACAAAGGACAGCACCAAACCGGAATCATCATTACCTGCAATATTAGTGACCTCGACATCAGTGGAGAATAAAGAAAATGAGATGTCTCGCAGAATATACGAGTCATTACCGTTAGCCAGTGACAATAGTTCGAATATAATTAAGTCTTCTCCGGAAACTAAGTTTTCTGCCGATCAGAAGGCTGTTATTAATAAGCTTTCGCCTAGCAAGAAAGGAGTTCTTGCGCCAACGAACACTCGCCTGATTGGGAGAAAAATTGCCATTCGGCTAAAGAAAGGTATGACTAATGACTTTGTCATTATACTTTTAGTTGGCAACTATTTTTATATGAAATTACTGGCAGACCATCGGGCAGCCCATACATATAAAAAAATAGTGGCCCCACCAGTCACGTGTCATGTATCACATGATTCCATAACATGACTGATTTCATTATCATTGCTAACATGGTGGCCTAACACAGCGATTCCCAACCTGTGGCCCGCGGGCCAAAAGTGGCCCGCCAGGCCTCAAAAAGTGGCCCTCGACCTATAAAAGATTTAAAAAATATACGTTGAAAAAAATGAATATTTGACAGAATAGTTATTTTCTACTATAAATTGTTATAATTATTTTTATGATGTCTGTAAGTGACTTCAAATGTACTATATTGAAGTTCAATTTAACAATTATATATGTTTTAGTACATCTCTAGTCACGAGGTTAGTCTATGTCAATAAACCGCCGCTAATACATAAGTATTCTTTATTGCATAAAATAATTATTTTAACCCTGTGGCCCATCATGTCCTCGTACTAAATAAAAGTGGCCCTTAGTCGAAAAAGGTTGGGAACCACTGGCCTAACAGACAGTTTCATTTGTGCTTGTCAAGCTTTTTAGCTCTGTCGACTTAGGAAATCCCAAGAAACTGTATGACACAAGTAATTTTAGTAATCTTAGAATGGGTTACTTCAGGTAGTACGGTTGCATCCATTAATGATGCTGTCAAGACTATCTTAATTGATCTTAAAATTGTCAGTTTATTAATTTATTAAGTTTTAACTCCAACAGGCTATCAGATCCGATGCAAATTTGTTGAATGTAAACTTTGAAAGTCCTTTGGTGAACTGGTTTTCTGAACCGGTACTGGCAAACAAATGACGTATAACATATTCGGAATTTGAGACTTTGATATATGAAGAAATGGATATATAAATAAAGATAATTACTCATCAATTTTATTTTAAAAATTAATTTGCCATTTCATTTGCTGATATTTATTATGTTTCTTTATGTCTAGGAGCAAATGGTTTGGGCTTCAGCATAACGACACGGGACAACATCGCTGGGAACGAGTGTCCCATCTACGTTAAAAATATTCTACCAGTTGGAGCTGCTGTAGAAGATGGTCGCCTGATAGCGGGTGATAGACTTCTTGAGGTAATTTGGCCAAGTTATGCTATATGGTCTAAGCAAGAGGAAGTCCTGATTCAACAATTGCACAACATTTTATTGTAGGTTCTGTAACTTGAACCATGATGATAGTTTATCATGAGTTTATGGTCGTCTAACCGTGTTTGCAGCTTTAATGGCCAGTTGTTGAGGCTAATTCTTATTAATGCCTAAAGTGTAGGGCTGGTACTGATTAAAACAAATATATTAACAAATTGATTAATTTCCTAAATTTTACTTTGATTAATCGATTAAATTCAATTACCTGGATGTTTCGATATCTGTTGCATAACACATGAAAAACTGTTTTATGTGGAAAAACGTTTTTCCACATGTTAAAGTAAAATTCCAAATAATAAGTAATTTTTTCTTATCTATTAACATCATCATGTTCGCTATATTGTTTACTCAAGAAATGACCATTTGACATAATGTCATAATTATGAAAATTAGTCAAACGTTAAATGTTTTAACAATTAATTAATTGATTAATCATTATGCTCCACAGTCCTGTCTTCTTATTCAGGGATGATTTTCTTCTTTTAGGTGAATGAGATTGAAATGACAGGAAAGACTCAGAATGAGGCTGTCCAGGTTTTGCGCAGTATCCCAGTGAACAGCACTGTCGACATTTTAGTCAGTCGTCAGGTCCAGGCTGAAGATGATGAGCCAGATGAGAACTCTGAAGCGGTCAGTACTACTCACTAACAGTCTGTGTATTTGTAAGCAATTTGAATACAGTTGATCAAATCTAAAAGATGAACATGAATTTCGAAGCCATGAGACAGATTCTTCTCAAGTAAAAGACAGGATTTCATAATGAATATGGTTCTAAGGATTGAATGAAAGAAAATCTTAGCAGATAAAATGGTAGTGTTTGAACAGAGCATAGATTCAAAGACTAGAATCAGAATCCTTGTGTATTGTAACCCAAAATTCAGATTGAGCATAGATTCAAAGGTATGTTTAATTGTATATGTTTATTCGATTAATTGAGAAAAGCAATCTGGCAAAAATGCATCAATTCTAACTTGTGATAATGGATAATAATGTAGTTTGAATTGTAAAATAAGCTAGTAAATATTTGTATATCAGGATCTTGAGACATTTCTTGAGTTTTGAGTTCAGTCTTTCTTTAGAGTCAGAATCCTTACTGTATGGGCCAAATTCAGAATTCGTATTTTTTAACGGCTAGAATCAGAATCTTTGTGATGTTTGAAACCTAGTTTCAGAGTGAGCATAGTTTGAAAGACCAGAGTAAGAGCATACATCCGCCGAGAGCTGTCTCTTGGGGCTGCCTATGCATACATTTTATATATATTATATATGTGTGTGTGTATATATATATATATATATATATATATATATATATATATTTCAAACATATGTATACATTGTTTTGCAGAAAAACTTTGATGCGAACACTGCAGAGACAGAGATTGGTATTGACAAACTGCGCGCAATGCCAGGTGACAACCCATTTAGGAAGGAATTGGTTAGTCCATTGCCTTTGGCTGAAGCTGTTGGCACTGTTAAGAAGATTGTTTCCTCATCAGAAGAGGAACGTGACAGGAATCTGTTGACATTCGACATTCCATTCAGCAACAACCCAATGCTAGGCATCAGTTTTAACATGGCACTGCAAGGCGGGCGAGACCTCGGCATATTTGTACAAAAGGCAACACTAAAGGTAAACAAAATCCTTGCATTAACGATCTAATTATATGGAATGTAATGATTTTGGATGTGATTTTGGATTATCGTACCAGTCCATGGTGCTTGACATACCATATGCTGTCAAATTCCAGATATCGGGTGTGAAACCTTGATTGTGTGCTTGTTAGATGCAAAAATAGCTACTCTCTTACGTACTTTAGTTCTTCCCTACTTTGACTATTAAATGATTATCTTAACTCATTTGGAAGATGTAAGGTTTTTCAGATGCACCATTTTAGATCTGCCAAATAGCCATGTTGCAGCATCTTTGTGAGGTTCTTAAAATGTGCTTTATAAGTGTTCAGATAAGTGTTTGGAATAGAAAACAAATGATGGGAAGGATTGGAGAAGAAACTGCCCTGATAAAGGAATTCATCATCCTTGAGCTTATAATTTCTTAAACTTCTTGGGAGGTTCCTATTTTTGACACTTTGGCTATGTCTTCCAAAAATGTTCTGTGCCTCTAAAATGCAGCACTTGAGGCATCATTTGATGCAAGTTTTGCCTTTATTCACTTTGTACGTACACATGTGACTTTCGTGAAATAGAAATTACAGCATGTGCTTACTGCTTGTCTGTTCAGGATGGGCCACTTCTAGTCAATGATCAGTTGGTCGAAGTGAACGGAATCTCTTTGCGTGGCCTGTCCAACTCAAAGGCGATCCAAATAGTCGGAGATGCACTGAGGCATCAAGTGCCTGGCTCAGACATGCAGTTAGCTGTTTTGCGACCAAAGGCTGCAGAATCTAAATTCTTTGCTTCCTTCAAACTCGATCAGGATACAGGCGCATCTCAATTAGACAAAGAAAAGGCCATGTTATTGATGCAGCAGACATATGATGCGGGACACATACAAAACAATCTGGACTCAGCGGCAGATGACAAGAATCGGACTGCTATGGAAAATGATAAAGCGCCTGAAAAGTCTTCAAATGATTTTAAAGAAATGAATGAAAATGATGTTCAAGTGAGTCAGATCTTTGTCTTGTTTCAAGAATTGCAAGAAATAATTAATTGTGCTATGTGTGCATGTGAATACTTTTTTAGTTAATTCGTTTTATTCATGTTAGATGTCAGGACAGTAGTTGAATGTTAAGAGCAGTGTATAAGATGTCGTTTTATGTACCGCTCATTAATCTTAACTTTTATTCTGTGCAAAAAACTTCAGTTATTTGTCTTTACCAAATGATTATCACTTGTTTTTAGTGCAATTACATATTTTGTTTTCCATTGTATTTTAGATTTATTTTTAAAACTGTCTTTCCTTTGCTTAGAGTTTCCTATAATGAAGAAAGAATTAGGTTTTTTTATGTATTAATTTTGGTGTCGTATGCATTTCTTATGCTATGAAATGATCTTGGTTTGTTCTCGACAGAATGTTGAAGATGAAGTAGGATATACACGTGACTCAGAACTTGCAGACAAGTTGGCCGACCAAAATAGACTCGCAGAACATGTTAATAGAGATTTCATTGCAGATGAAAGGTAAGAGAGCTCACCTTTTCACTTTGTCACCTTGTGCTGTCAGTTCTTTGAACTCTAGCGACCATTATGATCAACTTTCTCCATGTCTTGCTTTCCGGAGTCGCGTCCCCTTAGTTCCTCCAAGTTCATTTCGTTTTGTTTTGTGTAAGAAAGCTAGTTGATCGTATTATTCTGCTGTCCAAAAACATTATCATCTTCAACCTTTAAAAGAAATCTCAGACTAAATGACTATTTTGGCATAAGATATCCAACCACTGCAAATCTAGCAGCATCAATGTTTAACTGACATCTGCTACACTTCGTTTTTAAACCAACTTTTATATATGTTGCAGTTTTGATGATGTCAGTTTGGCACCCGGCTTTGCACGAGAAGGTTTTGGTCGACAGAGTATTTCGGAGAAACGGAAAGGTCATGCTGATCCAAGCAACTTAGACATCTATCAGAAGATAAAGTTAAACAAGATGACTTTTGACTCAGGTGCCAAATTTGTTACATTGTCCAAATATTGTAATACAGGTTGTGTAGCATGATTATTGTGATTATTCTGATTAGAAATATTTGTGGTTCTGGTGTCTATTGCATAACTGATATTGCAACAGGCCCAAGTCATGATCACATCAAAGTGTGACGAGTTGATGGTCTAGGACATTCTGATTCCCTAAGAAAGAGTCAGCATCTGTAGGATCTAATATTTAGGCAACTCCTAGAAAATTTCTCTGTCGTTGTGCAAATGCTGGAATGTGGAATTGCTAATGATGAAATCGATGACAATAACAATGACGAACATGATGACGGTGATAAAGGTTGGTGGGGTGACATTGATAATAATGATTTCAGTGGCAGTCTTGATGATGGTGTTGCTGAGAGTGGGCGATAAGAATTAGTGTTAGTGATTAAAAACTAGTGACACATTGTAGTGATATGTGGATGATTCTGTGTTTCAGGAAGTTGGGATCCTAGGAAGTCAACTTTACACAAAAGTGCAGGTATTTGGATCAGTTCTTTGTGTAGAGGCTGTTTAAAAAATAAAGCTGTTGACTGTGGTAACTAAAACTGCAACACGACTGTTCTGCTACATATCAAGCAGAAACAAGAAAGCCTTGCGTCTTTATTTGACAGTTTATTTCACTCTTTGCTGTTTGTATCTGTAGCAAACAGGAATTGATAATTGCAAAGAATTTTCACACAATGTGTTTCTTCATGACTATTTTACTATTAACTTTTCAGGAAGCAGACGTGAAGATTTGCTGCCAAAGTTCTCTGCAAAGAAGTGTAAATCACTGGAAAACCTGCATGGCTTTGGTCAGCAGATGGAGCTACTAGCAGAGCAGGTGGAAGCAGCACCAGCAGTGCGAGGAAATAATGAAAGCTTTCTTGTCGCTGTTGACAGATCTTATGAATCTCCTGGACACAATCGAACATCCATGTGTAAGTTAGCTTTTTAAAGTGTTTGTTTCATTGTCAAGTTTTGACTGGCTACAGAAGTTTTGCTGCTGAAATTTAGCATAACTGGTTGAGTTTCTTTTGATTTCCTTTGTTTTATTTTCAGGGTTAAAGGTCTCGAGGACTAATTCATGGCCAGTTTATAATTCCTGTATTATTTTAATCACAGCGATTATTAATACTGCAACTGAAAAGCTGGCTTAAGTCAAGTATAAAGCAAAGCTGCCTGTAATGTTTCTGGTGGAATGTGAGGCAGACACTTTAACTGGCAATGGATTAATGGAACAAAAGTTCTGGACAGAACTTGCAATTATTTCTCAGCATATTCTATTACCAGTTATCCTGCTTTGTGAGCAGAAACAACTGTTCATGATGAACTTGTCCTCAGTGATTACGTGAATACCGCTTGCAAGGCTGAAACACACCGCTGTTAGATTACAGGCTGATCTCTCTCCCAATTGACCCTCATGTCACGTACCTAAGTTTTGATTAAGTCTTAGTCGGGCACTTGACGATATTGTGGGTAGCATGCTAGACTTAATGGAGAGGTCAGGGGTTCAAATCTCTGTCAGAGCAGATATTTCTTTTGAGATTTCTGTTGAATCTGCACCCATCGCCAATTCGGCTGCATATAGTACACTGACTGTACACTGTCGGTGGGAAGATTAGACAGCAAGGATGAGGACTGGTCACCCACCCTTAAACCCGCATCATAGGACAGACCACCAATGGTGCGGAGCAGATCTCATACTCAGCCTGACCCAATACTCAGCCCAATTCCTTATTCAGCCAGATTCCACACTCAGCCCAACCCCATACTCAACCCAATCCCATGCTCAGCCAGACTCCCTACCTAGCCCAATCTTATCCTCAGCCTGATCCCTTAGTCCGCTTGATCGCTTATTCAGCCCGATCTTATACTCACATACTTAACCCAATCCCTTACTCAGCTGATCCCATACTCCTCCCAACCCTATACTCAGCCCATGTTACAGGCTAGGTACTTATAGCCAGCCGGCTCTGTTGGCCCAACTGATGTTGTTATGTGCTGTTTTACAGTGGAATCGGATCATGACTCGCTGAGAACTAAAGATAGTATACTGACGTTGAGGAAAGCACCTCTAATTCCAGGCCTTGTGAAAACAGACAAGAAGACCGACATGGAGAAAATCAGAAGCATCATAAAGAAAGGAACGGACATGTTTAGGTCAGAATGGATTTTCAACTCGATTATGGTTAACCTATGATTGGATGGTTGTTGACCAGATTTATTATGAAACTAGATTTCTTCAATTCATTCAATCGTTCATTATGAATATTTATATAATATATCACCTCTTCAGGGCCACTATTCAGGAGTGCTTCTGACCCCAGCATGGCTGAAATGGACAGTTTTGAGGTGAGATTCCATTAACCCTTGAACGACCAGCGTTATTGATCATGCCTTACGTTTTACTATGCGCTGGTCGTTAAAGGGTTAACTGGTTTTTGGTCATTGCTGTCGGTGTCATGTCGTCCTTTGAATCTTGGGCTGTGGCACAGATGATGTGCAGTGTAATAATTCTAAGAATATAAATGTGTTTATGGCAATTTCTCTAGTGATATGGGTAGCATACTACTTCCATGAAGCATTAGGCATATATTGTGTAAGCATGTCTGTGTACGTATTATATTATGGTTGTGAGAAAACTGAACTGTGAATAAAATGTTCAGGTTTTCGAAGCGAAGGAAGAGTGCTACAGACTCAAGAGATGACCCAGAGCTGAGGAGGCAGCTGAACGCTGGTGTGGCTTCCGGGGGATCGAAGAAAGTGGTGGAAAGTGATGCTCTTACTCTGCAGTTGAAGTCAGATACCAGAAGTGGGTGAGTCCCTCTCCCCTGTGTTTGTGCTCGTTGATTATTCAAAATCTTAATGGCTAGTTTTCCAGGTCAGTTGTTGAATGGTATTTACTATTCTGGAATAATGGTCAAGGCATGAATATCAGTCTCTGACAAACCATTATACCAAATATCTTTCAGGTCTTTGCCATTAGATACTGAGTGTTAGCTAGACCAGATGCTCATTATAACATTGCATGCTTTGTTATGGCAAATTTGTTTTACCACTCATTGTGATATGACATGGTGAGGAAATGGATCCTGTAATTAATTCACCCATAGAATATGAACTCATTGTAACAGAATTTCATTATAAGATGGTTCTTGATATGCAGACAATGGCACTTCGGTTCCCATCCAGCCTCACAATTCTCAAACTAGCTAGGTTTCGACTTATGGATATCTTTACAGAAACATGTGAGTATTGCTGTAGCTGTAAGTGTTTCATGTCTTGCAGAATGTCGTCCGCAAATGCAGCTGACTCTGAAGTATGGCAAGGCAGCTGTTGTCCCTCACTTCCAACTGAGCCAAGTGGCGAACTGGAAGTCACCCACTTTGGAGTTGACTGTGTCACAAGAGTGGTAAAGGATGGCTCCGAGTGGATGCGGACGAATGCCGCTGTGGAGAGAAACTCGCCTGGTGACCAGGCGTTGAAACCATCTGCTGAGGGGAAGGTGACTAAGCTTCAGCAGCTGCGAGCCCAGTACCAGCGCTTTCATCGAGAGAGACGAGGCCAATATCCTTTGGACGACATCCAGGATCAGTATGAGAAGCAGCTGCAGGACCAAGAGAGGAACTTGGTCAGTGAGACACGATGCTTTCGGCAGATTTTAATTAAAGCATTTAGATGAATAACAATTAGGCGAATAATAATTAGACGAATATCAATCACATGAATAACAATTAGACGAGTAACTATTAGACGAATAACAGCCAGACAAAATAACAGCCAGACGAATAACTGACAAATAACAATTCGACTAATAACAATTAAACGAATAACAATTAGACGAATAACGATAATAATAGGAAATTAACAATTAGACGAATAACAAAAAACGAATAACAATTATACGACTTAATTTCTATTTGTGATCCTAAACTATCATGTTTAGCACTTGACAAAGTCGAGGCAAATTTATCTGTGCTGCTGAATGTAATGGCACAGCGCTTATGGCAAAGACCGGCCAGGTTCGGTTTGGTTGAGCATTTTCGAGTTTTTGTCGAGATATCTTATATCATATATTTGTGAGAGTATTTTGTGTCACAATATAGACAGTCATTAGACGGTTCATATGTGAGTATGAAATTGTGCCTTTAGGTTGATTTGACCATGGATTTATTTTAGGCATCATCACACCAGTCATTGTCAACGTGGTATTCTTCTGGTCAGCCGTCAGAAGATAGAATGCGTCGAACACAGACAAGGTCTCTCTCTCTCACTATTCCACGTGCGGAACAATTGTATAAAACAGCTTTGTATTATTGCCATTGTTCTTATCATCATATAACACTGTCATTGTCTCATCATCTTTGTAGTCATCTTCATTACGTTACATTACATTACAGCTATTGTAAATTGTTAGCTTATGTTCTCATAATAATATCTGACTCTATATCTTCACTGCTAATCATTTCATAATTATAAGGTATATAATTTATAGTAAGAGCATAAATGCTAGTAATTATGCCAGTTTCTAATATATTTGCCTCCTTTTTTTGTCTGTGGGTTATAGCTTTTTCCAGTTGAATGGCTCTTCTAGCTAAAATAAATGCCATTCAGAAATTTATGTTTTGATATTTATGATATTTTTGTATATTTTAAATTTCCTAATACAGAAACCTTTTTTAAATATTCAACTCTTTATTGCAGATCGAGACCTCAGCCAATATCTGTTCATCCAGAAATTTCCGCTCAGCTCGAATATCCAGAGAATAATTCCGAGTCGTCATATTTAGCACCCAGCTATCCTTATTTTCAAAACTATCACGCAGCATATGTCCATAATCCGTATTATTATACAATTCCCGACGATGGACAGGACTCGTCTGGGATACCTCTGGCAGAACCGGATGTGCAGTACAACGCCAATATGTATGCTAACAGCTTTCACGATTCGAGAGCAATCGCATCAACAGGCCTCCCTCAGAATGGATTAAACCAGCATTACAATCACGAACGACAGAGGTCGTCGCCGATTCCGACCAGCCCCGCAGTTCCATGTTCTGGAGCTGGAGATCGGAGACACAGCTACTCCGAGCGACTGCCGATGGTCTCTGCCTGTCACCTGGAAACTGGTTATGACCAGCTGTCGACCGCTCGAACGCCAGACTATGGCGCAATAGTGTCACAATCATCTCGCGTCTGACATCTTCCACTTTCCAATTCAAAATGTGACCTTTAGAAAATGACAGATGATATGATGCACTCACTCCTTTGAAGCCTGTTGAATTGAACAGGATGTTGGGGTTTGATGATGCTGCAGATGGTAGTGCTGACTGTTCAGACATTCGTGTTGCTCCGCATCATATTTGCCGTTCATGTGATCATCAATCAGAGACCAAGTGTATGTCGAAACAATTCTGTTTGATGGAGTGCCTTGAAATGGAACGGTTCTGTCTGTGAGTGCTTCCAAGAGGGATGGTTCTCCCTGCGAGTGCCTTCAAGTGGAACGGTTCTCTCTGCAAGTGCCTTCCAGTGGAAAGGTTCTCCCTGCGAGTGCCTTCAAGTGGAACGATTCTCTCTGTGTCTTCAAGTGGAACAGTTCTCGCTGTGAGTGCCTTCAAGAGGAACGGTTCTCTCTGCGAGTGCCTTTAAGTGGAATGGTTCTTTCTGCGAATGCTTTCAAGTGGAACGGTTCTCTCTGCGAGTGCCTTCAAGTGGAGCGATTATCTCTGCGAGTGCCTTCAAGTGGGATAGTTCTTTTCCCTCAAGGGTTCCAATAATTCCCATTCACTAGACTTCCATGTGTGTTTATATGGCATTGATCGTTTTATCTTGCTTTGTGCCTATGCAAAGTTTTAAATGTGTAAAGAATGTGATTTGTTATAATTCAGCTGCAATCAAACATATCCGCAAAGACCTCGTTCCTTGTTTAGGTTTTGAATAATCAGTTTAATAAGATTTGTATTGTCCTACGTGATTGTTGTCTTCATATTTTTTCGCATTTGTCGTCGTCTTTTGATATATGATGATGATGGTGATGATTACTGTATCTTGCATTACTTTTCTTATTCTATTAAAATGCTGGTATGTTGCAGTGAGCCTCGTTATATTTTTAAACTGTCAATCATATTGTTACATGGGACACTGCATCATGACTGGTAATATCCGATTTACTTTATTTTTTCGTTTTAAAATGTTTATTTTCAGTACGATTTTGTCTAGAGATGTCATTGTTCTAGCACAGCCATTAATTATCACACAAACATGACATTTTGGTGACTATATGAGATTTTTGCTTTTGCCAAATATGCATGGTACCTGGATGACATTTTTTTGAAGAATGTAAACCAAGCCCAAGAAAATATTGGTGCTAGCACTTTTGACTTAAGGGTTGCTTCATTGAAGTCTGTGAAATCCTGTTACCTTTGTGTTGTGCACACAATGCAACTTGTATTGGCTTTTAAGTGGGCTGCACAAATTGTAGTATAATTATTGTGTTTGAATATTTGTAAAATGCCTCTTGCAGTATGAGCCATTCAGAGGTGTGTGCTCTCAGCATGAGAGCCCCATAGGGAAATAAATATCTTGAAACAGCAGACAGATATGGGAGAGATCCAATCAAAAGCCTGGAGCATAATTATGGGGAAGGTGATTCCATAAAGAGGAACCCACAGTGGGTTATAGACTTTATCTATTATGATTATGCTCATACTTGCCTGAGGAACAAAGAGATCAAGACGGTCTGAGGAGTGGAGTCGATGAAAGTATAGAGCAGAGTGGGTTGAGTGCCTGTCCACGATAAGTTCGGAAGAGATATTATGGCTTGGGCTCGGTAGCAAGATTTTCTAATGGACATGGGAAACCAGTGTGGTTCTTCAGTCATATGGGCTAAAAATGTCACAGTTAAATGTCTGGTTTTCATTGTTGCATTGCATCAGTAGACTGGGTCTCATATAAATAACGTGTTTCATTGCTTGTTCTTTGAAATTAGCAATGCATACTGAAGCTTAGAGTAACATCATAGGTGCCTCAGGGTTGAATTCTTTTTGTATTTTCTTTTTATCTTTTGCATGAAGTGCCATTACTTTCACATGTGCTGTAGAATGGTGCGCTAACTTTATTGCCTTAGACCATTTTCTCGTGCTGATGTTCAGAGTGTTAATTATGGTGGTGTAGTGTTTTTTATCAATGATGAAATTTCTAAAGTTTGTGTTTTATGATTTTGAAAATGATTGAATGTGTGTAAAAGTGATAATTTCAGCTGTAAAAATAATTGCCTGCACAAGATCATGCCATTTTAATTCTGTCTGTGTATGTGTTATGATTATCGAATGATTTCTCAATTGCCATAATTATGTATTCTATCAGTTTTCATCTGGAGAACGGTTATTTTTACTTCAATGACAGCTGCAAATTGGTTTTCTCGTATTTCTATCACCGTTTCAAAAGTATATGCCACATATACAATCAATCAATGACACTTAATATAGTGCCTCTTCAGGAAATCTGCTCAGAGGTGCTCCTGGTCCAACCTAGGCCATATAAGACGAGTTTCAGAGTGGAATAAAAATAGGGTAGAGAGTTCTTAGGTAAGAGTCGAAGATCTAATGGGAGGGAGGCTTTTCCAAGCGGTGATATCATTCGTTGTAATGATAATGGTTATGCTGGGAATAGAATTGTGGACCTTATTGATTTTGGTTAACTTGCTTTGTCTACTCCTGTGAATATGCCTGGATTCAGTGTCATCATAAACTTAGGTATACTTAAGCAAGTATACAGGAGATAGATAGCAGTATAATTTGGTGAGCTTGGGGTGATAGACAAGTTGTGTGATGCACTGACCTCAGTACCTTGGATTCATCATTTGCCAGCTTATGGCCTAAGGTACGTCGGTGATATGAAACTTTATATTCCATCGTGCGATATGGGAGAATTCAGTTGCCTAGAAGTGATCGACCAGGATAATTTGTTATTGGCACTAGTATTGTTTTAGGCATGACTGGTACCTGTGGAAAATTCTAAAGCAGTGAAAATACTGTTCAGAATGGTAAAGCATTGTAGTTGCTGAATGTCGAGACTTCACAGAGTCTCGGCTGCTGAAAGGGCGCCGGAATATTGTTAACATTGATCCTCTGCCAACATTATATAATCCCTATTTTAGCAGTTTAATTTTCATGAATTGTTATATGTGAAGTGTCTTTTTTCATTATTCATCATGCCTCATGTAATGTTTTTTAATTCTTCGTGTTATACTGATGATCTGTGCTTGGTGATAACATTAGATGATAATTTGTAAGAATTCATTTGACGTGGTATGTGATCTACCCATTCAGCTGAAACAACGATTCATATGAATGAGTTAGAAATTGTTTACGATGCAGTCTCAAATTGTGAAGTCAAGGATAGAAATTGGCATTCCGTTATAACATCACACTTTAAGGTGCATTTTTAGAACTATTTAAGAAAATACTTTATTTTATTTCAAGTTCTATATTCCAGAATTAGTTGTTCTGTAAGTTTACAATTCACGACAGCAATATTTGAATGTTTCATTTGCAATGTATGATCTTTTGAGTAAAGTTCAATAAATTGCTGTGCTTAGCTGAGGTAAATTGATTTTCATGCAACAACTTGTAAACCTCATGCTATGGTTTGGTACCAAATATAAATTGTCTTTGAATAAGAGAATGCAACATGCCAACTAAATGCTGAGCACTGAGTCATTGATCGTGAAAGTTGTACAACATTGTCTGATTTTTATATTTTAAAACTGTTTATTCATTTTAAATATGAAGCTGAATGTTGCTTAATGTTTGCCAAAAGTTGTCATTCCAACTCAGAAGTTGTAAGAATAAATTCATTTTCCTCTTTTTGTTTTGCAGTGAAATGGATAAAAGATGAACTGTTGTACAAATGATAAGTTATGCGTGATTACTAGTGTGTTATGGTGTGTGACAATCTAGTGCAGAACAGTAATGTCCCAACTATGTGTGAAATTCAAGAATGAAGTACTGCCAAGCTTCTCTCTAGCTGCTCAGAATTAATTGTTTTCTACCAGATGTAAATAAACAGTGGCTAGATAAATAAACTAAATAAACTATTTTGCAGTTAATCGGAATTTAAAATATAAGCTTCTCTTTATTTTGAGAGACTGAAGTTGCAATTAAAGCCAGAGGCGTCCAGATAGGGTGGGGGGTCCGAAATCAAATGCCTCCAATTTCAGGTGGGGGGAAATCTTGCCTTCCTGGCACTTGGGACCAGGAGTTTGCCTCCATCACTCAGTGGGGATTGACACCTCTGATTCAAGCGGTCCGGTACTTGTAATGAATAGCTATGATATGCTATGTAGACTGACAGTTCATAAAATGGACATAGTAATAAATACTATGTCAATGATTGAGTTTTATCTTATTTAATTCTGATTCTAATTTATACAATTTAGTGTTATGCTGTTGAGGATTTGCAGTAAAGTAATATTTGGTGGTTAATAGAAATTTAAATATGAGCTTATCTTGAATTCAAGCGACTAAAGTTGCAATTCAAGCAGTCAGTTACTTGTAAACGGATGACTTTCATTTGTACATAGGTTCTGAGTTATTTGCAGTTTTACACAAATTGTGAAAATATATTTTAAGACAGAAAGTCAGTGTAAATGTGTATACAAGACAGTTTTGTTCTGTGCACTTCAAAATCGTGGCACTTCATATAGAGCGATTTTCGAGCCATGTTATGTGATATTTTGTTATGTTTATCACAACTTAAAGATTTGATAAGAGATTGTCTTCGTAACTTTGGTGCAGTTCTTTTAGCATATCTTTTATCAGTGGTTTATCATTTGTTGAATTTACGAGCATGTGGTTTATTTTGCTACCATCAGAAAACTGATTTTTTAAATTATGAAGGATTTAAAAGACATTGTAATCTGAAAAAGCCTACCCCCACTAGTTGAGAGTGAATTGTTGCACTAGAGTGAAACATTGAGTGCAAGGTTTTTAAGAAATGCACTATATAAATATTGCAGCAACTTATAAAGCGGTATTGTAAATGGCCAAATACGTCCTGTAGAAAAAATGTTTTCACAAAATTATGAAAGACTTGCTTGTGGTGATACGCAAACGTTCTAATGGATTACATTGTATTTTTTTTTATTCTTCTGTGGGAGCTAGATAAAGAGTATGTGCTGCTCTTGTCTATGAAATCATATTGTTCCTGTTACACTAAAGGAAAGTGTTGCAATATGCAAATCTTATAGAAATCATGTTGAGTTTAGGTAAGGAACTCATCAAAGAACGAAAACTTTGATTTTGAAGAGACTCCAAAGACTTAAGTGTTTGACTACCAGGTCTATAAGAGGACGAAATGGAAAGAAGAGTGGCTGGATGTTGCATTTCATTACGTGAATGCTTCAATGTAATGTCATTTCTTCTTCAGCAATCCCAAAATTCATGATAGGATTTTAAAATGTTGTCAGAATTTAGCAATTTAACGTGTTGGATATGGTTTGGCACGTGGCCATATTAAGTAAGTAAGTAAGTATATTCTTTAATCAGATGTCTGCAAACGCACGACAAGTGCAAATAAAACAGGTACGAACAAAACATCTGTATACATACAACCGCCTTATATTGATACCGCTTTATACAAAAGCACGTCAGCTAATACCCGGCGCTTAACGGGCACTATGTCAAATCCAATCGCAATAGCCAGATATAGCCTACTCGTTTCGTTCCAGTGCAAGTTGAAAGTTGCAAATGAGAGTGTAAGAGGAGAGAGTAGGCGAAAGTTCTCACACCCGCCGTGTAGTTTACGTAGGCCTAATGGTCAGGTTAACAACACAAAACAGCAGCGCCACAGCAAAAAGTTTGACAAATTACACAAGTCTGCATCAGATGAAACGGTAGCGAATAGGCCTGCGATATGCTCAATTATTCGTAATCGTAGAACTTCTAGAGCTTCACTGGAAAGTCAGAAACAGGTCGCCGCTTATTCACGGGTGCTGCGTTGAAAAAGAAGGGTTGTCTAAATAAAGGATAGTCCAGAGGAGGTCAGGGTCCGACTTCCAGCGGGGGTAGGGTAGCTGTTTAGGGCTAGAGTTTGGAGACAGAGAATAGGACGAGTCATCTGCAGAGTATGAGTTTTTGGAGAGATTACGCTTCAGTTTTTGGTGAAACGCTCCAGGGTTGATAATAGATAGATCGGCTGAGGTGAAATAGACAAATAGGTTTTTGGGTAGGTGCGGTGCCGACCCTGCACTTTACTTTTCAGTGGCGCTAGAGAAATACGGAGATGACGATTAGACCTATTACTACGATACGATTGACACCGTTCAAGTTCTCAAAAAAGCTCTTCTTTCTATTAAAATGCGAGAAACCAGTACAAAAGTTCAACTCAGTCTTTTGGACATCGACTTCTGCGTACGCGCACAGAAAATACGCCCACAGTTACCATTTTTGCTACTATAAACAGGCTCACGTGGACGTCATCGAAGCGCACAAAATCCTCCCCCCACTTTTTGAATTTAGCCCCCCCCCCCGAAATTTGAAAAATGGGCGGGGGCACAAATTATCTTAACAAAAATCATCTTTTAAAGCCATTGGAAAAGCATAAAAAAGAACTGATTTGGGGCTGCACATGGGGGGGGGGGCACTGAGCACTAAAACTGGAGGCTTTGCCCCCTCAGTTTTGAAACGGGGGGGGGCAGGTGCCCCCCCCGCTTGTTACACTCCTGGAGACAGCAATTCTCACTCCTGACTTACACTTGTTGTTAGGTTTGTGTCTGTGTTCTTTCAAAGCCCCGGGACCTGTGTGATCTTCCATTGGCCTCTGTAGATAATGCGGGTGAACACTACCACAGAGAGCTGCCTATTCTGCTTAGCAGATGTATCTGGTGAACGAAGAGAAGGAAAAATATTGAACATTTGGACGCCAACCTTCCAGTTCTGTATTCGTATATCTCAGGCCTACTTACTGTATACTGTTCAATTATCGTTCTCCAACTTCTGTCTAAATGTTAAAAATTATTATGGCGACCTCATGATAGTAGGCCTACGATGAGCAGGTGCAATGCTACGCACAACTTAACTGAGTGACCATTCCCAGGTACGCCGAGAGAGTGACCGGGGGTTAGGCAATTGCCCAGGAGCCCAGAGAGTTCTAGTTGACCGCAATGAACTTCCGAAATTAATATAGGCCTAATTAGTTAAACAATATCTATGCTTTTTAAAACATCATGGACCCCTATTACTGACACCAAACTACAATCAGTTTAAACTTCAAGCATCTAAATATCACTGTGCTGAGAGACCCAGGGTGTAGCCTACATATGTGTGTAAGCACCGTAAGGATAAATAATTTTCTTGATATGGTCAGGATATCCTCAACGATGATGATTTCTGTTTTATAAGGGTAAGGTAGAGGAGGTTGGAACGTGTTATGATTTGTCAATGTGGAACGACGCATGGCTTCAATAAATTTGATTTGATTTATTGAGAGATTAGCTAGGTTTTTTTTAACCAGGTGGAGTAATTGCGTGCTGGATGTGGGGAAAGAGCTTGGGGATAAGGATATAGTTACTTGTCATTTACAATATTTGCATAATGATGGCGGTCCACAGATGGAGGATTGCATTCGACGAGCTTGGTCGCATTATTAATGGTGTGATAGGCTACGCAGGCTCATCATGCCAAGATGCAGATATGGGTGAACCTATAAGACGGAGTCTATACCATGGAGGAACGCCACAAGAGCGTTGGACAGATTGAACAGTGACTGGAAGCTTTAATTAAAGAAGGATCTGGAAGAAAAGTAGGACTGCAATAAAAGTAAAGTAGTAGGTCTGCCAGAGAAGCCAAACCATGAAAGAAGGCGACGGTGAAGGAACCTGTGACCGACAGTGTCAAATGCGTCGGAGATGTCAAAGAGACAGAGGCTGGGAACTTGCAGGTGCATGGCGTACATACGGAAGTGACCAGATTATTTACCTTTTTATTTACCCTTGTCTATCCTCCTTAGACCGTCTTTCTGTCTCTTCGGACTGACCTTTTGGATTTGACCTGATTTCGAATTTGTTTTGGTGCACCGTCGGTTGATGCCCTGTGCATTATTATGGCGCGCTATAGAAGTTTTTTAGTCATAGTCATAGACATATATTGTGCAGAGAGGCAAGTAAAGTTTATGTGGAGTGGTGTTGTGTGAAACCAGATTGGTAGGAATTGAGTAGTGAGTTGTAACTTGAGAGATGGGTTTAGTTTAGCCGGGCGACGATGAGGCATTCATGCAGCTAACATTCTTAGAAAGGATAAGATTGGATATTCATTGGTCAGTAATTAGAAATGCTTTCCTGGTCGAATTTGTTGTCTTGTAAAAGAGGAAAGAGTGCTTGAAAACCATTGGGAAATTGCCAGCAGAAAGTGAGAAGTTGATAATTTTGTTGATTACAGGAACGAACACGAAGGCACGGTCTTCTAGAAGAGAGGTGGGCATACATGTATCTAGTTTCATTGCTTGCTGAGAAGAGAGTGTAGGAGGAGTGACCTTTCGGTTTCAGAGGAGGAAGAGGGAATTGGGAGCGATGACTGAGCGGCAGGAGAAGTAGGGTTCGTAGGGAGGAGTCGATTGACAACACATGTCAGCGGCATAAAATCTCTGTGGTCATAGAACTGTAATTCTTATACATAAAATTATACAGAGGCCTATATTTACATAATTTATATCATTATATACATATACATATTTAGGGCCTATATTTTATAGTCGTCTTAAAACTGTCCTGTTTCATCCGGGGCGCTACATAAATATTTGTAACGGAACGGGGCCTATTCGACAGTGACCAGGATGACGACTTGCAGCCCCGTCCGATATGGGGGTAGTTCGAGTTGCAGTCCGCTGAGTAAGGCTTCAGTGGTTTGCTGAAGACTAACCATCTAAGGTTTAAATAGCTCCTTTCTGGATGACGCTTGGAATAAGACACGCTTGTTCGATAATCCTCTTTTAATGTACAACGAAAAACAATACTTTTGTAGCGCCCATTCGGAAACAGTCCGTATCTCACTCCCTCAATACGCCCTACGTCGATAACTAACGAGTAATTGCAACGCTACGTCAATGGCTGACGGCGACTATCGCAAATCTACGACGACTATATCCACGACGACTATATCCACGACGACTATATCCACGACGACTATATCCACGATGACTATCGCAAAGCAACGACGACTATTCGTGCTTCCTAGGAGCCGAGACTGCAAGGCCGAAGCCGAATCTACAAGGCTCCCCGATGACGATCTCCAGACGACGACCACGATTCCCAGACGACGACGACGATCATCCAGGCGAACTCTTTTTATACTAATTTGCTGTAGATAGTAGATGATACACAGTAGATAGGAGACAGTAGACAGTAGAGACTACATAGTAGATAGTAGATAATACACAGTAGATAGGACACAGTAGATAGTAGATATCTACAGTAGATAGACTACAGTAGATGGTAGATAGACTACAGTAGATAGTAGATAAGCGTATACAACAGGTGGATACCACCGTAGAAAGAACACAGTAGACAGGTGTACACAACAGGCAGACACTACAGCAGGCCGACACTAGGTAAGCGTACCTTTGAACCGTTACATATTCATAGGCCTAATGAATGAATCTTCGTAAAATGAATATAAAATATATATTATTGGCGCTATCAATGTACAAATATGACCTAAAATAAGTCCTTTACACAGTATAGTATAATTTCCGTCGCCATGGTAATCTTCCGTTGCAGTAGACATAGGCCTAGGCCTCCTAATGGCTCAGTGGTCTAGAGTGGTAGCATGTGAAAATGTTGGCGATTGATTTATGTTATCTCCTTTTCACGACCCAGGAATTAACCTGTGCTTGTAAGATAGAGAGTCACTTAATGTTCTGTTCCAGCACTACAATGGGCTCACTTGTTTTCACGTACTATATCTAGAAGCAGAGGTGTAGGTTATAGTATACGTGTATATAGGCCTACTTTATAAATACTTATACTTCAGCATATGATAGGCCTAGGCTACATCATTTCCAAGTGCTTGACAATTACTTTTACGTGTTGCCCAAGAACTTGAAGCTATGGTTGCAATCGAACCAGCTTAGTGATATAATTGTAATGATCAGAGTGCTGTAAAAATTCAGTATGCATATATATATATATATATAGGCCTATGTTTCAAGTTTAAATATGTTCAAGCCTGCTGAGGTATTGTGCAGAGGAAGAAGGTGTCCTTACATTTATCTTTAATTTTTATTTTGGATTTCCAGCAGTGTAATAGATTATGCTGTTATTGCAGGGTTTTTTTCAGAATAAGGTTCAGAAAGAGCCGTGTTTAATGTTTCATGTACTTCATCAATGGTACCCTACTCTTACTCGCTCTTGCTACTCAAGGTCTAGTAAGTCTAGCCTTGCTCGCACGTGAGTACTTGATACGCACTCGTGTACTTTTATAACAATTCTTGCAACTCAAGTATTCTTACTTGAACTTGTTACTAATGAACACTTATTGGTGCTTGCTTCTCAAGCATTTATGTTTGTACTCTGAGTACTACAACCACATCTGCTTCGAAGTGACGAGTTATTAAGCTGTCTTTAGCGTCACTTCAGTGACTCCGTAGGTTACTTCTGCTGCCGAAAGTTCCTGTAACGTTCCCTGCCTGGCTTATCCCGTCGACCATGCATTTGGTCTGACAGCGCCATCGAAAGGTTTCCCATCCAACCCATTTCCTCCCGGCCGCGTTTTTCCTGCGTCTGCCTGGACACCATCATCTGATAAGAGCACAGGGTTCCAGTGACTGGTCTTAATTTCCTGCTGTTTCTGCTGCTCCTGCCGTTTGTAGCAGCAACCGTACATTACGTTGAGCAACTGATGCAAATTCAACGACACTGCAAAACTGACTGCGTTTGCGTGCCTGGCTGTGTGTGTGATTGTGTGTGTGTAGGTGTGTGTGTGTGTGTGTGGGTGTGTATGTGCGTGTGTGTAGGTGTGCGTGTGTGTCGGTATGTGTGTGTGTGTGTGTGCGCGCGTGCGTTCGTATCTGACTGAGTGTGTCGACTTTAAAAGAGTTTCCATTCGTCCGTCCGTCCGTCTTACTGACTGTAAGTAACCGAACGGTCTGACTGGCTCACTTTGGCGCAAGACTTATTGTAGCCAGGACTAATCTCAACTGTAGACCTGTGAGGGCACACGGAGGGTGAGAGGGATGAAGGAAGGGAAGAACGGAGGAAATGAGTGAGACAGAGAGGAAACGAAGGAGGTAGTGAAAGAGGAACGGCGAGAGGGGCTGAGCAGCGTTTGAGTAGAGCTAACGATGCAGAGTCAGGCCCCCAGATGGTTGTTCTGCAGTCCGTTGGTTGGTTGGTTGGCGCGTTGATGTGACGCATGATGCAGAGGTTGTGGTTGGGGCGGCTGCAGATAGGATGCAGCTTTGTCTAGAGTCTACTACTGGCAGGCGGTCTTACACGGACACTTGTTAATACCAAAGTTTAGTAGAGGCCTATGATCCGTCGTACACGCCTCTAGGCCTACACCACGCACGGACCAAGCACCAGTTCGATGTAGGACGATAGCAGCGTGTTGGCCACCGGCTCCGAAGGCTGTAATTCTGATGCGTAAGTACACTTGTTAAGATACGCAATTCTTGTATTTATATGTAGGCCTATACCATAGAGCCTACTTGTAACCTATTAAGAGATCGTCTGCGTCATAGACGATAGGCTGCGCTTCGGTTAATAGTCAACTCAAACACTTCTGTGAGTCATTTTAATTTGACCAAGTTGTCAATAAAATGATCAGCATGCAACTTGTTAACTATTTCCGGTTTTGAATTGTGACATTCTCGGTTTTTTCTTATTATCGATAATTAAAGAAATAAAAAATCGCCAGCACGACAGCAATTCAAACCGGAAATGGTTTATACTCACAACTATGCCTACTCTACTTCTCAAGATCCAGCAAGAGTGCCCTGGACGAAGTAGATTACCATGTCATTGGAATGAGCTCTTGGAGATAAGAAATGGTCGTATAAACCGCATAAAACTGATACTTTCCACACTCAACTGAACACTGAACTCTTCAAGTTATCCTATCCAGATTCCACTCCTACACCACCATACGACCATCATCACCGATTACCACCGTAGCACCATGCTGTCTCTCTGACTTGACCTCTCCGGACTTTGACCTGACACCGAAACATGTACACATGTACAGCAGCTTGACTAGTGCGGACCTGATTTGATATAACGCCGGTTATAAACAGTGGTCTCTGACCCAGCTCTCGTGGGCGCTGAGAAATCGTCGAGGATTTACGTTACATTACAATGGGACTAAGACCTAGATTTGGTTACAACGTTAATTGCTGTTAAAAATCTAACTGTGCTGTGGGCTTGGGTAATTTAACTGCTGAGTATAGGATCCGTCGTACTGGCTTATTGAAGACCAAGCGCAGTGCACCAGCTTATTCACGAGCGCTGCATCAACTCAGAGGTAGTCCGTGCTAAAACGACAATTGGTCTATGTATGGAATTTAGATGCGGTCGTCCACATTTTACTCCTTCCATTTTCTCATTTGGGCGATCCTCATTCGCTTTCTCCCATTGGAGTATGTCCTTAGGCCAAAGCGTAAGCCAATTTGTGTGACTGCCAACCTCCGTAGGCCCACACATCGCCAGATTGGTTTCATGCAATGGCCGTCTGTTGGACTGTTTCGTTAGCATCTTGAAAACCTCCTCTTACCTGGTAATTGGTGAAATGGGTGCATGCATTGCAAACAGCGTCCTCAAAATAAAGTAGCCTACATGTATATTGATGTTTACATGGTTACGACAGTTTAATCTCAATATATTCGTTACGTTGGTATCTGTCTGAAACGTTAACGTATGCAGTTTTCCTAGCCAAAGTCGCTATCGGAATCGATACTACCGGACCATGTTTGTCTGAAACATTTTATTTAATTGCAAAGAATAGAGTGAAAACTTCTAAACCAGTCAAGTACACTTAATGCTAGGTCAAGTAGACCCTGTAGTTTAAATAATTCTACTGACAATAAGTGACAGTGTTAACTTTAAGAAACCGCAAAATAATGCGTTTTTGTAGGCCTACGAGCAAAGTACGAGTAACATTTTGATGTTTTCATCAGATGGTGGGATAACAGTCAGGGATCGCGATGCAGTCGATACCGTCTGAACAGCGATAGTTGGCTGCAGAATAAACGGATCTGGTTCAAAGCATCTGATACCAAGTGATAAGGTCAATATGGCCTACAAGGCTGCTGCACGTAGGCCCTACATGTATGTATGCGGACCAGAGCACACTTCGCTGTCATACACAACCAGCAGATCAGCTGGGATGTCGTATGGTTTCACAACATGGGATATGAAGACCTCGGCCTTCTGAATACAGTATAGGCTAAATGCATCATCTGCATAGGCCCACGTAGGCTAAGAGGTTGCTAAATGTTAACTGTGAACAACACAGACGCCTACGTTATCTGGGCGCTGTCCTCAGATCTTTAAAGGAACACGATCTTTCCTCTTCTATTGTATAGTAGGCCTAACCTTAATGTTTATGTTTAGTGCCACTGTGAGATGCTGCAAAAGGCGCTGCATAAATATCCAACTGCATAAATTAGTAGCAACAGCAACGTAACAACACGACTGCAGTATGCGTTTGCAATATCGTAGCTTACACGTTTAATTCAGTAACTAGTAATATATTAATATCGGTCGGCATTAACAACACAAAGATGGGAATAAAATAAAGTGGAAAGAAGGCTGGTGAATTAACTTCGATTTGATGATGACATTGACACCCTCACAAGAAGCGTAATCGTTATCGTAGTCGTATTCGTAATCGTAATCTCCAAACTTCTTATAAGGCGCGACTTGAAAGCCTTGGACTACAAGATATCGCGAAGCAAATAGAGAAAAATAGCAGAAGATTCTGGATAATAATCAACGCAGATCAAACATAAGCAAAGGACGAAAGAGACAACAATAATTATCAACATCCAAGCAGAAGATAATTGTATTATTGAGCAATCAGTTGAACAATAAATTATTCGTCTATCTAGGATGGTTAATGATCGTAGCTGGCAGCAGCTAAAATAGGCCTAGAAAGGAGAATTGGATGTGCATCAAAGGCATTTGGATAGATGAAGAGGATCTGGTGAAGCAGCTGCTATAGAAATTTATAAAATGAGGACAATATACACAAGACGTACGATGATACAACCAATTTATAATTGGATTCTGAATGTTGGACAAAGCTGAAGATGTATAGACCTAGATGAGAAAAGAATTCATAAAAACAGAAATGAGTTGTCTGCTGAAGATCGCAGGCGTTACAGGACAATGAAGAAAATAAGAATTATGACAGAGAAAATCATTAGGTAACCAGATAGCTCCGGTAGACAGATCGTTCAACGAAGACTGGTTTTAACATGTAGAGAGAGAATGACATTTGAACATCACTGGTTCAAGATTCGAAGGAAATGAAACAACGGGCACTGGTTAGATGATAATGACAGAAATCAAGGCATACCATCACTTAGACTAACACTAGGGGGAGGCCCGGGGAGCAGTGGACACTTGGCAAATGATCCTGTAGGATAATGGGGATCATTCACTCGTAAAAATCGTCGCCTAAAAGTTGACATCTGAAACTGATGCTGCTGCTGTTGTCAATGAAGATGATGATGATGCTGATGATGGTGATGATGATGATGATGATGACGATGACGACGACGATGATGATGATGATACAGTCAGAGATTCGAGTTCACGTGGGTTGCATTCTGCAGAGGACAGAAACATTGGTAAAGGCGACGGCGGGTTTATCTCGTAAAGATAACCACTTTTCCATCGCCAATAACACAGGCATGCATCGGAAATGAGTGTCTGCAGGGTCTGTAATAGTCAGCATTTCCGTCTGCTTAGTGCTTATAATTATACCCCGATGTTTGACCCTTTCACCGCCTGACTCTACTTCGCTTCACTCGCAGAAGGAAATAATCTTCGACATCAAAACGGCTCTCAGATGTCATGGCCATAAATCCACTCAGCACCGATTCTACGTTTAAACAGCTAAGAGTATCTTGTCAGTCAACTGCATCAAGTTACATATTTCACCTCGTCCGATCGCATCTAACTTTTACAAGTCGTATAGGCCCTACTGAGCCAATGTGGCAGTATTTCTCTATATTCAGAAAGCCTTATGTCTGAATCCGACTGTAATACTTCCTAATTAATTATCAGTTATTCCCTAAGCAGATAATGAGCAACAGAATTTTACTTGAGGTGTGATATACCAATGAGATCCAAGTCTGAAAGCCATTAAGAGCCGACCAATGGTAGACCATGAATTCCTATGTAGTACGGCCTATGGTTAACATATCGGAGTCCATGTGATACATCTACTGTTAAACAACGTGCAGCTGCCATATTTCGGTCCAGACAGGTTAGGCTATACACTGGCGTCAATGAGTCCTGAAGTGCTCTCAAATTTTATAAAACGGTTGGGTTGAGTCGGTTGACGACCAAATTTCAACCACGATCATATTACTTGATATTTATAATAATTTTATTAGGTAACAGTTCAAGATCATTTACATCGTTTGGTTGGCTAATTGGTTATTATTTCGTTGGTTGATAGAACTATTCATTTATTCATTCATTCATTCACACACTCACTCACTCATTCATTCATTTATTCATTCATTCATTCGTTCATTCATTCAATCATTTATATAGAACATTTATTTTGCGCACATTCATTAAAACTGCTCAACACATTATCATGCTTGTATCGTTGACAAATCGTTTGATTGAGACGGACCAATGACGGTCGTCTTAGCTATAGGGATTCAACTTTACATGAAGTTTATGAACACACTTCCACCGTTGTTGGGCTGGCAGCTTCTCTCAGGCATCATATGAAAAGGCGCTATATAGAAATGCTGTCAATGAATGAACTAGTGAATGAGCTGACTGATGTCATTGGTGAAATCAGTCAGCTCTGATGTCACCAATGACATCATTTCTGCCCATAGGTGATCGATCTGTCGCTAAGAGGCGATGGGTGGCTGTCAATCATCCAACTATCTTCGAGTTCCTCACGAGAAGAGATTCCGTCGAGCGATCAAGCTCTACGAGGTCGTCGAAGTCGAGTCTCTCGTCAACGTCGTCAATCGCAACAGATGTTTCGAGTCCGGCGAATCGCCCTTGACCTTGGCCGCCCAGGAAGGTCATGAAGCCGTCGTCGAAGCGCTCATCCGCGGCGGGGCAGACGTCAATCGACTGGACCGGAACGGACGCGGTCCGCTGCACATAGCGGTCCAGATCAACGACCTAGAGACGGTTGAGGTTCTGTTGAAGGGGTCCGCCGATCCTAACAGAGCGGATCGAAGCAACCAGACTCCGGTCCATGTTGCCTGCGAGCGAGGCCACCGAGCAATCCTAGAGAGACTGCTGGAGGCTGGAGCGAATCCCAACGCACATGGAGAGGACGGATCCGCCTCACCTCTGACCCTGGCCTCGTCCAGAGGTCACTCCGACTGCGTCAAACTCCTACTCAAGCACGGAGCAGATCCGAACGTCCGTGACACCTCTGGGGAATCCCCGCTTCGGATCGCCGTATCCAATGGCGACGCCATCAGCACCAAGGCACTCCTTGAACACGGTACGCTGAAGGAAAAGGAGACCGCCGGTTCTGATGACCTCGTTGCGTTGGCCGCCCTCTCCGGTCGCCCAGAGGTACTCGAGGCCATCATCGCCTCCGGATGTGATGTCAGTAGCCCGGAAAACGTCAATGAAATTCCTCCGGCCTTGATCATTGCAACGGCCGTCCAATCGGTCGATTGCGTGGCGCTCCTGCTTCGCTCCGGTTCGAATCCGAACGCCAAGGACAAAGTGGGACAGACGCCGCTCCACATAGCCGTCATGAGCGTGGCCGATGTGCTGAAGCAGCCCTTCTATCTGAGGTACTTCTCGAACCTCTATCGACAGTACTCCAAGTACGACGTTCAAGAACCAAATGCCGAGAACTGCATCAAATGCGCCACTCATCTGATCCAGTCGGGTTCAGACGTATCCATCGTCTGGAACAAATTCATCCAGGTCTTTCCAAGCGGTGACTCCATCAGCTTCGAGCAGATGGTCCTCTGCGAGGTTCTCACCCAGGCTTATGGGTTCGTCGACCTTTCGAACCGGAAGCTGCGATACTTCGTCAAAAACCTGCTGAACCTTCGCGAGCTCGGCCTCGTGCGACTCTTGTACTCTGCCGGCGTTGAGCCCGACTGGGCCGATCAGAGTGTGCTGGCGATGAGCTGGGACGAAGCGGACAAGGCGATGTTTCGCTACATCAAGGGAATGTGCGCGAACCCGCGCCGACTGAAAGATCTCTGTCGCCAGCGACTGAGGCGACATCTCTCCTGGAACGTCCTCTACCTCGCAGGTCGACTTCCGCTGATCACCGATCAGCTCAGAGACTACGTCTGCATCATCGACACGGACTGCTACAGTGACGTTTATATGACGTCACAGGAGTGACAGCTACGACGCTATCAAACAAGGAGGTTAGGGTGGTCGGTGGTTAGAGACCCAACCATGGTATACGATGTTGTTTGTATACATAAAACAAGTGCGGTCGATTGCCATTAAATCGTCACTATTATCATATTACATATCCAACAGCCGAAAGAAATGTTCGACGATGATGATAGCCTAATTATTAAAGTTCGTATGGAGCTTGTATATTGCTGTACTGCTCATGGCTATGCCTACTAGGCTGAAAGATTGTGTTCAGTAAAAACCCCTATACATGTGCATGAGATGGTGAGATCATAGACTAAGGACTTAGCGGTCACTGGTCCATTCTAGTTTTCAGTCTTATGTCAAAGATTTCACATTTAGATTTCTACATTTCACTGGAACGAGGATACTTTCAGCCTCAAAATGACACCATAATTATTGTTTTAACGTGTTCCTAGTCAGAGTAAATGCACACAAATTAAGAGTACTGTCTTATTAGTACCATTAAGCAGGGACGTGCTTTGGGGTGGGGCGGGGCAGATTTAGATTATAATGCGTGCAAATTTTCACACAATAATTTTTGTTTTAAAGCCACGCTCTATAGAAGCTGTCAGAAGCGAAGAGTCAATGACTTCTTCAATAAAGATCTGCAATTATTTTCAATTAATTTTTCGTTTTCAAGTAGCATTCTGAAATATCAGATTTTTGCATATAGAAAGATCAATACAAAAAACAATACAAAAGCTAAGAATTTAAATACCACTGAACCCTAGGATGTGTACTACTGTGTAGGGCCTATTTTTACGTAGGCCCATAATGGATATGTATAATATAGGGATTATAGGCTATTGAAATCATACACAGACACCCATAGTATGGGTAATCGCAATTGCTAAACTGTATCCTAGCAAGAGTTCAAATCGTCCTATTCAAGCAATAATTCATCATAGATTTTCAACGGAAGATTGCACCGTAGGCAGAATGGGTCAGGTCGGTTGCAGGTCTAATTGGAAAGGTCATTCATGCAGGTATACAGACAATGAATGAATGAATTGATGAATTGACTGGTCAATGAACATATGGATGAACGAATGGATGAACGAATGAATGGATGAATGAATAAAAGGATGAATCAAGGAAGCAATAAACGAATGAATGAATGAATGAATGAATGAACGAACAACTGGATGAATGAATGACTGAATGAATGAATGAACGAATGAATCAATCAATCAATAAATCGATGAATTGATGAATTGACTGGTCAATGAACGAATGGATGAACGAATGAATGGATGAATGAATAAAAGGATGCATGAATGGGTAAATAAATGAATAAAAGGATGCATGAATGGGTGGATAAATGAATTGATGAACGATGAATCAGTGAAGCAATAAACGAATGAATGAATGAATGGATGAATGAATGACTAAATGAATGAATGAATGAATGAATGAACGAACAACTGGATGAACAACTGGATGAATGAATGAATAGTGAGTAGAGAGTGAGTGATTGAGGATCAGAGGAATACAGTCTGCAGTTAAGACAAGCTTAGTGGTAGAGGAGAGGATAAAACTAAAGATGATCAGAGTCCGTGAAATAAAACATCTAAGGAAACAATATCGGTGTGAATGATGACGATCAATGCAGGCCATGATGCCAGTGCAGGGTCGTGTAATATGGTAGAGATATTGGGCTTCTGATTACATAAAAAAAGCCCAACGACCCCAAGGCAAGGCAAGGCGACGGATGTATACAGCGCGTGCAATCGGCTGCTTCAGCCAAATACAAGTCTGGAGGCTTTTATCACTTTTAAATAGACGAAACATAGGATTACGCCACACGCATAGAATTTGATCTAAGTTTGCAGATGCTTATACATTACTTTGGAAAATCAAAGTTAAGGCATAGTATAAGGCATAGGCTTATATATATACACTCAAGCTGGAAGAACAAGTTTTTGTAGCAACAGAATAACATTGAAGAAGCCTGCACTAACTGTTCAACATGCAACTAATTCGAGTAGGCCGACCTATACTGGTGTCATGAAAACTGACCGTATAGTCTTCGACCGTGCTCAAAATTAATGCAATGAATTGGTCTGATAATATTCTTCATCGCTGACCCTGTGAATGGTCGACAGTCTCGACACGCCATTTAAGATCCCTCTGTATAGAGATCGTGCTAGCCAGAGACTCGAATCTCTTAAACATTTAAGCCGCCATCATCGTGCGAATCGGCGTTCACACAGATAGAGACGTGTAGGGGGCCTACGTACGCTCGATCTAACCAATGTATTGCTAACCGGTCCATGCAGTATGTCCTATACAGAGCCTTCTATTACTGGTATATATATATATATTCATACTATCACTTACTGACTGGCTTACTTACTTACTTACTTACTTACTTACTTACTTACACGGACCCATTACATGTAAGTGAAACCTGATATGAAGTCCATATAATGTCAAATCAGCTTCAAGTATCCTACATTATTACTGTTATAACATTTATTACACGACGTTGATGCTTTTGGTAGGACTGCTCGAGGCAGTAATAACACGACTTTTTAAAGTGAGTCTATGCCTACTGTTCCAGTTTTAAGCGAAAGACCTGATAAGACAGCCGCATAAAATAGCCTACGGTACCATGTATACATGTATGAGTCAGAATGCTACCGAATGTCCTGGGGTGGCTGTTCAAAAGAGGTGGAGCAACGATTTTAAGAGGGAGATGCGGTAAACGTGGTCTGAGCTAGTAAGCTGCTGCCAAGTCTAAGATAAAACGACAGAATTCTTTGTCAGAGGTGGCTGTAGGATTGTTTTCAAATGACGAAGTTAGAGTAGCAGAGAGTTAACCTAACTGAGAAGAGAGTTATCATGAAAAAAGTCGTATCTTTCTCAGGCAGTTGTGTTCCCTTTGCGCACACAGGGCACACAATCTGTAAGCCCATGCAACGTGAGCAACTATAGGTTGTGTCCTCCGTTTGCTGCTGATAATAGCCTTTAAATAGTCTGACATAATTATAAGCTTACTCGTACGCTAGTTATTTCAGATGGAAGCTGGGAATATAACAACTAGATCAACGATGGCCCGATGGCACAGGAAATGAGCATAGATCTAGTTTAAGATAATAATTAATAGTTAGACTAACCCAACATGGGTGGCTCGATTGGACTATGCTGCATGTCCTCTAAAATATCCGTTACAAACAACGTGTAGGTCTGAGCCAGACAAAATCAATCCACATCCGACCTTTAAGCTTAGGCCATCTGTACTTAATCAGAAGCTTTTGAAAAATAACTGCAACGCTGTTGCTCTTACTCATTCTTCTCTGCATCCAACCATTGTGCATTCCCCTATGACGACTTTCCCCCCTCTGTGGCGTCATCATGGCCATCAGCCAGAGCTCCTTTTTTTTATTGAATTGATTCACGTTTTAGGAATGTATCTGCTGTAGAATCATGTAAACATAGCCTAAATTTGTTATAAATTAAATGCGGTAGATATTCATGCAGAAATTGCCAAAAAGATACAAGAGAAATCACAATTAAGCGCCGACGACTTAGACATAGAATGTCATGTGTGCATCGGTGTTAGGCCTACTATCCATGTAAACCTAATTTTCCGAATAGTGAGCAACCGTTTAAGCCTTAAGGGTTAAGAGGCGTTAATGCTCTAACGGAATTCCTTGAGTTCGCTCGCAAAATGACGTGCAGATCGACGAAATCAACTGCCACTGGATAAAGAGGCAATGATTCCACGAAATTCCACGAGGAGAATCCTCCAATATGACACGCATGGAGGGGCGGGAATAACTATGCAAGCATCATATACAATTCTTTTTAGACATCTGATACTTATAGTCTGCCGTTAGCTCTTTAGCAAATGTTCCCTAAGTTGTTTTGTATTACTAAAATATAAGATGCATGGTGATTATTGAATAATATATTGATGATTATTTTAGCCACTCAGGAATTTATAATTTTTGAATTTTTTAAATGCGAAAGTCGACAAAACTGAGTGGTTCCATACACGATGATTGAAAATAATAATTGTAACTGATTACTTTATGTCACAATTAGTTTAGCTAATACATACATACATACATAAATACATACATACATACATACAGAGAGACATACATACATACATACATACATACATACATACATACATACATACATACATACATCGTTTATTGTTATCCAACTAGGTTCAACTCGGCCACATAATAAAGTACAAACATGTGGCTTCGTAGCAATAGAAGCAAAAATTCGCTAAAGGAGGAATAACAAAACACAACTTAAGAAGAAGAACGATGGATAACATGGACGGCCCAATGGACTCAGAAAGGAATATCCTGCTAGAGGGAACCAAAAGAAATATTGCAAAATACTTGTGATCGCTAGGCCTAGATGGCCCCAGAAAGCGACTACTTTACAGAGGTTATATAAATGTTGAAGTATAGGTAATGCTACTGATCAGATCAAACCATTTTTATGAGGAATTTTTTGAGGAATCAATCAAAGACAATCAAAGTCAAAACAAAACAATTGAACCGTAAACGACAGAGCGGATGTTGAATCTGTGATGCTCAGCAATCCAAAAAGAGACATGTCCCGTTGACTGGGCTATGGATTCCCTTTTACAAATTGGATGGTTAGATCTTTAAATAGTGCATTTGGTGATCAAATGCAAGTGAAGATGAAATGGGAATCAAGACTAGGATCATGTCCACATTCTACAACACAAATTCAATCCTCCCAGCCCTCGTAACTCCGTCAGATGTTTACGGTCCAACCGTCCAATCGACCAACCACCTAGTTCAATCGTCTCCTCCTCCACCCTAGCACTGCTTAAAGCCCTTCCTTCACTTCACCACCAAAATGTCCAAAAATCGCTCCACAGCCATAGCTCACCCACCTCTTCCGAATAAGCCCCCCTCTCTGATTTATTCAACTCATCAAAGCCTCGCCTCTTGTTATCCCCCCTACACGGGCCTACAGGTATTTCAATCAAAACCTAGATCACTGTTTTTTCACAAATCCTGTCTTGATCCCTCCCCCAACCTTCCTCGTCATTTCATCTCTAAACACCATCCACCTTCTCCGTCTGCCTCTATAAATTATACCCTCCACCTATCGATTCTGCCTTGATTAAGCGCTTTTGCATAGGCTGGTTCCCGCAACCTCGCTCTTTTCAGCCCTGTAGACATTTTGAGTTTACCATTACGATAATGCTGAGAGGCAGAGGCTGTAAATCTCTGATGCAAAATATCCTCCGATATAATTATAATACTATTAAGCTGTTTGCGAGTAGAACTAAAGACCTGATATTCTCTCCATCAACCAAAGCTGCAGTCAAATGAACATGTGGCAAGGTCATTGAATCGCATTGGCCACGTGATCGGGACGTCAAAGAAATTGATTCCAATTGAAATTCAACCGCAGACGTTGTCCGGAGATAGAGAGACGAACGTTGATCATCCACTACATCAATCTGTTGCTGCGAAGGAGGAGGACGAGGAGGAGGAGGAACGAGAGGAGGAGTAGATGGCGCAAGAGGAGGAGACGAAGGTGGAGCAAGAGGAGGAGGGAATCTAGGTCCATCGACTGGCAGAATTGTAAACAACCGGGAGATGTCATAGTATAATAATATAGGCTTACCTTTGTAACTGGGGTATACGACAGGCCGGTCTACATATAATACAAAAGCTATATAAGTGGCAGCGTTAGGCCTATATCTGATGTCGGTTCTACGAATCGCATATAATAGAGTTAGAGTCTCGAGATCTGTTAAAATTAAAACGCTGACGTTGATTTTGGTAGGCCTAAGTGCACAAGGTGGTTTATCTGTGAGAAACCTCTGACAGAGATAGGCATAGACTTCCTCTTGCGTGCCATTGTAGTTTATGCAGGAAGACATTATAGTAGGCCTAATTATAAACAATCTGCGACAGAAACTCTGGTTTACAAGGCGCAGAATGAAGTTCCGCGTAAAGAAGCAATCGGAGTCGCTCTACTCTAAGTCATCAGCGTCTGCTGCTGCTGCTGCTGAGATTGACTCCATCAATGAGACCGCGATCCATTCGTCTCCCATCCCAAGCCCCGACGGTGTCCCTTCGCCCGTCGGCAGCGTTACCCCGATCTTCAGCGTCGCCGGATTCAGCCCGGGCCACCCCAGCGGTTCCCCGTCAGCCAACGACACCACTCCTGACTGGCCGACCCCCTCTCCCTCGTCTCCATCTTCGGCGCCTCCCGTGCTGCTCCAGTTGGCATCGGCACCCAGCATCTCGTCCCTCCAGGGCTTCCTCAAGTACATCGCCGAGCGAGGCAGGCGTTACGCCGATCGCCAGCGCTGGCGTCTCGTCATGAAGGACGGATCGTGCAACGTATCCAGCATGCACGTGACCGAGCGCAGGCGGAAGTACCTCTTCGACCTCTTCACGACCGTCGTCGACATGAAGTGGCGATTGAATTTACTCATGTTCGGCCTCGGATTCGTCGTCAGTTGGACGGTTTTCGCTCTGCTCTGGTGGTTCATTGCCTACGTCAACGGCGACTGCAACAACAAGAGCGATCGACCATCTGTCGCCATCGCGAACAACACCACCACCGTCGCCAACACCCGAGGGGGACCGTGCGTTTCAAACGTCTACGACTTCTGGACGGCTTTGCTGTTCTCCATCGAGTCACAGCACACGATCGGTTACGGGTTCCGCGTGATCGAGCCCAACTGTACGTCGGCCATCCTGGTCCTGATGCTGCAGTCATGTGTCGGCGTCTTCATCCAGTGCCTCATCACGGGCATCGTCTTTTCGAAGCTGTCGCGGCCCAAGTCCCGCGCGCAGACGATCATGTTCAGCCGCAACGCCGTCGTCTGCCGCCGCGAGGGGCGATACTGTCTGTTGTTCCGCGTCGGAGACATGCGCAAGTCGCATATCATCGGAACGTCGATCCGGGCCATGGTCGTGCTGGATAGGGTGACGTCCGAGGGAGAGTGCATTCCCCTCTGTCAGTCACCCGTCAAGGTCGAAACGGAAATGGGAGGAGCTGCTGGAGACACGTTCGCGTTCCTCGTCTGGCCAGTCACCGTCACACACGTAATCGACGAGGAGAGTCCACTCTGGGATGTGGCGTCAGATCAGGTAGGCCCCTATGCATCTGTAGCGTCAATAAGCTGTAGGCCTATGCTCAATGTCTTGATTCGTGTTTCTTACTGGTAATAGTATTCGGTCATTTATCTAGCGCCTCTCGTAGAAACAACCAGAACCAGAACCAGCGAGGTTTTGCCCATTCTCTGTTAGACCAGAACCTGGATATAGGTCAACCTGAGGAGACAGCCCGGTGCTACGAAGGTAATTTATCGTGCTGGAATCCGTGTGGTGGCGCATGAGTAAAAATACGATGGTAGGCCTATGGCTGGAGGAGTTCGTTTATCAGTCGTGGAATGTAGCAGAGTGGAAGCGAAGGAGAGGTTAAATTAACAAAATGGTGACTCTCTGTACGTTATTCATTCTAAAGAGATGGTGCAACATAGAGACTGCAAGGATCGGTTGCAGAATTTCAGGAACGAGAAGACAGAGAGCAGAGATATAGATTCATGAACGAACCATGGTCCAGTTTTAACTGTTTTTTTGTCAAAAGGCTGTCGAAGTTAAGATCCAGTTTCTAATGTTTACAGCCCCTTGAAAAGACGTTGGCATCGTGCACAGGTCACGACCCAGAACGAAGGTTCAATCTATTAAAAGTAGGCCTAGCAGATAACACGGATTTTGCATTCAAAACATCTCAAAGAACTCATTATAAGTATACAGGGCATTTCTCTTTTGCCTATTATCAAGCAAGCTTTTCTAGAATTATCCATTAAATTGTTTATTAAACTACACTATCTAATTGACAAGCACCAATAGATAACAACAAGCAATTATTACGAGCGAAAGACAGTTGGAAACAATAAATTATTGATTGATTTATTGATTAACAAGACACACAACATGATGTGCAAGCAACCAGTCCATAATTTTTAACATATTTCACTAGGGTCTTGCAATCCTACTTTTATTTACATGACTGCTTGTACAGGTGACTTGTATCTCATATATAGAAAGGTTTTCTATTTAAAACCGGGTGTCAACTTTCTCCTAAACCATGACGTGCATGTTATTGCTGATGTTGCCAGTTGATTTCCGAACGCTTTGAGATCATCGTCATGCTTGAAGGCACAATTGAATCTAATGGCAAGTTGACACAGGTAGGTCAATGTTTCCTCATCAACCGTGTCTCAAACATATATTTATAGCACATTAATTTCTCATTCTTGAAGCATTTATGCAGGCACAACTCTTTTCAACTTCAGTCAGATCTGCTGTAAACCAAAATGAAATGTTGAGCCGTGACTGATCAGTGTTATATCTAGGTTTGAAGATATATCCAGTTTTCATATGTGAAAGGACAAAGATCACACTGTTTCGTAAATGCTTGTAACCATTGTGGGTTTGTCATGACAGGACAGAAGCACCTCTGACGAGTGTCTCCATATAAAACTAAAAGTGAAATTAGAAATGGCCTATTCTTCATATAATAACAGTAACAAAAACTGTAAAATCTGCCAGTATTAATAACTCGAACTCTTTTAACAACTATAATAAATAAACAATTTTCAAAAATAATAATATCCATTGAAGGTTCGGACATCGTATCTACCAAGCGAGATACTTTGGGGTCATCGGCTCACGCCACTTTTCACATACCAGACGACCAAGGGTACTTATGAGATAGACTACAAGCAGTTCAACGGCACCATTCCGATCTCGATGACGGAGCACAGCGCCAAGACGGAGAGCGAACTGGCAAAAGCAGTCGATGGCGACCAACCCCACCAGAAACCATTCTACCAAAACACTGAAAAGGACAGTTCAATCAGCCTTGTTCGGTGCCAGGGAATTGGACAGCCAATGGAAATGTCACTTCCACAACGTCTCTACAAGCGCTTCCGTCCAGCTGCAGGCTACGGTACGGATGTGCAAAAGTAATAAAAAAAACATTGCCATCAGCTGCTAGAAATGCAACGTGCACAAAGAGGACAATCTTCAGAATCAGTCAGAATTGAAATTCTTGAAATTTGGCATTACCCTTCTTCCAACACTTTTTTTGTTCAGAAGTGCACAAGCCTCGACGGCGCAATTGCAGTTGTGCTGCAGAGCAATTGTGCGTGACGGACTTGCTCAAGGTACCTACACAGTACACAGTGACTGACGCCTCGGACGAGGGTCGAACCCACTCACTCAGCGCACACGGAGTGTTACAGACCGACCGCTCTACCCGATCAGCCACCGTGCCACACAGTGCTACAGGCCTACTTAGGGTTGAAGACATATCTTGAATGTTAAGCTTTCGAATAGGAAGGTCACACAGATTTGGTAATTCAATGGCAATTGGCACACAAATTCAACAAACTCTAATAAAATAGAATGTGCCAAGTCCATGCCTGCATTGAGTGATTGAATGAAAGTACAGCATCTGTACACACATGCAGCAAGATCTTCGTGTTTGTGCTTAATCGCAGCAGTTGAAAATAAGCTTGATACGTATTTCTAATACGTATTTCTAATGTTTAGTGATGCCAGTTTCCTATGCCAGTGATTCTCAACCTGTGGGTCGCGACACGCAAGTGGGTCGCAAAGGATATCCAAGTGTGTCGCCAACTTTTCTTTGAAATCGCATTTTTTTCCACTGAAAAATATTGTCACGTGAGTGTAATGCGCTATATTTTCTATAGATCGTTGCCTTGTCAGCGTTGCTGCCATTTTAAACTACGCATGCATCTGTGAGACCGGCTGTTCAGCTATGATTACACTCAAGACTAAATAATTATAGACTAGGCTGTGTAAATAATGACTTAAGTTTGTGTCTAACCAACATCAGCCCACGTATTGACTAGGCTACTGTACATCTGACCAGAATGCAAGCCCCGCCATCTCATTAACAGTTTTTATGTCTCAATGTGAGTCAAACAATAAAGGTTTTTTTAATATTATTATTTTTATCACATTATGTAATTTTATTATGATTTATTTATAGTTTTGTTATACGCTAGCATGGTTAGTCCTACAATGCATTGATGTGTGGCTTGCTGATTTAACAAAGATCATACAATATGCAGGGTTTAAAGTGGGTACGCGTTTCCACTGCTCTCGAAATCCTGTGTCTGCGTTCCCACTGCTCACAATGCAACGGAACCCTCGGAACACATGTGTTCCAATAAAACTCTTCTTCGGAACGTCCGTTCGGTAACGACAACGAAGTCATGACTCTGAGTCAAATTTAGAATTACTTATTACAGTGTGTTTGCTGTCCGCTTGTAAGCAGCTTTACACTAACGACATGTATAAGGCCTTAAACCGGGTATGTTAACGGATCACTATGATAATGGGGAGGGCAGAGGATGATAAGGAGTGGTGGAAAACGGAAGATGGGCGAGGATTAGAACTGAGGGAAGGGCTAATGAGGATGGGAGTAATAAGCGAGGAGCATGGAAATGGGACGAAGTGTTGAAATCGGAGAGTATGGGCAGGTGAGGAATGAATTATAAGGAGGTGGAGAAAAATTGCGGGGTAGTGAAGGGGAGGAGGGAAAGATGAGGGGATTAGCATGGGAATTGAATGAGAATACAAAGGATAGTAATAGACAGCGGAAGGAGAGGATTCATGAGAACAGAAAGAAAGAGGAGGGGACGAGGAAGAGGCAGAGGATAATAGATAGTGAAGGGCAAGTTGAGGGGCTTTGGCAGAAGTGTTGGCCTACTAAAAATCGAAGCTTTCTTCAACAAGAAATTGAAACGTCAAAACGGAAGCTTTGCAAAAGTTGGGAGCCGGTGAACCGCTACACGTTCCTCCTCAAATGCAAGCGTATTTACTTGGACCATAGGGCCTTTCCTCAGAACGTGTACTATCAACCCGTTCACTCCCAACTACACGGTGATTCATTAAAAAACGTACCTTACATAGGTTAGCATAACTCAGGTAAATGACCATTAATTTTAATGAAATTTCAGAATAATGATGCTTGATATTCTATTCAAGTGCTACATAAATCATTTGACACACCAAGCTAAAATGACGTAACGCGATTGACGAAACTAATGACGTCACAAAAATATCGCGATAAAATGGTGTTTACCGAAGAGGATAAACAATTTGTTACATTCTTACGAAAGAATAAAAAGTACAGTGCAAAACGTTTTCTAAAGAAATTTCCTGATAAAGAGTGGACTCTTGGTGGATTAAATGCGTTACTTTCAAAGATCGACAAAACTGGGTCTTTCCATCGTCGACCAGGCAGCGGCCGCCCGCGTATGGCAGCAACAACCGACAATGCTGAAAAGGTTGAATCGCTGGTGCTCAGCCAGGAAGATATGCCGCAAACGCATCGCACACAGAGACAAATTGCTCGAGAAATAGGAATCAGTCAGACATCAGTTTGGAGAATTGTCAAGAATGATTTACATTTGCGATGTTTAAAGAAACGACACGCTCAAGAACTCACAGCAGCCAACAAGCAAGCAAGATTGACACGTTCCCGTCAGCTACTGAGGTTGTATCCTGCAAGCTTAGTGAATTTCATTTGGTTTACTGATGAGAAATTGTTTACTGTGGCAGCACCCAGTAACAGTCAGAATGATCGTATTTATGTCTCAGCCGGTACAAGGAAGAGAGACGTTCCAGCAAATCGTCTTTTGCGGACTCGACCAACTTTCAGCAAGTCCCTTATGGTATCTGTCGGGGTATCTGCACTCGGTCGTACGAACATCCATTTCATCGAACCAGGTGTTAAGATTAATGGACAATATTACAGAGATGTTCTACTAATGCAGGATCTCTTGCCTGACATTCGTGAGATAACGGAGTATTTCATCTTCCAGCAGGATAGCGCTCCTGCGCACAGAGCTCGGGAGACCGTTGCGTTACTCGAAACTGAAACACCTGATTTCATCCCGCCTAATTACTGGCCACCTAATAGCCCTGATTTGAATTCAGTGGACTATAAGATATGGAGCGTCATGCAGGAAAAAGTCTACAGAAATCGAATACATGATGTCGACGAGTTGCGTCACCGAATTGTGGAGGTATGGGATGAAATGGATCAGCGCATCATTGATGAGTCAGTCAGGCAGTGGCGTAGGCGTCTTCGCGCGTGTGTTACTGCCCGAGGGGGTCAATTTGAACATAAACTGTAACTTTCTTCCTATTCAGAACTGATTCCTCTATATTCACTTAAAATTTTTTTGACATAAACCGATATTTGACGGAGTTACAATTAAATATCTAGGGGTACGTTTTTTAATGAATCACCGTGTATATCATACACGCGTTCCATTATTTATATAGTATCCTATCAATACCTCTTTAAATAAAGGTGTCTAAGAGTATAATTACATTAATTAACTGTCAGCTGCGCCTTATTTTTGGCAATCAATTATTGGACTTAGAGGAAAGTAGTTTTATTTACTCACTAAATAGCAGTGTTAGATGGTAACTAAGCTAAAGTAATAATAGCAATCATAATTATTATTGTAAATTCAATAGACACATGTACGATGCCACCTAGCGATTCGTGGGCGCGACACATCTCAAAAGAGCGTACAATTTTAGATTTAACTAAGATTAGTTTCACATCAATCATCGCACAGAAAGGGATGCAGTTTCGTTTAGTCACAAATTAATACGTTAAAAATTCACAACTAGACCACCACAATAATACCAATTATTATTTTTAATTTCAAACACGTACTACGCCACCTACCGATTGAGGGGCGCGTTCCCGTCTCTCCAATACATTTGAACTTCAGCATTCTCTGTCGCTTATCTCAATCATAGACATCATGTAGTAATATATGATGTCTATGATCTCAAGACTTGTTTCTTCGATTATGTATATCTGTGCTCGTGGGAAGCTTAAAAAATTGCAAATGAAGGGCAGAATTAAATATTAAATAATTGTGAGTCACAGCGTATAGTCCTACAATTATTTTGTAGCTAGAACAATGGGGTCTATATAGATCCTGTCCTGCAGTTTTCTGGATTCATTGTTTGTTGGCTATTTTATTGTAGAATTATGTCACGCAGATGATCCTGTAATTTCACACATTAGGGATTAGTTTTAAGTTGTACTGTGTGACATATCTACGCATTTTGCTAAGCCAAAGTTTCACCACATTGTATCGTCAACGTCGAAGCAGTGTCTACTTCAAGCTTTGATTTAATTGCGTCGTTAATGTAGCTGATGTGGTTACCGTCGGAATGCAGAGCAGTGGCAAGTTAAATTAAGTCTAACGACATAATAATATCTGAAGTCATTGATTGAAATTGCAGGGCGGTAATTAGCCCAACCCGATGCACTAAAAGATGTGTCAGAGTTTGCGAAAATCGGCGTAGACGAGACCTGGCAAGGAAGCAAGGACTACCAGACCAGAGCGATGGTAGTACGAGTATGGCAGGTACGAGAATCGCTGCTGGAGGAGTGGCTAGGGGAGCGCATCCAGCATCTAACCGGAGATGTGGATACATTTCGAAATGCGACCGACAAGACGTGCAGCAAAACGCAGGACCTGGTCCAGGCACCGCAACCGCCCAGTTTGGAGGCCTACATAGAGTGAGCCGCAGTAATTTGATGAAGGAGTGTACAAGCGTAGCGGTGGCGTCTGGAGTTATCGAGCGAGTAACAGCGCGGAGCTGACGCAACTTTTAGCATGAATCACACAGTGACACAGGAGACAGTGAATGTGTGGTGCAAATGTAAGCACTTGGTCTTGGTTGGAGATGTTCGGCAATGCTACAGTGTGTTTGCACAATTATTTCAGCAATTGATCTGCGAGTAGTTGGAGAGCTGATTTAGAGCAGCAGAAATTGTTGGGAACGGTCATGAAACTGGCTAACCCTGTTTTCACAAAGAATTTTGGACTCGTGTATGATGCCCTGGAAGAGTTGGCCGATTTGTCCTTAGCATTGCAGATAGTTTATATCACTCTTCCTGTTGATCATCTGCTCCTGAGTCCTGACAAGACGAATCGAAGTCATTATACAGCTAGAAATGACGAGTGGACAGTACTATGCCGAAGCTGGTCGGGCTGCAGATGCAAGAGCTTTCAAAGGTGTATCATTTGCTACTTGCAGTGGGAAAGAGAGGGAAACGTATCGAGGCCAGTTTTACCAAGCATTGGTAGACGGCATGAAAAAAAACTGTTGGCAGATTCGGAGAAGGATCTGTGTAGTTCTAGTGTCTGATCTCTTGATCCCAATGCTTGGCCAAATGATTTCGACCCTGAGGGGGTGAGAGATAACTTGCCACGTAAGACAAGTTCCTACGTCAATATACTGCTATGGAGCAAGATTATCGAGATTAAGATAGTAGAGGTGGCAGGGTTTCTGATATTTCCAAGAGTTGCTGAATCGAATAAACACCTTAACCAGTAGGCTAAGCACTGCGAGCGTGAAAGGGGTTCAGTAAAATGAATATATTAATTTTGCACATCACTCAGGTTACAGCTGTCCATTGAGTTTTTCGTGTGAAGACAACATCATAGACTGAATAGAATTTCTTTTATACTTTCTCTTTTGTTAGGCCCATGTAGCTACAGTTGGCTATTTGACTAGCTCAATATAAGCCTAACTGTATGTGAGATCCGAACCCTTGCTCTTTGAGTTTGAACTCGACACATTATAGACATTAGGCCGTATATATGCATATCTATTTATTCAAAAAATCTGCAGGATTCGTATTTATTTTTAGGGAAAGAAAGATGATACATGTTAAAAATCAATGTAAATTATTTTTATTTTTTGAATTTTTTAATGTATTCTCTTTTACATTTTTAATAAGTGGAATGTGGGTTCATCGAAGAATACAATTCTTAAATTTGCATAAGGTCTGGTTAGGGGTACACTGTAGACATTGATGGTCCTGTCTCCTATTGAGTCAACTCGAACTTTGGAGTTCCCACTGCTCACCCAAACCACTTTAACCACTGATAATATGTGCTCTTGGAGCCCGGGTTCATCAATACGCCGACGACTCCCAACTGTACTTGACATGCCGCCCATCTGAGGCACTGAAGTGCGTGTCAAAAATCTTGGCAATTGTGGAGGAAGTGCAGATCTGGATGTCCTCCAATCGGCTAAGATTGAACCCGGGAAAAAACTGAATTTATGTGGCTGGGCAAGAGACAAGCACCTTCGAGGGCTGACAAGGAGGCGATTAAAGCAGCACTTCCTCATTGGAAGGTTCAACGCGTCGTCCGGGACCTGGGAGTTCTTCTGGATCAAGACCTGTCCTTGGAGGAACATGTCAGTTCCCTGTGCAGGTCTAGCTTTTATCAATTGCGCCAGATTAGAGTCATTCGGCGAAATCTGCCAATTGACGCCGCTATAACTCTTAATTGTCCACTCCTTCGCGCTGACTCGCCTGGACTACTGCAATGGTGTCCGTGCGGGTCTGCCAAAGTTCTGGATAAGGCAGCTTCAATCCGTTCTCAACTGCGCCACTCGAGTCGTTGCGAAGCTGGCAAAATACTCGCATATTTCAAGCTATATGCGTGACACACTGCATTTGCTCCCGGTTGAGGATAGGATCACATTCAAGATCATCCTCATGGGACGGACATCGGTGGTCGGCACGGCTCCAGAATACATCAGAAAGCTCTGTCTTCCCGTCTCCAGTCAGCCAGGTCGTCGATCCTTGCGTGCTGCGGCTCGTGGGGACTTGATGGTACCGCGCTCCCGTACATCGATCCGGACAAACCGTGCCTTCTCTTGCATTGGACCATCATACTGGAACGCTCTTCCGTTACAACTTCGCAACATTGCACTGCTTCCAGCCAACTTTTCTAAATTACTCAAACCGCATTTGTCTAAATCTATTGGGTAGCTACATTTAGCACCTTCGAGAGGTTCTTATAAGGCGCCATGTAAACTGCCTAATAGGGGCCTACATACATGTTCCCAGATTTTGGAATGGTGGGTCTCGTTACGATCTAGATACTGCAAAGTGTGTCCCCATGTCAAAAAGTTGGAGAACTGCTGTCCTATGTAACCAATCAGCATTCGTCAGAGTGTCGTCATTAAAACAAATGCCAAAAAATATTCCCGTAAAATAGGTCTTTCAGTGATTACTGTATCATAGTTAGATGATTGCAGGTTCAATTCACTTGTATGTAATGTTTTCAGTCTACAAAATTGAGCATCGTCAGAAGAACTGGAAATGTTTCCACTGTTTTAGAAATGAAAACTGCAACAGGTATTAAAAAATAGTAATATTGATCCTGCCTGTGAAGAGTCTATTGGCATATTTCAATGATTTCATAATTAAAGTGCCTAAGCCTAGTGGCTAAATTCAGCCAGATACCATTAGATACAAGATACAGCACCCAAAATTAACAACTGGTCATCAGAACTTTGAGATCACATGCCTAAAGATGTGCTTTTGTTGCATAATCAATCATATGCAAGGTTGTGTCTTTCTAAAAATAATACCTTCTCCAAATAGGCTTGGCTTACAAACTTTGGATGAACCCGAGATGTACACTATATCAACTGGGCAAGCCATTTAACAAATGACATAAATGAATGATTCACAACAGGTGGTCTGCCACTGCTATGAATGCCACAAACATTCATGTTGGACCAACCAACATAATAAAGTTATCCTCCTTCTGACTACCTTTTGGGTCTCTCCACATTCACCTTGCAGTACTATATGACAGAGTTACAGAAATCTATAAACTGGAAGGTTCACACATTATGATAGGAATCAAAATCTGGTTATTATTATGAACAAGAAAGTCAAACTGGCTGGACTTTGGAGTAATAACTGTCAACTGTATAAGCCTGTCTACTAGCGATATAGTTAATCAGGCTTTGATTTTCATGTTCATGATTTCAATCTGGTTTCATCAATTTGCATCTTTCACCACAAGATCTCGAGCCACCTGAAAGGCAGATATCAATGAACTCAGCTGGAGTTTTTCACTCGTCCCAGATGCCAAGCGGTACCTAGAAAGAAAAACACGAATGGAGTAAATGCAACATCACATAATCATATATACCATTGCCATTATCACACAGTCACACAGAATAAATGTCGTCACTCTCATTTAATAATTCTGCAATGCCTGGTTAGTCAATCATCTTTAGCTAATATAAGGCAACATAGAAAACCACTGAAATCCATCTGAATGACATATAGTCATACGACAACTTTTGATCATTGTGACTGTACAAATGAAACAAATTAGTTCATGCAAAAATCAGCAGAAAACTCTACTACAAAGAATGGTTTATAAAATTTCATTAACACCCTCTGACAGCCAAGATTGTAATCACAATTTAATGTTCCTAGAACTTAACTTCTTATAGGGCTTGTGCTAAGATTGGGAGACATCATATACAGATATTTATCCATATTACCTTGTACGATCGTGTGCTAATCGCCACAAACGTATTTGGATCTATGAATGAAAACTACTCTGTTCTGATTTGAAAAGTTTCTTGCATGTAGGGAATAATTTCTATTGATTAGATATAAGTCAAGCATACCAGTAGTTAAGTTCATGATTTATGTATTTAATTGAGGAATGATTAGCTAGCATCTCTCTTTCAACCAGAAAGGACATCGCAACCTCCAACATAGCCAATCACTTTGCCAACAATAATATTCGCATTTGATTAATATGCTGGCTGAAATAACACCTCTGCCGGAGGTCAAGATGGGTCAATGCAGCTTAAGAATGCAATTAGAATTTAACCATGCAGAACAGTTTTAATGAGTATCACTGATATTGCTGTACAACAGAAAAAGTCACATTGACAGAAACAAAAGACAATGGCACAGGGACATACTCGGTATCAGCCATCTTTGTCAGCAAATGAATACGAACATGAACTGGAAACTCGACTGAAAAAGAAATTAATGGCTAGTCAACGTCAAATTATGTTACACAGCAATTAACATAATTTAAACAATCCTTAACATATAATATACAAAGGTTTAAAAATGATGTATGGAAACTAGATACTTTTACTACTACTCTACTTTTAGATGTCCTTCGTCAGCAGGTACCAGGATGCCTACAACTGAATAATCACGTGTCTACCCACACACGTATTTTGGGTGAAAGCATGATCGATATGGTAGCAATTAAAAAATCACTTGCACTAGTGTTGACACAGTTACATGTGGCATATTCGGTTGAAATCCTAATCGTCCTACTGCTTGCTTGCTCAAGACCTACGAATAGGAAGTCCTAGGAGCCTATTACTATCAATCTGGAACATACCACGCACCCAATAAAAATAATAAAGACAATTTATATGGCACCATACTGCTACAAGGGCGCCTAAATTCAGTCAATTTGAGGATAGTATTCAATAATAAAAGTCTTTCATCACCTGTCACTCTTTGAATACTAAACTACAGATGTCTAAAATTAATAAACTTATCAGTACTGAAAAGCAGAATCATTAGGAAGAACAAACTACAACATGACATACTTCGATGGACAAAAGGATGAATCTCAGTCAATATATCTTGCAATGCTAATCCTTTGGCCGTTTTCAGCATCATTATGTCTGCAATGAAATTAAGGACACCAAACACAGACATGCTTGAGAAATTGAACTCTGATTATCTCCATTATGATTGTTTGATTTGCAGTCATGCTAGATTACCAGAACTAAAGAGATCAGATGCTTGATCACCACTGAACATAGCACGAAATGAGTAACCATGGCAAGTGTCTACGCCCAAAACAATTACAGATGACCTCTTCAAGGAATCAGGCTTTGCAGAAAATGCATAGGCAATATCTCTTTAACATAGCTCTCAGAATCTTATATAATTTATTTCCTATAAAGTATGAACCTGAAGGCTATTTACCTTAGTGCATAGTCACATGAACTACACACATAACAAAGGATACTATTAAAAGCTGTTGTGAAACTGTCATTGAGCATCCAGTTGAGAATGTTCTCAATGTCCTTCCTCAGTGGATGACCAACGCAAAGATAGACGTTATCTTCGTTGACCTCACTGTAGGCCATCGATGAACTCTGAAGTTATTTAAGAGAGACATCAACTACACCAATTAGTCTGGTATATAGATCACAGAAGTCAGAACCACATTTTTGAATGTGTGCCACTGAATTATTCTTTAAAACTCTGAATCTTAATGTCACGAGTTTATTACAGGTCTTTCTTCCTTTATGTGCATTTTACAGCCCTCTGCCTCCATTATGCACACATTATTTACACAGACATACTACAAATTCAGAGCCACATTATAACTGAGCCACATTATCACTGAGCCACCTTATTACTGAAAAGGTACCATTACAAAAATGGTCATAGCCAGTCACAATAATATCACAAGCATAACTGATAAGCTAGTTAACACCTGGCTAACATAGGCACTAACCGGCATAGGTTGCCAAATATAACACAAACAACAACAATCAAATAGTAGCAATCTACTTCTAAGTAGGAAGCATATTAATTTTAAACTTGTTAAACTTACCTTCTATGCTTTACCTAAACTTTCTAACAACTCAATTGCTTAAATTTTACTAAAATGGTAAATCAGCATCAGCTATTAGTAATATAAATGCTCAGAAATGTGTCATGAAATGTGTACCGAGGGCAACATCTGTAACGCTCTTCTCTCACTGCGTCATATGTCAGACGACAGCACGCATTTCTGTTTACAATATTTCTCAACCATCCAAATGGACTGACTTTCGAAAGGATGAACTGACAATCGGAAGAACAAACAGACGGCCAATAATTTCCCGCCTCAGGATGGACAAATCAACGATTTGAAAATATAAACTGAAATGTCACTGCTTTCGCCTACTTGTAAGATGTTTAGAACTTTTCGCATGTCGCCATTCGCCAGTGTCACCAATGCTTTCTTTCCATCCTCCGTAACAGTCACGCTGTTAGCAAACAATACAGTATAAGATTTTCAAGGAGTGCACGTCATAATAATTGGCTTTCAGACAATCTTTCAGAAGGAGAAGGGCAAGTTAATATTGCAGAAATACCTCCTGTACACTATCCACTGAGAGAAAACATAGGTGTCACACCTGTAACTCACTCATCTCATTGGTAAAAACAGACTAACTTGAGTCACCATGTTGATACTGATGATATTAGACATAAAGACATTCTCATTCAATGTTGATAAGTTTAATTAATGCAGTTCAACTGAAAAGACCGGCTTACTTTTCTTCTTTTACGACATATTCCAGTCGAGGCATCATCTGCTCTGTGGTCAGAGGACCAAATCGAAAGCGCGTGCAACGAGACTGAAGAGCGGGAATGATCTTCGACAGGTAGTTACATATGATGCAGAACCTTGTATTTTCCGTAAATTTCTCTATGACTGAAACAAAATCATATAAGTAACACGACCCATAGAATTACAGAGTTAATTTCTGCAATAGTAAGTTCAGTTCCAAAATAAAAGTACTGAAGAAAAAACCACAATCATTCAGTTCTATCGCGAATTTATATAGCGCCTCTTAAGAGACCTACACAGGCAGTATAAACTAGACCTGAGTAACTTGTGAAACATAGCCGTGTGGCACTGTGGCCGATTGGTTAGAGCGTTTGGCTCGTAACGCTCAGTGTGCGCTGAGTGAGCGGGTTCGACCTTCCTCCGAGGAGTCACTGTATAGGGACCTTGAGCAAATCCTTCGGGCACAATTGCTCTGAAGTACAACTGCAATTGTGCCGTCAAGGCATGTGTACTTTTGAGCAAAACATATTATAAAAAGGGCGATATCAAATTTCAGAAAAAATAAATAAGTTAGCCATGTTGTTCATGGGGCAGGCATATCTCCAATGGCAGCTCATTATAAATGGAGAGGCAACAACTGAGATAAGATGCAATACTACCTAGTGGAGTTGTTAGCACAGGGAAACGGAAAATCAGTTGAACAGAACAACATTACAATTGACAATCAATAATTGGTGTTTCAGGTGTTGAATATTAAGAGCTAGAATGACAACTTGAATGCTACTTACTGATTAGTTTTCAGAAGTAGCCAGCTACAGCAACTGACAGAAGTTTGAGATCTAAAGGGACATGAAGTGACGTCAAAAGACTAATTAAGTCGTATGAACAGTTAACATTTGAGAAATTATTAGGTTAGACTAAATTAGACTGACCTCTGCGCAAAGCATTCTGGGCGTCATTCGTCATCGCATCAGCCTCGTCCAGAATAACCAACTTAAAACCAGACCTAAACTCAGGGACAGACACACCAGGAATTTACTTACATTTACACAAGAAACCAAGTAAAACAGAACAATGTCATTGAAGCACACAAAAAAGAGCAGCAGAAAGTTTCAACAAAATCAGACCACAATTAAAAGTCAAATATAAATTAAAAATACAGAACAGATGATTAAAACAACCTCCTAAAAATAGATCATTGTGCAAAGCATTGTCATCACAAATATTATTAAAATTATTATTGCACATTTATCAAGAATCAACATCTAATGACCAACTATTATTAGAAAGTGCTCAGCAACTGCAAGTGAAGAACTGCTCTACACAGCAGCCTTCTCAGAGGAGGTTCTAATCTGTACCCTGTGTTACTCTCCCAATATTCATAAATCATAATCTGGCATTTTAATTCACAGAAGTGCACACAAAAAGGCTTCACCAAGAATCAAAGTGCACAGATCATATTCGTTAATTCATTTCTTCATTAATTCATTTCTTCATTAATTCATTTCTTCATTAATTCATTTCTTCATTAATTCATTTCTTCGTTAATTCATTTCTTCGTCAATTCATTTCTTCGTCAATTCATTTCTTCGTCAATTCATTTCTTCGTCAATTCATTTCTTCGTCAATTCATTTCTTCATTAATTCATTTCTTCATTAATTCATTTCTTCATGTCATAGTCAGTTTTACAGATGAAATACAAGCAATTCAACTTACAGGAACAAAAGATATGATTCAAATTTATCTTCAAGTCAAATAAAATTAAAAATACAATCTGAAGGCCTGACTCACTTGAAGATGGTTCTTGTGCTGGCAAAATTAAGTATCTGACCCCTTACAATTCCAATCCCTCGATCATCAGAAGCATTCAACTGACAAAAAAAATTAAACAACACATCAGCATATTTTGAACTCTTTTGAAATAACAACCACATATCACAATCTTACTGATACAAAAGAATAAGTATTTAATAACTATCAGAACTATAAACATGTCATCATGTAAAAAGTAAAACCACACAGAAGTCAGTTATTTTTCTTACAATCAACAGTCCTTGCAGGTTTAACCCTCTTAAACGACCAGCATGTATGGGAAAACATATGAAGCTGATCGTTAAAGGGTTAACAATTTGCTATGGCAACACAGTGAATTAGAAGCAAAGAATGACCCAGAAAAGATGGACATTTTCACAAACTCCTTATCACTTCAGTTAGAATGCTGCATCAACTATGAATATAAACTCACCTGCAACTTAATAATAAAAGAAAATCGCTTTTTTACAAACAAATAAACTCACTGGGAATAAAACCCTGAATTAAATACCAAAACTGTTTGTTATAACCAAAGATCTCAAGCAATACCTCGAGCACCATAGAGTTGAAAGCCTTTGGAGAGTAAATCTGCCTGGCAACGGCCAGAATTGTACTAGTCTTCCCTGTTCCTGGAGGTCCATATAACAGAAGATGAGGCAGTCGGTCTTCCTTAACAAATTTGTTGACTGAAACGAAGTATTAACCAGTAATAAAATAAACATCTAGCTGTTGAGTCCTACTCTCATTTAACAGAAGCACATGACACCTGGATTTATGGCTTCGATATATGTGGCATCAGACCTTGAGGCCACTTCCTCTAGAAAAGTTTGTAAACTGTTCTCGTGCAAACTGATAGGCCATGTCAATGCCAGAATGCATATCTAATACAGAAAAAGAGCAGCTTAACAACCAAGGAGGACCCTGGACACTCTAAGCTTGGTTTCTATGTCTAAGGTAGAGATGGGCATGATTAAATTGCTAATCGCTTAATCTAATGCTAATTAAGTGACAGAATTAGCTACTGAAATTTCCTAAACGATTAGAATTAGATGAAACACTATGCATTGCAATTAGTCAATTATTTGTGTGTCAACTTTAACTGACCATGAGATGACTGTCACAGTTTGACAATATGTAAACTGGCTTCCAATTTGTGCTGATAATTTCACTGAATCTTTTACAATTCCATATGAATTCAGCTCTTCCTTCTGATACTACTTTTATCTCAATATACTTTAATAACATTTCAACAAATTCACGAAATTTCGCCTAGAGCTGATGTGTTTTAAAGAGGGCAGGATCAGTAGTATCCAAATATACTGAACAGCATCTACTTACTTGTGTTAATTATGTCTTTGTGTGAAATGAGTTCATCCAAGGTCTTTGGACGATACTTTTCCACCCTGCACCACATCAAGAAAATAAAAGGATGTATTATTTGTCATGGTACTACATAAATAAATTTACACACATATGAAATATACAGAAAACATGACAATAATGAGCCAACTATATGACTTTTGCCCTTCGTTAAAAAGGAACCAGAGGGTCGTTTAAAACGCACTTCAAACACAACAGACGACAACTAATGCTCCTGAAATAGTATTGATTGATTGATTGATTGATTGATTGATTGATGGCTCCTACAACATGGCTATGAACAAGGGTCGAGTTTATGTGGCGGGGGAATATAGTACTAACCAGATGTGGAAGAAGAGTGAAAAACAGACAACCAAGTTTACATCACTGGGCATCAAAAGGAATCCGGAAATCAAATAGCATCATGCAATGTAATCATTCGACTACAGCATGAGGTTGCACAGGTGACATCAACGTTAGGCTTCCTTAAATCTTTCAGAAATATGCATTTACATTACAAGCTAAATCGAGTGGGAGAGCTTGTTCTAAGCACCTCATTGCGAATAAGCTTGTTCCGACGACTTTGCTTTTCTGACACAGTAGAAATCTCATCATTACAACGATTAAAATAAAACAAGCTGCTGTTAACCGGCTTCCATCGGTTATATCTACCTAATATATGTTATGTTTCCTCTGAGCCAAATGTAATAGACAACATCAACATTTTGATTGGAAGTGCTTCTGTTTCTGCCGTATTCTTAAGACATCTATTTCCTCCGATTAGGTTGTACCGGGAGAAGCGCTATAGACATATGTATATGCAATACGACACAATTATTCACCACATTGCCAAAAGATACCCATGTCATAGGAGCTTTTGTGACAGCGAATTAAACAGCCCTTTCCAGGGACACCAGATACATACGAAACGACACAGTACGTCATGCACACAATTCCCTCCAGGCCCAGGCCCCACTGGGCCGAAAACAATGCGATAAAGTTTGAAAATGTAAAACCCCAGATTCCAAAAGTTTGCCGCTTGATTCAATATAGTGTCAGAGTATAAGTTGGACTCCCAATATGGCTTTTTTGTTGGTGATAAGAAATTTTCAAAGACTTACAATTCATCAGTCAGTCAGTCATACGAGGAAAAGATAGAACAGGTGAAAAAATTCTGCGATCTTGGGAGTATGATCACAACAGATGTCAAATATCAGAGATTTAAAAGAAAGATAGCAGCAGGAAAGTAGGCTTCACACAATGGAGAGAACTACTGAGAGGAAAACAAAACAGGAATTGGAAGGAAACAATGATATGGAGTGTAGTGCTATACGTAACTGAGACAAACATGGACCATGAGAAAAGCGGACATAAGAAGACTGGAGACTGTCGAAATGTGGACATGGAAAAGAATGGAAAAATCAGCTGGACTGAAGATAAAACAAATGAAGAAGTCGCGGACAGGATTGGAGAAGAGCCTTTACATATACAATAAGAAAAGAGACAACGAAAATGGACTGGGCACACACTACTAAAACCAGTTATAGACGGAAAATGAAGGAGAGGTGGACAATAGGAAGACCAAGACAAATGCTGCAGGATTGGATGATGAAATAGGGAGAGGAATAGCGACATCGGACATTTGAACCGACCTACGAGGCAGAGAACCAGAAAAAGACAGTTAAGCTTTGTCGCTCATTTTAAAAACGCTGCAGATATGTCAGACCACATCTTTTAATTAGTTTAAAGTTACAAACCAAGGTAAATGTCTATTTTGTACAGTTCCTTCCTTGCACAGTTCCATTATTGAACGGCGGTAACTGTTTTCAATTTGGTTCGCGAATCGCGACGGACAGGAAAAGCTTCAAGAGAAGATTCTTATAGGATTCAACATTTTTCGTGACATCATGAACTTTATTTTGATGCCTCAAATGTTCCAGTACTAAAAGTCAAAAATAATACACTAACTCCAAGCATGGAATCAAGATATCTAAATCATTAAATAAAAATTAATATTATGGCGAAAAGTACCATTATCATAGACGAAAATGAACCGCTGGACTGGAATGATTATAGACCGAAGGAGCTTCAGGAAGCTCAGGTTCCACACTCTATTATGTATGGCGAAAAGTACTCAATGAGCGGCGTGGTAATTATTGACGACAAATTAACGGCGTGTAAAATGTCTGGCTAATCAAACACGCTATTCAATATTCTCATTGGCTTGATGCTCCATTTTGGTCTGCTCATAAGATCTAACTATCAAACCGTGCAGCACCGCCGCCTCCGGTTCTCGCGAATAAGCCGCGCTTTGCATAAGTGTGCATGTAGTACATTACGTGATGTTATGCAACTACATTAGTCCCCAGCGAATAAGAACTTCTTGTGACATCCAAGACCTTTGACGCCCATGCAGGCTTAGTATTGGAAGTTTTGGAACCACTCAAAAATGGCAGTGGGTTAAGTTTCAGAACGGCGCCGACGACCTTGCAACTTGCAAGCTGCTGTCCGTAAGAGGCTAAATAATAATTGAAATTTATTCTTAACTGGGAAGGGAGGTTGCCTATGTTCGAGTGCTGGATACATGTGTATCCAGCACTCGAACAAGGAGGGCACATTGAATATTTTTCACTCTGGAGTCAAAAAGGTTGAAAACATAAAATTATTACTTAGACCATCTTTATCCGTTTAAACTTGATACATTGTAACAGCTGACCTCTAATAGGCTTGTTAGGCTCCAATACAGTGGTATGACCGCGTTTATGGCACCTTATAAATTGTCATCATATTATTACTCCGATCATGAACAAGAAATAAGAATTAAGTATATAGATCGGACTGTTAGCTGGCTGTCTTTTAGGCTTTATGGGAACTTAAGGACAACATATTTAATTAGCCCCAATATAACAAACATACCAACTTTTGGCCTGTATAACAGTGCTTGTCATTAGTTATTGGTGCTACAAAAGAACCAAAAGAAAACAACAAATCAGACTTCATCACAACTTATTTTATATTTATTAAATTATTGCATAGCTTTTAACTACATGTCTGAAAACAATGTGCTGAAATACCAGTTATACCTCCGATATCCAGGCTGTATAATATTGAGATACTGCAGAAAATCTTGAATAAAGCCACTGGCACAATACTGGCACATGCTCTTGACATCAGCTGGACGAAACCATAATTAAAATATGTAGTAAAAACGATGACACCATTGGATGAAGACATTTCAAGCACATTGAAACAATTCTAAAAAAGTTTCAAGCACATTTCAACACATACAGTTTCACAGTTTTCAAATTTAATCTTTATTATGCCACTAGAATATGGTGTCACTAGGTGCTACAATATGAGTACAATACTAAGCAAGAATAAAACTAGTCTCTGTGAATCCGTTTGGCAACAAGGTTTAACAAGTGTTAGAAGCAAAACATCACAAGACCACAAGCACAGCAAAGGAATGTAAGGTTTTACAAGGTACTTAAAAGGCACTATATTAAGTGCATTGATACATAAATAGTAACACATACATACATTACATGTAACACATACATATATTACATGTAACACATATATACATTACATGTAACACATACATTACATGTAACACATACATACATTACATATAACACCAGTGCCTACAATTTTGAAGATCCTATGTCTAACATGTTCATTTTTATGCTAACAATCAATCTTCAAGTAAGGAAACTTAAATGTATAGAAATCCTAAATTATTTAGAGCGCGTAATTTTTTGGAACATAGATTGAGCAGCAACACCACACAGAAGATTCAACTCTTTGTATCACATGTACAGCTAAACATCACACGTCACAGTCGATCATCCATGACCGTTAGTCTTTTCTGTAATAATCGGTACATAACTGTTGATGACCATGTATCGAGAGAAAATGATATAAAGAACTCGAAACCAGACGAACTGACTCCTGTGTTTGTACATTGCAGCCTACAAGAAAACACAAGGAAATTATAATCAGTGTTGGCAGCTGAGGAAATTTACCATTAGACAAATGTGCAATTTAATGAGAATACAAATCTAAGGATCATTGGCAGTAAAAAAAGTGGTCGATTAGTCAACCATTTGCCTCGCAACGCACTGTTAAATTGAAGCAGATATTAGTTATTGCTATATATTACTGTACAAAATGAGAAAAATCTGTTTAATATGAAACAAACAGTATTAATGTTTCAATCATTACATAGATGATTAAATAAATAGCACTTTTATTCTCGAAGCAATAAACATTATAGCATAACCTAGTAAATATCTAAGTTCTAGTATTTTCTTGGAGTTAAATTTAATTAGGAGGTTTATAATTTATTAAGATTTGCTTGAAGTCTATTCAGTCATTTATGTCTGACACAATTGGTCATCACTACATCATATTTGTCTACCTGTGATTACATTTTTATTCCACATGTGGCCGACCAGTCATAGAAAACAAACAGTGACATTGCATTCCCAGGCATATTTTAATTTATATGTCAGGGAAGGTATTGCTGGATAGTCTAAAATCCATAATGAATAGCCATTAGTATTCATTATTTAGTCATTTAAATGTCACTTTCATTCGCTTGTAAAGTTCTTTTTTACTTCTAAATCTAAGGATCGACACTAGATTCATATTGCATGAACAGTAGTCTTTGTTAATTTTTAATAACAGACAAAAGGTGCTGTTCTGACAATTGATTATTACGGTTGTCTTTGCTAACCTGCAAGATGGCAACATCAACAGATACTTCAAAAAAAAATCACAAACGTTCCTATTAATATATGTACCTACACACCTGAGCATTCCATACATCAGACCAAGAAGAAATGAAAATCATATTCGATGAAAAGTAGCTGATCGACAGCTCAAAGATAGACGAGTATTTTCGTAACAGATTGACGCTAACAAGTTTATAGCCTTCAACACCTACAAAAAAAGAGCATCAAGAATTATGAACTGTTTTATGACAATAATACTTGGATCATTTGCATCAATGACAGCTCCTTAAACCATAATCTAATTATATTTAAATTCCCAGGCCTACTGCACTGCCACACATGATAATTTTAGTACTTAGGAAGAAGACTGCAGGAAATGTCACCAGGCAGGACAAGGACTGTAGGCGAGCCCTGAGGTCAAAATATCAAATGCTTTAATATAATCCAAGAAGCCTCCATCCTTATTCAATCATGACTAACACCTTCAGGACTTGCTAGCATTTTCACATTTGTTAAAGTTATAAACAAATTAGTATCATCACACTTACACATAATATATACTGCAAGTATGTGTCTGGCCATTTTGACGCAGCACTTTAATGAGGTTGTACAAATAGTGAGTGGGAAGCCAATGCAGCCAAAGTGCTAAAGACCTCTAACAAGCACCGTGAACATGGACTCCTAAAAAGATCTAAACAAAGATCCTCCTATCATAACCAGAGAATCTAATTTCAGTTGAGTCAGAAAGAATGGTATGTATGTGCAGACTGTTTCAAAGAAAAGAACCAAAACAATACAGTCTCTGACTATTCAGTAGGAAAATATATATTCCAAGTGAGTATGATTACCTGCAGGGCATCCAGGGCTAGATAGGAAATGCCTGAAACAATCACATAAAATAAAGAATTATAATATGATGAAAATGTTTACACTTAACACAAACAGTTGAGGGATACCAATTCTTCTTGCTCCCTGCAGAGCCATAACTGGCAAAAAACTCAGTTTCAGAATGAACAAAAAAGGCAAAAAAATTAAACACATGGCAATACATTTTCCACTACAATTTCTCAAAAAGTGTCCCATCATGATCGGAAAAAATATATAAATTTATTACAGATTTTCAAAACATTTAAAGGCCAATTATAGGCCATCCTAATTTGACATTTTGATGTTAGATTACCAACCGACATCCATGATAGAGCGATTGATGGTTCATGTGGCCACTAACCCCATACTCGTCGAATGTAAAGATCTGTTAAACAAGGAATAACAAGCAGAAAGTAGAATGTTTGATCAGAACATCTGATCAATTATAAGAAAGAAATTTCAATGTTAAAAAAAGAAGAAATACAAATTACTAAGTTAATTACTAATTACAAAGTTATCCCGACATTAATGCATCCTTAAGAAGCCACATTTAAAGGTAGAACCATATTGATGCATACTGCATTTTCCATAAAGTTCATTACAAAGTGGAATTTATTTAAACAATTCTTTCACATTTTAACTGGTACTGTGATACAGTGTTTATCTGCTTTGATAAAGTCTGGAATAATCCATCCCCACTCAATAGAACGAAAGGTTTTAGATGAATAGATGTCAACCCATGCTGTCAAAATGTGAGGAGAAGCGTAGGAATGATGTCGACTGCTACCACTGACACACTGCCACTGGAAACGGACTCTGGTCACATCTGAAGCATGTTTTAGTTTGTAGGCCTATCCTAAACTTGATTAAATAAACATCAGACGAATATTAAAGATACACATAATTAAAATAATTCTACTTCTTAATCTAAGTATTTTGCACTGAACATATTTCTTTAATTCGTGTCAACACAGTCTGTGAACAGACTGTTTCGTGCATGATCTTCAACAAACAAAATTACATCATAACCCAAGAAAGACACAAAAGAAAGTCTCTTACCAAGTCAATGTAATACTCTTTCACATAGTCAGCCAATAGCCTGGCTATAAGTGTTTTGTCCCAGGTGATGCTAGGATCATCTGATATGTCTCTAATAAATAAAACACAGCTCAGAATTGAGTGTTTGTGTCCAGTCTACACACGTGACAATACCGTAATGTAAAACACAAGCTACGAAACAAACCCTCTGAGTGATGCAACTTCATACTTCATCAAATTTCGATCACACATCTAGGAAACCATCTTTATAAGTTCATCCAGTGTGTCCGATTCACAACTATTTTTAATCCCAACTACTTCTATTGCCTCTACTTTCAAATTTATCTGTGAAAATGTTTGAAAATTCCACTGTACAATCTCATCAAAACGTCTGCACTTTCTTACTTCTATACAGTGATGTATGCAAGACTTCTAACTTCAAGACGAAGACGAGACAGTGAGGTGCCGAGACCGAGACAGTGAGGTACTAAGACCAAGACCGAGACACTTGGCTCAAGACAGTACGAGACAGTAAAAGACAAGTGATCTTATATAAAGTGCTGTGAAATACTAAAGTATCAGTTTTTGGAAATAATGTTCCTGTGCAATTTCAATTTGAAACTTATAATGTATGTAGTACCAATTCCTGAGAACAATTTTTATATTGCCGCGTTTTATCTTTTTCGATATCTTTTCGTTGGCATATCTTCTGAATAACATAAAGAAAGCCTTTTTAGACATGTCAAAAATCTTATAGACGATTATAAACAAGCAAATTCGATACCTAATACCAAACGAAATTAGAAAAGTTGCACATATCCTTACTCACTATGAGAAACTCGAAGTTGTTTCGATCGTTTCAGTTATTGTGTTTTTGCATCACTAACCAACGACACTGCATAGCTGTTGTTTGTCAATAATTTCAAATTGCGTAAAAGGAAAATTCCCAATATCAGGTTCTCTCTCAGACATTTTTCTACTTTAAGATAATTGAATTGATTTCAGTATCAAGTGACTCGCGCGTTAACCAGAATTACCGTTTCTCGTAGATTGCGGTTTCAGTTTCTAGCATAAGATTGTAAGACAGTTGACGCGAAACTCATCTAGACTGCTTGTTCCAGACAAAACAAGACTTTCACTTCAAGACAGTTTCTAAAAATTCGAGACACTGACCTCGAGACCGAGACAGCAGGTTTCCGAGACCAAGACACTAAAAAACTGTCTCGAGACCGAGACACTGTCTCGAGATCATACATCACTGCTTCTATGCAAAGGTAACAGTGCAAATTCCGCCTATGTTTTAGTAACAGTACAAATAGCTAATAGAACATTATATAAAAAATGAGTACCTTCTATCAAGAATGAACACATTGTTCTGTCTTATTCCAAGAACACGACAACTCTCCATCAGTTCCTGCTGTCGGAGTCTACCTTGCTGGTTATAGTTTCCTAGGAACAGTCAAGACCGTTACATGACAACACACCATAACTAGAAGGCCTATCACTACCTTACTGTATTCATTCTCATGTTATAGAAACAAGACACAATAATAAAATGACAATCCCATTGAACCGATAGTCTACAACTTCCAAGAAGGATAACAATCATATAAAAATGTTTCTAGATTCACGATCCAACAATAGTGCATATTGTAAATTCGACTAAAGACCCTGGAACATGGCATACAGTGATCTAATAAATCCAAAGAGGTGAATCTGAAGATAACTTAGCTAAGTTATAACAATTGAAATATTTTAGCGAAATTATAAATAAACACTCTGAATTTACATGTTCCAATGAAAGCCCCATGTTCTGTGCAGAACTAATACTCAAATTGGAATTTAAACTATAATAAACATATCACAGATGATATTACATGTATACAACAAAACTTATACAACATCTACCAAAAACTAGACTGCAGTAAACAGCACCTAAGTTTAAATAAACAAATAACAATTTAAGTTGTTGATGATAAAACTGACCACTTAGCAAGTGCAAGCTAGGCAGTAGGCAAAAAATTTCATTTGCAATTCTGAGCTATCAAAGGCCTCAAAGTCCAAAGAAAAAAGATACAGGATAGTTTTATTTGATACCTGACGAAAGACAGAGTAGATACAGATCGTACTGTCCACATTGCCGTAAGCTCAGAATGGTCGGTGCAAAAAACATGCACTCGTCGTCAGGATGTGCGACAACAACAAGAACGCGTCTGTTTCTACCATCTGACTTCAAGAGAACTTTGTTCTTTCGCTGATTTTGTAGAATATGGTGAGCAGCAACACTTGCACAAATTATAACAAGCACAGTTGCCAGTAATTCCACCATGGTCACCACAGCGTTGCTTCAGAATGTCAGAGAATGATGTGGACACTCATATTCTTTGCTTTGCAAATGAATTGTCCTGTTTCACACATGTAAACCATAGTTTGCATACACTAGCATATCTACATATAGACACATCTACATGGGTGTTGGTAAAATACGAATTGTGAACCTGCAAACTGTGAACCAGTAAAACGCGAATCAAAATGCGAACCATAGGCGCAAACGAATCAGGTTAAGGCATTGTCAGGGTCGGTTAGGGTCAGTGTGGGCATCGTGAGGGTCTGTTAGGGTTAGTGTAGTTCATAGATAGAATTCAGAGTCATGGCTAGTATAGCTTACAGATAATTGCCGAAAACCTTTGGCCGCATAAATAAAAATATAAATGGCAACCATAGACGAGAACCAGTCACGTGACCTTTGGCAGCCAATCAAAAACAAGTTTACAAAAGGTTTGCATTTTACCAGTTCGCATTTTACTCAAACCCCATCTACATATATCATTGTCCTCTGTACAGAACCCTGAGTTTGTAACTGACAGATCCTAAAATTAATGACACAAGGACATTGAAATGCAGCCTTCTACAGGACTTTCCCAGAAAAGACCTTCAATGTAGCTTAAAATAATGTACAGAATTAGTGGCTGTCAATGTATCAAGAAACAAATTATTCTGGTAGTAAATTTAGAGCACTGTTGCCTTTCAAGTAATTTTAAAATTTCTGGTAGTAGGTTACTGTGCAATGGCCTTCACTTCAGATCAGACTGCTTATATATTTGAGTGTCCTAGCCACATCAGGCAAATTGCTCTCACAAAACTATAGAACAATATAACTATATGCCTCTTTAATTGCATACCTGAGGACTGCCGGGATTTGAACTAGACTAAACTTATAGGCTAATTGAGCCAGAGGTTAGGAATGTGCACCGGCCGCCTAAGGGAAACAGCCAGTGGCCGGCTGACTGACCAGGAGGGGCTGGCTAGCTAAGCAGTTGGGCTGAGACAGGTGAATAGGGATTGGGCAGGGTACTTAGGGTAGAAAGACAGGTGTGACAGAGATGACTGAGAGAGGCTGGGCATTCGGTTGCTGGCTGGGAAGACGAGCGATTGTCTATGATCTGACGAGAAGACAGCAGCAAGGGGTTGAAGATGCACGGCTAGTACCCAGAAACAAAGGTGAGATACAATGATATTAGATACAGTGGCAGGGCTAGTTTATAGAGCAGCGGGACCATATTACATACAGGCGCCGCAGAAGTTTATCGGTTTCGGTAAAAATCTGACGAACACGATAACGGGTTATTAAACGGCCAGTTACACAGTGGTGAGTGAATCCAAGTTACACAACTGCTCAAATACAAAAATTACAACTTTATAAGTCTAAGCCTACTGTTTAAAATTCTGTCTGAATTTTCTCCCGAACACTGTTTGTAGAAAGATTGGTTTGGAGATAATTTCTTGCAAAGTGTTTAGAGACCAGAGATTTGATATATTGTTAGAGGTGCCAAGATTATTTCCGGTAGCAGAGCGGCGTCTATGGTTTGTTTATATTAGTTTTTGTAACGCTTATTTATAATGGCTACTACGAACTTATAGCGTTCTCGAACACTATGAAACTAAACATCTATGCTTCGCTAAAGTATGCACACATTGGCGTCTGTAAACTGATGACAAAAAAAGAATAGGAAAGGCAATAAAATACAAATTACATCTTCGTTCAATTTAAACTTTTAGACTGCAACATCATTTAAAGCCCAGTACAGACGAATGATGAAAAGTTATTGCACGAGTTGAATTTAACTGTACGGCAGGCATGCAAGGCTTTCATTACATTATGCATCTGAATTAACAAACGCCGCCGCCTAATGAAATACGAACTAGTCAACCTTAGGGGTGGAGGGTAAAGCTGTCAAAAAGTGTTGAAATCACGATCCGGGTACCCGTCGATCCGTGCGGTCGGGTACCCAGGTACCCGACCGCGAGGATATTTTGTTTGGAAATGTAGGGAATTGTGCATTTTTACGGAATGTCGGGCACCCGAGAATCGATTTCTGCCATATGTTAAGATAAAATCGCGCATTTTTACGGAATTTCGGGTACCCGAAAACCGATTTCATTATCCGGGTAATCAGCCTCGAGCGGGTACCCAGGTACCCGTTGAGAGCCTCGACTAACAGCTGTTAAAATTCCTTGGAATCAATGTTTTTCTAAACTATAAACATCTATGGTCGAGCGCGTTGATGTCTATTATTAGCAAGGATTTTGATTATAAATAATACAAGTGTTCAAAAATTCGATGTCAGTAGTGTTTGAAAAATAAAGATAAGAAATAATAAAAGTGTAAAGTGAAGTTACTCCGCGGACCGAAAGGTTAGTCGGACGATCATGCTAATTATTACTGTTGCTCACTCTATGAAGTCTTTTCAGCAGGGCGGTTGCGGTACCTGAACCGGGGCCTGCGTTCTGCCGCGCGTCTTGTCGGCGCATTCTGAAATTTGGCTATGTCTCTGACTATGCTGGATATGCTCCACTGGCTCCTCTCCAGTCCCCCTTCGGCACTGGACCGGCGGCGAATCTCGTAATGTATCATCGCTTTAGTCAGGTGGTCCTTGTTGGGTCTCGCTCCTACCTATCTTCGCGATATCTACTAGTCTGCTACTCTGCTGAGTGAGGCTTACTCATTGTTCCATTTGTCCGCACAACTACTAAACAATATAGTGCCTTCTCAGTGGTTGGCTCATCGCTCTGGAAAATGCTCTTGACGTTGTGCATGTTGCCCAGGTACACTCAGACTCTTTTTATGGTTGCTTTAAAACTGTTCTTTTCAGTCTAAGTAGTAGCTTTGAAGGGGCGCTATATAAATCTCCGCAAGGAATGAATGAATGGAAAACAAATACAGAAAAGTTAGGACAACTTCTATGGAAGTATAAGCTTTTAATAAGTACTGGACTGGAAAATGCCCTCGTGAGATATATTATTTCTATAGCGGCATCAAGCGGCTGGCTCACAGACAAGTTGTAGGTTTCAGACTAAAATGGTGCAGGTAATAGTTAATTTCTACTATATAGGGAACAACTATCATAAGAATTGTCTTGCAATATTAAACTCTTATAATAAATCTGATGTATTGGTTTTGGAATTGAAGTTGATAGATTGTCGTCATGTTATGTGCTTCAAGTTTTATATGAAATTGTTCAGAGAAACTTTCCACCTATCTGAGGACTGTGTTGTTGTTGTAGATGGCATCCATTGTTACACTGGGAAGTATGGAAGAATTGGAAAATGCTTTAACTGTTTCTCTGGATTTAACTCGCTTGCAAATTCATGATGTTACAATTGAAAGTGATACCACTAAATCATTTCTGCAGGTATTTGTATGGTTGTTGAGAATCTTGTAGTTGATGTTGATTAAGTAATTTTTGTAAGTAAGAACACTAATTTTTGTCTACCAAGCGTTGGCTGTGTATACATAATTATGTTGCCAAGTAATTTCAATATTATGTGCACATGCATTGATGCAAGTTAGGGATATTCTCAGCTAAGATACAATACAGGCAGTGCAAGCAATGATACTTTATTCGTTACTGCTTGTGATAGTCTTGCGCGTGCATTTAAATCTGTGAGATGATGATATTAAGCATATTTGTTAAGTGATTCACTTAATAATATCTGCAGAATTGGCCAATTCCAGAAGTGATGAACAGTTAAACATCAATCAGAAGTTAAGGTGAGAAACCTCGCACAATTGCCAACGAAGGACTTGTTGTTGCCAGCACCCAAAGACATTGTGCAAACTATGCTTTGAGCTGAATAAGCTATGATTGAAATAAAAAAAATTGTCATTCCATAGCTTATTCCTTCATAAATCTTAAATAATGTTTAGACTAAAAATCTAGTGGTTCACCATGTCAGACATTGATGAGACATCAGGGTAACTTGGAAGACTTGCATCCTGTTGAGCTGTAGAGTGGCATGTATAAACATAAAGCTGCATTTACTTTTAGGTTGATTCCATTACAACATTACCTGATTTAGCCTAGTCCTATTTATTAGTTCTATTTATATATCTGTATTCAGATCCGAATGACTTGAAATTAATCATGTTTCTAAGCATATTGTTTAAATTCACTTTTTCAGAATCATATGGTGTGTTATTATTGTAAATGGTTCTGATTTCTCTTGAATATGTACGACTAACAAACGGCAGTGACCTTCAATGCCTTTGAGATGTTCTAAAATGTTCTGATCTTTTTGTGCCACACTTTACAGGGTCGAATTAAAAGCATTTGTGGTTTAGTGAAACACGCAAGAGCTCCGATGTTTTATAGGAAAGTTATGATCAAAGAAGGTGGGTCCAGGTCATCAGCATTTTTTACGAATATTTATGGTGAATAGGAATGGTCCTGTTATTAATTAGGTAGGGTGATGGACTATTGTTGAGACTAAGCAATCTGCAGTTTTCAAGCTATATATTTTCAAACTTTATATCTTTAAAATGACTGTTTGATATGTAAGAGCACTTTAGTTTTGTGGACTTGCTTCATTGGGGCAGGGATAGGGCTGGTGGGGATGGTCTTTTCTCATCCCACCCTTATCATTACCCTTACCCATAGTCATTCCTTACCTTTACTGAGCACATATAGAATTTGGCTCACTTCTTTTTCAATACTTTTATAGAACTGCATCTGTGGACATTTCTCTCCGCTATTAATATAAGGCTAGGAGACGTTATGTTATGTATTCATCTTGCCAGCTGGGGCTTAAGCGACACAAATGGGAACAGATATTTTTGAAATTATCTGCAGGTCAGACCACTGATCTCGGATGTTATAGTTGAGAACACTAACTAATCTGGATGAATGCATCATATTCTGTGCATGTCATCGACTAGGAAAGGGTGTTGTAGAAATTATATTACATCAGTTCCAATCTACATGTCTTTTACGTTGAGATTTCTGTTACTGTAGATTGCTAAACCAGTTAAATTGTTAAAAATATGCATTTTATGAGAACTTATCGACTGCTTTAGTTATATGACTGCTGGGTTAAATTTTAGATGAAACTCCAGATGAGATGCACATTATATTGATTGTGGAAGAGAACTCGACCGAGCAGTTTCGTTTTTTGAAAGAAGATGCAATAGCATCGGGAGTAAGTGTATCTGGATATCCTTTGGATATCTTTTGTCTCATTAGTTCCTAAACACAAGCTCCCATTGGTGACCCTTTTGTTTTTACCCATTACTGACGAGGTGCATTTGTTCCCATTCATTTTAGTATATGCTCATTATGTGGAGGGTGTTGAGTAATGGATGACACATTGGCTTACAGAGCATAGGGAGTGAGTTTGCTTCCCATATCCCCATAAGGTTGACTGATCCTTCTATCACTAGCGGGGACATTGGTTAGATCAGGTTCATGGTGTAGTGGCACCTTGCATGGCTGCCGACAGGTAGATTCGAATTCTGTTATAACTTGTCTTCATATTTATTCGCTCCATACTTTTAATCATACTGCGATTTGTGAGTTTAAATTAAAACGAAGATATTATTAATGTTATGTATTAATGAGTGGAGATACAGCATGTCTCATATTTTAAGTACATGTTGTAACATCAGAGTCTTCATGTATGAAGTTGAATTTTCACTGGGCTTACTGCCAGACATGGCCTAACAATGCAAGGGTGGCCTACAGTTAACAGTAACACTGGTCATTAAAGTGTTAAATCATGTTTGTCTCATGATCAGAAAATCACATCTGAATGCATTCATGCGGTTATATGTGTAATATGTATTGTCATTGCAGTCAGATATTAGTGCCAATTCAGAATTTGTAGTATATATATATATATATATATATATATATATATATATATATATATATATATATATATATATATACACATATATATATATATATTGTTATGCATGCAGACACTTCAAACAGTAGCCCTTAGGACCTCAAACGCTGCTGCCTATGCATGTGTAAGCAGTGTTTAAGTTAATTAAGGACAGAAGGATCAGTGCATCATGAAGAAAATGTACAAATTGCTGTGGAAGCCAATGTCGCTACTTGTGGGCTCGTGCAAGCGCTTATATGATTTTGCTTATATGATAACTTAAATCTGCAGGTGTGTCTTATCAATGTGGACCTTGAATCATATACAACTCCAAAATTATGAACCAAACAGAATGTACAGAACTCTGTTATTAAATTTGTTGACCGTACTCACAGATTGTAAGCAGGTGAGACTAAAGCCCATACTTGCTGTGCTACAAGGTGCTCTTAACAATCAACTACTCTGTCTCACAAATGCATTTTTGTTTAACTCTTTTTATGATAGGATTTGCTGGTGGTTGCCAATGTGAGCATTGAAATGGATCCATTGTTTCGATCTCAAAGTGCAGCAAATCTTTACCAAGCGATTGTGAATCTGTCATCTCCCGATTGCAGGGTCTTGGTTAGTCAAAGAAATATGCAATACAGTTTTATGTAGGCATACGTCTATTCAGCATTGCCCAATATTTATGCTTTAAACCCTTTTACCACCAGCCAGATGGATTTCCCATACATTTTAGGTCGTTAAAGTGTTAATCTAGGCTCAAGAAATGTTCCGTCCGCATTTCACAATGGTATTAACTTAGCTACTGTCTCAGCCTTGGTGATGGCAGAACTTTTGCGTGCATGACGCACGCACATGGCATTTTGACAAGACAGAATAAACTTGATTGTTCAACTCAATTCTACAATGTTGTTTATTTTTGTCTGTTATTTCAAATGGATTGAATGAATAGATAAAATAAATTTTGAGTTTTGGAACTCTTATAACACTGTCATAATCTGCATTTACCGTTAAAATAATTTGGTTTTCTTTTCTTATATTAGCTGTTAAAGGCAAGTCATGATAGTTCTTGCAAAGGGAGTAAACATCGGGAGAAAACATCTGCTGCTTCAACTGTTGTCAATTCGATGGTTGTCAATTCGACAGGTGTCAATCCGACTGTTGTCAATCCGACTGTTGTCAATTCAACTGTTGTCAATCCGACTGTTGTCAATTCGACGGTTGTCAATCCAACTGTTGTCAATCCAACTGTTGTCAATCTAACTGTTGTCAATTCGACTGTTGTCAATTCGACTGTTGTCAATCGGACTGTTTCCAAACCTAAAAGCCAGGTGATGCTTGATCCTAAAATTTAGTTTCTGTGTGATTAATTGAGTATCTTGAGGGCAACTTCAGATTATTGTTACAAAATATTTTTTGGCTCTGATACTCTTGAGTAGTTATTTTTAAAGTTCTTATGTTTTGGAATATAGCTTGCTATTTATTCCCTTATTTTGTGTATGTGACAAGTAGTTGAGCCATATAAAGTCAAGTAAGAAATTGATTATTATAAAGGTGACCTATCTTCAGTGACTCTTGGATTTTGATCATCTGTTTGTGGCACAACTTCTGAAAAATTATCATATTTCCATGCTGTTAGTCATTTTTTCAATTTTCAGAAAAAAGAGCCATATGCTTATGTCAAGATAGACAAACTCGTCGCTTCCACCACTGTCAATGTTTTTGGTGTGGTTATATTCATCAAAGAGCCATGCCCAACACGAGGACTAGGTAACTATGTTCAGAGTTATCTTCGTCGGCTGCAAACCTTTCTGTTTGTTGAGTTTTAACTACTTCAGCGACTAAAATCTCAATAATTTGATCCTTAATATAATGGGTCGATAGGTCTCACTGCAGAGTTTGACAACTGAATTTCAGGACAAAGGTTTGTTTATTTTACGCCTCTTTCGCAGCCTCGGCCTGTTCATGTTCCGTTGAGAGGACATTGTGTCATGTTTCGAGTGTGATAGCTAAGTTTACGACAATATTCATTGTATGGTTCTTTCTGTCACAGAATTTGCTTGTGTTTTGCTGTAGATTTGTCAATGGTCATTACGATTGTGGATGAGTTGACTAACACGTCAAATGATAAGCTGAAGTGTGTTCTCTTTGGAAGTGCTTCTAAGCTGCCCTCTGCAAAGCCAGGAAACATTATTCGGTTTCATCGACTCAAGGTAGGTTGACTATCGGGTTTGACATCTTCTTTCTTTTGGTTCTCTACCTTCCTAGACTAACTTGTGCATCCAATTTCATCATTTGTCGCTTTTTCTGGCACTTGATTTCAACTTGCTGTTAATTTCTTTCATCGTCCAGTCCAGTTACATCGTTTTCTGTCTACTTCTTGTCTTTCCCCCCCTCTACTTTTTATCAATTTTGGTCCCTAGGAGGGAGTCTCCCCGCATTATGTGTGCCCAACCATCTCTTTCTCTCTGCTTCTAATTATTCCTAAAAAGGATAATTTTTAGTCCACCATTTATAGTATCTTTATATTCGTCCTGAAAGCATGAAATATATAATGTGCAAGATGAAGTTTTGTTTGATCTGCCAAATTTTTTTAAAAGTTGTGATGGTTTGTTTTGAGTTTTCTCTTTCTTCTGGTGATAGTCTGTTCAATGATAGAATGAATGCTATTTTGAAAATGCTGTTGTTTTGTGTTCACGATAGATTGCCACTTTTAAGAACGAGCTTCAGGGGCAGAATGGTCCAGGATTTTCATGGGTTGTTTTCAATGGCTCTAAAGATGCTTCATTATCACCCATTGGAACTTCTCATGAAAACAACACGATTACAGAGGATGATCAGGAAAGAGTAAATACATGGGATAATCATTTATTTTTAATAAGTTCTGAATTCTTAAAGCAATTTTTTGAGTTCTAATTGGTTGTCTATATACAGGAAGTTCAGTACATAATTACTAAATGGTGCCTTTCACTGCTGCCACAGAAATGGATTGATAACGTCAGGTTAGGGTTGATGAGGTCCAAATGCTGCATTGTGTTCTTGTGTCTACTAAAGAAGTTTTTCTATTTCATACAGAATGTGGTATGAAAACATACCCAGTTGTAAATGGATTGTTCTGTCTCATTCCAATTTTTTTTTTCTCATAACAATTCAGTGTTCTAATTTATCTTTATAAAGATACTATTGATGAATGTGTTTCCAGGTGAGACAGTTGCGTCTGTGGGCTGCTTCAGAAATGGGTGGGATTAATCCGGAGCGTCATTCGTTGTGCTCCTTATCTGACGTCGTAACTGGGCAATATTTCGATCTCATCTGCCAGGTATAAATGCACACGGTCTATATCAGAAGTCTGTCTGTTTAAGTGATTTGAAAGGGGCTTCTGAATTATACAGATGCAATGATGCATGTTTCTGATCTGTGCACACAACGTGACATCCAGTGCTCGTAAACGAATTGGTATCTCTAAGGTAGTAGCTTGGTCTTGCGATATTTTAAAGAGTTGTGATGGAGGACATGATTCTGTTTAAGATTCTCGGAATGGGTTTATTTCAGTGTGGTCGAGACAACCGATGGGAGATGTATTTTTTTTAATGGCGAGTGTTGGTCTTGTGCTTCCTTAATATGATGCAGGCACGTTGTGCTTTACTCTACCTGTACACCATCGTTCTTGAACAGTCTTCCTCTGAATATATGTGTCAGTCACAGACAGCTTAAGAGATATTTTCAGCTCATTATCTTTGATTTGATAGAAGTAGCAATCCTTCGCTCCATTTTAAGGTACCAAAATAGTATGCGGTAAGTCAGATACAAATACGCATGTGTATTTGTGTATATTATTTTATTTATAGTAGGTTATCTCTGCAGTGACCATGGTGGATTAAGCAGATGTTGAATTGTTCAGGGCAGTCTTTACTGACACCAGTCATGTATTGTGAAAAGCACCTATCACCTTTAGGAGCAATAAATACAAGTTACGAAATAGGCCCCTAAATAAATAAATATGGTTTTGCCTTACTGCCAAAGGTTATAGGAATTTCATGTATCGACCTCTTTACAGAAACATATTTTGGGTACAGCTTTGGATATAATATTTATGGCATTAAGAATCTGGTGCTTAGCTCGTTGAATAGACTTGAACTATACACAGATTAACATTTGACTGTAAATTGAGTTGTAGTGTTGACCACTTGCATCTTTTATCTAACGAATACTTGATTTTGTTTGTATATTTGTCTGTGTGTGCATATGCACAATTGTATGGCGCCTTGCTATGAAACCGTTAAAAGTTTTGCTCTTGAATATATTGCATAATATTAATATCCATGTAGAGCGTCTTCTTGATTAAGTGAAGCATGGACTCAAGATATGAAATCGATTGATTATCATATATCATTAGCCTTCAACCAAACTAATGTCTGCTGTATCACTAGTGTTGGATGTGTGTTTATAGGTTGTTGGTACGTGTATGATAACAGAAGGTGAATCGTTTCTGCTGAAAGTCTGGGATGGAACCCGAGTTAAACTGTGAGCATTTTAAAACCTGTTTTAGGTTACCTATAAATTAGATGTGAATCTAACATCATGGACGTCACAGCAGGTCTCATCTTTGTTTATAAGTTGCAGCTCAACAATGTATTTCGTTGTTGTTGCCAATCTGCTGTTCTTCGTGTCAGAGCTTTACTATTCACTTAGATCCTTCCTGTAGCTGCATTTGTGTGAAGAAACCCAGAATTTTTTTATTTTATCACCATTGTTCACTGTATATACATACTTGTTTATAAATTCAGAATTGCACATGCTTAGATGCATATGTAATTAGTTGCAGTCTTGACCAAGGCCTCGTGACCAATTTAGGGGCCGTCCATAAAGTACGTACACTCAGAGGGGGAAAAGCGTATGTTTGCGTATGGGGGCGGGAGGGGGTTCGCTCAAAAGAAGTACGTACGCAGAGATAAAAAATTATGATGTGAAATATAGCGTTTTATTAAATGAAATATTAATCTCTCAGGTAGCCAAATCTGCAAAATTTAAAAAGGGCAACATCTAAAAACTGAATTTCGATCCGATCAGGTATATCCATCTTCATGTTAACAGTCTAGGAAGGGGCCGTCCATAAATAGTACGTACGTAGAAAACTACTTGATCTGTGTTTTATAGACGGCTACATGGCTACCATTTGCGAACTATAGCACTATAGCGGGTGAAGCAAGTCGGGGGGGGTGGTTGCAAAAGCGTACGTACTTTCGGGGGGGGGGTGTCAAACGTACACCTTGCAACAGGGGGGAGGGGGGGTCCAAAAAGTCAAGTTTTTGGCGTACATACTTTATGGACGGCCCCTTACCTTTGGTCTCAAGAACAAGTTTTTTTTAAATGACCTGAAGTGTAATCAAGACCAAGAGTAAAAGAAGACTGCCTCATTGCACACATGCAAAGCAGATGCTTACAAGTATGTTACTACTATGCATATATGTTCGATTACTTAACCTGCATTTGTACATAATCGGATATACACATCACACGTGTAAGAGCCCGTGTTTTTATAAATGATACATACAGGATTGAACTTTATCTGCCCAATGGTGCATATTGCTACAGGGTGCATTTCTGAATTTGGCATGTTACCAGTAAATATGAAAATGAAGTTTATTACAATTTTTAAAATGTTTTTATGTAGTTACTGAAAATTGTATATTTATGTTTTAGTTTTAACATTGCTAGACTGCTGGCTCAGTTTAGGGGATGATAGCCTAACATGTCCTTCTTTACATACTCTGAGGAGCATAGTCAATGCTTTGAAGTTATTATCAGATTCGTTTTATGGTTCAGAAAACTGTACGAACAGGACCTGTCGTCTGAAGAGATCAGTTCAAGACTTGACACTGACAAGCAACTGTCAGAGCGTGTAAGACACTACTTGGTGGATGTGTGGGTCTTTGATGATCACTTTGGCAGCGCAAAGGCAGTCAAGGTTGGACATATGATTTGTGAGCTTAAGAATATCTCACCCTGTGGCTTACGATGAGTGCTTTACATTTCAGCTCTGAGTCCATCGTTAAACTCCTGGTTGCGGTGTGAAATTTTAATTTCACTTTCATGCTCTGTAATTTGTAACAAAGTTGCTGTTTGTTGGTTTTCAATCAGAAGTCCATACCTTTGAATAATTAGCCTTATAATATGATCTTACTACATTTGTGTTGCTTTAACCTTCTTTTATCTTGCCACAGCTCACATATTAAAGGATGGCTTCATAAGGACTGGGTCTATGGTACTGATGTAATTGTTAGTTACTGATGATGGGATGTGATGGTGAAGCGGTTTGTTCTGAACCTTGTAACCGGAGAGTTGCAGGTTCGAATCTACATCAAGTCACTGCATAGCAACCCTGAACAAGTTGTTTGCCCGGTGGCCGATTGATTAGAGAGGTTGGCTTGTAACGCTCAGTGTGCACCGAGTGAGCGGGTTCAACCCTCGTCCGAGGAGTCACCGTGTAGGGACCTTGAGCTAGTCCATCACACACAATTGCTCTGCATTAAAATTGCAAATGCGTCGTCGAGGCGTGTGTAAGATTGAATAATTAAAATATTGTATGTGAGTGAGGCAGTAGGAAACCAACTGTCTCATTTCATATGAGGGTAGCATTAAAGCAGAGAACTTTATGGGTGTTGTTAAATTGGGTTGGGTTCTACAACTCTTCGAGAGCCTGCCATTGCTCCAAGACCTGTGCAGCAACTAGTCAGTTATTCGTATATTTCAAAATGTACGAATGTTCATTTTGATCTCAAGTTAAATTTTGCTGCATGATCAGACAAACTTATTTTAATGCAAACTTATATCATGTTAGCATGATGCAGCACCTTAAGATAAAGTCTTGTAATATCCGCAGTATTTAAGCCTAGCAGTATGAAGTGCTTACGATAACAGAGGCACTTGATTACAGTAAATTGTGCCCTTGTCTTGCCTTGTCTGTGACAAGCATTTAAGATTTGATAGGTTGTTTATTTATTTGTTCATTTATTTATTTGATGTTTGTTTTTAGCTAGGAGACTTTATAAAACTCCAGAATCTACATGCTCTGAGACACAAAACGCGTCCAGGGGAGGAACCAGCAAGTCCAGGTTCAGTGTCCGCTGAACTCTGTCTTCACGGTGGCTTTACCTATGGTCGTCAGTTGATGATCCTTGACCCAGCATCAAAGGAAGTGAACAATTTGCAGCAGGTGCTGAACAGAGAGCTTGCTGCAACAGCAACCGACGACTCAACTGACAGTATCGATCAGCTGTTGAGCGCTGCGCATGGTCACCCAACTGGACCCACAAATCTATCAATTTCAAATGAGGACACGGAATGTTGTTCAAATGAGGATGATTGCGGAGAATATTATACCCCTCTTTCCCAGCCTCAGCCGGATCATGATCTGTCTCCGCATAAGTTTAACGGAAGAGCGAGTTGTCCTGGCAGTGATATCGGGTCTGGAGCAGTTATGGGTCCAGAGCACCATGCAGTTGTTGGCAGCAAGGCTCAGAAGCGCTCAAGTCCCATTTCTGATGAAGTAGAAGTAAAACGCGTAAGGCACAATAAATCCGCTGATGTTGAAAGTGATGTAGCCCCAAACGAGAATGAAAAAGTGTCTGGTTCTGAAAATGACATTGCTGTACCTGTGGAGAAGAACATTTCTCATTCAGAAGTCACTGTTACCCAATCTGAGGACGGGACTTTGTTTAGTTCAGGGAATGATGTCGTCCTAAGTGGGCAAATACAATCTGCAGAAATTGAAGCAGGACCTGTTGTGTCGTTGCGATCACCTTCTTCTCTTGGCTTCACTCAAAATAGATGCATGCTCGACACAGCTACAGGTATGCCTTAAGTTGATTATAATTACCTTACCTGAGAGAACTGTAAATGTCGTTAAGAGTCAATAATCTCAGTTTTGTTTAGCTGAAACGTTTCTTTATTATATGTCGACATATGTTTACTTATTTCTTGTTAAACTTGATAAATTTCTGTCTAATGCAAATTACTCAAACAACTCATAAGTTCACTCTTGGCATTTTGAGACATGCATTGTTGAAGGGTGCTATATAAGCTCACTAGATAGCATCTGTGAAATGATCAGTAGGACAGATGAGCTCTTTACAAGCTCTCATACAGTTGAATTAAACTCCTGTTAAGCTTGTTATCATCTGTTACTGCTATATCATGTAATCTTACTTTGCACTTGTCATTTTGAATTAAGCCAATTAATAAATCATTAGAATTGCAATATGGGCACTTTATGAATATGACCAAATTCTGCCATTTGTCAGTGATGACTGGACACCATCACATGAAGGCAACCGAAGTGATTGGCATACAGAGGCATACTCCTCCGTACAAATTCCGGTTCCAGGGATTTGCTGTGAATTACCAGCCAAAGTCAGAGACTGCTTCCGGTTTCCTTCGACTCTACTGCAACCGATGTAGATACTTGTAAGTGGAAATTCTTTTCAGTCATCCCGTCATGACACTGAACTAACAGTGTGTTTTCTAATTTAATGTAAACAAAATATTTACTGCATATTTGTATCTGATAGCTATTCATTATGTTTATTGGTGTTGTTTTATTTCTTTATTTGTGTAGCACCACTATCTATCAATAATGCAACAATAATCAATGCTTATTGAGCAGTTTGTGTATTAAGGACTGCACGCTCACTGCATTACAAGACATGTTTATGCCTTCAGATTATTATTATATTATATCTTCGTTTATTAATCAAGCTAAAAATCCACAGCAAATAACAGTCATGTATGAAGAACATAAGAAAAATGAAAGTTATCCAATAAAAGTAAATGATGTAGGGATACTTTGGCTATAACATAAATAAAACTCTAGATATAATATATCTATTGTCTTTAGGAGGGAGCTGAAAGGAGTGAGCCCTGGGTCGGAGGTTGTAGGAGGTTGCGTGGTTAAAATAATATTTGGCGTTGCTGTCGCCTTGTGCCAATTGCTTTCATCTCTGAAATTCTCTAGATCAGTGGTTCTAAAGCATCTCAGAGTGATTGTGTTAGTTAAGCACATGCCTAATCAGGGTAATGTAGGAGTTTTGTCGATGGAGCTTTTCAACCGCAAGTTCCATCTGGTCAGTTTGAATTAAGCTAATTATCTTATCGTGGACTGTGGTTATTGCTTCCAGGTCTTCGATTCCTTGTTCAAATGCTGGAGACCGACTTGAATCCTCAGAATTGTCAGAAAATATCAGGTATGATTTGTGGGGAAAATCAATGGGAAGATCATTACAAACGTTGCCTTTCAATTGAATGCAACATATTTATGCGTAGAGACAATTGATATGGCATCTTTAGCATGCTTTTCACAGCGACTGCACATGACCATCTCACTCCGTGCTGTCCATCATGCGGCCCTCAGGCTCACTTGTTTTGGCCCACTCAAGCTTACTAAATGTTTTCTATTTATTTGGGTAAATATGAAGTAACAGACGAACTCAATGGTCTACTTACATAGCTATTCATTTTTGTAAGCAATATTTTGTTCAACTTGTGTATGATGCTTACTTTTGCAGAGTTCCAAGATTGAAAAGTACTAAGGATGAAATTAAAACCTATTGTTGTCCTGAATGCAGTAAGTTTCTTTATCTGATCACAACAATTTTAGTACCTCACATTTTATGATATTCACTGTTTTAATATGTATTTTCGTGATATGTGGTAGCGCTAAAACGTTCTTAATAATTTATTTACAAGATCTAAGATGAAGATAATATCAAAAGAATCTGAGAAAAATTTATCATATTTTCATAGGTGTAGATATATTCTCATACTGGACCAAGTTTGATTAAAAATTCCATGCATGGTTGCTAGCTTTCTGGGATCTTTTGTATTTTATATCAACCAGGCGAGTCGAGTCGATGTACTTTCTATGCATTCTTTTCACATTTCCAATTTCCAATTTTCATTCATAACTTAGTCAAAAAGTAGGGTAGAACAATACTTTTGGCGTCATTTTAAAGCGGACAATGTGTTCTTTAATAATATGTGTAATACTTGTGGTCTCATATTCTAAAGTTTCCGACTATAGACTCATTTTGATCTATTGGGTCACATGTGACCATGTATGGACAGCAATCCAAGACCAGAGGGACGTTGTTTGCTAGTTTATGTACTTCAAAGCGGCATTTGCTTGGTTTGTAGATGGTGACCTGGAATACATCTACATGATGGAATTTATGCTAAATGATGGAACTGGATGGATCTGTGTTGGACTGTGGAAAGAGCAAGCGGTAATTATCACTGACATTATTTATCATGAATGCAAATCAAGGCTCATGGCTTATTTTAAAGTGTGTGGTTGGAGCTGGGCTGTAATTTACCTTAGTCTATTAAGTAGTGAATTTTTAACAACTGACAGAACAAATGCTGTTAGAATTCGTTAATTATTGACAAGATTAGAATAATGCAACTGAAACATGTTACATTCCAGAATCACTTCTTTGGCTGTGCTCCGGTCGACCTGCTTCGAAATCCAAACAGATATCGTGAAATCGTTAAAAAGCTGAATCTGATGTGCTTTGGTCAGTATGCGGCTATGGATCGATCGTCATTTGGACCACGAAGGATGGAATGCTGCCTGATGTCCTATCAGACTTCATGTGGCATTGCTTACCAGATATTTGACACGACCTTTGCTGTTGACTCATAATAGAAACTTGAAATTTGCGCTCGTAAAATGCTCAAAATTGAACCGATGTTACAGTGTAATGATGGACAGTTCTAGTGGCTTTAATGTTTCTCCAAATGTTGTGGTCACTAGTCTAAACTTTGTGCAGTTTTTCTTAATTGCGTTTATACAACTTTTTATTCTTTAACATAAAATTACGTTTTCAGAGTTTCATACAAGAATTTCATTAACTTTTATATTTCAGTAGCGTTGGTGACGGTAGCTGTTTTTTGTATTAATGTGTGCAATATTTGTGATAATACATTTGTACTTTGCCTTGTGTTGCTTACATTTTTTTAATTTCTGCAAATGATATTGAAATAAGGCTGTTGCTGTATATGAATTTTGGGGATCAAATTCAGTTTGATATGCGCTATGGTTCAACTACCCACTCACCCACCCATATGAAACTGCCTGTCAGTCTTTCATACATACTTACGTGTTGAAATTTGTTCCTGAGGACATGGCTCAAAGGAAGAATTGAAGGATAGAAAAGCCACAGGAACGCTGATAAATATGATGTTGGACTGTATAATCAGATGGTAATTGAGGAAATTGCATATAGAACAATGACGTTTAGTTTTTAGTATAGTCATTGGACCACTCCATCCATTGATCCACCAGGTCATTCATGCATTCACTCATTCACCAACCAATGAACTCTCCCCATTCATGCACATTCATGCACACATCCATCCACCTATCCATTCATCAACACATACTTGGGGGGGGGGGGGCCATAGTAGTGTGAACACCGCTAGGACGCAGCGCTTGAGGAACCGAGATCGAGACCCGTATCATCCCTAAGATTGACTTCTTTCACTAGGCGGCGGTGTTTGTTAAAAATGAGATGTATAGCGAAACGGGCACCCTGCGTGGCTGCCGACTGCTAAGTTCGACTCCTGTAATAACTTCATTCGCTCATACTGTACTTCTAATCATACTGCGATATCTGCATATCCGTAACTTAATTAACAGATGACGATAACTCTGTAAGTGGCAAAAGTAAGACGTCACAGGAATCTGTGTGCTATCTATAGTCGGTGGAGCAGTTTTCACGTAACGAAACGTGGTACTTGGATTGCATCAGAAGTGAAGTTACTCCCATATATTGTTTCAAAAGTGCTGGTCTTAATTGCAGCAAAGTGACGAAATTCTTGCTGTCAGTGTAGGTCAATGTTGTATATATACATACACAAATGTTCATGGGTGATATTGTAGTTGTCAAATCAACACGGCGAACAACACACCGGCGTGTTGTGGAATAGACCATGCTGATAGCTCTTTGATCGGCTTGCTTTCTTTTTCGTCTTCGTGTATTCGTGCTGTTTATTTTAGAAAACGTCTTAAGAGAGTCTGCGATAGTTCTTGGGTAAATATCCTCATTTTAAATTTCCGGGTACTGTCTGCGTACGTTTTTTGAATCTCCAAGCGACAATACAGTGTGTCGAGTCTTGTATTGTCGTCTGCGGTATTCGGTTTACATTCAACTTGATGCTTCTGCGGTCGAATATTCATGCCATTCTGCGTATATCTAAAAAAAACAGTCCTAACCGACCCTCGCGGCGCCTAATCGGATCCTAGTAAACAATCCTCTCGATGCGGCTATCACTACGCATATGAAACTAATTTAGGTGTTTTGACAATGATTGTGCAAATGTCTTAATCAGAATTGTGTACATTTTCGACTGCAGAAATAGAATTTTCATTTACATTGAGACCAAATAAAAGATTTATTTATTTATTTCATTTCATTTTTTAAAATTTTCTTTTACATTGAGACCAAGCAAAAGAAAATTTATTCTTACATTAAAAAGCGGTGTGGTCAGGTTCGATTTGTCAGGTTTGGAGTTTCAGCACCTCATATGTCAATTGTTTACCCCAGTCGTGATATAGAGTGGGTTTTGATTTCTGTGATAAACCCTTCTGCAAAGTGTAATCTCATTAATTATCCAAATAATCAGCATTGAAATTCCAGATACTTTGCATAGAACTAATCATGCTATTATTGTTATTTAGTTTAAAACATATTATTAATTGTGTGTTGTTTACAATGTAGGTTTTGTGCTAATAAGGATTATTTTCTTAATTACATGCCACAACAGAGACTGAAAGTAACTTTTTTCCTACCATGCTACTTTGAACTTCTACTTTCTTCTTTAAACTTAAATAAATAAACTGCTGCATTTTTTTAACAATCTTGTGTAAGGCAACTGCTTGACACTTACTGCCAATGTTATTCATGAGCTGATCAATAATAGCCCTCTTATATGTACTGCATTTATGTACAAAATGTGTTGTAGCAATGGGCACTGAAGTATGCAATGTAGGTTAATTCGCAGATTGTGTTACTAATGATACATTGGTAATTGTACTTAGGATTACATAGAAATTACTATTGTAAACTGTTGTGTTGATACAATGGCTGTAATTATAGTGAGTAACTTCTGCTTCATCAGCAAATGTGCCATTTGTATGAGAGACTTTTTCGCACTATGTGGAGTATTTTACTTATGTTTGAATGACACGATCTAACCATTTATTGTGTTTTAATTTAGTTTGTAGCATTTGTGCTAAAAGTAAAGATGACGCAACCTGTTCCTGAGATCATTGACTTCTCGAAGGAGGAGGGAAATGTTCTGAAGCTCTGGAAAGAATTGAATGCATTTGAGACATGTTTGCAACAATCGAAAAACAGACCTAGGTGAGAATGACATTGTTATACTAATTGTTATATCCGATTACTAGAAGACAAGATTTTGATGTTACTGGTTTTCAATCGTTGAATTTTATGCATATTTCGAGAGTTCAGGTGCCAATGATTGTGTTGTGTATAGAGATGTATGATTGTAGTTACAGGTGTATGTGTGTATGTGCCTGTATGAGTGTGCTTGTACTGGTCTATTTGTTTTATGTAAAGTAGTGTTAGTGAGCTGAAAATCTGTTGAATGTTATCGCAAATTGAATTTCGGGCAAAAGTTCATCTTTAATTACAAGACTAGCGAGTATAAAATGCTGTTTCATTTATAAGTTTTAGGCTGTGTTTAAATTATTTAGATGCTTAGTATAACTCCTTTTGAATACATGACAAGGGTGCTGCCTATGATAGCTGTTGTATGTTAAAGTTCTGTGTTAACACATTTACAACGAGCGTGTGCTGAATGGGACTTGGAAACCAACGCTGCTTGTCGTTCTAGGATTAAGTGGAAGAAGTTCATCAGTAAGCGAGCTGTGTTCAGCCAATTAGATAATTTGCCAATGGAGGACTATAAACACTTGCTAAGAGCCCAATCAATAGATTCCTGTTCAGAGTTGACATTTGACACCTTGTTCAGAGTTCTGGTACAAGTTGTGTTATGTTTTCCTATACCTGGCGCAAAAGTTCAAAAAATTCAAAAGTAGTTTTTGACTACAGTTGTATCGCAATGTTTTGTTGTGTCACTGGTTTTAGATACCGGTTTTATGATGGTCCTCCATTTGCCACAGGATTGCCACATTATGGTCACATCTTGGCTGGAACTGTGAAGGACATAGTTACACGATGGGCCCATCAGAGCGGATTTCATGTGGAACGACGTTTTGGGTGGGATTGTCATGGCTTGCCAGTGGTGGGTTGTCAAGTTTTATACAGTAAAATTTATATGACCTATGTTGGACATCCATTGCAGATAACTTTTCGTATAAATTTATGCAGGGTATACGTGTTTACTTGCTTCCAGTATGCCAATGATTGCCAATACGGTTGTCATGTCCCCAAAGGGTGTTATCGCAACATGTTGTGTTAGTTGTAATGCAGCACAATGTTTGTTACGGTAAGTTATTGTAGTAAATACTGAAATGAATGAATATGGTTTCATGTGACCATTTGATTATTCTCTCTGAAGCTTACTTTCTGTTCTATTTACCATTATTTTCATAAGACATGTTTTGCTGTCTGCATGTAGTTATTATTTTATTGACCCTTGAACGACGAGAAGAATTTTTATCACCTAGAGCCTGACGATCGATTTTAGTGTATGACAACATATAAAGTGAACAATTTTAAACTTGTAATAACTCAGTCAGTTCTTGACCTATAGACATGATGTAAACATCGCTTCTTAGCATTTCGTCTCTTCCTATCCATCCATACTGTGTTAATTTTCTAGCAAGCGACGAGTTTATGCATCCATGAGTGTTTTGCCATCTTGGATCATTTGAATATGTTATGGATTTTAATGTCCGTTTTGATTGGTTTGGATTCCTGGTATATAAATAACTTATATCTGTGATATCATGTTGGTCTAGATGACATAAGGTTTCCGATGATAATGATATGATAGGTCCACAGAGTATACTTTGGCATATGCTCATTGTGCCCCTTAGTGCACTCTAGTACTCCATCTTAATTAGTGCATTAGCCCTTAACCCTCCAATAAATCTGGATTTGTGGAATGCTCACAAAATTAAAATGTAAACAGAAAAACTGACATTGGAAATGAAAATTGAACTCGGAGCCAGAAACAAGAGAAAATATACTGTAAAAAATCTTCATCTGAACTTGATGAGCCTAAAATATATTTTATATTGATAGAACTGTATTACAAGACAATTTTTTAAAATTATAATCTTAGTCCCAAAATTTCTTGAGTGCTATGTGCAGGGCACCAGCGTATTTGCAAGCATTGTGTCATGTCAGAGGGGTTGTACAGAGATGCCAAGTGGAGATTCAAGTCTAGTTGCTAGGAGGCAGGTAGGCAAGGGGCAGAGGTGTTAAGATAGATTTCTTCTGGTATGAAAATCAATGTAAAGTGGAGGACACAGGGCTTATGATTGTTCCTACAGATATTGTATAGAAACTTTTGTATGAAAATGTTTCAAGACTTTGTTCTGGAGCCAGGTTTTTCCCATTTCAAACTGAAAATCGATTTGTTTACATTTTTTTATTCTTATGTGTAATGAATTAAGAGATTCTTTGAGCAGCTGTATCATGTGAGCATTCTTGTGGTTTTCAGGAATTTGAGATTGACAAGTTGTTGGGAATTCGAGGTCCCGAAGATGTTGAGAAGATGGGCATTGAAGCGTACAATTCTGAATGTCGTAAGATCGTCATGAGATATGCTGATGAGTGGGAGGTAAGTGTCTTTTTGTCTGATTAATTACGTTAGTCATCTCAAATAAAATGATCAGTCTAATTGGTCAGCCTTAGCTGATTAGCATTCTAATACAGTCAGGTGCATTAATTAGACACTATTTCTCTCTTTATTCTGTTAATCGACTAATCTAGGCAGATTAGTTACTGAATTTTCTCTACTGTGTTTTTTTGAGTACTGTGTATTCTGTCCTTGATGACTATTACTGGGTGTTGCCAGTCATTCCTGATTTTTCCCGTCACTCTATGGTAGGGGTCCGGAGCACTAATTCTGCGTAACTCAACATACTAGCTTGCACTGTAGTCTATGGCATAAAGGAAGTACACATCTTCCTGCTACAGATACAATGGACCTCTATCTTGTGTAAAAAATTCAGCAACTAGTCCAGTACTGCATTAACCCATTTCCCTATTATTAAAAAATTGTAAATTTCAAATTCTGGCTGTGCCATTCAGTTATTTTTGTGTCTGGTTTGAATGTAGCTGGTAAATTTTTATTGAAAAATTTAAATGCAAACATGTTTGTTATTTTCATATATGCACTTTTCACTGGCCATAAATAATAGTTAAGAAATGTACTTTAAACATAGTCATGAGTGACGTTTTATTCTCTGTGTGATAAACCTCAAAACATTGCACTGTGCAAAGTGGAACTACACAACAGCAACCTTGTTTTGTTTATAGCGAATTGTGACGAGACTAGGTCGATGGATTGACTTCAAGAATGACTACAAGACAATGTATCCCTCGTTTATGGAAAGCATCTGGTGGGTGTTTAAGCAGCTCTACGACAAAGGCCTCATCTACAAAGGATTCAAGGTGTTTGATTTGTGCTGCATATCTTATTTAAAGAGAATATTTCAAGCTACTCACAGTCAGTTGTCTTGGCTACGAAATTGACCTGATTAACTGATTACAAGCATTGAATATTTAGCCACTGCAGTTCCAAATATAAGTCATTAAGAAATTTACAATTTTTATGTCGCTGATAATAATTGTTGTCATAGCAGTTGACGATAGCGTTCAAATTTCTGTGTAAATATTTATATAGTTGTGATATTTATTTGATGGTTGTAATAATGTCTTATTTGTGTTAGATTTGAAGACTATTTTTTACTTTATAGATGTGTGAATTATTGTTATTGTTGCTTCTTAGCTTTTGATGGATCATATCGTATCTGGTTATTTATATAGCGCTTACAGTACTGGCTATTCAGAATTGCATTTATGTAATTTTTATCAAATTCATTTCCCTGGGTAATGTAAGGTTGGGCTGTTGTACCAATCTTTATGTTAATGCTGTTGCTGCTAATATTTAGACAGCGGAATTTTGCTTCATTGTCTGTATCGCTGAGCCTGGTAATTATGGTTGGATGTAATTTTCATTGATTCAATGATTCATTTGTCTCTGAAGGTGATGCCTTTTTCCACTGCTTGTGGAACTCCTCTTTCCAACTTTGAATCTGGACAAAACTACAAGAATGTTGACGACCCTTCAGGTAACATTTGTATAAAAAAATCATCTTCTTTCAATAGTCCACTCATTTTAATAGTCCTTGTTAATCCAGTTATATTATAGGTTTGACAGTTATTTCATATTTATAAACTGTTCGTTATGATTATTTCTTGACTTGAATTTTTTTAAGCAATATTAAGTTCACTGACTAAATATGATTAGCTTTCAATTTTTATGTAGTGATCATTTAATTTATTAAACTTTCATCTGTAGATTTATATGCGTGGCTATTGAATTTACTAGATGTGCATAATAATATATAATATATATTTATTGTTTTATTGTTGATTAATTGACTGAAGTTGTCATTTATTATTCAAATGTTTCTGTTTTTAGTTATTGTGACGTTTCCTTTGGTTGAATCTCCCGATGTTTCTGTTCTTGCCTGGACAACAACTCCATGGACTTTACCAAGCAACGTTTCCGTCTGCGTTCATCCAGACATGGATTACGTGAAAATTAAAGGTATACATAAGATAAAACTACATTTGATGCAACTATGCATTTATATAGCACCTTTTATGAGGCTCACAAAAACTATATTCAGGCTAACTAAACTATATAATGTGGATTTGTTTAATTTTGAATTCACTGTTTATAACTTAAAATTCACACATATAGTTAGCTATATTTATGTTAGTTGAGAAGTATCACAAGTGTTAATTACAAAGATGTGCTGTTAGTCCTGTGCTGTAGTTGTTATTATTGTCATAGTTGAACAGTGTTAATTCTTATTTACTATTTGGTAAGTTTTATTTTCGTCTTTTTTTACAGAAAAGGCATCTGCCAAGATATATATTTTAATGGAAGCCAGATTGTCAGAGCTCTACAAGTCTCCTGAAGAATATGAGGTTCTAGAAAGGTATTTGAGCTTTTATCACGTCTTAGGCTGTTGAGCCTTTGTCTGCTGAGCACGTTGGACAGTGTGTGTTTTATGTTACCCAAGGACGAGTTGTGCCTTTGGGGTAAGTGCATATGAACGGCAGTTGTGCTAATTTCTCTTTTGATTTCTAAATGTATCTACTTGTTTCTTGGGTTATTTATCATATGCTAATTTATTGACGTCTATTCTTGAATCAGAAACAATGATATCATAACTTCATTATGACTACAGTTTGCTGTTTACAGAATGTTATTGGCTTCATGTTTTTCTTTGAATTCAGGTGCAAGGGAACAGCTCTAGAGGGCAAAAGTTACAAGCCACTGTTTGACTACTTTGAGTTTGTAAGTTTTCTGATCTGGAAAGCATACTTTTATTAATTCATTCATTCTGAGAATTTATATAGCTCCTCTTCAATAGACCTACTCGTAGGTGTGGCACGGTGGCCGATTGCTTAGAGCGGTCGGCCTGTAATACTCAGTGTGCGCTGAGTGTGCGGGTTCGACCCTTGTCCGAGGCGTCACTGTGTAGGGACCTTGAGCAAGTCCTTCATGCACAATTGTTTGCAGTACAACTGCAATTGCGCCATCATGGCATGTGCACTTTTGAGCAAAGAATGTTGGAAGAAGGGCGATATGAAATTTCAGAATAAATAAATAGGCACTATCAGCCGCAGCTAAAGAAGTGTGATTTGAGAGACATATATAAGGTGTGATGTAACGGAGGTTCGCGGGCTCAAATCTTCCTCAAGCCACTGTGTTGTAACTTAGGCAATTTACACACCCATAATTGTCTGTAAGTAAGGCTACGATAAACCATGTGACGCGTCTCATTCTTGAGTGGCATCTTAGTCAATGGACTTAACCTTTGGGCAGAGAAATCATCATCATCATAAAAGCTGCATATGATCAGGTGACAAAGATATGAATATTTTGTGTTAGGGCAGATATGAACAGAATAAATATGCTTAAAGAATGATCAGGAAATTGTTCAGTTGTGTGCTGCAACCAAATATATATCTGTATAAAGGTTTCTGTGGTCAGCATGTAAGTCTTTGAGATGATTGGGTGTGAAGAGGGTATGAAGATTCCTATGGTTGTGTCTTTTCCCAGATGAGGCCTCGAGGTGCCTTCACCATCTTGATTGACTCGTATGTGACAGCCGAGAGTGGAACAGGTGTCGTACATCAAGCACCTTACTTTGGAGAGGTTTGTTTATTATGTCTTCTTGAAGTGGCATCTTTTTTGTCAAATGCTGTTTTCTTATCTGGGCCGACTTTATAGGTGTCTTGGTATAATGCAATGCCTGATATGATGGAAGATTACTGGTTCTAAATATTTTTTGTGGCTTACTTTATGATGCACATCTAAATATACTTTTATTCATTGTTTCTGATGTAAAGTTAGTTTTTCTGCCTTGCAATTGATAAGGAGTCTCATGTTATAGCTTCAGGATCTATGATACTTGACATTCTTGCTTTACCCTATGAAATTTTTGCAAAGTGGCCCATTGGATGTGGCATGAATTTGTTTATAAGACAAGTTCATAGCTTGAATACTGATAGAGGGGCCTATACATTCAAGAGCCAAATGCTTAGATTGTGGTATGTGGCAAGTTCTATGCTGAGATTGAGGTATGTGGTAAGTTCTATGGGTTTAAAAGACAGAACTTTGGTTTTATTATTAGTTTATTTTCTTACTTGTTTTTGCATTACTTTAAGTTATTGTAGATTTCCTATTTGGAAGTGGTAGTCTTATTTAAACTAGACAGCAGAAGGACTGCTAAATGCCAACTGGAATAAGCATATTATGTGAAAGAAAATGCAAATTAGCCTCAATTTGTAATTGGATGTAAATTAGGATGATTACCGCATCAGCCTGAGGTACGGCATCATTACTAAGGACATGGCTCCGATATGTCCTGTCGACATGAGTGGACGATTTGTGGATCCTGTTCGTGATTTCATAGGACAGCATGTGAAGGTAAAGTCATCTTACACTGCTTTGCGATGTATAAAATATAAAGTGTTTAGGTAATATATGTATTAGTATTGTATTGAGAGACATATCAAATTTGAGGTTTTCTGTTGAAAACTGTTGTGTATGATAAATGTATGTATGTATGTATGTATGTATGTAATAGGACAGTTTATGTAGCACATTTTAGGTATCTCACAGAAGTGCTGAAATTTTATCGCTTGTTTCTATAATTTCCTCTTAGGGTCTCTGTTCATATCGAGAGTTGCTATTTGGCAGCGGCATCTAACCCCCACTTGGAATGAGATAATGACCTGACACTATGACCCCAGTTTATGTCTAAAACATGAAACCCCTCAACTGGAAGTGTGTGGCTTGGTGGCCGATTGGTTAGAGTGGTCGCCTGTAACGCTGAGTGTTGTGGATTGGACCCTCGCCAATATGTAGGGTCCTTGAGCAAGTCCTTCGCGCACAATTGCTCTGAATACCAACTGCTGTTGCGCCATCGAGGCGTGTGTGCACTTTTGAGCTGATTGTAAGAAGGGCTATATCAAATGTCAGTTGTATTGTATTGCATGGAAGATCATATTCTCAACCCCTGTTGGTAGACACCCCTGCTGTATGGTTACTTTGAGTGTCGCACTAATCATTTTGATCTCCACCAAACATGCAGTAAAAAAGTTAATGTTTTATAAATTGTTCCATGTATTGTGCTTCTAATGCTATCTCAAAATTACTTTTCCAAATCACACATTATCGCTTACAATAGTGTTTGTTCATTGTTGTGAGGATTACAACAGGAAGAACACAGAAATGCAGATTTGAACTCTTTTCTTGTAGGTTGTAGGATTAATTATACTGGGCAAAGGATGGAGCTGGGAAACCCAAAAGAATTTCTTATGTGCTGTTTTTTTTGTGTGCAATGACGAAGCTCATCTTGTCATTGTAGGAGGCTGATAAGAATATTATAAAATACTTGAAAGAACAGAACAGGCTTGTGCGCAGTGGAACCTTGTGTCACAGCTATCCGTTCTGCTGGAGGTGAGAAAGTCAACCTTCGGTAAAAATATTTTTTGATAATGCATTTTTTCAAGATGTAATGTAATTAGTTATTTCGTGGTGTCATTTACAACTGTTATCGAAATGCATGCGCGTTACTGGGCCTATTATTCGAGCAAGCGATAGACGGACCTTGGGAAAGCCAATAATTTTATGAGAGTAAGATATTAAAAATCACTTAATTCTGTAGTTGATTAGATTAAATTATGACAGCATTAAATTTATGATAGCTAAACTGGTTGCTGGAGAGAAATTATACAAAACCGAATGCTTTGTCGTAGCTGAACTGTCATTACAGTTGTTTCTTTTGCTTTGTTGTTTTGATTGTGATTATTTACCTTTACTTGTATATCATAATGAGCCATAAAATTCCTATCTTTCCATTACTGCAACAGAGCTTGCAGTTCATCAGATAAGATATTATTAATCCAAACTTGCTTGTTTGTATCATTATCAATCTCATTTCTTGTGGCATTGCCATATGTAGATCTGACACTCCTCTGATCTACCGCGCTGTGCCAAGCTGGTTTGTCCGTGTGGAACACATGGTAGATAAGCTGCTGGCCAGCAACAGCCAAACGTATTGGTAAGTTTTTAGGTTATCAGTGACATTGTAACTAACAATGCAGCTTTATCCATATCAGCAGTTTTACACATACTAATGGAATGTGGTATGATCTACAGCAATGGTTATCGACCTTTTTTAGTGCTATGACCTTTTCATAATATTTCCAAAGTTGGGATGACCTCAATTGAAGTGATTGTACCTCAATTGAAGTACTCCCTTCATCGCATATTTGCTACCATTATGATGCATTTTATTTCTCAACATTTGATCTCCTACTCACATCATGCATAATATGAATAGATTACTCAACCAACCAACCATTTGGTGGTAGTATAATCAATCATTAGTCAACAAAACAAAAAAATTTGCAGGTTATTTTGGTAATCATTTTTGAAATTCTAAAAGTAACATTTATTGAATGAAGTGTTTATTTGAGGTTAAATATTTATTGTGTATTGTGCTAAGTACAATTAGGAGTCCCAGATTACAGTGGAAGTAGGCAGCTTCATTTGAAGTTTTGAGATCACAGGTTGAGAACTGCTGATCTATACCCACTTAGGTGCAGAACTTGAATTGTTTACAGGATTTTCTCTGTGCATATGTGCGATTGCAAGTTTTGTCTTAATTTGTGTCTTTATTTAATTTCTGATGTGGCATTTGATAGTAACATGCATACATTTTTGACCATGTATTCTAACGGGATGATGTATAAAAAAAGTAATTCACATCGTCAAGCCTTGCAGCAAAAGTCTTCTTACAGTTTTCAAGCTGTGGTCTTGCATTTGTTTCTGTGAACCAAAGGTGTTGAGATAATAATGTTCCTTGATAATGGTTCTGCAGCCTTAGTTGAATTTTTCTTGTTTGATTTCTTCAGGGTGCCAGAGTTTGTTAAAGAGAAGCGTTTTGGCAACTGGTTACGTGACGCTCGAGACTGGGCGATCTCGCGCAACCGCTACTGGGGCACTCCGATTCCGCTTTGGGTCAGCGACGATGGAGAGGAGATTGTGTGTATTGGATCAATTGCTGAACTGGAAGAACTGGCTGGAGTCAAGAACGTCACTGATCTTCACAGGGAGAAGTGAGTAGAACAACTTTATACTGATCTGATAACTGAATGCGGTCTGACGTTCAGGCTTAATAAACAAATAAATAAATATGTGTATATTTATTTATCCTATATATGTGTGTTATTAATTATTATGTATATATATATATATATGTATATAGTCGGCATCTTAGGAAAATCTTTAACTATGATGTGATCGTTAACTAGTTAATGAACTGTAAACACTGAAAAATCTGTTCTCGACTCTGCAGAGTGGCAACTTTAACCAATGAAATGATGTTCAGAATAATTAATTAATTGTTGGCTATGATGGAAAATCTTGAAAGATATCAAGGCACCACAAGCATAGAAAGCTGATTAGTTAATTTTGCTTAATTAAATATTGATCAATCCTGTTGTGATGGCTGATTTTATTAGCACAGCTGTTATTTCTTTCAGCATTGATGGTCTGACCATCCCATCTAAGCGACCTGGTGGTGGAGTTCTCCATCGTGTGCCAGAGGTGTTTGACTGCTGGTTTGAGAGTGGAAGCATGCCATATGCTGAGATCCACTATCCTTTTGAACACCAGAAGGAGTTTGAGGAAGGATTTCCTGGTGACTTCATAGCCGAGGGTATCGATCAGACCAGAGGATGGTTCTACACGTTGCTCGTTCTGGCTACGGCTCTGTTTGGAAAAGCGCCTTTCAAGAATCTCATCTGCCATGGCCTTGTTTTGGCTGCGTAAGATGTTTCGCATGTTCTTAGTTTATTATGACTTTCTGTCACATGTACAAGTGATTACTCAAGATTGCAGGAAATGTTTTTTTGTGAAGTTTGTCATCATTGTTACAATTATTGTTGATTTTGAAGTTCGTCATGATTGTTGCGATTATTATTATTATCCATTGTATTATTATTGTTACTGCTCTAGTCTCAAGATGCTTGAAAACAAGCCCTACCTCGGGTACCATAGGTCACAGTTCTTTCCGCTTCATGGAAAGGGGTGCATCTTAACTGTAAAGTCATGAATGTTGTAGATTTAAGTTTTGACTTAAAATGATGAACTCTGTTTAACAGTGATGGTCAGAAGATGAGCAAGAGGAAGAAGAACTATCCTGACCCTATGGATATCGTCGACAAGTATGGAGCTGACGCAATTAGGCAAGTGGACTCACTTTCTTTGCTTTAATTCGTGTATAATGCATTTTCATGCCGAATAGTTGTTCTGGGAGAGGTGCTATATAAATCTAAAGATATGATATGAAGTTACCTAAAGCAACCAAGTTGTGAACACTGTTTAATGTCAGGCTATTTATAGTCATCTTGAACGAGTCTATGTGGCTAAGCATTTATGTGGCACCTATATTGACTTGGGGCTCTTGCTGTTTTCTCAATGAAGGCATTGGTATCTCCCCCATTCCCCAAAAAATGTACCATGAAAGTTTGAAATTGTGTGCTACCAGTATTGCTGTTCAGATGTGTTTCCAATTCTTTGTTATGAAGGTCTTGATATATATCTGTTTGTTCTGAATTTTGGTTTCTTTAGGCTTTATCTCATAAATTCTCCTGTTGTGCGTGCTGACAATTTGCGATTCAAAGAGGAGGGTGTGCGTGATATCCTGAAGGATGTCTTCCTTCCGTGGTACAATGCCTATCGCTTCCTCATGCAGAATGCCGAAAGACATGAGAAAGTAAGATCTTTCTCACTGTCTGTGAAGCAATGAATTTTGTAGCATTAAATTAAAATAAGACGGTGATTCATTTAACTAGAGCTCATTCATTGATTCATCAGGCAGTGCAGTGCCTTCTCAGTGGCTGGTCCTGCGACATGGAATGGGCTCCCTAGCACGCATCGACAAATACCTATTGATCAGTCTTACTCGTTTCTCTCTCCTCTTAAGACTGTTCTGTTCGGCCGAGGTTGAGCTGGGAGTGCTCCTGAGTAGGCAAACTTGAAGGGATGCTATATAAAATTGCTGTAATAATAATAATAATAATAAGCAACACGAGTCATGAGGTTGGTTTAGTCAAAAGAAGCAGTTTGTTTCAGATCATTTCCCAGCTCATACTCTTCTTTATTCATTTTTCAGTTTATGTTATAGTAGCTGTACTCTCAGTTCTGTTTGTTAGAGGATATTTCTATTATTATATTGTGTGCCATTTAGGAAATTTTAAGATGTGTGTATAGATGCAGCATGTTTTGTACATATCTGGATGCCATTAACCCTGTAATGAAGAGTGTGTCCTGAAATGTATGGGAGACCAGTTTGTCATTAAAGGGTTAATTTGAATTATGTGATTTCAAAGGAAGCTGGAGTGCAGTTCCTCTATTCGGAGACGAACGCTGACCTCCTTCCACAGAACTACATGGATCGATGGATTCTCTCCTTCACTCAATCTCTCATCAAGTTTGTCAAGCAGGAAATGCAAGGTTTGGACATCATTTCTTATGTTGCCCCACTGAGGTCTTCTTTCTATGTTACTCATCTGTTCATTGATTGGTTAAAATCCTGTGTTGGATAATACGCAGTGTAATTTTGCACTCGTATATAGTGCTGTTTAATATACATATTTTGATGGTTAGCTGATTGTAGACTGCTATAATCTGCAGAAAGTTTGCTGTGCACATATTGTTTGGGTAGTATTGTTGGCTTTTGGCTTTACTGTTATACAAAAATACATTCTATGATTCCATTTGGTTTGTTTACCAGGGTTATGTGGTGCCATAGTCATCTTCACATTTACAATCAATGTCAGCAATTATTGTCTACTATAGGCAAATAAATTTTGATGGGTGACCTCTCAGTCAGCTAGCCAGCCGTCCCTCCTTCATCTGTTGACATTGTGACTCATCTATTACGTTTGGTTGTCTGTTGCCTCAACTTTGTATTGCCGTTGATGTTTATATCTGTACAGCATATCGTCTGTACACCGTGGTGCCCCGTCTGTTGAAATTTGTCGATGAGCTGACCAACTGGTATGTCCGTATGAACCGACGTCGTTTAAAGGGTGAGGTCAGCGTTAAGGATTGTCACCAGGCTCTGCATACGCTGTTTGGTGTACTTTTCTCAATGACTAAGGTCATGGTGAGTGTCATAATCGGATGGATATTCATCTACACTCGAATGCTGTTTGTTGTTTTATTATAAACAATTATTTTAAGGCATGCAAGGTCACACGGAAATGCAAATCTTAGGCTTTATGATAGGTCTGGTCTGCCTGCCTTCTATAGACTGATATTTTGTGGCAGCAAGGATGCTTTATGTGAATACTGTCAACATTTGACAGAATGCTATCCTTTTAGTGGGATGCGCTTTGAGTGCACAATTAAATGAATAAGTATACTCGTGTATATACTATTGCCAAATTGTTACATGTTCTTTACTTTCCTCTTTCTTTGTAAAGTTCTCAGTGGCTGAGAATTACAGTTAGGATGCTTTAAATGATGATATACTGTTCGTAATGACTATGACTATGAGATTGAGACATCAACGCATTATCACCACTATTTCTGGCATTTAATTTATTGGATATAAGAAGCACCACACTTCATATAATTGTTTTTGCTAGTTTTTCTTTAGGTTCCTCCTCTCATTAGTTGTTTAATAAAATCATCTTGCCCATTTCTTGTAGTTAGTTTAAAAAAATGCAATTTGTTGTATATTAGCTTGCATGTGTTGATGATCACTGTCTTTGTTTTTAAGGCTCCATTTGTTCCATTCTTGACTGAGCACATGTACCAGAACCTTCGACATCTGATCGATCCAAGTACTACAAAGGATGAAGATGTGGCCAGCATTCATTATCTGATGCTGCCTCAGCCCAGGTAGGCAGATCTAACTTCTTACTATTATGTAGTACTATCAGACAGTTTGTACTATCAGCAGTTTGCCTTAAAAACATTCTTCGAGAGTTCATAAGATAACATTAGATGACATTTTATCTATGAATATTCATTGTAATTGTATGTTTATGTAATGGTGCTTCAAGAGGAGCTGGTCAGTGTTGTTCTCTATACTGACCAAATTGATGCTGAATTTAATGCTGTAATGCTGCATGAAGTTTCATGCTATATACTGCATGTGTTTCCTATAGATAAAGCTGAAAGGCAAGTGAAAAGGCAAGGTTATCATGCTATTAATTTGTCGGTTTCAGCTGTTGAGAATTCTTGTTTCTAAATTGTTGTTCTTGTTTACTGTATAAATCTGTTGCTTTGCGCTTCTTTTATTCATATTAACTTTGCAAAGCAAAACAGGGCTGTACTCTAACTGTTGCGTACTTGTTTTAAGAAGAAGCATATTTTGATATTCTAAGCTGTTCTTCTGTTTTGTAGAGATTTCCTGATTGATGTGTCAATTGAAGAAGCTGTTTCTCGCATGCAGACGGTCATTGAATTGGGTAGAGTCATTCGAGACAGAAGGACGCTTCCAATGAAGGTCAGTCAGTCAGAACTAAGTCAGCATGTGTGGCATGGTGGCCGGTTTGTCAGAGCAGTCGACCTGTAGTTGTGTGGGTTCGATACTTGTCCGATGAGTCAATGTGTCACCTTGTGCAAATCCTTCGTGCACAATTGCTCTGCATTATAACTGCAATTGTGCTGTCGAGGCATGTGTGCACTTCTGAGCTGATTTAACAGACCTTTCATTATATTATTGTTGTGTGATGTCATTTTCTCTAATCAATGTTGTCATCATATAATATGCTTTACACTTAGAAGGTCTGTACTACATACTGGGGTCTCTGTACTACATACTTTAATTTATTTCTGTCATGAAGAAAAGGTTGTTAAAAAGATTTTTGTGATTAAATGCTCATTCCAGTTTCTCTGAAGATGTCAGAGTTGAATATTAGAATTGATTCAGTATGATTGTACAGTTATATTATGATGATACTATCTAAGCTAGTATAAATAAATGGTACAAGGCATCTTGTGATATTGCCCAGACATTGTTATGGACAACTATTGTTGTTCTGCTAAATATATTTTGAGCTAATTTAAATCATAGAAATATACTCTTTCTTGTTTTGTTTTTGTGCCTTAAGCTGGAAAGACTATGTTCCGAAGTTAATATGAATAAATTGTTAGACTGTCTTGTTTGTCCTGGAATGGCTAGTCTTGCTTTCATCTGACATGAGTGAAATATTAAATTGTATGTAATAGTAAGGTGGTTTTTTGTGAATGAAAAGTTAGGTCAGGAATGTGTCACTAGCAGAGATCTGATAACTTCTTGGGCCATCAAGAAAAGTACATTGAAGGCAGTAGATCTTTGGAGATAGTCGAAATACGACCGCCAAACTGATGCACGTATTTCATAACCTCATTGTTTGTGAGGCCTAGAATTTCGTGGAAAGCACTTGACAGTTGTTGATGTTGCTAATATTTTTATTTTAGTACCCATTGAAAGAGGTTGTTGTTATCAACAAAGATGAAGGAGTTCTTCGGGATATCTCAGCCCTGCAAAACTACATCAAAGAGGTTCGAGATGTTTTGTGCTTATAATTTGGCATTTGTTGAAATTGTATGGTTCCATTCTAATTTATAACCTTCAAATGTCAGTCAGTCAGTCAATTTTTTTATTGAAACCAACCAGATTTTTACAGCAGCAAGATAATTTTACAAGATTCCTGGGACATTGGTAACAATTAGGGGCCCTGAAGGATCTAGATCCCGCTAACTAGGGTCTGACTGACTGATATAAGTTTATTTAACGACGCATCCATGATGAGGATGATATGCTTGCTAACTAGGGTCACCTATCATCCTCGTCATGGTTGCCTCGTTAGGGTCACCTGAAGTACTTACTAAATATACATGAGTGACAGTCGATTAACGTATTTCAAAATATGATGAACAGTTTCACTTAATCATACGATTAATCGAATTAAAACTTAATTGATTATTATTTTATCTTAACTAACGACATGAAAATATAATAACACAATAATGCTAACATAAGAACATAGGTTCACATGTTAACAGAGCACAATACTAACATAATAATCTAGGTCCATATACACACAGAGCAAGTTATTTGTTTCCATTCACTATGTGGGCATGCAGCCATGACATTGCTTAATTTGTGGAAGAATTTTGTTCCATATAAGGGTCCCAGCAGACTTGATAGTGAATTGATGAGTTTTTGAATGAGCAACAACCAAGCGATATGCCCTTGCATTTCTGGTGTAATAAGAGTGTATGTCCTTACTCATTTTAAAGAAATCCCCATAAACTTGTGGAAGCAGACCATGCTCATAGCGGAAGAAGAATTCCCCAATTTGAAATATCTTTATCTGTTCAATTCTTAACAGTCCCAAATCAAAGTAAATTTGGCTAGTTGGCGAGTTCGGTGGGGCGCCTGCAACAATTCGAATGGTAATTTCTGTAAAATTACCAATCTATGTATCATGTTTCTAAATTGATTACACATCTTGTTATGTCTTCTGAATTTCCTCTTATGTTTGAATAGGTCTATTAATTAATAAGGAGTGTTTTTACGTTGATCTGCTGGGTTGATATGATTGCTCGATTGTGTAAACATTGTAGCTGTTTTAAAATGGTATAGGTGTATTATGAACTAAGCACTGTTGCATGGAATGTTGTTTTTGTGAGGTTCACTTATTGATTCTAAGATTCTCATTGATCATTTATTTGCTTGAAGACCATAGCCTTCAAGAGGTTGTCCACTGGTTCCTCAGGAAGAAAATACAGTGTTAATCACTTATGCAGAAATCTACTTTTACTCAGTGTAGTGTTGGAGATGATTCAAGCTATGATGCATTGTATGCAGTGATTGTGACTTGGACCATGCCAGGACCTTGCGAGTAATGATTACCAACCAGCACACAGACAAGAATGGTGAAAGTGGGCATGTGCCCACGACATTCAGCCATGTGCAGCGAAGTGTGCTCATAATAGCTTGCTGACTGTGTATCATGGAAATGGCAATGATCCAGAGATGATCATGTTTTTACTTTTGTGCAGTGTTATCTTTCTTTGTCTGATGCTAAACCACAATGTCCCATACACGTGATTTAAGAACTAAAAGTCTTATCATTGCATCGCATCTGTAGGAGCTGAATGTACGAACCGTGACGGTTACAACCGATAAACTGAAGTATGGAGTTCATCTCCGTGCAGAACCAGACCACAAGACGCTTGGGGCCCGTCTCAAGGGTGCCTTCAAAGCTGTGACGGCGGCCATTAAGGAACTGACCGATGACCAGCTGATGGAATTTCAACGAACAGGAGAGATCGAAGTGGCTGGACAGACGCTGAGTCCAGAAGACCTGAGGCTTATCTACACGTTTAGCGTCACCAATGACCCAACTCAGAGTCACTATGAAGCACACTCAGATAGCAATGTGAGAAATAATTGAGTGTCATTTCGTGTTGAATGTGTTAAGTTTTTGTTATGATTAATGGCTGTACTTACGTCTAAGTCTGAGTAGTTGTGGTATAAAGATTCTGACATTCCATTGCCCATTACCGAGCGATAAGGATTCATTGTTAATCATCATCAATTATCCTTTAATTCAACAAATCCAATTGTAGACACAACTAGTTTGCTTTCAAGAAATAATAGGAAACAATGCGGGTTTAAGCTTATAAGTGTAGCAAGTATCTTTTGGTCTATATAGCTATTATGTACAGTTGCTTGTAGAGATCTGTGTTGTGTGGTTCCTTTATTTCTTTTGGTTTGGACAAAGCCATTTGACCTTTTTATTAGGATTTAAGGAAGATGCTGAGTTGTATAACTGTATCTTTAGATCTTGGTGCTGTTGGATGTGAGCCCTGATGATTCCATGGTCGACGAAGGCCTCGCAAGAGAAGTCATCAATCGCATACAGAAGCTGCGAAAGAAGGTTTGTATGCTGTGGTTTGGAAGAATATTGTAAGGAAGTATCAATGTTGACCCCTGTTTACATTGTATGCATATGTTGATGCTTCTCATTAGTTGTGTTTTGAAAGATCTTTTGCTGAAGTGCATTCATACAACAGCATATCACAAGGAAAGCACATCCACAAGGCATTTGAACTCTCTTTAATACACATGTATGACTATGAAGCTCTGAGTTGGCTTAGTTGGCTTATCATTATCTCTTATGCCTAGGGGTTTCTCAAATGCATTTTACAGTAGCCTTAAGACCGTTCTTTTTAGCCGGTTTTGGCTAAGGAGCGCTTCTGAGTAGGGGCAATATAAAAATTTTCATAATGAATGAATATGCTAAGCTGTGTTTCAGAGGTAGAGCCATTGAAGTGAGCATACTAAGTGAGCAATTCATATGTTACTTCGACTTATCTAAACTGAATTACTTAAATGGTTCTTTTATGATACAAAATGGTTAAAACTATTTTATTTGAAGAAATTCAGCCGATAGTTTCCACCTACTCTGCATTCTTTCTTTAAATTTCTTGCTATGCTGAGTTGATGCTGATTGACTGACTGCTTGTATTGACAGGCCAAGTTGGTCCCTACAGATGATGTGACTATATACTACAAGGCCAGTGGAACCCTTGCACGCGTTGTCTTGGAGTATGACGACTTTATTTTCTCAACCATCAAACAGCCGCTCCGACCTTTTCCTCTTCCGTCATCTGGCACTGAAGTCATAATCACAGAAGATGCTAAGGTGTGTATCAGTTGCTGAGGTATCTGTACTTTGATTGATTCACATGTTTAGGGTAAGTAAGTTCTCTTCAAACAAATCCTTGTAAAGTGATCAACCAGAATTCTATACATCTGTTGCAAAGGTTGTTAAAATGGTTTTCCGTGGTAAATACTTATTTCCAATTGGGGCTTAGCTACGGAGCCCCTATAGGGACATGAAAGAAGAATATTTTAACTCGTGCGCACGAGATACAAACTCGTTCCCACGACTTACTAAGTCGTGGGAACAGGGCACCAGCTTATTCATGAGCGCTGCGTCAAATCGAAAGGGTTGTCCAAATGATAGTTCCGTGGGAGGTCAGACAGGTCGGTTTCCAGGAGGTCAGCAGGGAGGCAGAGTAGCTGTTAAGGAGGGCATCGCTTTCGTCGAGGAGTGACAGATGGCATGTCAAGTAATGAGTCTGGATAAGAGTTCTTGAAAAGGTGGAATTTAAGTTTAGAATGGAATGCCCGAATCACTCTATCTTAGACATAGTTTCGTTTATAGAACTATGTGTTTCTCCATAAATACTAAAATAGAAGTTTGTTTACGTCACAGAAAAGTCGGCCTGCTATTGGTCAAATAAGTCGTGAACACGACTTATTAACTCGTTCCCTCGACTTGGTAAGTCGTGCGCACGAGTTACTAACTCGTTTCCTCGACTTAGTAAGTCATGGGAATGAGTTGTTATCTCGCGTGCACAAGTTAGTAAGTCGTGCGCACGACTTATTAAGTCGAGGGAACGAGTTATCTCGTGCGCACGACTTATTAAGTCGAGGGAACGAGTTGTTATCTCGTGCGCATGACTTATTAAGTTGAGGGAACGAGTTGTTATCTCATGCGCACAAGTTAGTAAGTCGTGCGCACGAGTTTGTATCTCGTGCGCACGAGATAAAATATTCTTCTTTTATGTCCCTTTAGGGGCTCCGTACTTAGCGGATATGAGAGATGTTGGCATTTATTGAGTGTGATTATTTAACTGTTTCAGCTAAGCGTGAAGCCAATTGTAAATCGGAGAGCATAAATATACAATTTAATCGCTAATAGCCATTAGCTGTGTTAGATTTTGTTCTTACTTATTGTATTGTATTTACAGATTTCTACAGCACCTCGCACATCGCAACTTAATCAGAGGCACCATGCTGAAATGTTGTGATTGTTCTGGATTAGCTATAAACACTGATACTAACGAGGAAGACCATTAGGTTATGGAATTTTGTGTCTTCTGAATTTGTTGATCCTGTTGAAGTGAAGAATTGATTGTTTTGTAGGTGAAGCAAGACACACTTGACTTAACCATTGTCAGAGGTCATGTTGGGGCAGATGGTGTTGGGGCAATTGCTGTGACTGCTGCTCTTCCTCCTGATAACGGACGTGGCCCTGTCTGTCGTTACGTCAACGTTGAATTGGTTAATGGGAAACAGGCGACTGTGCTTCTTGAGAATCCAAGAGGGGAGTACCAGATCTCATTCACCGAACTGGTTGAACAGGTGAGAAAAAAAGACATGATGTTATTTAATGTGAATGGGTAATTATATATGTGTATGTATATATGTTTCTGTGTGTTTATTAAGAGAATTATTATTATTTATGAAGAGGTGCACAGGAAGACTGGAGTTGAGAATGATGAGACGTTACAACAAACTGCGTTGAGAGGGAGGCTGGGTTTTTTGGGACATGTTATGCGATCAAATGGAATGGAAAAGGAAATGATGTTGGAGTGCAGAGAAGGAAAGAGAAAACGAAGGCGCCCAAGGAAGAAATGGATGGATGAGATGCAAGAAAGAACCGGAATGTATCTGGGGGAATTAAGGGATGTGACCTTGGAGAGAAAGCAGTGGAGAAGGTTTATCATGACGGTCGCTAGAGTTCAATGAATTGAAAGCACAAGGTCAAGGTGTGTTTATTAAGACCTGTAATACAATGTATTTTGATTTGAATTTCAAAAGCTATCTAGCTATGCCATTAGTTAGCTAACTGTATAATTATGGTTAACAGTTAATTTTATGCTACAATATGATTTTTAGGTATGGAGAAACTCAACTTTGCTGATTGATAATTATTGTTTATTGTTAAGACAAGGTTGGCACACCGCAACCGAGTGACAACATATGAGATTAAGAATAGTGTTTGACTTTGATGACAATGGCCACTCTATTGATTATTCGTGAACAGTATTCTTGGGATATAGTTTTTATTTTCTTTTACGGCCTTGGACAAAAGTTGTGCATGTGCTTGTTGGCAGAGGTGAAAAATGTTGCGGAGAACGTGGAACTTGTTCCAGATAAGTGAGATAACAGCTTGCAATATGCGATCCCTCTAAGCAACTAATCCTTTCGCGAAAACCATGATGGTGTTGTTAGGATTTACTGTTCAATGTTGTGTGTTTGCTACCCTGTAGGTGAAAGTGAAACTGTGTGTTTGATAACCTTTAGGTGAAACTGATCTTTGGCTTACGAGGAAAATGTCTACGTTTTTTCGGATCAAAAGATGAAACGCAGGAAGTGACTGAGGCTGTTGTCAAGGACACTCTGTCGCTTCACAGCAAACATCTCTATGTCTCTGCCAATTGATTACAGTCATCTTACGAGTGAAGGTCGTTAGCAGTGGACTGGCTGAGAGTGATGTAGGGATTTTCTGATCTGGTGAAAGTCTATGAGAGCATAATGCACTCATTTGTTATTTGCAAACTTTTTCAGTTTAGACACTTTAATAATAATTATTCTCGTTTTCATTTCAAGCTGACAGACCACAGTGTGAGTACATGTATAGTATGAATGCATGATGACATGTTATTACATGAGTCGGATTTGACTGTTAGCAGCCATGCAAGTCCTCCTATCTCTTATGCATCGGATTTAACAATGCCGCCTAGCGAATGAAGGAGAAGTCAATCTTAAGGGGATATGGGAAGTGAATGCTCTTTCACAGCTCTGCACACCGTTCACCTAAGACACAATAAAGTGTTTCCATTACTCTATGGACCCGATGTTTGATATTTCATATTGGTATTTCGATTACACAATAGTAAATAAATTGGATTTCATCAGGTATCTGAGTGCTAGTTTTCTAGCTAAATATGATAGGTTTTGAATTCGACTATTCAAAGATTAAAGATGTTGAAAACAGTTTGTTAAACTGAAAACTTGTCTGTATTATAAAGTCTCGTTTAACATTGACATTCATTGTTGTCGGTCGCAGCGGCATTGGATTTGATGCCGAGGTATGATTGATTGCTTATCTGACCTTTGAAATACTTGTGAATTTTTTGGTACTTGTTCATGTTCAGATGTTCATTGATGTTTGGGAGAAGCTGTTCGTTTGACGACCGATGTATAAAAGTCTTGTGTGCCAGCAATTTGTGGTGCTTTATTGGACATGGATTTAATTGAAAAATTATATGAGGACTCTTAGTTGCATTATTTTTGCATTCAAATTTTATTTTAAATTTTGGTTTATAAGAATTCTTGTTTACAATTAAAGTATTTGCTTTCCATGACTCACTTTCTGCTTCAAAGTCCAATCGAGTAAATTCTAACCAGTAAAATGTGCAAAGTTTATCAGATGCAGAAGGCATTTGTCACCTTGTGCTTTCATTTCATTGAACTCTAGCGACCGTCATGATAAACCTTCTCCATTGCTTTCTCTCCTAGGTCACGTCCCTTAATTCCTCCAGATCCATTCTGGTTCTTTCTTGTTTCTCGTTTATCCATTTAGGCCATGCTGGTAGAAAAATCCAGCACTGAAGTCTAATCCAAGACCTACAGGTAACATTGAACTCGGTTAAAGTTCAATGTTATAAATAGAAGAAATGTCACATATGACCCTATTTTTTATCATGATCATGTTTGATCATGTTTGGCCTTTTCTTCCTCTTTCCTGTCCGCTCTCCTCCATGCGGAGTTGTGGTGACCCGAGACATGGAGGGTCTGGGATGTGTTTAGTCTCCAGAGTCCAGTCTTTTTTGTCCCACAATTAGTCTACCGAATTTTGACGACAGCGCGATTTTTTTGGCATCATGGACTTGACCTCTTGATTTTTATCAAATATATTTGCCCAAGTTCTATGTCCTCGGTTGATGTCTGCCGTGGTTCAATGCCGATGAGCGACGGGCCAAGTGAACGCATTTAGCTGTCTGGAGTTCCGCTTTTAAAAAATTATTTTCCTTGTTTACTTTATTGTAGACATAGCTTGGTTCAGATGATCAGATCACAATCAGCGAATGGCCTAGTGAACCACTGACAGATTTTACCTGTAATGCTTAATATCTCAGCTTCTGGCTTCTTCTTAATGACTGTGATGTGTCCACCGAGTCATTAAATTATTTCATGCGTCCATAATTTTGCACTTAAAGTTTTCAGCCCTAAATAATGCTCTATTTGGTTTCTTTAATAAATACCTACAAGTATGTCCTCTTGTTTGGTATTACCTATTCCCAGTAATAATCTTATAGACTTAAATTAGATCTATGCTGCTCGTTCTCCAATGTTAGTTCACAACTTTTAAACCATTCTTCATAGTTCAAATCATTGCCACGCCAAGTCCTTTTGTTAGCTGTTCTTTCCATTTTCTCTGGTGTTTCAATGCTTAAGTTATGGATGCCATGTTTGAATGCAGTGTTCCAATGAGTTTTACAACAACAGTAGTGTATCAATGTCTGTGGCTATTGTCCATAACATACCTAAAGTTGAGCGTTAGCTATTCTTTGCTGCCTCAGTGCTTAAGAAAATTGTAAGATTTGAATGCGTCTTAATCCATTTCTGCTCTGAGTGTCTCGTTTAGACTATACAGTAGGAACTAGACATAATTAGTCTAAACGTAAATATTTACTGGCGATGTTAACCTTGGATTATAAAGCAGAATACACAAATGTAAAATCTTCGATGGCCTCGTTAATAGGCTGTTGCCCCAGGCTTTATGAGTACCTCGTTAGAAGTTTGGGGATTACCTTTTAACGAGCGCGGAAAGGCATTTATTAAAATTATTGGTGAAACGCGTGGCCTAATTATTATTATATGGCTAAAATAACAACTTTGATCTCGACAGGTCTTGTCTAACGGAACATTGCTTCGCTTATAAACTACCACCTCTGTGATATATAGTTGTTAGTAAATGAAAGGCGCTATATAAATGAGAAATGGCCAGAAGGTTGCGTCGATGTGTAGCCATGTTGAAAGAGCGGCTCGTTTTTGCAACGTCGTAAAGTTGGAGTTCTGAAAATAAAATAATTCGAAAGTTGATGTGGACTAATTTCTGATATATAAGTTTATAGTTCGGATAAAGAATGACCTCTGCGTTGGAAAGCTATGTAAACCGTATCCTTGTGTTAGTGATGGAATATCAATTAGTAACTGATTTATCGCCCATTTACACAATACAATACCACTTGTATTTATGAAGCGTATAGCTTCTGTGGCCGAAAATTCGGCCTAAAATCTCACAAAAAATTACTTCTGCTGTCGAAAGTTATTTGTGTATGTCTAAAAACGACACTAACCCTAAACGACCACCACGATGCCTAACCGGGATCAACCCGAATCATCGAAACCCGAAAACGCTGAAAAGGCCAAAAAGCCGGATTCCCCCGAAAACAGCAATGTACTATTAAAAAACGCTTAACTGTCTCAAAAATAATTCACGCAAAAGCTCGATTGATGCAACTCGTTAAGGTTTTCAGCTATTGAATGGCTACCGTAAGCATAAACTTCATGCCACAGTTTTTTGCAGTTGTAATTTGTGGTTTTGTTTTCCTTAACTGTCTTATTCAGGTATTGTGTCTATAATTACTGCTGATGGACGTATCATTGTGGTTAGTATCAGTTCTATGGATATTTTCAACTGTGTCCATTTAGTTTTGGAGTAATTGTGACAGGGTTTCTGGCCTATAAGACCTGAAGCTATATTGTTGTCTTTGAGAACAGTAGGCTACTATTTTATATAATATTACACAAGTTTATTTAAGTTAAAGAGCTATCAGTAAGTATTTTTGATAGAGTAATTTCTAAACAAGACTGTTACTGACCTTTATTCCGTTGCCATGTTTAATTTTGGTTATTTTGTTTCACGGATCTTCAAATAAAACACTTGCTTTCAAGAGTGCAATTGATAATAGTTTTACTGTTTCATCCATAGCTGTATTTGAACTGACTGAAAAATTGTGGAGATAATTTATTTGCACCTGCTAACACTAAATGGCTAGCATCAGGAACTGACTGTATATGATGATTATAATGTAGCTCTTTGCATTGAGCCTCTTTAATGGAAATTTACTATCCTTGTTGACAATACAAAACAATCATTAGTCCTTACAGTTAATACGTTAAATAGATGAAACTGTTCTGACATTTTGTTTCTGTTAATTTGTTTTTTTTCTGCAACAGGGAACCTTGAAAGGTTTTGACCAGACAATAAATCTAATTCTAGACGATAGCCATGAAAGGGTTTTCAGCACATCTCAGGGAGTGGAACAAGTCATTCTGGGTTTATACATAATCCGAGGAGACAATGTGTAAGTAGTCGTCGTAAAGTTTCATCAATGTCGTGCGTACAGTGTGACAACATAAGGTAGAGTAATGGCCAAATTGTTATATCACAAAGGTCTTTTAGGTGAAGTACATACTTTGTCACATCCTTCCTCGTTGATTTGACTGAACATTGAATTAACCAATTGGACTCAAGATGCTGTGAAGGTTGTCTTCTTCTCCATTGCTTCCCTGCTTCAGATCGTGTAGACATGGCCTTGTTTGAGATCGAGTTAATTTATGTTCTTGTCTCATTAAGAAATCATTGGCATCTTCATTGTATGGTTTTATCTAGCAGCATTGATTTAATATCCAAGGAAGTAGGCTTACCATGTGCAAGTACAGACTAGGGACGAACCGAGTGTCAATTTCCTGCCGAGTCCGAGTTCTGTTGAGTTGTACCGAGTCCTGGTTTAGAATATTTAAAAATGTCTCATTTTCTTGATTTTTAGTTTTGCAGTTTGCACAATTGTCATGAATTTTTTGGTTTTGCCTCCGTTAACACTAGGGGCAGTCATGGGTATGAAGTGGTAGCGACTTCATTTTCTAAACCTTGGCATATGAGGTCGGGTTGTTTCATCATCCTATTGATAATGTATGGTCAGTGTGCTCAATACAGCTGAGGGAGTGACTGGTTAAATAATACATATGGTAATGCAAAGGCACAAATGAAATGGTGTTGAAGATTGAATTGGTTTGCACGTTTAAGTCTTTAGAATAAGCAGATATGATGTTTTGTATGCATTCTTACCTGTATGACTTTTCAGTGCTGTGATTGGTGAAATCGATGAAGACTCTGACAGATCTACAGATTTCCAGAGCCTTCGAGCAGAACCGCTGAACTCGATCACCCACTAGCGACAATTTACATCATGTGACTTCAAGCATGTCAAATATAGAACTGTTTATTTCGATCCTTCTTCGCGTTTGACGGATAACTATCTTATGACTGGTTTTACAAGTTTTAGCTTGATTTAAAAGGCTTGTCAAGAGCTTTTGTGATGTTTAAATTTCTTGTTCTTTATTTGTCTAACAGCTATTCAACCAGGAATTGTTGTGACTAATTTAGCAAGCATGAATTTGTTCACTACAAACCATATTGATTTGCTGTTAGGCTGTACGCTACTGACTGTCTATAACAGATTTATGTAAATATATTGCCCTTCATAAAGTTTGTGCAGTGGAAAGGACTTTCATAGATGAAAAAATTTAACATAAGATGTTGGTTAACATATAAAATGATTTTTAATGTAAATTAGTTCCTTTATCGCAGGCCTTATTAGCATGGAAATATCACTTAGCATAAAAAAAATTTCAGTCTATGGAAATGCAACACAAAGCCTCAAATAACATAAAAGATTAGTTTATTTTCAAGAAATTGTATCACTTGTCCATAGTAAAACTCATTTGTTTTGAGTTGTGCTATCAGGTCTTGTAGGTCTTGGCTTCTCCTTAACGTGCCTTGACAGTTTGGCTTGTCATTTATGTTAAACCTTGCCAGCTCACCGCATCAATGATGCCCCTTGCTTAGAAGTGTAAAAACAGGTCTTGTGTTCAACAGCAAATGAAATAGATCACGCGTGCATGTTGTGTGGTTAAGATAGCCACATATTTTTATACATTGTCATGATAAATCAGTTCATAGAAGTGGATATTTATATCCATTGTTTCTTCATATTTCGTATATTAACTAGTAAAAGTATACATTTATGGAGTTTTTCTATGTTTTTATGTGTTTGCAGTGGTATGGACCATGGACTTATCTGTTATAAGGGCTTTAACGACCAGCGTGTACTAAAGTGTAAGGCATAATCAATAATGCGTTGATTATTTGTGTGTGTGGCACGGAAAAATGTAAGAGATTTGCATTACAGTAACATAAACAAAATTCAAGATACATTTTGAACTGGAATACCAGAGCTGGTAGTTTTGTAACACACACACACGCGCATGCAAAAGATGTCACACTTACATAGATTACCGGTACACAATGTACTATCGTGTCTAATATTGTCTATGAACCCTTTAATGACCAGTGTTAATGATTATGCCTTACGTTTTAATATGCACGGGTCATTAAAGGGTACGTCCGTGGAAGAGATTTTCGTATTAATGTTGGCTAAATAAAATAATTGGCCTCAAATTCACAAGAACAGTAATCATGCAGAAATAAACAATTTACCAATAAACATGATCTCCCTGACAGTTCAGTAGAGACAGATAAATGAACAGTAGGATGTTGCCTACCATAACAAAAGTAGAAATGTCTTGGTTTAAAAATCGCACTAGAACCAAAAAAGTTCACACATTCATTAGCTAATACATGTACTTAAAGAGACTCCTAAGAACGTTCTTCAACACTTACATCAATGAGCAACTGTCATGAGACATTATCAATAACAAGCAACAGCTAATTAAACTTTTGACTTTTGTGTTCTTACTTTAGATGTAGGCTGATCCAAATTAGTTACTAAAACGATAGACACCAAGTAGGAACCCTTTAACGACCAGCATTATCGATTATGCTATGTTTTACTATGTGCTGGTTGTTAAAGGGTTAAGAAAATATGTAGACAGTATGGCAGGTCATCTAATGTTGACAAGAGAGAAGGGTTATGTCCCACATGCAGAACTGTATCACCCTATGGCACATAGGGTTAATTCACCAAATTATGTCAGGAGAGTTATTTCATTCGATTGACGCTGGAACAACTGGCATTTGTATCATTCTTTGTGAATGTATCATAGATAACATAGACTACCAAACTTTATTGGTTGGATTTGCATTGGAGACGGTTCTCTCTCTCTCTCATCCAATCTTAATCCTTAGACTGGATGCCTGTGGGCAGGTACCATTATATCACAATGATATCTAGTCTTTTGCTCGTGATAAATAATGCCCACATCAAAGTACCACCTGTGATACAGTTAGCCATGCCCGATGGCTAAATGAACAGGGTAAACTAGGTGGTAAGACTCTGCCACAAAGGTGAAAGGAAGAGTTATACCAAGGGATAGGAGGGGTCAAACGATGGTTCCATTTGAATGCATGATACAAAATTACATCTGTCATGATTAATGTTTCAGTAAGCAGCAAAATAATTCACTCAGAGGGTTATCAGATGAACTTGTACACATTGCTCTATACGCACTGTCAAAAGGCCAAAGGAGAACACGCGGAAAACGGGTTTTAATTTCATTGTCTAGATGTTCTTCTCCGTGAAATTGAATACTCCTAATCACGTTTCTTTGTTCGATCTTTAACAGCATTTCCCATCATCGTAAGGACATCTGTAAATATCAGGGTTCCACCAAAAACCAGTGCAGTGCCAATCCAGTGATATATAGTGAAAGGATTCTGAAAGTAAATGATGGAGAAGAGCAACGAGACAAACTTTCTAAGTGTTATCACAACTGTGACAATCAGTGAAGGGCATTCACTTGTCAGGATAAATACACCCCTAATGCACACATACCTGAAGAAATTTTGTCAAGGAAAACACATCGGTTTAAGACTACTACTTCTAAGACTACTGATATTTTATTAATGTAAACCTGTTGACAGTAATTCAAACCATTTGTTTTGCTCACAGTTACATTCATCTACCAAGCCTCACTTACTAGGCCTCTTTAACATAATCGGGCAATACCACACTGCCATTAATTGACTGGGAAGGGATTTACAAGTAGGATGCTGCACAGATGACTTGTTATACTATAATTTAATTTATATTAATCATAAACTCAATTACATAATATTTTTAATTGCCTATTATTGCTTCCATGTATCATAATTGCTTCCTGCTGTATGTTGCATTGTGCATTTGCTAGTGGAGTATAAATACTTACTTAAATATTAATTAAAATTGAATAATTTTTCAAAAATTGACAAATGAATAGAAAAACAATCAATATATGTAAGAATTATTCCAATTTTCAATCATTTACTATACCTTCTCACTGTTCTCAGTGATACACAATTCGTTTCTGAATGGTGTTACCAGCTGAGCACAAACAAACTTTTTCGTTGGTCAGGATCTACATATCAAACTTAGTAAAACAACTAAAATATGATTTAAACTTTCATTACATACAAAAGGATAATATTGGGTGGCTTTGGACACATGGCCTCTCAATGAAATCATAAGGTGCTACATAATTATTTTGCTGCATTGATAGACTATTTGTACTTCCATCATGTAATCTACAAATTGACAGTCTGTAGTCACCCAGCTATTTAATAATCAACAATGAAACAAGAACATTGATTGAAAGTGCATGGTTCAGTTGTAAAATTTGATATATTTCGGTTTTCATATTTTATTTACAATAAAAACTCCAAATATAATTAGACTGCCGTTTGTAAAGGATACTGTGTAGCGATATTGCCCAATAGATAAAGCCACATTTTTGGCACTGAAATCGTGAGTAGTGGTATTACCAACATCTCTGCAAAAAGAAATTGCATATGAAATAAAAATATAGGGAATGAATAATTACTGAGCACAAAAACAAACTACCTTTAACAGTAACAATATAGCATCTAAGTTCAAACCAAAGTTTACTTGAAATAACACTACGTTAATGTGCGTCAGATGAGACGATACATACTTCAATTACACAGACATTACATTACACAAGACATATGTCAAATTAAAGTGTAATAAAATGAATTTGTTGTAAGCTTAAACCATTCTTGGTCTGTTGACAGGCAATAAAAGAAATATTTTTCACAAACAGTTTGAACAGACAAGAGCTTCTCAGAAGGTTGCACTGCAGCTCAGGTAAAGACTTGATAACAGATGGTAATGCCAAAATTGCAGTCCCCAATATGGACTCTATCACACACGTGGTCATCATCACCATGTGTGCATAAAGGTACAACAGTTTGTCATGTACCATATGCTGGTACAAATGCGATCAATCTTGTGCTCTTATTTCTTGGAAATCTAGCGACCGCCATGACCAATCCTCTCCATTTTTTTCTTTCCGAAGTTGTATCTCTTAATTCCTCCAGGCTCATTTCAGTTTTTTCATCTATCACATCCATCCATTTTTTCCTTGGGCACCCTCTTTTCTTCCTTCCTCCTCCACATGCCAGCATCATTTCTTTTGATGCAATGGGTGTATTTAGATCACTGATCCAGGTACCTGCACTTATTCAAGAAGTCAAAGGCCTTCATGCCTCAAAAAAAATAGTTTAAAATATACTTTCTGTATAGCTCTAAGCTTATGCCCTGACAGTGTGTAAAGCCTCCTAGAAGTAGCTTGCTACTGAGAAAGCTATAGAAATTGTGGTAATTACAACAACAGGTAGGTACAATCCTAATTATCGGTTAATGTCAATGCTAACCTGATTGATTGAACAGTAAAATGTGATGGTAGATGTCTTTGTAGACCAGTAGAAACACTGGCAGAGGCAATGCATGCTAAGAAATTAAAACAGAAAACATACATGTATAATGTCACATGTTACAATGTATAGGCCTTTCTGCACCTTTTAATCACCTCACAAATGTATATCTACATAGTCGACATGAATCTCAAGTTCTGCAGGCTGCTTAATTAGGTCAAGAACCCTCGGTTGACAATTGACTTGTATTTAGAGAGCGCTTCTACTCCAGATTGCATCAATAAAATAGAATGACATGCAATTAGAGCTGTCAAAATATTTCTAAATGCTACCCAAGTACCTGATAAACTCTGGAAATAGAATCAGGGCTGGAGTCGACACCTACAGGTTTTTAGAACCATGGAGTGTGCAGTGGCCTTGGTCTCTGGAAACAGAGACCAGGATTGCATTGGACACCTACCGGTCAACGACCCATCAACTCAAAAAGAAATCCTTTTTAAACAGGGCAAAGGTAACTTATATGCACATTTCTGACAGCAAGGTGCAACTTAAACCAAAGATGTATTTCACAAACAAATATTTCAGTTGGCAGCTGGAAAATTTGATTATAGAGGTGGGACCGAAATAAGGCAAGTGAGCATCGCCTTGGACGGTCCATTTCAAGACACCCAGGCAAAATAAGCACCTGTATAGAAGCACGTATACAAACAAACAGTTCAAATCTTAACCAAAGTAATATTAGACAGATAACAAAATGAGATGAAGAGATCTGGATACTTCCTAGAGATTTCTTACATTGTAGAATAGTGCCTCAGCAGGATGCTTGCCATGTTTGGCATAGACTGTCTCCTGATAAATTCCCATTCGGGCTGACAGGAAAAGGGCAAATGTTAGCAATGCCAAACCTGAAAGCACACAATGACATCTGATGAGCTGATATCGGACAGTTATTAAGAAGAAAATATAAATGTACTATAGGCGTAATGTCCATTCTCAGGCATTCCTCTCTCGTCTTAAGACTGTTTTATTTGGCCGCACTGAGGTTGGGAGTGCCTCTGAGTAGTCACCTTGAAGAGGCGCTATACACAAATTCTCGTAATGAATGAATGAAAGAATAAATATTGTGTTCAATGTTCAATCACAACAGCTGAATATAGAACAATTCGTTGAGTAAGCGAGTAATCAAAGTAAATGTCACGTCAAACGTTATTAACTGTGTCACATAGTCAACCAAATCATCTGCATTTTAAAAATGATATCAGTCAAGACCATTACATATCCTAAATACGATGAGGTGTGATGACATAGAGAATGATAAGATAGGGTCATCTTGATATACACTCTATGGTGAATTAAGAACATGTCTTCTAATGCTGCCTGCCAATCGGGCCACCCACTCTGGCATCTGGCCCCTCATTTGAACCCTGTCAACCACTCCAACTCAGGCAACCTATCCAGCTACACTTACCAAACAGCCAATACATGTAGTCATAAAATATAGCGTCCTGATCGACCTCCCCAGACGTAGCATCCTTTGTGGCTGATCTCTAGAAAGTAAGTAAGTAAGCCATTTACTGACAGAGCATCAACATCATAAGATGACAATAAAACAGCAGTAAATACAAAATCAAAAAACCTAATGCTGCAAGTCATTTGCTACAATAATTGCATCTGTATACAGACTTTCCCAATGTCGTTCAATAAATACATGCGTCAACAACAATCTCGAACCTAATTTTAAAGAATGGTCATCTTGTTCGTGTCTGTTAAAGAATAACTTTCAGAAGAAAAGAATGCGATATCATAATAGTAAAAAATAATACTATCCTTTATTAGTTTAAACTGACAAGTATGCAAAAGATCACATGATATAGCAGTAATAAATGATAAGTTAAACAGCAGTCGAATTTAACTGTATGACACCCTGCAAGGGGCCCATCTGTCCTACTGCTCACTTTACCAATGCTGCCTATCGAATGGAAGGTCAGTTAACAACTAGCTAATGGGCATCGAACCTTCTGATCATCATGACACCGTGTCACCATTCAACCACTTCCTTGCCCCGTACGCCTTGTGAACAGAACAGGAGAAAGTAATCCTGAACAACAGCAGAGTAACTGATTATGAATCGTTACTGTCTGTGAGAACGGATTTATAAGTGTAAGATACTACAGGATTTTCAGAAGTTGAAAAAATCTGTTACTAATTGTCCGTTAACAATACTACGCCTATTACAACATGCACTCGTAAATCACCAAATCATCTTGGAAAAGTCAACTGCATTTACACCAGCAAACATGCCACACAACTGGCCAATCTGCTCCCAAATCAACCAATATATTTAAAATCAGGAACTGCCAAGAGAATCAATTTCTGAGGCCTGTCACTGCTAAATCCCCTATGAGAGAAGTAAGCAAGATCAACTTACCACATCACCCACAGAAGCGATTGTTGCTATTGCAATCCCAATCGATATCATCAGAACCGATATATATTTGGAGATCTTGTACCTGAACAAAAAACACAGCTAACACATTAACTAATCATTTTCAATTAACAACAATCAACTGATTGCCTCCCTCAAAAATTATGCCGAATATGTTATCTGATAGTTTTAAATAACCAATCTCATGATTGGTGAATATTTTGATCACTGTCTGTTATCGATTTTCTGGGGACAATAAAAGGACAAATCTTCCGATCTTTTCATCCTAAGAACTAAGACTAAAATTGGCGATCAGGCCTTTCGGGTTGACGGCCCACATGCCTGGAACGGTCTCCTGCAGCCATCCAGGAAACCAAAACCCTCCCTGCCTTCAAAAACAGTTAAAATCATACTTTCTTTGTAATTTTATGAATTAGTACTAAAATCTGCAGTGAACTGTCATGTAAAGCACATTAGAAGTAGCTTGCTACTGACGGCGCTATATAAATTTTCATAATTACAATTACTGATTGATAAAGTATAACAAATCACAACAAATTACAGTTAGCTGCACTAAATTTAAAAATTAACTTCAGAGTACTAATACATTATTTCTGTTGCAAACAATTAAATCTGCTCAACTGCATCTCGGTCAAACTGCCAATACAGACCTGTGTTTTAGTATAATAACTCCAAGAACAAGATTGGCGATAAGTGAGCCCTGCAACAGAATCACACGCAACGACTTATCCTATGTCCATGTGCTCATATGAAACTAATTTACCGATTAATTGATAGATTGATTGAGTAGCTATGAACAGATTGACTGACAGCAGTTATATCTCCTAGAAATTGTTAACCTGACAGATAAATTCAGTAAAATAGCAGATTATCTCATGTCTCACCACACATCAAATGCCACAAACACTTCGCCTGAGTGGCTTTCTTGCCTCGACTCCCCTGTATTTCAGCCTGAACTGAAATTAACTCAGAATCTGGAGATATGGTTTTTATCTGATGAAGGACTGGCTAACTTCCCAGGTTAACCCCACCAAGCTGGAACATAATGGTGTCTTGAGCAACCAATTGTATTTTATTGTATTTTCGTTTAATGAAATAATGTGTTGTCAAAACGCAACAGTTTACACTAAACAGCACACGCAAGATAAGGCGGCACTGGGTTGCAATAAGCTAATCATAATGTCAGGGTTAGACACAGGGCACTCCAGGGGCCCTTAGTATTTGCAATGCATCGAGCAACCTTGAACTTAACAATCCTGAAACATGTCCTGTAGTGCGAAGATCGTCCTGGAGGTTACACCTAAGATTCGTATGAATGCTACCCTCTCAATGTTGCAGATCCAAAACGTATATTGACTCCTGGCAATCAGCCTTTCACTCAACTGTATGAAATTAAGAAGCAAGTTGTTCTGCACTGTCCAGTGCACATAAACTGTTTTACCGTACAACATGTCAATTTCTGATAATCCATTTACACGTGAAGTGCCAATGAGGCAATAATTGCAAATTGGGACAAAATATTTTACAGAAAGTGTCAATATGTTGTGGTGTTGATTGTTGTTAATGATGGAAATAACAATGCTTGTAACAATTATAACTATAATGTCAGTATTACACCATATACAATTGATAATAAGCCAATATCACCTACTGCTCGGAATATCATATGTAGAGGCACTGAAATGTTGAAATTAAGTGCATAGTTGTTGGCAAAACTCGTCAAGAAAAACAGTGTCACCATTACAGCATACGTCCTACAAAGAACAGCAGAAAACCATTTCAGAATTAACTTTGACCTTTTGAAGTTAAATCTTTACAAATATTGTTTATATATAACATCAAAGAAAAAATATGTCAAATAGGTCACACCGCACTTCAGTGCACAGCACAGACTGCATAAAACTTCATGACATCGTTGTATCCGACTAAAGATCAATTCTATTCCTGGAACTACCCACACTATTGACATATATGACTGGACCACCACGATCACTCTACCAGTCGCTCTGCTTTAACGATGACCGCGTTATAACTGTATGGGACACCAGTGAAGCTCCTTGCTAAAGGGCTTACAATAGAATACGAACATGATGTCATCTGACACGCATGGGTGCAAATCCAATCATTGGGTGCGAGTGCATGCGTGCTGCATGCACATGGGTGTGACAATAGTGACTCAACAAGTTTTTTCTGCATTGTTTTCTTAGTCAATGATATTTCTGCTTAATGACATTTCCCAATATAAAGATTGGCACAGTGAGTGCTTTTGTGAAACTAAACGTTTAGAACTTCATAACTGAAACCATGCTAAACTAAAAGCAGAAATAAGAACCATAGTATTGCTTTTAACACTTTTACGACCAGCGCATACTAAAATGTATGGGAAACCAATCTGGCTGGTCGCTAAAGGGTTAAATCACAAATAAAAAGGACAAAATTTAATTAACAGCAAGATCAATCATAACATACGATATTGGAATCACAGGTGCCTTGGTTCCAAAGCGAGCAGTTGATACAAATCCTTCGAAGGCAATGAAGAGGAATTGAGCGAGTGTTATAATGTTGCCACTGCTTGGGCATTCCCTGTTTGAAAAGCATAGAAATCAATCAATCAATCTATCTATCAATGAAACTCTTCAAGAAATCTACCCAGAGGTGCTCCCAGTCCAAACAGTCAAAGATGACAGATTTAAGAGAAGAGTAGAAAGAAGATGAGGACATCTTAGGCATAAGACAGAGGTCCAAAGGAAGCCCATTCCATGTGGTAGGGTCCACAACACAGAAGGCACGATGCTGCGGCATAGCAATGCATCAGAATGGAACGCTGAGAAGGTCCTGCACAGCAGAGTGCAGTGCCCTCTGAGCACTGGCAGCAGTTTAAAAGCACAAACAACCAAATTGTAAATAATTTGTAAACTGAACACAAACTATTTATGGATAGCTTACAGCAGATGACAACTTATCCAATCATCACTGTAAAGACTAGTTAACTTAGCACTACTGCACTGGATATAGAAATAAACAACAGCATAACACGACATATCGCAACCAAAACATACGATGATGATAATAAATTATTTAGCAATTGAATTTCAAACCCAAAGCAGGCCAGGCAAACTTAAACATAGAGCTGCACATGTATGTCTGCACACTTGGTTGCAGCTGTAACTGAAATAAATAATGGTATTTGTGCTCTTCCCTTCCACTCCTACTCTATCACCATCACTATTTATTGGTCTTCTAAAACCTGGCTTTTCACCGTTTCAATCAGTGCTAAATGCAGCTGACCGTCAAACTGCCCGCCTTCCTTTCATTTCACATATCTCAAACTTCATGACCAAGCACTTACATTGGCTTCCGTTTATAACTCGCATTCGGATTGAAATTCTTTTCCTTACTTCCTGGAGCGTTTTTAGGTCAGGCTATCTCTGTGACCTTATGCGTCGTCCTTTTTCGGCTGCCCCTTGTCGTCCTCTTCATTCTTTAGACAGACATGAAACGTTGTACTCGGATGGCTTCTTCCCAAAACCGCACTCATGCCTCGGTTGGTCCTTTGCTTTGGAACGATCTTCCCTTTCCGACTCACTCTTTGATTTTTGACTCACTCTTTGATTTTAACTGGGAGTGCTTCTCTTTCTGTATGCATTTTGAGAAATGTCTTTTCTGTGGGCCTTTTGCACTGGCAGGCCCTTTGATTAGGTTGTACTGTGAGAGTTGCCATACAAATCTGTAAATACAATCTCAGCCAAGACGACAAAAGCTGTGTACACTGATGACAAAAACTCTAATCTTTACCCTCATGACACTTAACCTGACATCAAACGACTCGGCATATATATGCAATGCGATACTGCACTTTCGCTGAACACTGATGGCAGAGCTGTAGAAAAAGAATATTTTTCCAAAGTCTTTTGAAAAAAGCAAAATAACACTCTCAATAACGCCATAGATTATAGATTAAGCTAGTGTCACTTACTTAATCAAAAGCTCCAAGAAGACCACGTTACTGCAGCAGCCGATAAACACAAGACTTATGGGCAGAATCGGATGCATATCTGCGTAAATATTCTTTCGATTGCCTAAACAAACGTTCTGTGCTATATTAACATAAATCTCTTTTGGGGAAGTCTGTTTCAAGAAAGACGAGTGCTGTAACGTTCAAAGATCACCAGATACCAACATATGCTCTCGTATTCACGTGTGTCCGGTGTGCTTCAGCTTTCTAAGATGGGATCGTGATCGCACACCATACAAGTATTGATCAAGTAATCAACACGTCGAACAATAAATACATTAAAAATCATATGTTTCATTTCCTCCCTACTTAAAACAGCACCATGCGGAATACTAATGCAACTTCACATATTAACATGTCATTATATTGCAGGCAACAGAATTATTACGGTACAAGACTGGCCTGCGTGTAAATATAATGTTAATTTTAGTCTTTAAACCGGAAGTCGAACCCTCATAAAAAATAACTAATAAATAAAGGGATCGTCAGATCAGTAGAAAAAATTGAGCTGTAAGTGCTGTAATAATTATGCTAGGCAAATTTCTGTCGACTGCGGCCTTTGTTTGCAAAGGCGGTCGTTAAACTACCGGATCCATTCCATTTCAGGACCTACATTATTGGCTACATAGCTGTTAGGAAGTCTATAGACTATGATTGATATCAGTAGACTATTCCACTGTTTGGACTTTGACAGTGCCAGTCCCAAGACTGGAGAAAGGAGGTATCAATGATCATAAAATATTGAAACATTCTTCTGCATGTGTGGGGTCCCTAAAGTGTGAGGCCTCTATATGCTTTAATGCGTCTCTGCCTTCGGAGCGGTGTCAGTCGCTGGCTGGCTGCTGATACATCAATTGTTCAGCGTTATTGAGAGGTCGTTGGTTTTATGTCTAACCAAAGTCCCCAAGCGTAGACAAAGGAGGGGGTAATGATCTTTGATAGCATGCCGTGATGGCGTACGTCTGATGCCCACGTCTTGACTCTTGAGGCCACTATTTCCTCCGATTGCACGGTGCTCCAATGCTCCTACAGCTTCCGACGACAGAATAGACTACTCTGTTTATAAATCTAGTGAGCGGAGAACGCTGTGTGGACCGCACTGGACACAACAAAATCACAATTCCAATAAATTTCGAACTTTTGACTGTTAAGGTAAAACAAAACAAAATTTTGCTTCTGCGGACTTTTAGTTTAAAAATCCCAAAATCTAGATTTTTTAATCGCGTTGACACTGAACAGTCCTGGTGGGACCGGATCTGATCATGACTGATGATGACGATCCCGCAGTCCGCTTGCATACATACTTCCTTACATTATGAGTTTTCTGAAAAGAAACGAGCTTGTACATTTCTTGGACTTCCCGCTATAAACAAATCCTGCGAAAAATTAGATTTGATTTGATTTCGTCACATTTCGTCTCAAAAGTTTGTTTTTGGACACCAATGTACCAGCAGTTTTGGATATTTTCAACTATGATCATTCAGTTGTTGAGTAATTGTGACAGGGTTCCTGGCCTATAAGAATTGAAACTTGTTGAAATTGAAATTGAAAATTGTTGTTTTTGCAGCAAATAATCTGTATTATTATTGTTTTTTATTACCGAAATTTGATACCACCCTTCTTCCAATATTTTTGGCCCAGAAGTGCACACACACGCCTCGACGGTACAATTGCAGTTGTACTGCAAAGCAGATGTGCGCTAAGGACTTGCTCAAGGCCCCTACACAGTGACTCCCCGGACGAGAGGGGGTGCGTAGCGAATGGCCGAATCCCCGAAACTAATTTCCACCGTAACCCCGAAAACGAAGCTAGATTGATGAAAAGGTTACTGCTTAAATTGAAGCTGGATCGATGAAAAGAATTAACGCAGAAGCTGGATTGATGAATGAATTTCGCTTCGATTGGGAGCACCTTCGAATCTCTGATTGGCACTACATAAATGTGTAATTACACTGAATGGGCTTCATTTTCACACTCAAATTGTATTTTTTGTGTGACTAGGTTTTTGTGAAGTGAAACTCAGAACCTGTGTCCTGATTTTCTTTATAAAGACTGACCTTAGATCTTATCATTAATCTGTCGTGAGCACTTTAATTCATTGAATTCTATTGCACACTATGTAATGTTACAGGTCACTTGACTTATCACAGAATTCACTTGCACATACTGTCCCCGTCTTCCTTGTCAGGTGTTGTGTTTGCACCTAGCTACTTATGTCTCTGATTCCAAGATATACTCCAATATACTATATTCGTAAAAATTCATGACATCCTAGGTGCAGCCACATGGATTGGGTCTTAGTAATGGTAAACTTTAACGTGTGCTTTCTAAGAAGTAACCACCCAGATTTACATTTTAATGGAGGCTGCGACTAGCAGAACGCCAGATGACTTAAGTCTCAAATACTAATGGGCCACCAGTCAGTTATCACATGATTCTGAAATTAAAGGTGGCCCAGAAATTTTGAATACTATATGGGGTCACCAGGTGGCCATTCAATGTAAGATGCTTTTGGCCAATGCATGCAGGCCACTAGAAGCTTGGCTATGTTATCGAGTCTGCTGCAGATTCGCAAGATATTTTCATAATGTTGCGATAGATTTCTCAAGCATGGTCAGTGTTGGTTACATATCTGTTGCTGTCAAATTGGCAGTTGTGTGTTACTTTTAGTTTGTCTAACTATATGTGAATCTTTATTAAATTTTTCTTTAGAATGTATCAGAATCAACATAAGAAAATTCACTTGAATGATGTTCAGTGCCTGGAGTTAAGCAATTCAGAGGAAGGCTCAAGATCCCTTCGTATGCCAATGGATGTTGGTAAGCTATGTGTACCTGGTCGCTTACACCCAAGGGAGCGCTTGAAACGAAAAATTTTCGATCAGGACGTTCATTCTTATACGTATCAGCCAGCCACTAGTGAATCCGCTATTGATCTTATTCAATCTTCCCGTTCTGATGAGTGTCATGTCTCGCAGATGGAACTGAAAAGTTTACTGGATTTTAAATCGTTGAATAACTCTGAGTCTTCTAAAAATAACAAAGAATTTCTACAGGATTCTTGCTTCTCAACAAGTCATGGTGAATTAGTCTCTCAACTGTCAGTTAGAAATGACAGAGTACAGCCATCATTTCACCTGCCACATAGAATTGATGAGAAATTTAGGCTTGCCTCTCATCTGTCAGATAGAATTGATGAAGGCTTTAGATTAGCCTCTGACCTGTCAGCTAGAATTTCAGCTAGAATTGACGAAGGATTTAAACAAGCCACTCACCTGCCACTGAATAATGGAGGATTTCATCCTGCCTCTAACCTGTTGAAGAAAAATGATAAAGGATTTCAACCAGCCTCTCATCTGATGTCAAAAGCTGTGAGTTGCTTTCCTAGTGGCAACATTGGTTTGCCTGGAGGTGATTTCATTTCAGCAAGGCAGTTTATGAATCCTATTCATAATCCTAATGATGATAGAATTAAACTCAAGAGTTCAAAGACTGTTTGGAAAAGACACCATTCAAGTCCAGAGACTTCGAGAAATAGCAATGCATCACAGTCATTGACTCAAGGCTTATCATTGATGCATAAGAAACCTAGAGTAAAAGAATTCCAGAAAAACAAGCTGGACAGGTATTTTGCTCGTGTTGTTTCATGCCCACCTTCAGACAAGGAATTGCCACTACTCGAATCTAGAGAACACATCGACTGTATGAGTACAACATACTCAGTTCCTGTAGAATCAGCTTGTGAGCGAAATCATGTAGCTGAAGCAGCAATAACTAAGAATTCCCCAATTAAGTCTAATCTTTGGTCTCCAATTCAAAAGGTTCCTGGCTCAGACACGATTTATTACAGTCCCAACACAAGCCAAGAGAAAGAGCTATTGGTCAGAGGAAAGGCAAATTGCAGCTCAGTAAGTAAATCTCTTTGGGCAAATGATGATCCAGACTTTGAGGAACCTGTTGCCAAAGAGACACACCATCGGACAGGCAGCAGGAAGAAATGTAAACCTAGAACAAAGACTCAGACTGCTGCAAACATTTCAACCAGTAAAAAGAATCTGCCCAATTCAGGAGAGGAAGCATTTTCGCAGCAAAAACTTGATGATCTACCTGGTAATAATTATGGGCTTTTTGGATGCAGTGAGAGGGAGCTGATTGACATAAGCAGTGATACTGACTTTGAGGATGAGAACGCAGCCGAAAAGATGAATTATTTCTTGTACTTGCCGAAGGAAATCGTGGAAAATATTCTGTGCCGTCTTCCATTTATGGATTTGCATTTGAATGTCAACAGAGTGTGCACAGATTGGAATGATGTCATTAATTCACCAAAGGTAAGTTTTTTTCTTGCAGACCTGTACAATTTCAGTTTTTGGGTAGGTGACCTAAGGTATTTACTATGATGGGATAATATTTGCAGAATGTATTCTTATCCTGGAATTACTGGTCTATACATATTTGTTATTACTTCAGCAAAATCTTTAGAATCACAATCAATTATGTAAATTTTTTGTGATTTTTGCATATTGCTAATGAGTTTCATGAAGGTTATTCAAAACGTTATTTACATAAAACATTCACAAAGTGAGTCAGTATCACTGCTGAATTGCATCAACTCACTATTTGTTACTACATCCTGAAAATCCATACTTATTACCAGGAATGTCATAAAGTTTTTGTTTTGGAAATGTTTACAGGGGCTTTAACAGACTACAAAACCTTCTGAATCACTTAAAACCCTTATTATGCTATAGAGAAATATAGAGAAATTATCTCTATAAAGTCCATCCATTTTCTAATTGTTCCAACAAGGAGCAGAAGCATTGAACAAACAGGCAGAAGGGATTCTGTCTTGAATGACGATTCTGTGTTGAATTAAAGGATGTCATTGTGATTTCATATAAGTTCAAACAGCTTAGTCTGTACATGTAGCAGTTTCTTTGCATGATGTGATCTCTTGGATGTTTTATTAAACATACGAATTCACGTGTACAGTCGTACATACAGCCTTTACCGATGTTCTAATTAACAGTTTATGCCGTGGAAAAAAACATATCACCGTCTTTTGAAGGGAGATTTAGAGTCAATAGAAATGATGGAAAACTTTATGAAAACACAAGAAATGTTCCTCTTGGAAGCTTACCTGCCATCTCTTATAAGGTATCAATTTTATTTTGGCATTTTGAATTTCGATTTATCCTTGCTTTTGTGTATATGTTATGTTGATTGGTTCCTAACATATTTATTGATTCATGTACCAGCATGTGTATTTTATTTTGAATTATTGTCTAGAGTTCTATTTTAATGAAGACCATTTAATTCCCAATGACAAAAACATCTATGCCGGAGTTGAGCATATGGTAAAATTTGTATGATAATTGTTTTTTCCTTACATGAGACATGGTTAAATCATACTCTTATTTTAGTAGAAATCATTGTTTAAGTTACAAACCTCAGCTAACTGATAAGTAATTGAGCTTACTGATTATTCATTTGCAAGGTGTATCAGTTTTTATTCTTGCGTATGTTTGAATAATATCATAAAGTTGATATACTCTTTATTGACTCTGATTTGCTAATCATCTTCTCGTTTAATTAGGTGCATGAGACAGTTTAAGCCAGGAACAGCAAGAAGCAAAATGGATGACTTGCTGAGGAGACACCCAAAGTATGATCTGGCAAAGGATTTGCTTTCGGAAAGATTCAAGGACTGTATGATGAGTGATAAAGTATGTCAGACTTTATAGATACTTTGAATTGATTGTATATCTCAAATTGGTAAAGTTCAAAGTGTTTCAGCTTCTATCATCCATAAGGGAACAACTTGGTGAATTTTGGTTTCCAAATAAATTTAAAAAAGACAAAATTTTGATTGGATTATATTTGTTAAATCAGACTTTAATATCAATTGATTAATTCCTTTGCATTATTTTGAAATATCGCATTGTTTAGTTATGAAATTTTTTTTCTAGGTTTATTTACTTTACTTGTGCCATGCCTGCAGTGAAGGCATGAAAACTGCAAGTAGTTAATTATCATTCATTTATTCTTTCGAAAATTTATATTGAACTTTATGGGAAATTTATTTTTTTCAGGGGTCACATGCTCAAAGGATAAATTTATTTTCTATTTTGTCCATTTACTGTTAATAATCGGTGACTTTTATTTGCATTGCCTATTACCTCCATTACATTCATGGTATGCAGAAGATAGCATTGAATAATCTAATATTAGATATTATATTAAAAAAAATCATCCAGTGCCCTGAGGTTCATGTTTATTAGCACAAACTTTCTAAATTACAGCCTTTGCATTCTATCTGCTCTACTCTCTATTAGTGGGCATCACTAGGCACTTCAGTAAACATACTATCCCTCTCTCAACAACTGGCAAACACAGCTTAATATATCCTCACCTACAATTCAATGCCAAGTCGTTCACTGCGTATAGCCACTATCATTTGGCACTTTTGTTATCATTTTTTTACTGTTTTGTGCAGTGTTTTGTATTGTTGCTAGTGTATTTGTAATGTTGTATGTGTTTGTTATGGTCTTAGTGTTCTGCAATGGCACTTCCTTACGCATGTAAATGTTTTTGAAAGTAAAAAATGAAAGCCGAAATGTTTGAATTTCTTTGACGTAGGTTCCCAATCCATGGTGTATCATTGCGGCGATTGTTATCCTTTCGGAATCTGTAGATGACATTCAGGGAATAATTCGCTGTTTGTTGGGTGGACAGTCACACTGCATGGCCTCTGAACTGCTTGATGGCCTCTACAATATTGCTTCATATCTCTATCGGTTTAAGTCACTTCGTATGGATGATGTCTGGACTGGGTGGGTTGTTTCAGCACTCTTAAGTTTTGTTTAACCTAACAATTGCTCAGTTAGGTCTGCTGTTGCAAGTTCTGCAATCAGGCCGAATAACTATGCGGTTCTTATGATATACTTTGTGTCTTTTTATTTGCTATGGTAATTTTATATTGCACAACTCCAATAATCAGAATATCCAGTGGTGTGCCGATGCACTCATGTGTAGCTCAATGACTGGATCCAAACTGAAGTTTACAGCATCATGTTCAGAGTTTCTTGACCAAATTGCATCAATGAAGTAGAGCAATGACTGGTGGCCTCCAGTCCACAGCCCACAGGTTCCACCATGTGGTCCTCTATTAACAGAAGACAATGCAAGTCCAACTATCCATTTCAAGAGTCACCACCAGTTGCATATTGAGCTGGCATTTGTCACTTGCTGGTCAGTAGATTTAAAGCTCATCCTGCCACTGACGACTGAGGTCAATCTGTGTCTGGTTAATAAATGTTAAAAAATGCAATTTCTTTTTAAATTGTATGTTGTAAGCAATAACCAGACCTGGTTTGTAACCATTCTTAGTTTCTCTGAGTTTGTTTATTTGTCTTGCTCATTGGATTGACTGTGAAATCACTGTGAATATTGCATTTTAAGGATGCACTATCGACTTTACTACGCTCTCTATCTGTACGAGAATGATTCTGTGTCAACCGTTGGCCAATTGAGTGAACTGAAGAAGCAGCATGGGCAGCAGTCCATCTACCGATACAGGTAGTTTTAGCCAAAGTTCACCTATGTTTAATTATGACTCGATGTTATCATCTTTTAACAGCTATGCATTGCAGTGTGCAGTTTATAAGTTAGCCAAGTATGATTAAGTGAGCACTCAGTCAGATATCTTGTTAGACAATTTATTGAGAGAAACACAACGCACCATAATGGTCTGCTAAAAAAGTCGGTATGTAAGTTGTGTGGTTTTTATGCTACATGTTTAGTGATGTGAATCCAGCCATCGTGCTTCATATGTAGCATAGTGAGGCCACTGACATAACTGAATCTCATTGCTTGCTGCATCCATAGCATAGTATTTTGTTCATCAGAGTATAAGTATTTTACAGCTTATATAATTTGTGTTAAGTTATTTGAATTTTTGAATTTTTATATATTAAATTTAAAAAAATTTGCTCTGAGTTCATTTGTGTGGAATTTTGCAGTGTGAGTGACGCTAATCTTCGCCTGACTCACGAGCAAATGAGAATTTGCAACCATCACATCAATCCTGGTGAAATTATCAAGATTGTGGCCTTTGCAGGTTAGTCAGAAACTAGTAAACTAAGAACTGTGTGGACTGGCCGAGAAAGACGATGTGGAATGACAGTTATTGACTGAATACTGCATGGGTGAAAGTCCAGAACATGAACGGTGTACAGAATTTTCTGATATATATTGCTTAAGTTTGCCAAGAGTTAGGGAGAGGGAAGAAGAGAAGGAGGGAATGGTAGGGTCCTTTTTCTAGGGCATTATAATGAAAAGTAAGGTCACTTCACATCTCTTCCTCCTATAATACGAGGTTAGAAGCATTTTTCCATTTATACATGTTGCATTGAGGTTAAAATAGCTCTTTTTTGTTTCAGTTTCAGTTCATTTCTGAAATGGTGTGTTGTTGTTTTTTTATAATCATGTAGCTTCCAGCAATGAATGTACCGTATCATCTCTTTGGTATGGCGGTCCTTGCTAGGTCTCGCCTCTGCCTATCTTCGCGATCTCTGTTACTTTACTTTGGATGTACCGTGTTGCCGCTCTACTGAGCGAGGCCTACTCTTTGTCCCATTTGCTCGTACAACTACTAAACAAAATTGTGCCTTCTCAGTGGTTGGCCCCTCGCTCTGGAACACGCTCCCATTGGCGTTGGGGTTGTCGCCAAGGGTCAACTCAGACTCATTTTATACTCGCCTTAAAACTGTTCTTTTTATCCGTGCTGGGGTCAGGAGCGCTCCTGAGTAGTAGCCCTGAAGGGGCGCTATATAAATCTCTGTAATGAATGAGTGAATGAATGAACAAGTTAGTTTAAGAGAATATGTTCTAGCATCAGTGAACTGACATAATTAGGGAAAGTTGGACTAATTGTCTGGATTTTGCTTTGAGACAGTTGATACCTAATTGATTTGCTTAATGTTCCATAAAATAATTTTAGATTCGCTTGTTTCGATTAGGCGCATAGTAGGTTATCTCTTTTGCAGCATAAAATTTAACCCCAGTGGTTGATTCTTCAGTAGTTTCCAGTTACAAAAAATGAGTCTCCAATACTAAACTGAATATTAATGCAATTTTTCAATTTATCATATTATTTTAAATTAATTCAAGTCTAATTGGTCTTAACTGCTTTAGGATTAGACTCATTCATCTCATTTAGTCAAAATTTGATGCAATTCTTCATCTTTCAATATCTTTTCAAGTTGCTTTATTAAGAAGGTCTTATTGTTTTCACAGGCACTGGAAAAACAACCACGTTGATTCAGTATACAAAAATGCGGCCTAGCACAAAGTTCTTGCTTATAGTCTACAACAGGTAAGTTATCATTTGACAGGAAGTTGATGTGGTTGATTGTACTAAATTTGGGACTCAACAATGACTGGTTATGACTTGGTTGGCCTGTCTCGACTTTGTGTTCTAAACATTATTACCATATTTTATGTATCATAAGAATCTGCAAACCGGGAACTTTATAAATGTACACTGTACTCATAAATAATTATTCAATTTGTTGCATTATAGTTCATTGGTTACATTAAAAAATATGTTTTAATTGGAAACTTATCTAGAGAAGTTTTTTAGTCCTAGTGAGCTTGATGAACTAATTTGAAGTCTGGTGCAAACTAGAATAAGGTCTGGTGCAGAGTAGAATAGAGCCAGAAGGCCTAAATGGATACCTGTAGATGAGAAGAACTTTTGTTGTTGGAAGGCTTTATTAATTTAAGAAGACTAAATTATTGAAACATTAAGAATTTTTGGGGACACCCTGAGGGTTGAAAGTAAGAGCTGAAATATGAACATCTTGTAGATCAGTTCGCGATCACTCCAAAACTCGTTTTCCACCAAATGTTGACTGTTATACAGGACACAGTTTGGCATTCAGGGAAGTGGGAAGGAGGTGAGTTGGATTGTCGATTTTTTATTTTGGTCTGTATTCAATTTGGACATCTAGTACCTTAGTATTGTTGTTTCACCTAGATTTGGTCAGGATTTTGTTAATTCATTAAATTAACTAAACCGTATGATCTTATTATGTGTCCTTTTTTGAGTTTGTCTTCAACTTTGTATCAAATGTTTTCTTATTTATTAATTCTGAACATACCAAAAGTTATAGGACTAAATTCTTTCTGAAAATACTCTTGGGAGGTGAGGTCAGGTATTTATCATTCAATACTTAATAACATTTAACCTTTTAACGACGAGTGCGTACTAGAATGTGTGGCAGCCAATGCAGCTCATCATTAAGGTATTAAGATGCCTTTCTCAAGCTGATTTAGCAATTTTGGTTTCTTAGTCTGAAATTTGGTTTGCATTTCAGGTATGGAGCTGCAAAAAAATTGGGTTCAAATGTGAAAGTGAGTGACATTTTAAATCTGCTGCCAAAGCGGAAAGGAGAAAGTGTTTATGTTCAGGCGAAGTTTGTTGTGGACACACTGAATGCATTTATGTCATCTGCCGACCCCTTCATTACCACAGCCCACGTGCCAACAATGATTATGCAGGAGGATGGAAGGATGCACAGTGTGGACCATTCAGTTCAAATGGTAAGAAGAGCTGAAATCTAAAGTATATGTAATCAATTGTCTTCTTCTTCAGGTTCTCTGCCCTGATACAGGGTTAAATGTCTGATGATGCCATGCCTGCCATCTATTCTACTGAAATTAGGTTATCACAATGCACCAATCAATGACTAGTTATATAGTGCAGGCGTCTAATGTGCAACGCATCATACCATACACATGCACTGTTCCACATCTTGATCTATCTGTTGAGATTATAGTTTGGTGATTAGTCTGCAAGAAGTCTCAGGTTGTTACTTTTTTCTCTAAGCATAACACACTCACGCATGCACATGCACACAATAAGACATGAAAACGAATGTATATATATATATATATATATAGTGGAAGATCAATGAATTCGTACACAGAAATCACATTTTAATAATAATGAATTTGGTTTTTATTCGCATTTCTGTTGTTATCATTTACTTCTGTTTGAGGCCTTGACGGACAAATTTAATTAATAATAATTATAATATTAGTAATAGATAGATAGACAAATTTAATTAATAATAATTATGATATTAGTAATAGACAAATAGACAAATTTAATGAATAATTATTATGATATTAGTAATAGACAAATAGACAAATTTAATGAATAATTATTATGATATTAGTAATAGATGTTGCATTTTAATTACTGTGCTTGGCTGTGTATTTCAGAAATTGGCTGAGGATGCAGAAAACATTTGGAAGAAGATGATAAATTTAGAAGACAAATCAATCAGGCTTCCACATGATGGATATCTGAAGTTGTGGCAGCTACGAAAACCAAAAATGTCAAAATATGATGTAATTCTGATAGATGAGGCGCAGGATCTCACACCAGGTTTGTTCTGTTCTTTAGAGCTATTTTCTGATTTGTTGTGATTTTACATTTGCTTGATATAGGTTCAATACTGTGATAATATTATCGGTAAGGTCTTGTAAGGCCTTGTAAATGACTCTTGTTTTATTTTGATGTGATTTAAAATTTATGCCACTAGGCAGCTGTTAATAATAAGTTGGTTTAATATTATGTTTGGAAAAGAGTCAAAGAAACATATTTCTTAATGTGTTTGAATTGTATAAGTTTATTTAATCCTTTAATGATGAGTTGCTTTGATTTCCCGTACCATTTAGTGTTGTTATATGGTTCAATCAATATGAGTTTAATACAGTGCCCCTTCAACATATCTACTCAGCGGCACTCCCAGTCTGGCTGAAAAATACGGATTTCAAAGAAGAGTAAAATGCAGACGACGAATTTCTAGGCAAGAGGTGTAGCTCTTGGGGATCCCATTCCAAATGGTCGGGCGGCCACTGAAAGTCTATGTTTATTCTTGTGGGTGTCTGTGATTGTGCATTGATGTGCCTTTTGATTTTCTTGCAGCTGTTTCCGATATCTTTCTCAATCAGTCACAGTCAAAGATAATGGTTGGCGATCCTCATCAGCAGATTTACTCCTTCCGAGGTGCTGTCAACGCAATGAATCTCGTCAGACCAACGCATACCTTCTACCTGACGCAGGTAGAACAAATTGCAGGTGCATTCTATGGACTGTGCACTTGTCTTGGTTATACTAATGATTAAGACATGTATGCAAGACCAAACAAACATGCAAGACCACTGATGACTTTTATTGCATCTGGCTATTCATTTGGCTCTTTTTGTGAATCTTCCAAGGGAAGATGTACCTGGAAGAAATATTGATCATTTCCATGACCTATTTTAACTGTTGGTAGATTTTAATGGAACTTGGATTACATAACATAACAATGGTTTAAAGTTTAGTCTGTGTTATTTAATAATATTTCTGTTTTTGTGTTCAGTCATTTAGATTTGGTCCGGAAATATCGTTTGTTGCAGCTGCTTGTCTGGAATTGTTTAAAAAAGAAACACAGAAAATACTCGTTGGCAATGGCATTCCTGGTTTGTGTGTTATGAGCAATCTAGTATATGTGGCTTTGATTTAATACAACTGGTTTCATTTCATGGCCTGTAAACCTGTGTTGTCTTTTGCATCTGTTTTATTATAAGTTGCAGTGTTTATATGTTTTTTGAACATTTATAATACGCTTTACAGATTATCCTTTTGAGGTTGCCAGCCCAAGGACAGGAAGTAGTCATGAATCCTAAAGTAGACATCTGAGCAGACTATAATCGACTGCTTTTACCAATTGCCTCTGCTACTCACTGTCACCCGCTCATTCGCCAATGCTTCTGCTATCTCCACCCTTATCCATGCCTTACTCACAAATAGACTTGACTATTGTTGCTCACTCTACGCTGACCTCCCCGCTAGTCATCTGGGGTGCTTATGTCGGATCTTACATTCTGCTGTCGTTGTTGTTATTGGCCATGTACCCATATATGGCCATGTCTCTTGATAAACGTGTGACGTTCTCCACTGACTCCACTTTGAGCAGTGGATTGTGTACAGGGTAACTGTCCTAGTATGGCGCTGCTTACTAGATCTTGCTCTTGCCAATTTTCGTGAGCTTTATTGGAGGGGCTCTCCATCTCTCTGCTCATTTGAGCAAGGTTTACTCCTTGTCCCTTTCGCTCGTACCTTCACTAGTCGGAACCACGCTTTCTTGGTGTTGGCCCTCGACCTGGAGTGGCCTCCCTCTTGAGCTTTGCCTCTTTCCCAGGATCTTCTCTTCTCCCTTGTGTTCTTTTCTTGCCTTAGCCCTTTCCACTCCTGAGGCCATTGTGAGCAGCTCATTTTAATGCATTTGATATAATAATTGGAGGGGTAAGGGTTCAGACTGTTTTTAGCGGTGCTGGGGTTCCGATTACCTCTGAGTAGTTTTCTTGAAAGGGCACTATCTAAATGTTTAACATGAATAAATGATCTACCACTAAACTGTTATTGTGTTTGCCATGAGTCTGTTATTTGGCATTTCCAGTGGCCTAATCAAATCAAGAAGGCAATGAACAAAATCAGTTAAGGATGTTGAACCATCTAATAGACTGGTCATTTTCTTGTTTGAACAGGTGGAATTCATGGTGACCAGGTTGGACAATTGGCAATAATATCCCGCTCCAACTTTCATCTGTTCTGTGAAATTGTGAAGAAGTGTAGCTACTCGGATAAAAACATTAAAGTTGCCTTTGCAGGGGTTAGTCAGATTACTAATTTAGACATTTTCTTACTTGTGCACTATTATTAATTTATTAAAGAAGTTTATATCCAAGTTTAAAAAAAAATGCTTTATTGCATTTTCATTCTCTGGCATTAAATTTGTTGTCATGTTTGTTACAGGGAATTGACGGATATGGTTTCGACATGATTGAAGACATCTACGCATTGATGACTGGCCAGAAAAGTAAGGAATCGCTGTTATTATGTCCAACCGGTATCAACAGCTATTTTTCTGTGCATGGCTTTCACTATGGATTTCTTAATGAATTAGAATTTTTTGCAAAGTTGGATCCGTTCATTTGTCATTATCCTCGCTATGCAATGCTGTTGGAGAATTGTGTAGAACAGCTGTGCCCTGGTTCCTTATCATTATTTGTGACAACAGGAGTTCAAAATTTGGTTGATTGATCCAGTTATTGATTATGTGATTGTATTTGATTGAATTGTATTTGATAATTAATTTATAAGGTGCTTCTCAGGGCATGAACCTTTCAGAAGTGCTCCCAGTGTGAGGTGCCCCAAGATTAAAAGGAAGGTTTAAAGATGAGAGAAAGAGGCAGAGATGCCACCAATAAGCACAGAAAAGGGAAAAGTCCATTCCACAGAAATGGATCTTGATTTATCCATCGTGGTCTTAACATGGGGAACGCGGAGGTTACGCTGCTTAGAGGATATGAGATGATGCAATGATGTGGCATCATATATGATTTGCTTTGCTGTAGATTTACATGTTGTTTTTGAATGACTGTGCATTGTATTTTCAGGTATATGAATAATCCAAATACAATTTACATTATAATGTGAACTTGACAGTCTATTACAAATTTTCACACAGAAATTTGGCATTTCTACTGAGAAACTGTTCGAACCCATAGCTAGCACAAGAACTGTAAGCAACTAGAATTATTGATTGCAATACATTTTCTTGTTATTAAAATTATATTGTTTTGCACCGACAGCTGAGTCAATTCGTCACCCGTTGGTGAAGTGTTTTGTAAGCAGAGGATTTCCTGAATTCAGCAGCTATGCCAAGAAGACGTCTGACGTCGAACTGCTTGGCAAAATAAATATTGTTGCACGATTTGCGCATACCATTCCATCACACATTCACAACATACGACGGAAGTGGATTTCGGATCCAGAGATGGCAGGTAATTGGCCATTCTAAGAAATGCAGATTGCTTATTCATTCTTATTTTTAGATTTTGTGAAAGGTCATGATACTTACAGACAATTTGTACGGGGTCTTAGAGCAGCCGAGGCCGAAGGAAAGGGCGCTGTACAAGAGTTCAAAAAGTCATTGGTGTAGTCATATGTTTGTTTAAAGGATGGGTATTGTTTGAGCTGTGATTTCAATGTCACCAGAGATGTTGCATTGTTCACATGGTCACAAAGACTGTTTCATGCAGTGGATCCTGTCACAGAGAATGAACAGTCACAAGATCTCATAAAAGACTGCAAGACTTATACACAGCAGATTATTTTATGAAGATCTCAGCCAACCTCTGTTCTGGTTGTCTGTTACTTAAATGCAGAAGTCAGATGTAGTCTGTCTTATGATAATTCAGTGTTTTGTTGGTTATTATGCCCAGCTTAATGGTAATCTGCTGGGAAATATGCAGGCGATGTAGGTTGTTTTGCTATAATTGATTGATGTCTCATTTGTAAATATTGCTCTTTACTTTTTAAGCTATCTTGTGAATGTGATGAATTCAAGTGGTAAATAAAATATGGTAGATTATACTATAAATGTAGTCAGTAAATGGAGGGAAATGAATGATGAAACAGAACTGGTAAATAGAAATAAAGGATGGAAGTGGTGAATTGAAGGGGTAAATTGCTGTGTTTTGTCTGGTTTTACAGATATCATATTCAGTACTGCCCACAAAGCCAAAGGCCTCGAATTTGACACAGTCCTCGTGTCAGATGACTTTCTGGAGCAGCAAGGAACCACGGGTATTTTATTATGAAGTTTGATATCGCCCTTCATCCAACATTTTTTGCTCAGAAGTGCACACGCCTCGACAGTGCAATTGCAGTTGTACTGCAGAGCAATTGTGTGCAAATGACTTGCTCAAGGTCGCTACACAGTGACGCCTCGGACTAGGTAACACTCAGCGCACGCTGAGTGTTACGGACCAACCGCTCTAACCAATTGGCCATGGCGCCTCACAATAACGGTATGATGTGGTTGCTTTTTGATCTTTATTTACACACTTCTCTTTTCTCTTAAGAATATTTACTGTTAAAGGTGAAAATATAACAAAATAATGGCTCTTTAATAGAAAACAAGTATGTGACGATTAATAGTTAGAGTTAGATTAGCTGTATTATTAGTTTTGTGTATGTTGAATGATTTTGCAGATGCTAGTTGCACGGTGCATGATGAGTATAACCTCTTGTACGTGGCTGTAACAAGAGCCAGGAAGCGTTTGCTGATGTCCCCAGGATTGGTAAAAGTCTTGAGTCGCGTTGGTGAGAAGTTTTACTATCCGGTTGCTACAAGGCAAGTGCAAGAAATGAAAACGTCTGCTGTCTCAGAAGTGAATTCTACTCTTGGCCCAATGATTCCTGTTGTAACAAAATCTGCCGATACTTCTGCCGCTGTAGTTCCTGTTGTTACAATTGTGAAGAGGAAATTATGCCTAGTAAGTGTAGTTTATTTTGCATTCTATGTTTGTCTCTGCCATTATATTTGTAAAGATGATATTATGCCTGGTAGGTGTCCACTATTTTTGATTTTGTGTCAGTCCCTGCTGTTACAATTATAGAGAGGTATTTCTGGTATGTGGTTATTTGGGTGAAATTCAATAACAATTCCTGCAGTTACAATTGTGGGCATGGTGGGTGTCACTTATCGAAATGCTATAAAGATGCCTGCTGCTGTGCGTTTGCAAAGGGCAAGTTGCTATTGAGAGTAGATTCACTTGACTGGATTCCTGTTGTCAGTCTGTCAGACTTTAGCAATAACACCATGACTTGTGGGTTTATGAGATGGGGCATTGCCCAGAGAATCAGAAGAATTGCTTACTAATTAGAGTTTTGACAATGGTTTTTGCTATTCAAGGCATTCAATATTGCTTCTGTTGCAGAGTGATGGCTCTGAGGCGAATGCCGAAGTTTTTAGTCCACAGTCGGTTTTTGACAACATGCCGAGTCTGAGGTGGATTGCTGGTCTGGAGATTCAGTCGTGACAAGCATTGATGTATTCGATAACATCACTAATAATTCTGTCCTTTTGCTGCAGCTAATATCTCAGTCACAAGAAACTGAATTCTCTGCTAGTCTTCAGTCAAACCAGGTTCACTTCAGGGTGGAAATCCGGATGGTCCACCAGAGATTGAAGAGAGGAGTGACATGACGATGTTTATCTATGTTAGGTATAGGGCTGTTGCGAATATTCGCTTTGGAGCTGAATAGTGAGCCAAATAGCTATTCAGTATTCTGCCGAATAGTACGGTAGTTGTCGAACCGAATACGAATATTGGTTCGTGGCCACGTGACATCTATTTTTGAATGATGCAGTGGCTGCAATATAGAGTGGACTGAAATAATACTCTACTGCATGGGTTAAGGTATCGCAGTGTTAAACGTCTCGTTTCTAAGTTTAGTCAAATTTGTTTCATTCCTAGTTTATACAGACTGGCAGAGGGATGCAAAAATTACATATAGTCAACTGTTTACTTTTAGTGTATGTATTAAATTTACTGAACTGAAACTTTTGCTCACATTTGAAATTATGAAATTTGTAGGTTGCCCTATTTTGTACACTACTCGTATTCGGCCAAATAGTTGTTCCAATTATTCGTATTCAGCTGAATAGTGAAAATCACCTATTTTGTACAGCCCTAGTGTTACATATGTTTCAGTGAAACCATTTACATCTGTGATTTTGTATGTACAGTAAGTTATATGATTAACTTTTTTGTGATGAATATCTTCCAATAGGTGTGTCTGCCGTCTTCGAATCGTTCATTGAAGGATCGGGGTGCCTCATTTATCTCATGTTTTATTCATTTTGCCTCTGATTCTAGTTTTGATATCCAGCATGTTCATTTATCAGAAGACGGAAATCTCTGTGCTGTCATGCACAAACAGACGGAAATCTGACGGACAGAATCTGCTCATTTGATACTTTGTATCGATTTCCCTGTGGTACATATAAACCAATCAGAAGGCTGTTGAGACCAATTGTAAAATATATTTCAAGTTGAGCTGTTCAATGATTACAGAGTTTGAATTGCGATTAATCTTGTGATTAAACAAATAGTAGTGATTTTAGTACTGTGATTATTTGCATCATGAGAAAATAACAAATTGTGTTAAATTGTCATTTATAGATAGTAATTAATAGTAAATAATGTTTTTTCTTAAAGCAAACTTCATATTTGTAAACAGCATTGTTAAAAAAAATATAGTTTGTTAAAAAAATTTTTTTTACTGTTCACAACTGGTTGAATTTAGCCTAATCTCGACCAAAGAGTTTTTGGCTTCATCAGTATCTCACACATACTGTGTTGCTGTGTTTGGCAAATGCCTGTCTCAAACTGTGTTTTAAGTGCAATTTTACTCATGGAAACTAATACCAGGAGCTCCTAAGTGAGGGAGGGGAAATCAATGCTATTGTCATTGATGGTAGTGGTACAAAATATTTAATAAGTCCATCAGTTCTGTCACCTAAGAGGCATGATAACTGATTATGAGAAATGTCATGATTTTGAGAACAGAAAACTTCTATATCATCAGTGAATATAAAGTGAATATGAAGTGGATTGGGTCAGGTCAGAAGATATCGGATCAGGTCAATAGGTTTTTATAATGCTATGCAATAATGACTAAAATGAGCCTAAACTAATATGTGGAAATCCATAACTGGATGGATTTCATTTGAGCAAAAACTTCTGTGAAAAAACTGTTGTCTTTCATATCGGCTTGCATAGACTCGTAGCGGCTCATAGACTCATAACAGTCTTTCATATCGGCTAGAATCGACTTAAGTGCAATCCTTGTACTTTATCTAGTTTATCCTTCCTGAAGAAACTTATGGTATCAAAGGCTTTTGCGATTGTAACAAAGAAGAGATAACCTGAGAAATTGTCATGTAGTTCTAATATAGCAACTGAGGTGATCTGATCAGTGACCAAGCAAACAAGCAAAAATTGCTTTGTACATTATGTTATTTTGTATTTAACAGACAATAATGTAAGTACCTGGGGTATTATATGTAAATGTTCCACCTGCTTAAGATATTTCTTTGGTCTGACTCAACAAATGACGTGTTAGTCCATGATGTGACATATGCAGTTCTAGATATGACTCGAGCGTATCAAATTTCTTAATTTTCCTATTCATGTTCCACACGACTGCTGCATACACTGTGTTTTAACCCTTTAACAGCCAGCGCGTAGTAAAACGTAAGGCATAAAAGCCGCATAATCAATAACGCTGGTCGTTAAAGGGTTAAAACAACTTGTGAAAGAAACTGTAGAAATGTCTATGGAACTATTACACAATACCAAATTTTATAGAGGTAGTTGTTGCAGGGTAAAAATTGTGCAAACCTAATTTTTTACTTTTGATATATTACTAACTTCAGATGTGTCATACATCTTAATGTGCAGCTCTATTGTTGTGCACAGCAGCCGGTTGTGTGAATGACTGATTTGCAACAAAGAAGCTTTCCTACCCAAGTGAATTCATCCATCAGTCTCAATCATGTGGCTCTGTTTCCTATGATTTTGTCTAGGCTTACATGTCTTAGTTATATGTAATTTAATGTAGTCGAACATTTATATAGCGCTTCTTCAAGATACCAACACAGAAGCGATCTCTGCACTGGCCTATATGATGTTAAATGCATATGAATAAAATACATAAGTTAGCAAAACAGTGAACAGTAAGCTAAAGATTCGCCAGTGGTGGGCCCATGCATGCACAAGTGTAGAGTCAACCAACGGATTCCTGATGTTCAGAGTCTCTGCGTCTTAACTCTTGAGCGGTTGAAAGCCATGTCTTGTTTGAAACTGATGTACTGCAGGAACACTGCATGATGCTTAAGGTGTTATGCTGTTAATTCTGGATGATAGGAACCAGTTATTGGCTTCTATCATATCCAAAACCTACAACTAGTGGCTCTGCTGTCTGTTCTTTCTTTTGATTGCTGGTGTACTTTCTGTTCTTAAAAACGTTTATTTTTGGCTTGTGTGGGCAATACTTTTGTGGTGTACTTAAAAGATATATATTAAAAATTATATTAAATGTCCATATAGCTAATTAACTAACTAGCATACATGCATAAATATGCATACATACATACATATACACTTGTACACAAATACATATGCTATAGTCAAGCCATCAGAATGATTGCCATTCTTACAGTTTAAACGCAGCAGTTTACTGTGACTGCATTTGAGTGACTCATATTTATTTTGTTTTTATTTAGACCCTGCTAAGTTTTTGTCATTTTTTCTTGTTTGATTCATTTTCCATTCTGTTTCCTATTTTTAGGCTTATGCTGATTAAGGGTATTTGTGCTGCCCGTAATGATATACTGTGGCTATAAAAAACACATTTGCAGAAGACTTGGTGGATAGATAATTTTAGATACCCTGTGAACCATTGTAGACTTAGTCTATTGTTAATGCCTGGTTTTTTGATAGGGTTCTAAAAACACCAATAATAGATGTGCCTGGATGGGGGGGCTTCAGAACTACCATTCATACAGTCAAGCTTACACAGTCAAAAGGAAAAGGCCTTGGGAGGTACATGTGTGCCTGGGTTGAGTGAACCCTGGACTAATGATGATGAGATGAGGTCAGCCATGCATGTTAAGTGGGTCATGCTGGTGTCCAATATCCTTCTAATCAGACGGTGGACAAAATATAATGTAAGGCTGCCTACAACTTAATGATTAATAGTTGAATGGATAGGAGGTAGGTTGGCCTGTGTTTGTCTAACCCTCGGCACAGGACCTGATAATCTCCAGCAAGAGCCCATTAGCAGGGAAAGCTTTTCATGAGGGATCAGGCAGTTAAAAACTATTTGTTTAGTTGAGAGAAAGACGGTTTCTTCTCCCCTTAATTGAGAGGTTATAAATTTTGAATCTTTCAGAAACAAGAAGGCTGTAAATTTCTTTCTTTCTAAGTATGACATTAAGACATTGTTGAGTGCAATTATGTCCGCTGTGCTTTCCTGTGCTTACTTAGGACTGCATTGGGTGTGTTGAATTCAAATAAAATCTTAAGAATATGGGTTGAATTGATTTACAAACGTTGACAGAGGGAGGGGATGGTGTGCCTAATTTGCTGATAGACTGATTTGTTGTTCAAATGCTTTGACTGAAAGTTGGATTTGGTGTTTTGCTAATAACCTTTGCAGTTTGTGTGCTTGATATCATGTTACTTTAATTTAAAATGTATTAAAACAATAATATTGAATGTCACAAAAATACACAGTAATTCTTTTGTGTGAACTATTAACCCTTGTAACTGGCCTACCTATATCTGTAAGTTTAAATATTAATGCAATCATTATGCTATGATCTATTATTATTATTGCTGTAAGATCTTGATGATGTATGCAATATTTGGGCAAAGAACATCAAAATGCATTCTTTCAGCACAGCATTAGAAATGAGGTAAGAAAATCTTAAGAATCTTGGCCAGAGTTGTTAGTTGATCACCTACGTAAAAGGGTAGAGGTATTTTAAAACATAAGAGGAAATGGAGAGTTAAAAAAGTTGCATGTAGAAGGGTAAGGATATTTTAAAACATAAGAGGAAATGCAGAGTTGGAAAAGTTGAGTTGGAGCATATAAAGATTTTATCAGAAAGAAATCTAAGAAGCTGTGGGCAAAAGAAAAGTGATGTATAGCTTTGTAGTATGTGCATTTGTTGGAATTTACAATGCAAATAGTGACCTCTTAGTCTGATTGCATTTGCTGAATGATGATCCAGGGTTTAAAAATGGCTTATATTTCTTTGAAATCCTCTTTAATCCAGGTGCTTTTTAATACCGCCTCAGAAGACCACAATACATAATAACAGTGTCGTGCAAACTGAGGCATCGTTTTGATTGATATATCTTTACCTGCAGAGAAGTGACGATTCTTTTTGAGTTTTCAAGATGTGAGAAAGTTGTAGAGAGAAAACTGTATTGTTGGACTGTGATGAAAGAATATATTATGTATAACGTATGTGTGTGACTAAGGTGCACGTAGCCAGAACACAATACAGTGGGCTGTAAAATCTACTTTAGTTCATCTCAAAGAGACCATTGAACGGTAGGTGTACCAGTGGGAATATTCTGTAGTTTCAACTGGTGGGTGTTATGGTTTGATGTGACCTGCTAAATTTCACATGATCTTGAATGTGTTTGAACAGGGTGGGCACATCCAGGTTCTGTGCCTGGATGAACTGTCTGTAGCTTGTCAAAAAGAAGTTGAATGGCTCGTTTTTTTATCGTATATCATTTTGCTTTCAGGTTTTTGCCCAATAAAGCTAACTAACAAACAGTAATGATGGTTCACGTTCAATAGTTTGAAGTGTGTCCTGTAGGACCAATGAAAGGTAACAATGCTTCTTATAAACCCAGGATGAGAAGGCTGTGCATTTACACATACAGCAGTAAGTATATTCTTTAATCAGATGTCTGCAAGGTAAACAAAAGTGGAAAGGCTGATAACTTAGTTAAAATCAAGCAATATTATAACAAGTTGATGAATTAACCTCTTTTCGTTACCACTTAACAGTGATATATTAAATAGTTCATCATGGACTAATAGTAATTCTCTCAAGGACTTGAAATCAATTTTTGAAAGCATTCAAGTGCCAATAAAAGGCAATAGAAACTCGTTTTGACTTAAATGTACATCTGTTTACCACCATCTTGTAAACCCTACTTCAGTTTAACATTGTTGAAAGTTACCAGTGCCAATAACATACTTCCTGTTTGTTCTATTGAATGACCTGGCCCCAAACAAACAACATATATGGTGTCTTCCATATTCATTCATATATTTTTCATTTCAAGGGTCCCAAAGGCAACTGTACAAGAAGCCTACTGTACACGACCTCATGTTTACAGTGATTAGACTGATTTTCCACATTAAAGAAAACTAATGAAAATTCCAAATCTACTCACTCCAATGTCTTTTAAACTTGTGATTAATTTTCTTCTACTGAAAATATTGTAAAATTCTGATGAAGTGAATGAAAATGAATTAAAATGAGTGAAAATTGCATTCTGGCATTTGAATCATTGTCTTCAGTTTATGCTTGGCAGCAGTAGGAAACTTTGGTGGAATGAGTAAATCTACGAAGAAGTGTAAACTTTATTCAAGACCAGAGCAAAGTCTGAATGAAACAAAAACATTTTTGCCTACAGCATTTTAGTTGTATCACGATCATTAAACAACTGCTAACAGCAACTGTCTGAATACAGAACAGACAATATTATTTACAGCAACAAGTATAAAAGGCAAATTCATGCAACAGTCACATGCAAAATATTCCTTTCGCAAAATATTCCTTTCACAGAAGTGTTTCACTTGTTCTGTGATCAAAGATCAGCCACGGCAAGGCCAGTTGAAATTACCTTTGCATAATGAGGGCTTTATCACTGGTATCACATAATGGGAAAGTTTGGTCATGGTGCAACATGAATGGGAATCTTGAGGAAGATTTTCACTACTTGATCAGACTGTCTTTCATTACAAAACAATTTGCTTCTGTTCACTGGTCTCCCTTCCCTCTCCTCAAAGTGCAAAATTAGCCCCCATATAAATTATTCCTCACAAAATTTTAGAATCTCCTGGATCAAGAAATCTATCAAGAGCCCTAATCGCCTGTGGCCATGCCAGTGATCACAGAACACGTTCTCCAGCGATCACAGAACACGTTCTCTTCAGTCACATTCACACAAGATAAAAAAGTTGAGAAAAGTTGCAGCACATAGTGCTATATGCAATTGCCTATTACCTTTAATGGTTAAGTAGCTGATCATCTCATCGTATAGAGTTCTCTAGGAACCTCAAAAAGACACACCTCACTAACCAAGTAATGTTTCTGAGGTTCATATAGAACAAGCCCGTCTGCATATTTTGAACAAAGCTCAAAAGGTATGAGATGAGAATGATAGCTCATTGACTCTATAAATGCAATCCATAAGAACTGGTTCAAACCGATCAATTTCTTCCTTATGGCCATATGCACCAAAGAATTAAGTTGGAAAAGGTATCGGATGCAAAATTGCACTGGAAACACATAACCTAATTAGTAAAGATTTCGATGTAGATAATAACCAATTCAATAAATATACTTTTTAACAAGCAGCTCGAAGATGATTAGAGAATATTGAGGATATTGCAATGTTTTATTACACACCAAAGCAGAATTAAAGGACAAGCATTTAGCACATGTATGCTTTTATCCATCTAATGACCTAAAAGGTACAGTCTTGGGGTTAAAGGAAATTTTAAGCACAAGCACAAGAATGGCAATCCATCAAATAGACCGACAACCTAAGAGCTAAAATGATTTGTCAATATCGCAAGTCACACTAGAATTTGAACCCTGAGCACAGAATTGAAAGGCAAGTGCATTACTAATCTTCGCAGTTGCCACCTAAGACGAAGTAGACATAGGATGGGTGAGTGGAAAATTAAGTTGGTGCACATGACCCTCATTGATTAGTAGTAAGCAGGTAAGCAGTCTTATACGCCGTCCAGATTTTCAGAATTTACACTGTCCATTTCCTCATTGTCCATATCCACGCCATCATCATCATCATCATCATCACATTCATCATCTTCATCATCTGTACCCACATAATCATCATCCATAAGATAAAACAGTTCGTTAAGTATCCTGCTAATGTTTGGATTGTTCTGTGCTAAATGCATTAGTTCTAATGCATTTTCAGCCAGCTCTGACTCTGTACACACAGGTTCTGGCAGACTAACGTTTGTCGTGTTGAGATTCGTCATCTCTGGTGCTTTCAGAAGTGGTGCCTCCGTGTCTGTCATGTCCGTTACCATGCTAGAGTTGGCACTGGAACTGACGAGACTCGAATCGCAGCCGGAGTCAAAGCTGTTGTTCTGCACATGAAGATGTCTGTTCACTCCACTCTCTGGAGTTGATCGACTGTTCGTCAAAGCCTGTTGCGTTGTTGACGACTGTAGGCGACTAACAGGAGATTGTCCTTCGTCAGTTCTGTTCCCGTCATGGAAATACTCTTCAGCTGCAGCAGGCGCAATGCCTGACGATGAAGAGGATCCGCAGTGATCGTCACTTACAGCACTATGAAGTTCTTCCGGATGACTTGTCGCGATCGATCGATGCATAGCATCATAAGAACAGTCTGCATATTCAGCACGTGAAGTCTGCATTAACATCTCTAGCTTCGTCAGATGTTGCTCTAAGCCAATTACAACAGGGCCTTCAACAGGCACCTGTTCAATGTCAATCAAATACCTTAGCACTTCTTGGCGACAGTCTCTGAATCCAGCCAGGAAGCATTTCTGCTGTAAGTCGAGGCTTAGCGAGGATGGCAACATGTCGACAGTGTGTGACCCTAAACCAGCACAGTAGTCATCAGTAAGAATCGGTTTGCTTTCCAATTTGTGGGTCTGGAATGAATCTGAAGAATGCACAGACTGATCCATCACCGACATTGTATGGATCTGAAACACAAGGAAAATTATTTGTGTTAAAAAAATCAGTTACATCATCAAAGGACTGCCATACAACTTATCTATATCTTCAAGAGGTATACTTAAAAGGATACCTTTATGCTTTCAGCATGTTCGATCGCAATGATTTCCAATTCAGCTCAATTGTCTAGTTGACTGTGTTTATCAGTGTCACTGACTCAAGGCCTGGCTTTCCTTGCCTCAACAACTATGTTACTTCAGCAACTGTATATTTCCATATACATAAGAAGAGAAGCAGTGCCTCCTGAGGCAGCTATGAAATGCCTGTAACATTATAGTCTTTTCCTACACACAGAGTGTGGGCAACTAAGTCCTCTCTGTCAGATCTTTCGATAGCTAGTCTTTGGTTGACCTACTTTATTGCCAACTTACCATAGTGGTGCCGGTGAAACAGTAATCTTTAAATAAATCTGCCCTGTCAAGGATTTGAACTTCTGACCTCTGGATTCACAATCCACTTTAAGCAAAACAGTTTTGATCTTGTATAATAAAACCCAAACCAATTCCAACTTCAGCAACAGACAATCATTACAACTTCATAACTCTTTTCATTACTGGGAATTTCTCTGTTAAATAGATACCCCATTATGTCAAGGAACTTTGAACCAATGTGTCATCTCTCTGCAGCAATTGGTATTCTTTTCCCAGCATGCCCATGTGAGCATGTGAGGTTGTCCCTCACATTGAACTTCCACCATTCAACACACAGACTTCTCCATGGTCAGCCATTATGGCTACTCAATCAATACCTTGATTGAAGGCTAGTAACTTGTAGTCTCGGGCATTACAGTTATAACTGCTTAATACAATCAATTGAAAACCTCGTCTAGCAGATAATGTGCTCTTTAAATACACACGCAAAGGAATAGCATTTTTTTTAAATTTGTAAATATTAATATAATATGAATAAATTTCCATTCTTTTGGTTCTCTGAATTTCTTTTGAAAGTCATTTTCTTCAGTTGGCATCCTTTGCACTTGGACTCTGGCAGGCATGGGCAGGTGGGGGAAGACGGGTTACGGATGGGGCAGGTGTTGCGGACATGTCACATGTCCGGCATCTGGGTTTTATTACCCTAGACGGCAGATGGCGACAAACAGCAGCGGTACCCCTCCAGACCCCTCTTCACGTGCTACCCTGACACTCTCGTCCCAAAGCCCGGACCATTCATTGTTGTGAACCGTCGGCTCGCGCCCTCTCTATTACGGAACGAAGCGTGCCCTGCTTGCCGCAATCAGCCGCTAATATCCAACCGTTTCTGCATCTGTCTGGTCCAACGAACGGGTAAAGTGTGCCATTCATTGAGGTCGGGCCGTGGGGCGGCGCAATCGGCCGACGCCAGGGCCACAGCCGTCAAGCTCAATTCCCTCGGGGCTCGAGGAGGAGCTGTTTACAATGGGCTCACATCTGTCGATGTTAAAGGCGCATGGTCGAACGGACGTACGGCATAGCTCCACAGACACATCACACACACACACACACAGGTTATACGCACACATACACGCAAGCGTACACGCCACGGATGTCTGTCTGTCTGCTGTAAGAGTAACTTAAGCACAACTTTTAGCCCATTAACCACCTACAGAAGCCATCCCTTTGTTACAACTCTCTTGGCCAGTTGAGTAAAATGTCATGACATGCTAAGACTTTCTTGTAAGTATTCACAACAGCGGTCATAGAAAACTTGGTCAGGTCAACCAAACCAATTCCAAAGTTGTTGAATCGCTTCGAACTCCCTGTCATTGTCCAGAATGGATCAGGAAAGATAAAGTATGGATAATGCAACTGCAGAGTGTTGTTATCTCTGGTAAGTCATCATCCTCAGTTCCTGATGCCAGCCATTTGGTGACAATGGGTAGGAAAACATGATCTCCAATGTCCTCAGTCCTTTGTCCTCAGTCCTTTGTCCTCTGCTCCTCTCAAGTGTTGTTATGTCTGCATTTATGCTGTCTATCCGGTATCCATCCTATAGTCATCGTCAGTCTTGTTTCTCAAGATTTTTTTAACATTTTCCTGCACACAATGCATTGTGTAGAATATGGTCAGTTGGCATTGGTCATTACTGGACAATTAAACAAATCAAGCAATTAATAGTCATTTATTAGCAGAAAGCTTAAGCTGACACAGAGCTGCTGCAAACAATCTCAAATTTAGGTTAACTAGACGAGTTCTGCCAGAATCTCATTGACATCAAGTAGATGAGGGCAAAGAACTTGCCCACTTGACCACAAATATGCAGATCAAGGGTTAGGGAAATTGCAAATGCTACATTCGGGCAGTTTTTGAAACACCATTGTCTAATGACAAGTTAACATTTCATTGCACTCAGTAATTATTAATGTAGTGGCATTTATTCCCATCAGACAGAGAATATAATAATTATCTGAAGTCCTGTTGTGCAGTAAATGTGCAATGGTTAAAATAAACCATGACAAGAGTCAACTGTGAAGCATATGCTTCAGTCAATGGCAGTCATGAACCACTTGTGCTGTTATGGTCGTGTGCACCAGTCCTCTGAATGCTGGAATGAGAGCAATAGCTGCACACAGATCTGCTTACAGCACAAAAATCAATTGATGCTGGCGGCAGAAATCTATAGGCCAGTCTCCCTTCTGCTTTATACTGCATGACCATCCAGATCCAACCATTACTACAGTGGGTAGAAAGCCTTGTCTTGTTTTAGTCCGTCTGTCTATACTTCCTAACCTCGGTTAACCTTACTCAGTTGGTCGTTCAACTGTGGTCTGCCAGGTTCTGTTTGTCTATCGTGCTCCAATATAATGTAAACCCATGTAGACCTAAAAACGGAGCAGACGACCAGATGAATAATTCTGTACGGTAAAAGACTGCAGCCAATTCTTCGTGTTGTGCATATATGCTTAGACCGGCATACCAGACCGGGTTAAGTTACACGTCCTGCAGATATATAACCCATCGAAACAACAAACAAAATTACAGCAGGCTTTCATAGCAGGCATAATCCCCTCCTCATCCATCCTCCCTTCATCGTCCTCTGCCAGCCAGGACAACAGGGCAAGGAGTTCTTCGATGAGGACCGCAACGGTCAACACTAGGACAATACGAGGACACTGCAATGACTTCTGTTGGCACACGCCAACACTAGCATACACACGCTCTTGTTATAATCGTTCAAATCCTTGTGCAAATTTGACAACTATTTTTGTGGTTCATACAAATCCGTCACTAATGCATCGCTATCTCCTGGGCAACAGAGGGGTTTTAAAAACTCAGATGGAGAGGTATATGTAACCTCAACTCAAGCAATGACTACAGCCACTTCCACCTGGTTGTCAATGGAGTTTTCACCAACCCTAAGAAATGTTGGTCCAAGTCTCTTCACTCCCAAAAGTGGACCTCTTGGTGATGCTACGAGGCATCTTCAACTCGTATACGTTCAATCACAAATGTAAAATAAGTCCGGAAGTTGACCTCTCAACCTTCTTACATTCACAAGCTACAAACTATCCAACTATCGAGATCCACTTGTTCTTTTGCCAATCTTTTTCTCTCTCAAACTCTGGTAATTGCTTCTTGCCTCTTAACATATGCTGCACCAACTCCTGGAACGGCCCAAAAGACCTATGTCAGTTCACTGCTAATATCCTGTCATCCATTAATGTCACCTCTCCCACACTTGCCTTCTCTTTCCCAAAGAGCTTCAGTCTAGATTGAATGCCAAACTTTCCAACCTATCCTATCCCACTTTAGTAATGTAGTAAACCTCTGTCCTAAACCTGCCCCTGAAACTGACCAAACAACCTGACCCGGTTTCATAAGCCATCTGCAAAGAAACTGGTCTCACTGAAGCTCAATGTCCTTTCTTTGGAACTGTGACACTTGAGAGCTTTACACCATGAGACATGGACAAAAACAAGGATGCTGCAGGGAAGACTAATGCCTGTGAAATGTGGATATCTCCAAAGATGCTAGGGATAATGTGAACAAATGACTCTGTGCTTCAAGAGATTGGGCAACTGTGTGGAAGCTTAACTCTGCAACAACGGCGACAAACAGAAGTTGGTGTCTTTTGGTAAAGTGATGCAAGCCAATGGGATGGAGAAGGAGATGATGCGAGGGCATGAGAAGAAGAGGGTGTCCAAGAATGAGGTTGATGGATGAACTACAAGAAAAGACAGCGTTGAGTCTGGAGGAGTTGAGGGAGGGGTTGAGGGATAGAGGACAATGGAGAAGGTTTACCATAACGGTCGCTAGAGTTCCTCGAACTGATGGCACAAGGTGACAATATGAAGTAAAAGTCTATCCAAATTATGTCCTACTAGTCGGTTAAAGGTCACTGGTGCATTATGGCAGCCTGGAGTCTTTGACTGCTTGAGAGGGAAACATGTGCTGCTTAGAGAGTAGAGACTTTAAAATTGATTGTAACAGACTTCAATGACTGGGTAGAAATGGCATTACACTGCAGAGTCAGGAAGTTTGTGCCAGTAAGTGACCTACTTAAGTGATTAAGTTTTGATGTTGGTGATTTAACAGGGAGTCCAAACAATCCAGTCAGGCCATCATGCCCTAAATGAAAAAGGATGAGAACGGCTTAGGAAATGCACACCTGCCCTTTACGGAAAAAAATACCCTGAACTGTTGAATCCTACAAGTGTACTTTATTTTTTGGTGGGGCAAAGAGCCACAGTGCTGGTTATACAGTTCAGTCATGTGATCGTCCAGCTGGTCGCTTTCATCTTTCACATCAGTCGCTCGTCGAGTCCGTGTTATCAATTGTGCCACTTCCAGAGGGCTGTAACACGTGTCTACAGACGGTCTGTCCTATCCATGCTAAAGGCGCCCGACAATGTTAATAACACACATACACACGTTGTATCTAAACATACAAACACACAGACACACACGCATCCATGCAGATAATCATACATTAGCCTTCACCGTGTCTGTCAAACATAAATTTGTGTAACAGTGCGCGCGTAACAATAGGCCATGGTAATACATTCGCGACTGTGTATTGTGCAAAGCAGACCTACTAACAATTCCCAAAGGCAAATGTTCGTGAAAACTTACCTAGAGGCTAGATGTTCATCTTCTTACGTTCCAAGTAATAAGCGATCAGCGTTTTCGTCGTATTTGGGACCCAGTCGTCCACAGAGGGTGGTCGTCGCTCGATCCGCTCACTACTCGGATATGCAATGCACAAACAAGGAATACACCATCTCCGTTTCTAACAGGAATGCAGGCTGCAGCTGTTAAACGTTTTGCAGAAGCATCAACCTACATAAATCCAGGAACAGGTGGCCTACGATACACATCCCATTGTAGACAACCACTACGAGTCTACGACGACTTCTACAGCAAATCGAGCATAATAATCGACGCTTCTTGTGGATATTCTGACTGACACGCTTAAATACAATGAATCGCCACCGCGTATCCGCCAATCAGAGGCCTCGATACTGAATATATTATGCTAATGATGTAGGCTATCAGGCTACGAGATCTGACTGCCGTCTAGATCGGCTTGTGCCTCGGAGAAATCCCTAAACTGCGTTTCATTTATCAAACGGTTCTACGATAGGCCAAATGCAGTAAGGGTGAAACTGGGCTAGACGCGGGCGAACGCCTGCGACCTATCAAGCTCTGATGCCTTGTCTCGCTATAGCAGCCCAAGGGCGTATCCAGGACTTCAGTATGGGGCCAAATGGCTAGTGCGAAGGTTGAGCTAAAAGCCTAAAATATATAAAATATAGGATGGTCGTTGGTCTAGACCTCAGTCTTCACCTCAGTAGCTTTTCCAATGCTCGCACACTGACAGTGCCAGTCTCAAGCTTATAATTATAAACAAGGAGGGCGACTCTAATGATCTTTATTATCACACAGTACTATGACCATCTTTGGTACTATAGTGTAATTAAACTGACACTACGTACCTAAGAATAGGTACGTACTGGACCACATTGGAGTCAAAGGCAAATCCTCTGTGTGGCTAGAAACGAAGCCCCCAAAGGTACCATTTTTGGAAAAAAACACAGTAGTAGCTTATTTTCTTGCTTTATTTTAGATGTCTACATTTTTTATTCTATATCTATGATTTTCAGTTTGTTAGCGATAACCTAAATTTACAACAGTTTACACAATAGTTAAGCATATTACACTGTCTAGAAACTGCTATTATTATATAATGGCCTTAACTTACTTTAAGTGAATTCAAATTTGATGAAATGCTCATTTTCCACCCTCGTAGTCTCTCACACCCTCCATTGCCTAGTTTGACCCGAGTTAAAACTTTAAAATACTGGCTGTCATCCTTCAAGATTATCTACCTGAAAATCAGTCTCTGTAGGCCACCTCGCAACAACTTGCTTCTCTGTTATGCTATAAGAGAACTCAAAACCTGTCTTTTCTTCCTCTTCCATTCGTTACATATCCAAAGCCAGCAAGCTACTACTACTGCTAAATTTCTGTATACCTTGCCATCCGTACGATACCACAGCGGCCTCCAACAAAGAACGCTTGGAAAATTCCTTGATGGAGCCAAACGCCTATAGGTTAACCTGGGACTAATACTACGGCCAGGGTTAACCTAACACAATCCTATCCAACAGTCTCAGAACTTGTTAACATTGCCGATGCAAAGCTCTGCTTCAATACAATGCACAGTCACAAGCATGTCATTTAACAATTCCTACCATCAATCAGCGTCCTCTCCGCTCTCCAAAAATTGATGAAACATTGCGGGCCTATAGTTGAGTTCTCTGGGTCTTACTGTCTTATGGACCTAATTATTAGGTCTAAGACAGTAAGACCCAGAGAACTCAACTATAGGCCTATACTCTCCAATCAAAAGATAACTCAATTTATTCCTTGATCCCCATATAAAAATATTCACTAGTCTGTTTAATTATTCTGACAGCTTTTATTATCCATTGTCGCTCATAAATAGCATATCTGCTTTCTTGTCAGTTTGTTTTTCTCAAAAAAAATGATACAATCTCTCGATGCAAACAGTGCATTGCAAGTGGCAAACAACAACGACGTGATCGAAAGCCAAAGTTCAGCCAGAAACATCACAAGAATAGCCATGGACATATAATATAAACGCATTTTCTTTCAATTTGGGTCTATTAATTTGTGCTTGGGGAGCCAATACATATTAACGCACGCATGTAAGGTGTGCATATAGACCTACGTGTAGGCCTATACATTCGTAGAGTCTGCTTGAGCACGACGTGACAGACCTGTGTTGATCAAGTCAGAACCGATTTGTCTGCTGAAACTATATCTATTGTTGCGAATGAAAGGCGTTTTCAGAGGTCCTCGAATGAGCATATCGACGTTCTTAAAAACCACTTAAGTTAATTAATGGGTACATACATGGGTAAAGACAGGGCCAAATGAAGATGTGTAGACTAATCCTTATATTTTGATGCAATTGTTAGTCGGTCGCTACTATAACTCAGACATGCGCGTATATTCATGACGCACGGCTGTAACTTGTAAGTCCCAAACAATCACAAAACACGCAACAGCTATGCTGCAATTGCAACTAAGCAAAGGTTTACTGTAAGGCCTATAGGCCTATTATACACCAGGAAATGCTGGATGGAAACAAGGTAGCAACTGCTTGATTATTATCGTTATTATTATTATTATTATTATTATTATTATTATTATTATTATTATTATTATTATTATTATTATGGGTATAGTTACTGTTTTTGTTGTTATTTTTATTATTGTTATTATACATATATGTTTCACATTATGCTGTTATCGCTCATGATGAGCTAATGGAGTGTTGGCAATGTCCCGAAGAGGCAGACTGCGTTCCCACGCTGAAGAACAACTGAGATACGTTGGAACAGAAATGACGTCTCCATTGGATCGTGGGTTGCAGCACTCGTTCGACTACCCAACTCTGAGATGAACTCCAGTCCTTCACTGCTCCAAGCGCCGCCGGATTCCAAGGAGAGGGCTACGAAGTCGTGGGTGTTGGTTATGGTGGAATACTTGGCCCTCTTCGTCTTAGCTGCGCGTTCGGCTGCTTCGCCAGCTCTGATAGATGTGTCGACAAGATGTGACTTGGCGTAGATGTCGGGCACTGTCACATCCCATGCCAGACATCGACCACGTGTCCAAGGAATGAGCGTGACGCCGTCCGGTCGCTTTCCATCTTCTCTTAGCAAGCCGAGAGGTTCCTTTTGCGCTGGAATCTTCGCCCTGCCAAGAGCTCTCCAGATGACATCGTTCAACATGCTGTGTCGTTGATGTTTTCCGCTGCCTCTTCTACAAATTAGTCCATGGAGCCCTTTTGCGTCGACGCTCTCTTGACATTGGTGACACAAATGTGACTCGCAGAGCGTCGTTCCTAGCCTCAACCCGGCTGCCAGTCGTACATCCTCGTTTGAGAGGCGCAGGCCTAGGGCAGTCACAGGGGGCGCTAGCATCCAGTCTCCAGAATGAGGTGCTCGTGAGGCCAGCAGGCGAGCACGGTCGCATGGATTGTTATTGGAATCCAGCAGACCTTTCCATGCCTTGTCTGTGAATCGGAGGTCCCATTCTTTCTGGCGATAACTTGCTGCTCCTGTTGGTGGTTCTGCATCTGTCAGGGTCTTCCAAGCGTTGAGTGCTGAACTCGCAAGTTCATATGGTTCCTCAGCAGACTCTGTTGGTAGGATGCATGCCTGGAGTTCGCTTGTACTAGCAGCAGAAGCCAGAAAGGCAGAAAGTGCCAGCGTAGATGCACAACGAACTCCCAGACCACCATCTCTCACCGGCAAAGAAGCCTGGAGCCAGTATAATAATAATAATAATAATAATAATAATAATAATAATAATAATAATAATAATATTATTATTATTATTATTATTATTATTATTATTATTATTATTATTATTATTGTTGTTGTTGTTGTTGTTGTTGTTGTTATTATTATTATTATCCTCCTCCTCATTATTATTAATATTCATCTGAGTTACAGAGCTTGCATCCATTGAATTTTGAGCTGGTGAACCTGTCGTCATAGACCTATTGCCAAGAGTCCAAATGCGAGGCATCGGCCGAGGTGTAATTGCAGGCGAAGGGCCATCTTTGAAGTGAATCCCTGCCTGGAAGCCTTCCAGGAACATCAAAGGATTTCCATTACAGACACACCTGTGCGATTGCTCGGCGCTTCACTTTGATGTCCGTCGGCTCAGGTGTAAGGACCATGTCCGCTCGACCTTGCCATTGTTCTATTCCCTCCTATGCAGCGTGACTCCGACATCCGATCGGATTACACCTGTCGTGAGCAACAGGGAACTGGACAAACGACAGAAGAACGGGCGTCGTGCCCAGCAACCCGTGACCGCTTTGGGGTCAGAGAACAGATTGGCCGGGGCGCCTAAGCTGAAATTATTGCACCCGAAGAGGGGTCGCCTCAAGGCACGAGCGTTCTTTTTATCTGATCAGGTGTACTAATTGATCTGCAAGTGATTGAAGCGGCTTCGACTGAAGACAATTAGGGTAATGGATGGGATAACCGAATGCAGCACAGACAGGCGTCTGCGCTCGGATATAACATGACCTTCAGGGTCACTGCGCATGCACAGACAATTATGCAGAATGATAGAAAGGCTTCCGAATGTGTCTTCTTCAGAAGTTCTGCTCATCAGTTTAATGTGTAACAATAAGAGGCTGAATCATTAACTGATTCACATGGAGATTTTTCTCTTGTGATGAAGCTGGAAGTGGGAGGCAAGCTCTACCTGTAAGCCTACGCGGAGAGTACGGGTTTGCCTTCACTGTCACATCTTGTCGGTCAGCGTGTTAGGATCTTCAGGCTAATTCAGCAAATCTTTAACATAGCGTCTTAGCCTGGAAATGCACTGCAACTGACCCAGTTAGCTACGTCGGTAAGAGCGTATGCATACGTCTCGAGACTCTCGTCTCATGCGTCTCTGCGAAGTAAAACATGCAGACCGCGGTTCGGTTCGGTTCTCGATGATGGCTTGAGATTTAAATCTCGAGTTAGTAGAGTCCTTGCACAGGACCCTTAAAGTGGCGTGCCGTCCATTCAAACGGATAGGTGGTGGTGTAGGATCTCACCCGATCTGACTCTCATTGAAGAATGAGCTGGGTCGATGCTATAATATGGTCGCCATATGCAAACGTTTACATTTACAGCTGCGTTGCGTTTGAGGGCTGGCTGTTCAACAAAGTACATATATACATACTTACTTACTTAATATTCTTGTTACGTTATTATAATAATTCGTTCATGTCATTAAATTCTATATAAGAGGTTGTTGGTTAATGGTTAGTTATCATTCGAGCTGTTTAGTCCAAAGCAAAAATTTAAAATCTAAATCGATAATTTCCTATCTTTCCGGATTAGCTGAATTAGCTAATGAATAGTCCGACTATATTTGAGCATTTGACCGAGGAGACGATCATTGCTCCTATTCAGACTATTTTACAATGAAATCGGAGGGTGAAACGCCGTCTGAAGTAGCTCCTATTGCACGTGTAGTGAGCATTGCAGCTGTAGGCGTCTCGTCTGCTTCGTCGATTGCAACAATTGCCAAGGGACTTCCACTGAAAGTTCACGCTAATCAAGAAACAGCTTCTGCAAAAGCAAAATGCATTCCGAAGAGGCCTCGCAAACTGCCAGAGCTTCGCCCAAAAGAGGCGATGATTGCTTATCGGTAAACTATGATTTATTTGTATGAACGTTAAGAAAGAATCCGAATACTTTACAGTATGCAGATCTTACAGGGATTTGATCTTTAATCTGACCACTTTCGGCATGAGCGATCGGTACTGTAGTTTTATGTGTTGATCATAAACTCAATCTAACTTTCATTGAAGCAAATTTTTTCCCCATCAATCTAGCTATTTATTTAAGCAGGTTAATGTTATTCCTTTCATCAATCCAGCTTCTGTTTAAGCAGAATTCTGTTCATCATTCCTTCATCAGTGTGTGTTGTTGCTTTTAACGACACCGTTCCATATCGAAGATGATTCGATGTCGCACTCCTCCTTTCTCCAGGCTTGGGACTGGCACTGTCAAAGTCCAAACCGTGGTGGAGTCCTCCTTCATCAGTCCCAGAGTCTTTAACTTATATTCCACGTGTCATTTTAAGCGGCCAATCAGGGCTCAGCAGTACCATTTTGTTCCAGCCAGTGGCAGCTTGCCCGAAGAAATTGTATACTACCCAAACTGCTGGTTCCTGATACTAAATGAACACCCAAGTTTCCAATGATAAGTTAAAGTCGTTTTCATGACACCAACCAATTCCAGGAACATACAGCTAATTTTGTTTTGTGTTTAATTTCTAGCATAAACCTGAAGAAGAAACTTCAGGAAATGAGCATTGCAGATATGAAAGTCAAAGAGTCTGAAAATACGAATCTCAAAGAGTTGGTAAGAAGTTGTAACGTGCATTTTTTATGGCCCTATGACAGGCATCTGTTGTTTAATTACAGCAATCAATCCTGATATTATCTATGTCTAAGTCAGGAGCATGCCGCTATTTTACTTATGAAGTATTTTCAATATGGGGTTTATTATTTGATTCTATTGTTGCTTGAATTTATCTTATGGTCTTTTCTGTGCATTTAGCATTATGTTATTTTTATTATTATCCTTACCAATAAAGTGAACTCCGGCTGAGACACATACGAGTATACAGAAATGTGCTGTTAGATATAAATTAAATGAACCTGCTGTATTGTAATTAAAAACAATTTACCACTTATACTGGTAGATTGCAAAACTGCAAAAAGAACAAGCAGAAATGATAAAGACTGTGTTGACGATGAAAGAAGATGAGAGAAACGTGCTGAGCACAGAGACAGAGTATACGAAAGTCACTCGCTTGAGAAAGCAGAACTGGTCAGAGGAGAAACGACACACTGAAGCCCTGCAAAGTAAACATTTTCCCTTTCAATATGAAGCTCATGTCTTTCAGATGATCACAGAATAGAATTTTGAAGCCTGAATGCTCCCAAAAATTAGGTTCTTACAGAATGTCATAATTTAATTTCTATTATTTATTTACTTAATTCTGCTTCAAAAATAATAAAATTGTAAGCCTTGTCAATAATATTTATATTGTACTTATGTTTCTTGGATATGTAATTTATCAAAGGTGCAACAGGTAGTGGCTGTTTTATATCTATGATAATGTATATTTGTATGGCTGGTACAACCTTGGTTGTTTTTGCAATTTCGCTTAATCGCGTATATATGCACGATGGAACATTGTTTGCAATGTTGATAGATTGTATTGTATTTAAGCAAATGTAGAGCACCTCTAGCAGGGTCAATCGTTCATAGGCGCTGTCAGTGCACAAGGCCCTGAGAGAAGAAGCAGGTTTTGAGAAGGGCGAAAGAGGAGTAGAGACTGCCAGATAAAAGTTTAGAGCGAACAGAAAAAGAAAGCACATTCTAGAGAGAGTGACCAATTGAAGCAAAGGATCGAGACTGAGCCAAACAGATTTTTCATCATGACCCGGTTGTTCGAACGTTTTTTGTTTTTGATTGTGCAGAATTGACTGAATCCATTGACAAGGCCGATATGGACATCAAGACTGGAAAACAACGGATAGAAGACTGGACAGATTACAGGGACAAAGGCCATCTGCAGCACAAACAGGAGATCATTCTACTCCAGAAAGAAATGAATAACATGGAAAAGTATTTTGAACAAAGGGCAGGTTTGTGGGCATTAAATTGTGTTTACTGCCAATTAGAATTGTCTAGATCAAATGTCCTTATATCATTGGCAAGTTGACCTTCCAGAACTAATGCTCAGGCATCCTTCAGATAAATGTTAGTTCGTTGTTGTGAGTTTCCATTTTGATTCTGTTGTTTGGCAACACACCAGCTGTTCAGCCACAATTGGTTCCTCTTCCACCCTCACACTACTTCGCCCTCCCGTCACATCATCACTCAAATTTGCAAATCGCTCCATAGCCATTGCTGTCCTGCCTTTTTTGAACAAACTCCCTCCAGCATTAAGACAAATATCCGACCCATCCTACGAATTCACGAACACCTCTTGCTATCTCTCCACAGGCTTTTCACTCACAACTCAAAGCACTGCTCTTTCGCAAATCCTATCCTGATTCCTCCTCTTCCCCCTATCTCCCTCGCCGTTTCAACTCCAAACACCATCCACCTTAGCCGTCCACCTGTCTGCCTGCCTGACTCTCTGGATTTGACCCCCTACCTATCGATTTTGTTTTGGTTAAGCACCTGTGAATAAGCCGGTTCCCGCGACTTTGCTTTTGTGGGCGCTGTAGAAATGCTGAGATTACGATTATGTGTTGGTTGATTGAGAATAGGAATAGACCACATCTACCACATTCACTTTACCAGTAATGCAATTTATGTACTTTAGCAAGTATAGTATGCTTTAGAAACCGTACTTGTTAAAGTAAAAGTGCACTAAATAGATGTGGTTGAAGACTTTAAAGGTTTTGTCCATTATGCCAACTAAATTATTGCTAAATCAGCATGAGATCGATGAAGAGCTTTAACACATTGACCGCTGAGGACGTGTATACACGCCCCGTATTGCATGTATTTACATACAAATCTCCATGGTCAATGTGTTAAAACATATATATTGTTGATGATAATATTATTTTGCTATAAGTAGAGAATAATATCGTTGCTGAGAAGATATTGAGAAAGAAACAATGATTCTTTACCATACACACACACACACACACACACACACACACACACACACACAGACATAACATGCAAAGGCTTCTATGGTTGCATAACTTTGCATTGACTCAGCAGCCAGAGTGTCAGAACTTGTTTATGATTTTGATAGAGGAACTGGTTGTATCGACATCACCCCTAGAATATTCATGAATATGTCACAATCACAAATATTTAACATTCACGAAAATTTAACATTCACAAAAATTTCACGTTCACGAATATTTAACATTCACAGATATTTAACATTCACGAATATTTCGCATTCACGAATATTTCACAGTCACGAATATTTTGCATACAGCCGAAGCCCAGTTGTTTTGGTTGTGCATCAGTTGCCTTTATCTTTATCTCTATTACCTTTAGCTCAACTAGAGCAGGATTGCTTCAGAAGTCACGAGGAATTCGACAGAATCACTGAAGAAACCATAGAGCATAACCAGCGTTTGGCCACAGAGGTTAGAATAAATATATATATATATATATATAGTACAATTATTAACAAATATTTATTTACGTATTTCTTATTCCTGTTTAGAGGTACAATTACTGTAATAGAGGACTGTATACTGTATTAGAGGTACAATTACTGTAATAGAGGAAATTGTATAGCACTACTTCAAGAATTCGTCTTCAGAGATTCTTCAAACCTGACAGCCCAAAACCACTAATTCAATGATTATCAATGGCTTGTAGAAAAAAGGAAAAGAAAGACGAAGAAGTTTAAGCGTCAGTTTAAAAGAGTTATGCAAAAATGTTGATTTACTTATTCTTCATATATAGAGTTGCAATCATATACAACTGTTTATTTACTTATGCTTTATAATTATATTGATGGCATTAGAATCGCATTCAAATGTCTATGTACTTCATTGTTTACAAGCAATTCTATTATTCTAGATCATTTGTATTGAACTGAAAGCATGAAATTCCTTATCTAATGAAGGTTTTATATGTGTTGTTATTATTATTATTAATTAATATATATTAATATTAATCTGACATACTGTAAATTGCTTATTTAGACAGCTATTCACAAGATGGACCGCTATGATCGTAAAGAGATTATGGAAAACTACTGGCTTCGAGAAGAGGTCTGTTATATTATTACATTATTTTATTATTAATATGCACAAATAAAGTTGAAATAACAATTTGTGCTGATAAAATTACATACATTGTCTAGGTTGATAATTATATGGTTTGATTTTTCTGTGGTACAAGCTGCTGGTTAATGTATTGTACATGCAAACTTTATTACTGACATAAAGCTCTGAGGTTTTTGTTTAAAAAAATAATTAATAATTGCAACATGGTTGCAGATAAGAGACGCATTTGACGCTTTAGCAGGATGCATTGGTTTCCCATTTACATTTAGTACACTCTTGTCATTAAAGTGTCCCATTGCACCATCTGTCATCTAGTAATATCGAAACTGACTAATTTGAATGGCTGAGGATACATTACCAGTGTGAGTTACAGCTATGTTGTATGTTGCAGATTGAAACCCAACAACAGAGCATTGAAAAGCTTTTACATGAAACCGAGGAACTGGCCGAGGCAAACCTGACCCTGCTTAATGATACCAAGTGTATTCACTTAGAAGATTTGAAAACATCAAGGTATTCTGTGCTCCTGTAATACTGGTATTTTGGTTTCATGTGCTGAGCTCATTGTAATATATATATATATATATATAATATATGATTGTCAAATTTAATAATATTGGAGTTTTGATTGCCTTGTACTGTTGAAAATTATCTTATAATTATTATTAATGAACAGAAATGAACTTTTCTGTTACACTAACTAGACTCATGGCTACGTTGGCTGGCATGTGCTTGTTTTTGGTAGAATTGCAGAGCAGTTTTCAAGTGTGGAGAATCTCTGTGAGAATATCACCATGGAAACAGATCTTCTGAAGTTGACACAAAAGAAGTCGGCTGTCTTCCTTGGTATTACTCTGACTTATTTATACCAGATACAACATGACAAGATTATGCAGCACTTGTCACTTGCCTGTCTATGGCATCATTATCATAATGTACACAGGGCATCAATCTATGTTCACAATCTATGTTCATTTGAAATAGCCAAAAATTATAGTTCCATTAAAATCCCAGGCAAAATTCTGTTGGTTAGAGAAACGAGTAGTGAGGCTACAGTGGGTGATCTGAACAGAGGAATCTGAAGTTTAGACATTAATTACATTACCAGTTTAATGACGAGTGTGTACTAAAATTTACAATAGAAAGCTGGACAGTGAGTCTCATAGTTTTACTAATATTAGTTTTCTTGATGACAAATGTGTCAGTATTACCCTATTAATGATAGGGTGAAACGTAGGGTTACTCAATATAGGCCAGAATTATTCTAAAACTTTCAGTTTAACTGAGAATTGATTTCATTTGCCATGAGGTTATAGCAGTGTGTTTATTTGGCACACGTAAAGTTGTAAAGTTTACAAGAATCAGTAATGTAGTGCATGCCTACCTATATCTTGCATTCTAGTTTTTGGGCTTACAAAAGAATCATAACCTTCTTGGACAGTGTCCAACAGCCAGTCATCTAATACTTGTAAATGGCCTTTATGATGGGGCCAAGTGGTGACTAGAGGGCTATTCTTTATTATATCAGACAATGTGTATAGCACTGATAAGATTATTAAGGGTTACAAGATGTTGTAGATGAAAACGAGACGTCATCGGAAGCAACATTCCCACACCTAAATGCCGAGGTCAACTTTAGTAGACATGATGGGAAGAATGTAAAAGATGGAGGGTGTGAGGCTGAAGATGAAAAAGATGATGTAAGATTGTTTGTTGATTTCCCAGATTGGGTTTTTTTTTACTAGGTACATTGTGACTGGGAATGGAGATCTAAGTATAAGTTGAAATCAATTTTTTTATTACTTTGTGCTATGATACATTGCATACCTCAACTTTCTGTATGTTCCTCTCTTTTTCTTTAAGCATGTCAAAAGTGGTGTGTCAATTGAGTGTGTCAATGGAGTGTGTCAAAGGAGGGGGTGTCAATTGAGTGTAAAAATACGGTGTCAATTAAGCATGTAAAAAGACAGTGTCAACGGAGGGTGTCAAAAGAAGGTGTCAAAAGAGGGTGTCAAAGGGGGTGTCAATTGAGTGTGTCAAAAGGCGGTGTCAATTAAGCGTGTCAAAAGACGGTCATTTAACGTTAATTAAAATAAGTTAAAACTGTTTTAGGGCCCATCCATATATTACGTACGCAAAGAATCGGATTTTCGGGCCGTCCTCCCCTCTGTTGCACTGCGTACATTTCGTGGACCCATATCTTTACCACCATTACACCAGTTTTCTCGAAACTGCCTTGCTGACCTTTAGTACAATTAAAATAAGTAAGTAGGTGAAACCCCTTTGTCTTGGTTCTGACAGCAGATCCTGATTGCAATTCTCTGATTTCCTGTTACTTGTTACACAGATGAAATATATTATTGTTGTGCTTGCTGCTGCTTAGAAATACTTGAAGCAAGGTCCGCTGGAATTACAATTGCTGAAGATATCAGGTCATCTCTTGAACATTCAACAACTACAAGCTTCAGTTGCTGAGGAAGTCAAGGCCCTGGACAACAGCAGCTGCGATCAATGGCCGGTCACACGGAATATGCTAAAGAAATTCTGTAAGAATTCTTACAGACACTAATGAACAGATACATTGTGTAGAGAATTTTATTTGGTGAAAAATAATTTATGTTCTTTGATGGACCGTGTGTATTGACTGTAGAAAGTTATGTATAGCAGTTTAATAAGTGAACAAAAATACTAAAATACTGTATTCACTATGGTTCTTCATTGGTTTGCCCATGGCATATCTAGGGAAAGGTTTTACAAGTTCAACACTCGATATATAATTGCATTACTGTTATTAAAAACTAATGTGTAGATAAATAGGACTATGTCCAAAGGAAAGCCCCAGAGCCCCAGAAAACTTAACACTCTCCACAAAATTGTTTCTTGGCTATACCCGCGAATTTACCAATTTACATATCTGTTTTTGCAAATGTCGAGCTTTCCATCTTAGCATTGCAAATGTATAATGTCCGTCATCAAGAACTTTGTGATGTGTTTGGCTTGGTTATCCCAAGATCAGGGGCGGCGATTCCAGGGAGGTCGAGGGGACAAGTCGCCCCATCTTTTACAGAGAGGGGACATGTTATACGTTTGTCCCCCTCACATTTTTTACCCGTTTCATTGGGTGTCCCCCACCTCTCAAACGAGATCGCCGCCTCTGCCTCTGATATTATGATAGTGCAACAGTATACTGTTTTTGTGTCTCTGCCGAAGGTACCCATGATTCCCGAGCGTCTCAGTCTTGCTTGAATCTCGGTCGCCACTTGTATCAAGTTCTCCAGATGGACGCCATATCCCACACTGCTTAAATTGAATATGTAAAGTTATCTATTTATGAAGGGATTTCTGTTTAAATCGTAGCTGGATAGATGAAAAGAATCATGATTAAATAGAAATTAGGTTGATAAGAGAATTCTGTTCAAATAGAAACTGGATTGATGACAAGATTTCTACTTAAATGGAAGTTTGATTGAGGGAAAGATATCTGTTTAAATGAAAGCGGGACCAATGAATAAAGTTTGCTTAATGGAAGCTGGATTGAAATCACAAAGAACTCCTGTCCAACTACCGTCCCATTTCAAATCTCTCTTTCTTATCCAAACCCTCGGAACGGGTTGTCCTCTCTTCCTAACCTCAAACAGTCTCGTCAACCCAAATCAATCTGCATACACCAAACATCACTCTATGGAAACACTACTCATCTCACTCTACAACAAACTTGTTATGGCAATAGGTCACCAACAAGTTTCTTGCCTATATCTTTTAGACATTTCTGCCGCCTTCGACACCATAGATCACGCCATTCTTATCAAACACTTATCCTCTACATTTGGAATCTGGTACTGCCCTATCCTGGGTCAAGTCATACCTTTCTTCACGCTCTTTCACTGTCAAAGCCTCTGGTCACTCATGTAGTCCTCACAGCCTCACCTGCGCAGTTCTTCAAGGTTCTGTTCTTGGCGGGGTCCGATTTGTCAAAAAAGAAGCAGAGGGGTCGAAAGTATAATTATACAAAAATATATTATAATAATTCCTAAGACGCAATTTATTTATTCACGATTTGCTCCTCGCGTTTCAAACCCCTTGGCCAGTCTGATTAACACAGAAAAACTAATGGAAATAAGTCAAGATTCTGCAATTACTAGCAGTGTGAGACGATGCAAGTATGACAAATGAATACATTTTAATAATGATAATAATAATACTACTACTACTAATAATAATAATTATTATTATTATTACTATCATTATTATTATTATTATGGTCTTCAATGTTAATTAATGGTGATGTCGTCCGAAGTAACCCTGCTCGTTGGACTCCTGAGCAGCGAAAGTTCCCTTGAAAGCAACTGCGTTGTAGCGTTGAATAGTCATCGAGATGCGATGGTAGAGGAAAGTCGTCTCCCTCTGCTCCCCAGTGACGGCGCTCAGTTTGTGTCCCAGTTCTGAAAGGAAGCTTTGGTCTTCGGAATTGATGGGGTCAAAGGTTTCGAATGCCACCGGTGTGAAGACGTACTTGGTGGCTAGCTCGGCGTATTTCTGAGTTTTGAGGTTCGCCGCCCTCTCAGCCGTGCGCCCGCTCTTTGTGACGTTTCTGGCAGATACGACATTGCCATTGTATCTGACACTGTCGCGTCCCATATCAAACACCGCCCCGCCCGCCATGGTATATGAGTGAGTCCGTCTGGTCTTTTTCCATCAGATCGGGTCAAACCCATCGGCTCTTTGACAGTGGGGATCCCTGCACGGATTAGACTCCTATAAAATTAATAAGGTCGTTCAGGGCCGCGTGTCTGGGCCAGCGTCCCAGGCCCAGGCCACATGAGAAACCGTGATATCCGTTTCCCTCGACCAGGGCACCGCATGGGCAGCAATGAGGTAAACAGACGGGTAACCCAAGTCTGTAACCCACCACTACCCTCAGGGACTCATCGTTAAGTCTCAGTCCGCAGTTGGAAATCGGTACAGAAGTGTGGTGCAGTGTTGGATAAGACTTGGTAGAAGAACCTGGGTCTTTAGTATAAAAGTGCAGGACCAGGTTTCTCGCCAAATAAATGAATAAGTATACATATTTCGTTGAAGTGTATATTTTTAAGCATCAAATATATTATGATTTAAACCAGAAGCTAATGATACTAATTGCTATCGTAATTATTAACTGAATAGACGCATCTTTTGTGCTCGTAAAACCACGGCGGCACCCAAAAGTTGCTAAAACTTGGCAATGCGGCTCATCACCGAAAAAAGGTTGGTGACCACTGGTCTAGGACAATTTTCCCTCGGACATTCCACTTCTCGGACATTTCCCCTAGGACATTACTCCCGTTTGATCACTAACATGGCACAAACACATAATATATATATATATATATATAAGTTGTGCATCATATTAGTCATATTAATTAAGGATGTATGATTAATGTGTTATATATATAGATCTATATATCGGACTATGTTTGATATGTGTATAACGAACTTTGGTAAACCATAGTTTAGGTTGGCAAAGTCAGTTTCTTGCAAATATCATGCTGTCTACATTTGAAATAGAAGCTGAACTGATGAAGACAATCCTTGCATAAATTTAGGCTGGATTAATTAATAGAGCCTTGTTTAATCAGAAGCTGACTGATGAAAAGAATTATGTAGACCTATAATTTGAAGCATTACTGATAACAGGGATCCTTACTAACATCAATGCTTGATGATTACAAGAATCTTGTTTAATCAGCAGCTGGATTAATGAAAGAATTGTGCCTAATTAAAAGCTTCGGTGATGAAAGAATAATGTCCAACTAGAAACTGGATTGATGAAAGAAATTATGTTAAATACGAAGCTCTACTGATAAAAGAATCACGCTTAGGCAGAAGAGGGATCGATGAGAAAATTCTACTTAAGTAGAAACCACATTGATGAGCAATAACTTATTGCTTAAATGGAAGCCGGATTGATGAAACATTCTTAGCTCAAATGAAAGTTGCAATAATGAAAAGAATTACGCCTAAATGGAAGCTGGGTGAATGCAATGGATTCTGCAGAGATGAAAGCTGGAATTGCTACAGAATTCTGCTTAAATGCAAGCTGGACGAATTGCTACAGAATTCTGCTCAAATGGGAGCTGGATGGATGAAAAATATCTGCCTAAATATAGGCTACGTTTATGCTGCCGAATTTTTGTCTAAAGAGCTCTAACTCTGTAGCTAGATGGTATTATATCACAGGAGCGAAAATTAAAATGGGGCAATCAGTAGGGCGAAAATCATGAGGACGAACGTTCAAAAGAGCGCGCGATCAAAAAGGCGACAATCAAAAGGGCACACGTTGAAAAGGGCGACAAACAAAAGGGCACACGTTGAAAAGGGCGACAAACAAAAGGGCGCACGTTGAAAAGGGCGACAAACAAAGGGGCGCACGTTGAAAAGGGCGACAAACAAAAGGGCGCACGTTGAAAAGGGCGACAAACAAAGGGGCGCACGTTGAAAAGGGCGACAAACAAAAGGGCGCACGTTGAAAAGGGCGACAAACAAAAGGGCGCACGTTGAAAAGGGCGACAAACAAAGGGGCGCACGTTGAAAAGGGCGAATGTAAATAAATGAACAGAACAAGTTAGCCAGCGAAGCTATGAACAGCTTGTAATCCATTTATTTTTTAAAAATCGTAAACACTTCAGTTTAAGTGGCATTGTTTAATAATGATGCTGCTTAAGCAGAAATCTCTCCATCGATCAATCTTCCATTCAGGCATTATCGGTTTCATTAATCCAGTTTAAACTTAAGCAGAAATATTTTCTCGATCAAGTTTCCATTTCAGCGTAATTTTTATCATCAATCCAGTTTTTTCTTCAGCAGATTGCTTTTCATCGACTTCCCGTGTATTTAAGAAGAATTCTCTCATTTATCCAGCTTCCAATGAAGTGATATTCTTTCCATCAATCAAGCTGCGGTGTAAGTAGATTTTAGTTCATCGATTCCGCTCAAACCCAACCGCATTACATCATAAAAGAATTCTCACACAAATATAGCTTCCATTTTAGCATAATTCTTTTCATCGTCCCATCTTCCATTTTGTATTAATTATTTTCATTAACCCAACTTCAATTATAGCAGAATGCTCTCCATCGAATATTTCAGTGATTGATTGATTGATCATGAATGATAAGATTCATTACATAGAGTATAACGTTGCTCATAGTGTTTACCGTAATAAATAAATGAAGCATTACAAGCCTGCAGGATCAACTACTCTTCTAATTATCTTTATTAAACATTTGCCTTATGCATCAAAGTGAGACACGTTGTATTAATTTTTTTGGTTGTTCGAAAATAAACAACAAATTAATTAAGCAGTACAAGCTTGCATGAACAACTATTCCTCTAATTATTGTTGATTCAACATTTGCCGTAAGCATCAAAGTGAGACACGTTGAATCAATGCTGCTGACTGTGTTTTAACATCAAACTTATATTATGATAACAGGGAAGAAAATTCCGAGGAGGGTTGTCCTATGGGGTAAATGTCGGGGGAAATGTACGGGGGGAGATGTCTGGAACCAAAGTTGGGGTGGTGGGATCGGGTTCTGTACCTTCTTCTCAATATATGTTTAGGTAAGGGATCAGACGGAGGGAAATGTTCAGTTAACCCTATAATTATGGGTCTGGAGTGCATTTTTGCACTATAAGATTACAGGCCACGCAGCTCTGTTTGTAGTGCATTTTTATAATTATGCGCTATCAAGACATGTTACTGCAGCTCTAAAATATTAGTCTTTGCTTAGCGGACATTTTGTTTGTTGTTGATGTAAGATTTTTGCAATCCAGAAAATTGTCTATTTTGGCGTCGAACTTCGGCAACTTCTGATATTCTCAACAATTTAACCTCTATACCCAGGTAATGTTAAAAATATCTACTCATTGATGAAAGCTATCAATAACACGGTGGTATCATACGGGAAAATAGTTACAGTTTATCCTGTTCCACAGCGAAGCGTGAAGTTCGAGTGCATTTTTGCACTTCGGCGCACATCACGGGTGTGAACTATAGGCCTATCGTTCCCAATTTGTTAGTAAGTGAAATATAGTTGATGTTTGGTGTGTGCGTCAGTCTGCTGCATGGGTTCGCAGGTTCACATAATATCCACCGGTTCGCGCCTTTGGTTCGCATTTTAGTTCACATTTTACCAGTTCGCTGGTTCGTATTTTACCGACACCCTATCCTCACACATCATTTACGTTCACACGTTTCCTAAAAAATGACATTGGGTAATAACTGCAGTATATCAAGAGATATTTCGATTTGTCATTTGTTTTGGTAATTTGTTGTAGGCTGTTACTGCCCCAAGATGAACACAAAGTCATTCTATGGGAAGAAAAAACATCCTGCATTTTTGTCAAGATTTATTCGACCACCTCCATCAGATAGTAGCGACTCAGAGCTTGCATCAAGCAATGATGACGAGGATGAATACATACAAATTCATCAAAGCATTCATCAAAGTATCATAAACAGTTCTTCAGACGAAGGACCCGAAACTAATGCCGATGCCGATCCATCAACTACTCTACCAAAGCGTACAACCAAGCGTAAGGTACAGCTTCAACAGGCCATGCCTGGGTCTTCCTCTGCAGTGGGAGAACCAGAACCTATTGCAGATGTCGGTCAATCAGCTACCATTACTACAGATGCACTCCAGCCTAAACGACAAAAGAAACAAGAAGCAAACAAATGGGTTGAAGGGCATCTAGATAACTGTGCAAAGCAGATACCATTCTCTGGTAACAACCGATTACCAGAAGAAATACTGGCGTTGAAAACTCCATTACAGTTCTTCCACCAGATATTTAGTGTTCAGCTTCTAGACCTCATTGTTGAGCAGAGCAATCTGTTTGCTACCAGAGGAGCATCCAGAGAAACCGCTGAAGCTAACAGTAAATGAATTAGAGCAGTTCAGTGGCTGTGTTATCTGGATGTCCCTAATCAAACTTCCTAGCACTCGGAGATACTGGCGGGCACATTACAATATCAAGGTTGTTTCTGAGACAATGACTCAAAAGAGATGGGAAGAGATCAAGCGATTCCTGCATTTCAGTGACAACAGTTTGGAATCTGTGGACAAGCTGCGCAAGATCCGACCTGTGCTCGACAGAATCCGCGAGTCATTAGTGATACCCAAGGAGGAGTCGTTATGTGTGGATGAACAAATAATACCCTTCAAAGGAAAGAGTGCATTGAAGCAATACAATCCTCGAAAACCCCATGGGGGGGGGGTACAAAATGTACGTTTTGTCTGGAGTGTCAGGATTCGCTTACGATTTTGAGTTTTATTCTGGAGAGACACACATCATTCATCCCACAGAGACTGATGTCGATGCTAGCAGCAACATCGTCGTTAGACTCACCAGAACCATAACTCCAGGTGTTGGCCATCGAATTTATTTCGACAACTTCTTCACCAGTCTGGAGTTGCTTGTTCAGCTGGAGCATTGACAGATTCAGTCTCTTGGAACTGTTCGATTAAATCGACTTCGGTGTCTTGAAGGTCCATCAGAGGCAGACATGAAGAAGTCTGGTCGAGGATCTTACACTGAATATGTCACCACTGTGGAAGGAGTACAAGTTTCTTGCGTTCGATGGTATGACAATAGACTTGTCAGTCTGGTTTCCACTTTTGTTGGTGCTCAACCGAGTCATACAATCAAGAAATTCAGCAAGAAGGAGCAGGTTAGAAAGGGCGTCGTATGTCCCAAAATTATCTCGGTCTACAACAAGCACTTGGGTGGAGTTGATACATTGGACAGCCTTCTGGGTCTGTACCGGATCCGAGTCCGGTCGAAGAAGTATTACCACAAAATCTTCTACCACTTCATCGACTTAGCTGTTGTGAATGCATGGCTGCTGTATCGTAGGGCTCTGAAACAGAAGGGAAGCAATGATGAACATCTGGCACTGGCAGAGTTCAAGGCTGGCATCGCAGAAGGTCTGAGCAAAGTTCACAAGTCGGTGAAACGTTTAGCTGGACGACCTTTGACCATCAACTGTCAGAAAAAGCAGCACCAACGAATTCAGCAACTTCCAATTGATGATGTGCGATTTGATGAAGTAGGACACTGGCCAGAGGCGACTAAGAAAAGGATGCACTGCAGGATCGCAGTGTGCAAGGGACAGACTTGCATCAGATGCACAAAATGTCAGGTGTATGTCTGCTTGAGCAATGCGAAAAACTGTTTCAAGAACTACCATGCAGTGTAGGAGGTCATGAGGATTGAGGCATCGACTACATGTGACTGGTCTTCCTTATTAGCATTTATTTTTTATTGAGCTTTTCTTGTGCATTCCTTTGTATTAGTTACATTCAGTGGACTTAACTACATCTCTATTTGCATCAGAAATGAGAAAAGTAAATTTGTTTTGCTATTTAAAAAAGATGCAAACAAAATGAAGAATACTGTGAGGAGTCCTTGAGTGTGCGGTAGTGCATTTTTGCACTTTAACTAATTTGATCCTAATTAGGCCTAAATAATTTTTTTTCAAGAAAATTTTGATTTTCCCATGTACAGCCCACAGTTGTGTTGCTGTTTCATATTTTTTTACTTAAATAAATAAAACTTTAAAAAAATAGGCTCCATAGAGGGTTAAATGTTCTAGATGGAAATGTTGGGGGAATGTTGGGAAGAAATGTCCCTGAGGAAATATTCAGATGGAATGTCTGCACACCGAAGTTGGTTTGTGTGGTTGCATCAAACCTAAATCGTAGGCCTATCTCTGATTAGGATTTGACCAAAAGTTGTAGAATCTGCCACCGTAGTTGTCCATTTTATCTGTTTTTATCTTCCATTTCGCCCAATACCATTTCGTCCGCTCCCATTTTGTCCGGTCACCATCTGGCGCCATATACAATATCCGCGACGTGTTCGGTAACCCACTTCCCAATAGTAGATTGATGAGGTCAGTAGCAGCCCCCAAGAAATTGGGGTCTGTTGTGTTGGACAAAAGATTTTAGATGCTGTGGCGAGAAGCCATCTGGTTCTCCGCTAGAAGCTGCTGGAAAGGATGCAATAGCACTGCAGACCATCTTTTCAGAAATGGTCTGCAGAAACCTGTATAGCTTCAAACCTATCTTCCTGAGGGCATGCGAGTGTTCTCCTGTTACTGTAAGCCTTTAGGTGCTTCTTTTGCAGTTCATCCATTACACTAGGTGAATCATCTACAGGAACATCATCAGAGCACTGTAAACGAAGGGCCCCTCCATGTCTCCATCTTCGAGTTTGCTGGACACAGTCTGTGCAACATTTTTCCTCTTCTCGTAGATCCCGTCATTCCCTCTAGTCCGTGTGTATGATTTCGTTATTTCTTTAACTGCATCACAGAAGACCATTCCACTATGCTAGGTCTCGACACGATGCAGGATAATCTTGCTCAAGTTCCGGTTTCGACCTCCCCTCTTGGGTTTGGACAGAATAAACGGTGAAAATTGGAGCAGATCATGCCATTTGAGGGGCTATCTGGTTCACTAATAACGGCCCTTGGGATCTTGGTGAGCAACCTCCTACACGCTGTTCTTGCTGCCAGTGGAATGTGCTTCAGCAGAGGTCTTCTAACCGTTGGATGGGTTAAAATGTCTAGTAACGTCTCACTGTTGAATAGGTTTTCTACGCCATCTTCATAATCAGATTGCGTTGATTGTGAAGATCGACTTCCTACTTGCGTAACAGTAATAGGCGCCTGGTCTGATCCGGGACATGGATTCCGAAGGGGTCCATGGGAGTGAACTGTGCTCTTTGCACATCGTCATCATCATCGTCATCATCATCGTCATCATCACAATCATATTATTATTATTGTTATTATTATTATTAATATCATTAATAATAGTATAATAATAATAAAGACTATTGTCATTGTTATCGTTATTATTATTATTATTATTATTATGGCTAATATTATTATTATTATTATAATTGTTATCGTTATTATTATTATTATTATTATTATTATTATTATTATTATTATTATTATTGTCATTATTATTATTATTATTATTATTATTATTTATGCCCCAAGGTACATACATGGTCCCTCAGGGACTAGAAAATGTAGTCTGGAATGGCCCTACTCATCGGTCTCACAAGTGGCGAAAGAAGCTTTAAACGCTAATGCGTTAAAGCGCTGTATTATTATTAATAAAACTATTATATAAATTATTATTATTATTAGATTAGTATCATCATTGTCATCATTATTATCATCATCATAATCATCATCATCATTATTGCTATTACACACCTGTTAGTACCTATCGATTAAATATTGCGTACTAAATAATTTATTTTTATTGCTAGCTTTAGGCCAGTGGTCACCAACCCGTGGCTCGCGAGCCGCACGCGGCTCTCAAGGAGTTCTGTGTCGGCTCTTCAGAGCTTTCTAGAGAACGACATTTTTTATATGACAAAATAAAATTGCAAGTGGAAGGTTTTGGATCGTTTCTTTTAACTGCTGCCTCAGTGCCACAAATTAATAGTTTTGTCAGAGAGAAAGGGCAGTACCTCCTGGAACTTCCTCGTGTGGTTGTTGGGCATGACATTTTCAAATGGCATTACAGGGCATCTTAACCAACTGAATTTGAAGTTGCTAGGTTCTTATTTTGCAACTGAATTTGATCAATTTTTGGTCAGCGTATCTATGCAAACATATTTTTTCAGTAATAACCTTCTTAAGTCAAAGTTATGGACCAAGACAACGACCGAGAATCTCCTGGACCAATAATAATCGTTAATCTACAAACTGCTAAAGAGCCATTCGAAAGCTAAACGAAAGACATCTGCCAGCAAATTTACGAGCCATAAACTATACGACGATAAGTTAATGGGCCTAAATATCTTCTCAGATTATTCTCAAATTATTCAACCGAGCCATATCTAAACCGGCACCACACTTCTGTAACGATCTCCCCTATGATTTCCGCAATTCCGTATTCGTGGTGGTCTTTGGGTTGGGCAACCACGGGAACGTTACAGTCACCAACCGTTCCTAGGCGTCTTAATGTCATGGTTACGAAGCAGTCAGAAACTACTCTTAGCATAACCGTGTCGTCCTTCTTCCAGTCTTCTTCCAGTCATCTCTTTTATCGACCAGTCTCTCCCTAGTTACTTCTTAAAATGTCGCTTCTCTGCGAAAACGCCCCTAACTCATCTCTTCTCGACGCACGTCCCTTCGTCGCGACGCGAGTTCAGCCGTCCGTGACTCGTTTGATATCCCAGCTTATGTATCACTAAAGCCCATTCGCTACAGTGACCACTGCTTTAAGCCTAGGTTTAGTTTCTGTTAACCTTTGCCTTCAGTTGTAATCCTAAATTGTTGAGTGCGCTATAAAGCTTTAGCTCGAAAGTATATAATGACCTGCTTATAGATTCATATTCCTAAACTGCACTGCTTGCAGTCCAGCATAGCTGGTCCCAAGCCTGGATAAAGGACAAGGGCTACGCTAATGATCTTTGTTATCACACTGTGTCGTTAAACTGCAAGTAGCTGTTCCGCGGACTAGGACGGCACTTGGTTGTTTAGCTTTCTCGGTTGCTTGACCCAAGTTCTTGTGTCTGTTCGTTCTGCCGAGTCTCTTTCTTTGTTTAGATCTCAACTAAAAACCTTACTCTTTAAGTTGGCATCTGTAGGCTGTCTCGTTGTCTCGCCAGACTGACCTCCTGGAATTTACCGGATCGCGGTGCAGATTTGATGCGTCATCGATTGATACACTTGGCACTATACACTGGCGCAATAGAAGTGGTGATTAATGATAATAATAGTAATAATAACTACGCAAACAGATTCAAATCCAGCGTTACTACTGAGCTGTATTCGATCGACTCAATTGTTAAATCTGGTTTAATTATATATTCCAGTTAAATGTGAAAATATGTTCTTTTCAGCCGTGTTGAGGTCGGGAGCACTCCTACGTAATGACCTTGAAGGAGCGCTATATAAATCTTGCAATGAATTAATTAATTGAATATGCACAAATTCTATTTTAGCTACGTTTCTTGAAAGCGTGGTGCTTTTGCGGCCGAATATTCGGCCATTCTGCGTCCAATGGTTTGGCGCGTATATTTAAAAATGATTCCAATCCTAACTGTCGCTACAGCTGGCTCTAATCGACCCTTACGATGCTTCACCTGACCCTAAATAAATAAATTGATTCTGTGAATAAAGGCCCTGGGGTTTGGAATGGCCTTTCTCTGTAATTACATCTGTTCCCTAAATCTGGCAGTGGTTCATTTTATGACCATTTGAAAACTTACCGTTTTGAATGGGCTGGAGTTGGGAGCGCTTTTGAGTTGTTGCCTTGAGCGAGTGCGGCAATAATTTTTTTTATGAATTAAACGTAAGTTATTTTAAAACATAAATAAATTTAAACATGATTTGTCGACATTTGTAGCGACTAGGTATCAATCTTAATACAACATTTAAGCTCAACCAAAACCATCAGCACCATCATTGGTCTTCATAATATTCATGACAAAATAATGCTACGCTTAGTCAGACGTCGCTTTCTTATAAAATTATATGGATCGGTTTCAGCTTAAGTGTAATTTTATTCTTCATGTACTAAGAGTGGCACATGGTCTCAATATAATGCACATAATATTGGTATAATAATTTCCAACTTCTAAGTTTGGAATACTCAATGGCTAAATTAAAGGTCTGCATTCTGCTTGATAATAAAAAAATTATAGACATCGCAGGTGACTGCGTGTTGCTGCAACTGATAGTTGATAGCTACGGAGTCTCAGAGATTTGTTCACACTATTATTTTATTAGGGGCCGTTCACATATAACGCTCAAGGGGTAGGTGGGTGGGTTCCTGTTTTGTTAGCGTTATATTGTGTAGGGTGGGGGGTAGGTTGAAGGTTTCGTAATATAAAAAACTTTTTAAGCATGTGCTACTTTGCCTATTTGCCTGCCATTTGGAAATTCCGTGTACCACGGACCTTCGCTGTTTAGTCGAAATTCACAATACATTGTGAACCAAAACTAGCACCATTAGCTGCCACCTGCCAAATTGATTTGACGTTCCTAGTAATTATTCATAAATCCACTTATAACAATTTCCTGTTTACAATTTTAGCAATTTCCCGTGCATAGCTTTAAACGCTCTTAAATTCCATTCTGTGTGCTTTGTTTTGATTCTGGTTTAAATTGTAATTAATTACTTGAAATAATTATTTTGGTAGGTATTATCAAGATGTTTGATTCCCTTTTCTATAGCATGTGTTAAACTTAATAGTTTATAGGTTTGCTTAAATACCCAATTGTAGTTGTAGTATACACTCTGTATACATCATAAGCTATTAAATAGGTAGAGTTGTACCGCGAACCTATCGATAAATACTTGATAGTGCAATATTAAACAAATCCATTCTGTGTGATACTGTAATCCTCATTTCTAGTGCAAAATAGAAGGGAAACAAAAATGGTGGTTTTAAGCAGTATGTACGTCACTACCATGTACTTTCATGCTGTATTAGCAGGCCTACATGTACATACATGGTGACAATCATCGATTACCCAATAGGTTACCGTAATTAATACAAGTGAATTTAGCGCCATCAAAGGTCCGATTGTTAAGATGCAGAAGAGCTTCATACATCCGGTCTAATCATCATTGGCACGAGAGAGTACACAATTTTAAAATGGCTTTCGTTACATAGCTAATTGGGCGTATGATGATTCTTTACTGTAGTTCTCGAAATGGATAAAGGCAATTTTCAGCTGAATCACTACTTTTAAAGTGCTAACTAACATTGTATTGTTATAAAAGTTTCAAATTGTGCAATACAATTATGTCGATTGTCGATTGTATGTCTTTTAATGAGCTCATAGACTGGGGTGGGGTAGGGGTAGGGAGCATATCTGTTACATAATATAGGGGTGGGGGTCACAGCTGCTGCTATATAACGTTATTAGGAATAGTGGTGGACCAAAAATTGAGATTTTATGCGTTATATAATATGTGAACAGCCCCTTAGGCCAAAATGTACAAGCACCCCTCAATAAGAGATAGTTTAGTAATTCGACTATTTTAGATTGTAACATTTTCTAATACAATATTGTTATTTAATACCATTCAAAATTATTTGATACTATAATTTTCGCTTAAATGCAACAGTTTTAAAATAATAAATCTGTAGTTTAGCGTTATTAAACATAGTATAAAATTAATTAAATGTGCAGTTATGATATTTCTGTTTATTTTGACAAACGCTCAGAGATAGGAACAGGTAACATGATTATCATTTTGTGTGGTACAGTGGTAAATTAATTAAGAATTCTGAAACTTGAACATTATAAATATTTAAACGGTTCTGAATTGATAGTCCGAATGTTCGATAGCCCGAAGGTGCTAATTAGAATCTCCCCATCATTACTGCTTCCATTTAAACGGGGTAAATGTGCATTTTAGCGTATTTTATTAATATGAACACTACTGTAAGCAATGTACTCAAGAAAAACGCGTATAGTGAGCGATATTCCCGGGGAAATTGCCAATGCATCGCAATAATTATGCCCTCGAATCGACAGCAAAGCTAACGGTCTTAGACGGCTTGTAGGCTAAAGCCAATAACACCATGATACGCACCAGTATCACCGCTCTCTAACACACGAAACCGCTCTTTTTTACATTACCCCATCTTCCTGTGGCTACCCATCAAACATAACTGCTTAATGTACCCTATATCCGGTTAGTTTGCAATATGTCCTCACTTCGACATCAGAACTACCGATCGGATCTTTGACGGCTTACAGGTCTAAGCCAATAACACCGTGATACACACCACTATCACCACTCTCTTGGACACCAAACCGCTCATTTTTACATTGCCCATCTTCACGTAGCTACTCATCTAACACAGCCGATGATTAACCTCTAATGCATTTGCATTTGCATTGCAATATGGCCTCACTTCGACACCAAAACGAACAGTCTTAGACGCTTGCATGCAGGCATAAGCCAATAACACCATAATACACACCATTATCACCGCTCCGCGATACACCAAACCACTTATTTTTACATTGGCCTATCTTCACGTTGCTACTCATTTAACACCGCCGAAGATTACACTCTATTGCATGTGCACTGCAATTATGGCCTCAATTCGACACTAAAACTAACAGTCTTAGACGGCTTTCAGTCCTAAGCCAACAGAACCTTAATACACACCACTGTCAGCGATCTGTAACACCCAAATGCGCTTATTTATACATTGCACCATCTTCGCACGGCTACTCATCAAACATAACAGCTTAATGTACAATATTTGCCATTTCCTTACAATATGTCCTCACTTCGACATCAGAAATACCGGCCTAAGCCAATAGCCCCATGATACACACCACCATCACCGCTCTATAACCCACCAAACCGTCTCTTTTTACATTTTCTCATCTTAACGTGGCTACCTATTTTACACCGCCGATGATTACACTTTATTGCATTTGGATTGCATATCATCATTTCGACTCCTCGACATCAAAACTAGAAGTCTTAAACGGCCCCAAGGTCAATGCCAATAACATTATGATGCACACTGCTATCGCCGTTCTGCGATACACCAAACCACTTATTTTTACATTACCCCATCTTGACGCGATGATTCATCAAGCATAAGTGCTTAATATACCATATTTCCCGTATTTTTGCAATATGTCATCACTTCGACGTCAGAACAACCGGTCTTCGACGGCTTACAGGCCTACTTGGGCAATAACAATAATATTATACACGCCACTATCACCGCTCTTTAACATACCAAACCGCTTATTTTTACATTAACCCATCTTCACGAATCTACCCATTTAACACAGCAACAATCGGTGGGTAAGTGGTGGAAGTAATTGTGAATCCCTCGCTGCTCTCGGAAGCTGCTCAACGGCGGTTGTCGTGGAACTACGATTCACGCACTTTGACGTGGCGGAGGAGCTCCTCCAAAAGGAGGTCTATGAAAGCAGGGGCGAGCCCCACAATAATTAACCCATTCCCGGAGGATCGGGTCGAGGGTGACACAAAATGGGAGGCAATGGAAACGAAAATTGCATTAAGAGCGCTGCCACTGATGCGTCTGACACTTTAGTGTCCCTGCGCTTGACTTTCAAGTGGCGCTTTAGAAAGTGACGATTTGGAGATAGCGATCGCGATTATCCGATGGATCGCCGAGCGACACCGGCGATGATCAACAGCAAATTGGGAATGACCTACGAAATGATGAAAGTGAATCGGAGTTAAACGACAACCTCCGCTCCGAGAGCAGCTTCACTGGTCTAAGCCTCGAGGAACTTAGGCGGAGTGAACACTAGGCCTACATGATTTTGTTGAGCACCTTGTCAGAGAACCAAATTCCCGTAGGTGTCCATTTGCCCATTTTTACCGATCGTTCTTCACGCTTCTCAGTACTGGACATGGCCCGTGTGGCGTCATAGCCGATGTCTTTATATAATGTGCATTGAATTTCTATCGGTTTTTTCTTTACAGTCGATGTAGCTGCACCCATTCGACCGACCCTCCTCCTGTTTTTAGGCTAGGCTCTGGCCTTCAATAAAACGGGACTACCCTGAAGCCGTTGGTCTGGTCGTTGATGTGACGGCGACCTGATCTCGCCACAACTCCGTCACAGGGTATATGCAGTTTTTCAATAAGGTGGCGTCGCTACTCACCACCCACCTTGTTTATTTGCGCTGTTACTATGCGGGTACCGAATTACCGCATTTCTGTAGCTAGGCGCTCCTTGCCAGATGTGCCTTGAGATCAACCACTTTCCTCAAGTCACACCCAAGAAGAAAATCGGTGGGCCGTGGATGGCCTAGATCCGGCAAGTCGTGGTAAAAAGGCGGCGGCTGATCTCGAAATTCGCCACACGAATGGCATGCGCTTGGGTGTCAGAGAACTTTCCGGCGGTACATCGGGGAAAGTGCGCCGGGTTCTTACGGACTGACTGTTATCAAAACGACGTTGTTCTCCCCCGTTATGTTAGCACATTTATTATAACTTTCGGCTACTAGTGGACTACATGCCCGTTAGGTTTTCAGAAGAGGTTACATCCTGATTCCTAACCTCGGAGACCATATGCAAACTTTAACCCAATCACCATTGCCTCACGCTCGAGAAGGGTCTTTCACACAGGGCTGCAAACATGTTGGTTTTTTGGTTTTTTGGATAAAAAAAGACAAAAATGAAAAAATTGCCATTTTTAAAAAAATGTATATTTTTAATTTACTAATATCACTATTTATATTACTAATTGTGTTTTATTCAGTCGGAAATCAAGTCAAATTAATTATATAAACAAGTTGGAGCTCTTTTTCATGCTGTATTTGATGCTTTGTATAACAAAACTGTTATGACAAGATCGAAAGGAAAGCTAAAAACCATAAAACTAAAAAACCAACTTTTGATTTTTTAAAAATCTTGGTTTTCTGCACCTCTGCTTTTGCAAGAACTTGAGCGCTCGTCTTACTGAGAAGGTTCCACTTACACAGACGCACATGTAGAAAGCGTTCGTATCGGTTGACGGATTTGATGAAAGCAACATCATAAAAATCAAATCAAAATCAAAATGTGTTTTATTGTAGCCAACAACAAAATAGAGCACATCTCACAATACGCACAAGCAAACTTATATTGGCTACAATGGGAACCCCAGCAGAGATGCGAATCCCGCTAAATAGGGACCCCCATGTAGCAACTATATCACACTAATAAATAGCAATTTATCTTTATTGCAAATTAATCCTAAAACGCAACAAGACACCAAATGAGAAAGATGAACAAAGCTTAACTAAATGCAGTCCTATGCACCATTATATACAACATATAGCTTAGTGTATAGTAGTGATTAGTAATTAATTAGGATTTACTGTATTTAACGATTTAGTGCATTAATGAATTGATGAGGGAGGCTCGTAACTTATTTTTTACTATAATATTATTTGACAGACGAATTTCCAATGGGATGTTATTCCATGATGAGGGTCCAGAAAATTTTATGGTATACCTGCGTACATTGGTTAGTGCTTTTAATGGGCGATAAGCTGTTATATTTCTAGTATTGTGGATCATGAATAACAGCAGCAGAGACAACCAGCTTGCCTGGCTTTCCTTTATGTGGCCGAAGCCTTTGATGTGTATGATGCACCGTACACGACCCTGCTGGTACAGATCCTACAGAATGCTGGTGAACAGTCAAGAGCAGCAGTAAGGATAGGTCATGATCTAGAAGAATAGTTTAAAATCAGAATAGGCACAAAACAGGGAGATCCAATATCACCTTCAGAATTTATAGGATACCTGGAAAGAGTGATGGATAGCATCCAGGACAATGGCACAAGAATATTCGTACAGGGAAAGATGATTATTAATTTGAGATTTGCTGAATACATAGACCTAATAGAAGAGAGCTGTGAAACAATGCAAAAAAGTGTTTGCTTATTGGATAGAGCAGGAAGAGATGCCAGTCTGAATATAAACATAGGAAAAACAAAAGCACTGGTGTTTGGGAAGAATTACATAGAAAAGAAAATAACAATTGGAAAAGAAGTAATTGAAAATGTTACAGAGTTCACATACCTGGGAGCCTAATGATTTCGGACAACAATTGCACGATGGAAATTAAAGAAGAATTAATAAGGCGAAAGGAATGATGGCAGACTTTAACACAATAAGGAGAACCAAGACAGTAAGATACCATACCAAACTGATGATATTGAAAACATGAGTATTTAATACAACACTATATACCTGTGAGACCAGGGTTATAAAGAAAGCGAATATAAGAATAATACTAGCGTTTGAACTGTGCTGTTGTAAACAGAAGGATACTGCAATTGAACTGGCCACAAAAGATAACAAGCAATGAAGTAAGAAGAAGACTAAACATCAAAAGAATATCATGCAAGCCATAATCAAACGAAAATTGAGACTATTTGGACATATTTGTAGAATGGGTAACGATAGAAAAATAAAGAGTGTAATGACAGGAATTATGGAGGGAACGGGAAGAAGAGGAAGACCTTGCAGAGAATGGCTGGATGATATTGAAGACTAGTGTGGAACCGATATACATAACTTATTACAGCTAACCCAAGACAGAGGAGAATGGAGAACAATGGTCAAAATTTAATGTGCAGTGGACACCTATAGGCTTTCAGCCCATGGATCCTGATGATGATGATGATGATGATGATGATGACACGACCCTGACTATGTCACTCGGGAGGCTGGTAGTCCTGTCGCCGCTTATGCCGTAAAGTCATATGCTTCGTGGTAGCGATCGAATGAGCGGCTTGATTAGATGTGTCCGAGGCGTACGACAACACGATCCACAGTGAGCCATCAGGTTCGACTGAAGGCCTACACCGTGTCTCAAAAGAAATCAAGCAAAATTGTTTTTGTCAGAACTTCGTCAAATTATCACCAATTTTAATAACATTTGGTAGGTAGATGGAAAAATGGCTGAAATTTTATGATCATAATATATATATTTTCCACCTCACCTGATTCATATCATCGCAATATCTTGTTAAGCACAAATTTATCAATTTTTTGTATAACGCTTAAATTTTATTACTTGGCTACACTGAACTCCATTTCATCGAGCCGGGTGTCAAAGTGAATGGGCCATACTATCCCGTCAACCTTCTTGCCCAGAAGCTACTGACAGACATGCGTCGGATATCCCAGGGCGAGGTTTTTGTCTTTCAACAGAATGCCGCCCCGGCGCCTCCAGCTCGAGACACCGTTTCTTTCCTGGAGCGAGAGACGCCCGACTTCATCCCTTCAACACCGTGGCCGCCGAATTCACCGGATCTTAACCCAGTCGACTATAGCATATGGAGTGTGCTGAAGGAGAAGGCTTACCTCTCCAGAATACCCAACGTCGACAAACTCAAAGCGCGTCTGATTGATGAGTGGACGCGCTATGACCAGTCTCGATCGTTGATGCTGCTATCGGCCAGTGGCGTCGCCGTCCAAGCGTTTTTGTCCGTGTAAGCGGGGAACATTTTGAACACCAATTCTAACACTTTTAAGCAAATCTGTAATAACAATTAAAAACTCAGCTAATAAAACCCTATTTTACTTTACTACGTGCTAATTCGGTCATCCGATAGTTTGTTGAAAGTAAGGAAATTTAAGCGTTATATGCAAATTTGACACATCTGTGTTTAACAAGGTAATGCGGTGATATGAGTCTGGTGAGGTGGAACATTTATATATAGCATAAAACTTCCGCTATTATGCCATCTACCTAGCAAAAGTGATCAAAATTGGTGGAAATTTGACGAAGTTCTGACAAAAACAATTTTGCTTGGTTTATTATGAGACACGGTGTATAATAGATGAGGTCGTGTCGGTGATGAACACGGCCATTGGAAACTTAGGCTACTTAATAAGGAGGAGATGGTCCGGTACTTAGCATCCGCTGTTGACCTTGTCCTGATCGTTTCAGCTGCAAAAGATCTGCAGTAAGAGGTCGTTAGGGTGCAACATGCACTGAGTTTCAGCGGGCTTTCGACTGAACCCCGAGAAATGTGCGTCCCTATGAGTCGACATTGATTGGTGCCCAGCGATGGGTGGTTAATCCTACTCCCGGTCTTCGTCATCGATGGCGCGTCGGTAAGATCGACCTACAAGTACCTGAAACTGCACAAGCTGGGCATCTTGGAATGAGGATAGCCTGTGCGGATTTCAGAGAATGCGACTCGATTGCTTGACGCGTGCTCGTCGAAACCACATGTAATGATGGAAAAAACGATCGTTGCTCTTTATTCAAGCAGCAATCTGCCCAACATTTTTGGTGGTAGCGGTGTTGGTTTTAGCCTTGCGTCTGTTCAGGTATACCGTTCGTTATAGTTCAACAAATAACACCGGCGTCTCTTTTCTGTATATTATAGTTTTTATTATTTGGTCAACTTCAAAATGTATTTACATTGATCAAGTTAGCTTTGTGCTTCACTATTACTCCTACAATTTGTATCCTCACTCTCAAACTGTCGACCTCATTAGACCTATCTCAATCGTCTTGGTCATTTATCGTTTCCAGTCCCTTCCTCGAGACTCAGTCGAGAGCGGATTCCTCTTGCAGTCTATGACGTCCTCAATCGCGCACCTGGCGGCTTCCGAGAGTGAATCCCTACTTCCGATTTCACCCTTCTTTTGTTCCCCTTCCTTGATCGTCTTGTCATGGTCATTCTGCATCCGGTCTCTCCTTATTTAAGGATCATCCTGATTCTTTCCTTATTTAAAGTGGTGCTAGGACTGCAATTCTGCAACCGTTAGAATTTGACAGTGCTAGTCCCAAGCTTGGAGAAAGGAGGAGGGCGACACCAAATCATCTTCGATATGGAACGGTGTCGTTAAAAATCAACACGCTTAGGACTACAAGCCGTCTAAGACTTGTTGTCGAAAATTTGACATTATGTAATGCAAATGCAATAGAATGTAATCATCGGAGGTGTTAAATGAGTGCAGATTAGACAATGTAAAAATAACCGGTTTGGTGTATCAGAGATCGGTGATGGTGTGTATCATGGTGTTATTGGTTTAGGCCCCAACCCGTCTAAGACGGTTAGTTTTGGCATCGAAGTGAGGCCATGTTGCAAAGCTAATGCAATAGAATGTACTCATCTGGAGTGTTAAATGGGTAGCCACATGAAGATGGGTCAATGTAATAATATGCGGTATGGTGTGACTGAGAGCGCTAGCGCTGATAGTGTTGTGTATAATGGTAATGTTGGTTTAGACCTGTAAGACGTCTAAGACTGGTAATTCTGATGTCGAAGTGAGGACATATTGCAAAGCAACGGGAAAAACGGTGCATTAATCTGTTATGTTTGTTGGATAACCACATAAAGACGGGGTAATGTGAGTGTATGGCATTTCCTCTCTGGACAGTTCTCCCGGACATCTCCCCTCGGACATTTATCTCCGTAGGACAATTCCCCCCTGGACCGTTAATTAATTAATTGGTGAACAACCAACAACTTTACTTACACGTGTATGACGATGATGCTTAAGGCAAATGTTTAATCATGGAAGCTGGATCGATGAAAATAGTCGCGTAAGAATGGAAGCTGGATTGAGAAAAGAACTGCGCTTAAATGGAATCTGGATTCGGGAAAACAGATCTTCTTAAATGGAATCTGGATTCGGGAAAACAGATCTTCGTAAAAGGAAGCTGGATCGACGAAAGAATCGCGCTTAAATGGAAGCTGGATTGAGGAACACAGATCTTCCTAAATGGAAGCTGGATTGATGAAAATAATCGTGCCTAAATGAACGCTGGATTGAGGAAAAATGGCGCTTAAATGGAAGCTGGATCGATGAAAAAGTCGCGCTAAAATGGAAGCTAGACTAATAAAATGAATAGAGCGAAAATGGAAGCTGGATCGACGAAGACAAATCTTCTTGAATGAAGGCTGGATTGAAGAAAGAATCTTACGCAGAAAGTTTGGCCAATTATGTTGATAAAATAAATGTTCATTCGTTTTGCTGCTTAAATTAAATTAAATTATTTCCATAGTTATGCCGGGTCACAGATGGAAAAATTGCGGGGAATTGTTCTGTGGGGAAAATATCCGTGGGGAGATGCCGGGGAAGGGAGATGTCCGAGGGGAAATGTCCGGAAGAGATGTGCGGAACCCGGATAGGGCAAAAATAAGTTCTTTGGCGTGATAGAGAGCGCTGATAATGGTATGTATTACAATGTTTTGGCTTAGACATGCAGGCAATTGATTACTGTTTGTGGATTACAGAATGGCTGCCTCACTTCCAAAATCCCCAAAATTACACCGAGTGTAAAGCAAACAATCGAAAAATCAGGAATGCAATCATCATAACAAGTGTTGTTAAATTGTGGCAACAATTACTGCTAGTTAAAGGGGCTTCTACAAGCATCTCCGTGGAAGCAGACTGCTTCCAATACTTTCTTTGGGGTGGGATAATTATCAGTGGTCTGGGGAGTTAATTAATTAATAGATGAATTATTAATTCAAGTAATTGGCAGCTTAATCTTAATGCTATAGAGCTACTAGAAAATTATTGCGTGAGAGAATCGATCGTGCGCATAATGCCAGTAAGATGAAGACAATAATCTTAATTGGGAAGACGACACTGATCTTTCTATGAGCCTATCATACGTAGACCTACAGCAGCTTCTGTCAGTCATGAAGATCTTGATAACAGAGTAAATTGTTGGTCACATAAGGCAGCAGAAGAAGTGTTTTATTATTCCTGATGTCGATACGACAGCAGTATGAAGGAGGCAACGGTGTTGCTATAGGCCACTACGGACACTATATTTTCTGAGATGAAGACAGGTAATCGATTATAGGCCTAGCTGTCAAAAAGGGTGGCCGGATGTTCTAAGGAAAGAAGCGATTTTTTATTCTGGATAAAGTTCAGGAATGCGGCTTTGTGAGTTGATTCTAGATTAATTGAGAGCAGCAGCCATATACATAGACTGCATGGTTAGTAGGACAAGGCTGTGATGGAGCGTGGAATGTCCCTTAACTCATGAAAGTCACTAAATGACAATATCATGTAAAAGTTGATTTTAACTAGTTATTTGAATTCGCAACTTCGTTGCAGAGCTTTTACTACTGTCTGTTAGAAGATAATTCATTACGCCGAAAACCCCCTCGCAATTTTTATTTAAATCGAGAGCACGTATGAGAAAACATGAAGCTGAACATCTTCAGGTTGTTCCCCTATGGAAAACTGCACCCAGCGCTCTCAATGCTCCCTATTCGGAAAGGCATCAAAATCGATTAGGCCCATAATATTATTTAGTTAAGTTGACTTCTTGGCTGATTATGAAAATCAATAACTTCGAGCTTGTGGGTGTTTTCTATATATGTTTGCGTACAGGAATTATTCGTCGGCTTTGACAAGGATTATGCACGTCTAAACTGAGGTTCGCCGTGCGGCTGTGTACGCCTCCTGTAACCGAGTGTTTACCTCTGTATAAGGGACAAGCGAAATGGTCATTGGAGTGACCTTGACCTAGAGTCACGGATGGCTATTCAATCTACCGACCAAGACAAGACGAACGCAGTTTTCTGCGTACTTCTTGACCTTGACTTCTTGACCTTGACTTCTTGACCTTGTACTTCGACGATCTGCGTCGATAGTTGTCAGCTTGTCGCTCTACTTTTCAAGGCAACTTGGCCCAGAGACTATAATTAACATCCCAGCCACCTGTCAGCTGTCGACAGAAATCCGTTGGCAGGGATGTGGTCTCGAGACCGCGGCCTTGGTCTTGGTCTCGAAGGCTTCGGTCTTGGTCTTGGCCACGGACCATCGGTCTTGGTCTTGGTCTCGGATGCGTCGGTCTTGGTCCTAAAGGAACGGTCTTGGGATTGGTCTTCGTCTTAGGTTAGCGTTCTTGGTCATTTGCCGTATCAGAGCAATTTCTTTGATATTTGATGGTTATTTTCGATTAGAGACACCATTGTTTAGACCATCTATATATATATATATACATATATATATAAGAACCTTGAAATTTGTGAAAGCAAATTTTGAAATTGCTAGTTCCGTTGCAAATGCATTTTTTGCCCACAGTAACATGTATATATATATGTATATATATATGTATATATATATGTATATATATGTATATATATATGTATATATATGTATATATATATGTATATATATGTATATATATATATACATGTTACTGTGGGCAAAAAATATATGCATATATATATTTATGTATATATATATGTATATATATATACATGTTACTGTGGGCAAAAAATGCATTTGCAACGGAACCAGCCATTTCAAAATTTGCTTTAACAAATTTCAAGGTTTTGGAACAAGCTAATAATTATGTGATCAGCCTCGTGTAGTCAATATTAACCTACGATTCCGAGTACAAGTAGGCCTACATCATTCAAACGGAACGTTAATCTATTTGTCTAAAAGTATTTAGTATTTAAATCGTATACTGTAACTTCTGTAAGTAATTTATAGTGTGATATTCTGCGGCCGAAGCCAAGGACTCACCCGCAAAAGTGCAGACTGGCCGTTTCTGTTTCTGGGCCATTATTAAGATTAGTATTCTTCAGCAAAAAAATTAATGTTTTAAGCGTGGTATTCCGTTTTAGCGTCTTAATAGATTGAATTGTTTTTAAAAAAGAGCATCAGTTTTGGTCTTGGTCTCCGACCACCCGGTCTTTGTCTTTGTCTTGGACCTCTCGGTCTTGGTCTCGAGATTTTGGTCTCGTGCCCAACACTGTCCGTTGGCTAGTTCTACGCTTGTGCGTGGACCAACCACTGATGACTTACTGTGCATTGTGTTGCTAATAGATGTATTTTTACTTGCTCACTGTGACATTTAGCACCACTTAGGCCAGATAGATTGGCAGAGGGAGACCTTGTAGCCATAGTTTAGACTTCGTGCAATGTAATAACCTGACATTATAATAGAGGTTTTAAGTGGTTGAGAGCCGAGTACCCGATTTAGTCGTCCCCAGGACCAGGGAGGGTAGAGGTGTATTGCATTGTATTAATGGATTTCCAAGAGGCCCTCACCCAGCTAAACCCAATCAGAGGCGCTTCCAGCGCGCAGAGCCCCGAGAGAGCAGAATTGTCCATAGAGTACAGGCAGGGTAGCGAATATATTTAGACCTACTTATCATATGAACTGTTAATTATTTAATACAAAGTAAGATAGCGATAGAGGACCAAATAATGATGGATTGAACGCAACTAGAGAATATAGCGAGCTTCACCTATCTTCGAAAGTCGAAACAACATGACACGTGACCAGGATTGCAATAATGAAATTAAAATAATACGGACAAATAAGGGAATAGTCGTTTTGAAAGCTATGGATAAGATTTGAAAAAGCAAGGCAATAACCTTAGAGGTTAAATTAACAGTCCTGAAAACATGCGTCTTCAGCAGTATGTGGTAGGGATGTGAGACCTGGGTGCCAACAAAAGGGTACTCACATTTCAAAGAAAATGATACCACAGGATACATAGAATAGGATGGACTCAGAAGGTCAGAATGATGAACTGCACAGAAGAATTGGCATGACAGTCTCGTTTTGAGAACGGCTGCCTTAGGTTTCGAAAGTTCCAAAAGGATATTTGTGACCATCTTGATACCTGTATGACTAAGTTGTTTGCCATCGTCAAACCCATTATGGTTGAAGGGTAGACCACTTGATCATTGATCAACTTGATCAACTACATTTTCTAAATTTACTGTCATTAAGGGGTCGTTCACTATATAACCCATAAAATCCTAATTTTTGGCCCACCCTCTACCCCTAATAACGTTATATAACAGCAGCTGTGACCCCCACCTCTATATTATATAACAGATATGCAACCTACCCCACCCCAGTTTATAATCATGTTAAAAGACATACAATCAACATAATTGTATCGCACAATTTGAAACTTTTATAACAATATAATGTTAGTTAGCGCTTTAGCAGTAGAGATTCAGCTGATAATTGCCTTTAGCCATTTCAAGAGCTGCAGTAAAAAATCATCATACACCCAATTAGCTATGCAACAAAAGCCATCTTAAAATTGTGTACTCTCAGGATACCAGCCTATTCAGGACCGCAAATCAGAGGAGTTGTCAAAAGGTAGTCCGTGTGAGGTCAGAGTCCGGTCTCCAGATGAGGCAGAGTAGCTGTTACGGAATGTTTCGCTTTGGTCGAGGATTGACAGGTGGACGATCAAGCAAGGAGTCACGGTAAGAGTTCTTGAAAAGGTCAGACTTACATGTAAGTTTAGACTGGAAAGATTAATTTTGTTCAAGCTCGTTATAAATGACAGCTACATAATAATATTCAACAGTTTTCGCGTCAGCAACTATAGCGCTATCCACAAGAATTTTTCTCACCCCACAGAAACTAGGTGGCGCTTTTTTAAAATAATAACACCAAAAAGAGAGGAGCTTCGCATTTGTCGATAATATGTGGTTCTGTCCAAAAGTGCTTGAGCCTTACACCGCCTCTTATTTTGTGTTCCTACTTTCTACATCCGTTATCTGGTTCCTGTTGTCCATACTGTTTCCCTGCTATACCAAAGTTCCGTTGACAATAAAGATGGATGGATGGATACAAGTATGGATACAAATAAACCCTTGCGTAATTGCTTTGCACAAGCCCGCTCATTGCAATATGTTGGCTGAACTGGATCTGTAAATAATGTTACATTCGTGTGTTTGAATGAGACTTGTAAATTCGAATGCTTTCCAGGGACTCGCTGACAGGGCGTGTAAGGTGGCTCACACACTCGCAGAGTGTTTTTAACACTCAGTCGGCCTTAGCTAGGACACCAAAGCACAGGCGTAAAAATACGCCTCCTTCCGCAGTTCAAACAATAACCTATTTATCATTGTTAGACAACACTGCTGCCACCTGCAGTTCAAGTCTTGAAGATGCCATCGAATTTATAATAGCCTAAAGACATCGGTACCCATTATTGGATGACGTGAAACATATTGTTGCGCAACAGTTACCATGGGGATGAGGATGCTTATATTTAGATATTGTCAAAATTACTTCATCTTATGACGTCATTATGTCTTATCGAGATTCTGAAATTGTATAAATAAATAAAAATGAGTCTGACGCATTATGTAGCGCCGCCATCCCCCACAAATCGTGACATTTTGTAGCGCCACTATAACCATACAAATTCTAGCTTTTCACGCGTGTAAGGCCCAACTGAAAGGCCTCAATGCTTGTTATCATTAGTCGTTTATTTAGGGAAATATCCCTAAAATCTCAAACTGTTGCTGCCATCTACATGTACGATATTCTACCAAATCTCTGACTGATGTTGAAAAGGTGAAGAGTGGATATTTCAACTTAAGGAAGCCTAGCACGATTCAGTGTCATATTATACAGAAGCTCAATGTCACATATGTGGCTTAAAATCGGCTTATAACACACACTTTGATAATTATATTAGTAGAAAAATACTACTAAAGAATGTCAACGTCAGTTATTGAAAGTTTTCCTTATTAAGCTTGCAACTCCAGGATGTGAGCAATGCCCCGTAAATAGTCCATGTTAGAACGCGCGAACCATATTCGGCCACGATTTTATTTAACCGATCAGCGCAGTCTAATGAAACGAGTGAACATCTTGTAGGCCTAATCCATGGCAAACAAATAATTATGCTGAAGCGGTAATTTCGTTAAAACATCACCTTCAGTATTGCACCTAGCCACGCATTTCGCTACGCGGTATTTGGTACACTTCTAAACTCATTTTATCCAGAAGTCTACGCAACCAGCACGCTTTCACTGACAAGTGTTCAACAACGGAAGAACAGGGCCTTAGTTAATATATATACGGGCTTTGTTTGCCGTCCCCATTATTTTATTATCAGTTGTTCCATCTCTGAATCGTTCTTTACTTTTATTTACATTTATTTGATTTTCGCCCTTTTGAACGTGCGTCCTTTTGACTGTCACCTTTTTAAATGTGCGCTCTTTTGATCGTTCGCCCTTAGGATTTTCGTCTTTTTGATTGCGCCCTTTTAATTTTAGACCTTTTGATAGTTAAGCGCTGGGGCGTGCCAAGCCAGATAAGCTGAGTCAAAGTCAAACCATTTCACAACGTTTGAAAATAAAAGACAAAATCTAAGCGGTGCAGAATACAAGAAGCGCAGAAAAGCTAGGCTGCAAGATGTAGTTAGGAGATCTACTTCTGTAAGCGTAGTTGTTGAGTGTATATTATCATTTTTTAATTATGAGGACTCGTACCCGCAGCTTAACTAAGTGTTACAACTATCTGTAGTAGACTGATAGCGAGCTTTATAATCTAGTGACTGCAAGTAAGCGACACCATGGCCAAAAGAATCGACTCGCTGCTTATGGATTAGAGTGCTGGTGGCAATTACGCTATATTACGCTGTATGTCAGGGGAAGACTAGTCACAAACAAGAGAAGATCTTCTACTATTGATTTAATACATGCAATTGCCAATTCTAAACTATACAGAAGCAATACGAAGAATCTTATCTAACATGATGCATTACAGTGTTCGTAAGAAATACCTTTCAGCAATTTAGCTGAGAATGCTCAATTATACGTTGTAGCTGAGAATGTCAGACTGATACATTACGTTGCGTAGTAGCTGTTTTGCGTTGTCGTTCGCATGATGAAGTTACAAGCTACAATCGGTTACGATATTACATATTGAAATGTCTACGCAATATAATAGCTGTAGCGATCTGGAACAATGACCAAACTAGAAGTTCGAATGCGAGCCTTCAGCGGTCCTGATCTGCGCTCCGGCGTCGTCATCCTGATCTTGGTTCTGGCTCAATCATCTCCTTTCACCACCGGCCGTCGTGCTTGATGCCGGGTTCCCTATATGACCATCTCTGTCCAATCGCATGGCCCTAACCTCTCTTCACTGATGATATGACATTAATTAATAAGACGCTGTATAACTCCATTGGTCATTGAAATAAGAGAGTATGTCTAAAATAGTCGATGACTGTCACTGATCGATGAGGCTAAATGTATAATGGTAACGATAGCTTAGACTAAGTGTTCGGAAGTAACTAATCAATAATGCCTAATACACTGTTGCACATATGATAATAATGTTTAATGTGAATCTAATATTGTTGCACTCCTATCGTGATGATGGTGACGTAGCTCATGCTTTTAAAAACTGAAATAATTAAAACCTACTTAATATCTACAATGAGCGAATCACGACTTTCCACTTGAGCAATTCTTTCAATTGAACGCCCGTTGGCAAGCGCAATTAGCTTTGACAAGGTTATTAGTAATTTTGCTGCAGTGAAAGGAAGAAAGTACATTTTAAAATTGTTATTGTTGACAGATACTTTTGTTTAGTAGGTAGGAAAGTAGGAAACCGTGGGGGGCCTACCCGTATCCGTAAGATTAATTACCAGTAATTACCAGTCCTAATTAATTAATTAATTCATTCATTCATTATTTACCAGTCTATTATATGTACTATACTTAGTAAGTTACTATAGTCCCGTAACGATATTGTTAAGGACCTTCTGTTCATTATGCAGAGAGAAAGAATAGAATTTTTATTGTTTTATTTTAATTGTATGTGTATTGAAAATAAACAAGAATTACACTTTCAATGGGCATCTGTAATAATTGTGAAGTTGCAAGATGATTTAATGACTCACACAAGTAAATGCCGCAATGTCAGTTTAGGTATGATGATTGCATTTGATTGGTCCATTAAACTTTCACAAGTGTTTCATAACTGGCTTGTTCGCTCAAGAGAACCGATCTTTAAGCACAGATGTCTGCCTTAAATATTCGTGTAGGTCGTTTCTTGCTCAATTCTGCGTCGAATTGCATTCACGCGAATACCTTTGTACGTGTGAAATTATGCTGAAAGTGCGCATTTGTTCTAGCAAGTGTCCTATTTGTTCTAGCAAATGTCCTATTATTTCTGACAAATGTCCTATTATTTCTAGCAAATGTCTTATTATTTCTAGCAAATGTCTTATTATTTCTAGCAAATGTCCTATTATTTCTAACAAATGTCCTATTATTTCTAGCAAATGTCCTATTATTTCTAGCAAATGTCCTATTTTTTCACCGTTATCGCTTTAATGATGAGCGTGTGCTAACGTTGACTAGAATGCATTGATCTTGTATGTTTCGAGAGATGCATTTAAAGAAGAATCGCAGTGTTAATCAGTTAATATATCAGCTACGGCTTAAATATGGTGAAGGAATTAGAGCGATGACCTAGGCTAACCATTAATAAAATTAGCAATAAAAGCGGGTCGGGTCGGATTGGGTCGGGACATGCACTTCATGGGTCAGTCGGGTCAAACATTTAGCTTTAGAAGTCGGGTCGGGTCCACTTTGAATGGGTCGGGTGAGGTTGGGCCATGAAATTAAGACCCATGAACAACTCTGCTTTGAGTGCACCAAATCGCCGCTCTACTGAGGGTGTCGTACTCATCGTCTGGTTTACCCGCACAACTATAAAGCATAATTAGCCTACGCCCTCTCAGTGGTTGTTCCCTCACTCTGAAAAAGGCTCCCGTTGGCATTGCATTTGTCTCCCAGGGTCTACAATGAGTCCTTTTTATGCTCGCATCAAAACTGTCCTTTATTCAGACGTGCTGAGGTCGGGATCCCCCCTAAGCAGTAACCTTGAATGGCCTTATATAAATTTTCATGATGAATCATTGAATGAATAAAATGGCATTCTACGCTGACTGTCGAATATTATTATGAGATATTTAGCCGTCAGTATTAAAGGTCATTCATTTTTCGAAGTAGGCCACCTCCAAATATAGTTACCAGTGTTGGCAGCGTGTTTAGATTCAAGATTGGATTGCACAGAGCTAGCAATAGTAGTAAATTATATATATACTTTTAATTGTATTTTTACAAGGAAGCTAAGACGGCTTTTATTGAAGAAAACTTGACTTTTAATGGTAGACGTGGAGATTGCTTTATAATGTACTAAACTTATTGTATATGTATATTTGATGCTTTACTGAATGCCGCTGTTGCTCATACGGCTGATCCTTAGACTATGCCATGTATCAGTTGAAAGTATGTCCATAAAAATTTATCAGATATTGTTTCCCAATGGCACACAGTCACTTGAACGAGCTTCATAAATTAAACAGCGAAATACTAATAATAATGACTCTACACCTACAATAAAAGCCACTTAACAGTTGAAAATTACTTCCTGACAAATACTTATCAATTGCTTCAGACAAATAAAAGACCCGCACGGCAATGATCATAACATTAGAGCAGCCACCAAGAAACTATTTAATCATGAAAAGTCTATTAGAATCATGGATTTACTACAGAATTATGTATCTAGTCATGACAAATACTTTTGAATCATGGATCCAGTCAGGCAACTTAAACGGAAGGTAGCCGCCTCTGGTCACACTCACTATCTTCAACGATATAAAAATCCCTGTTGCTTCTACAGCTAATGAATTTGTATTAGAATTTGTGCTGCTTACGTAATTACAGATAACTTTGAATCAAATGATATTAATACGCATCCCCTCGAATTCACAGCGTTGATTCAAACATGGACAAAATAATGTCTTTGATTTTATTATAGAAATATTAGGCCTAAATGTAACGCAGAGCACCGCATGAAGACAGCTACAGCTACAGTATGTTTGAAGGTCACTTAATTATCGGGTCTTAAATAAATCATGGCCACGACAGCCAGTTGGCCAAAATCTACCTACATGTCACCAGTGTGTTGTGATCACTGCGTGAAAGACGCAAGCATTCCTCATGGTTGGTCCCATCACATATAAAGCTGGTCCCGTCAAATGTATAAAGAGGCACCGTTGATTTATTTACAATGTTGGTAAATCAAGCTACATGCAACCTTGTCGCGACTATAACCCATTTCACCAGCATTAACAATTTCTAAAAGACCAGAATCACAACTTGTTAGCAACACGATAGGAATGTTTGGTGAAAGTAATCAACGAAGAGGCATAAACATTAGACACTCTGAAATCATACCAACAGTATTATATTGCCCATTTTCTAAAGTTAATTAATGTTGGCGATGTTTTAAAATTTCCTTAGGGAACAAAATTGAATTTGTAGAGTTTAAAAAGTCACATTTAAGCAGTGGACCTAACTAAGTTTAATAAACAAACCATGTATGGCATATTCGATGATCCGATTGTTCTCCTCAGATTGTTCATCATGGTGACGCTGTTAGTTCTGTCCCTTTGCGACAGAGATCTTCTTCTCTTGTTCACCGTCTGATTCTTGTCTACAGAATCTTTTCCATCGTGGGGTTTCCTCTCCATGCGGTGCTTTATTCCGATGTCCATAGCCTGATTGCTCTGGTGTTGATCCTCTGTCTTGCAGATGCAGTTGCAAGCAAGGCATAAGACCAAAGACACGCAAACAAGAGTTGTCATTCTCTTTCTCAGATTTTCGCATTCAGGAAGTGTCAACGGCCAGAATTCTGTCTAGGATTTCTGTTGACCTGCGCAAAGAATTTAAACCTAATTGTGCTATATATTTCATTAGTATTATTACTTTATAAACCACCAGGCAGACACCTAATCAAATTCTGTCGCCATTAATACCTAAGGCTGAAGACAGGTTCTTCCTTCGATAAATCTTAGCAGTCATAAAATTGTAATATATGCGCATGTAACGATAGGCCCTATAATTTTTTATTTGGAAAGGCAACCAAGGCATATATCGGAAACCATGTCTTGCATGGCTGACCATTCCATGTTTTAGACACCAAAATCTTCTTGCATATATACATATATATAATATATATATAATATAATATATACGACGGTGCCTCTCTATACATTTGATGGGACCAGCTTTATATGTGACGGGACCAACCACGAGGAAGGCTTGCGTCTTTCACGCCGTGATCACAACACACTGGTGATATTATATGGAAATATAACTCCGTCATAATTAGAACCTTTTATGCAGGTTCTGATCACGCGAGGAAGGCTTGATTTATTCGTTCGTTTATCTAATATAGGCTACAGGGGCATGCATGCATATATATTATATCAGAACCTGCATAAAAGGTTCTAATTATACGGAGTTATATTTCCATATAATATAATCATAGTTAGTACAACGAAATTACTTCTCATGGGGACGATCGAGGCCTCATTCACGAAGACGGCTTGAGACGGTAGAGCAAACAGGTTGCCGTTGAAGGCCACGACGCACACAGCAAAAGTAACACAGTCTACTTTTTTACGACCTGACAATACATGTCCTTTCTTAGATGGATGTCGTGACTCCTTATGCTCCAGCGCACGCTCGTTAATAATCGGCATAAGATCATATTTTTTAGTCTAGTTTACTTTGTACTCTTATAGTTGACACCCTTTGCCAACACTAACATGTGCAAATCAGCGGTAGGCCCAGGCATTCAGGAAGTGGTTCCACTTGAAAATGCGCCAAAAATGCGTAGGATGTCATGCAACCAGGCCCGCCAAGAGGAGGGGCAGGGGCAATTGCCCAGTGGCCCGGTGGTTATTGGGGTGCTCGGACCGGGCCGGGGGGGGGGGCCCGGATCGGGCCCACAATCAACCCATGATATATAAAATACTCAATTTTTAAAAATAAAATTTGATGATTTATTCCTTATTAAATGTACTTTTACCAACACTTAACTACAATCAGTTCAAACTTCAACCATCTAAATATTACCTTACTTATCATTTCTTTGCTGTGGAACTCGCCCATTTGCGTATTAAAAAGAACTTTCTTCTCCTAAATTTAGCCCTGTGTGCTGAGTCTGGAGCACATGAACGAGGAGAGAAGCTAACTCGTTTGAAAAGTCAAAGCTCGGTAATCGCACATTATTTCAGTTTGGAATTTCAAAGAAGACAAATCGGAACCCTTGATCACTTCTTGATGGACCTTGATGGACTTGGTTGATTCCAAGGAATTACGCAGACATGAACATAGCCGATTGGGCGAAAATGAAGTTAGTGGTCGCTTTGTAATACCAAAATGATGACAGTATGAATAAAATTTGCAAAAAATTCTTAAATTATGGAAACTGTAGAAAGGCCTGGATTTTATGTTAGCACTCTGCCTCCAGAGCCCATAGGCCTACATACACAAACGATAGAAACTGTAGGCTATTAAGGTCCTCCTATAAACATCCGGACCGTTTCCATGCGATGGAAAGAGATCTTTAGTTGCAGCTCCGGATTTACCACTATAGGCCAACAAGGCCCGGCCTAGAAGATTTTGGAAATTCTGAGATTTGATATCGCCCTTCTTCCAACGCTTTTTTCCCAGAAGTGCACACGCCTCGACGGCGCAATTGTGCGCGATGGACTTGCTTAAGGTCCCTACAAAGTGACGCCTCGGACGAAGGTCGAACCCACTCACTCAGCGCACACTGAGCGTTACGGGCCGACCGCTCAAACCAATCGACCACCGTGCCATATATCATCACTGTAACCTAGAGATTGCTTGTTTATTAAGAAGCTGATGCAGACTACAAATTGTGCACGACTACGATTTTACAACACAAGCATTGTAAGTCTACCCTATTTGTTGTTTATGAGCAGAGCTAAGGCTCACCGACTTGGATAAAATTTCTCAGTATGTGTAAACTTAATACTATTACTCACTACAAAGAGCTGCTATGTTCAGCACAACTCAACTGCGAGGTGACTTCCTCACAGAAATTTATGGTCTAGGCTGGCATTGGCTGGTATGGGTTATTAAATGTTAATGTTCTTCAAGCTTTGTATACATGGGTCTCGATTTGTTGGTCATTCTCTTTGAGCTCTGGAGGCGACCTGTACTGTTGAGCTTCAGAAGTGTGAACGTCTTTTAGAAGGATGGCTTTCATCGTTGTTCAGATGTTGTTCGTGCTGTTAATTAATCACGTTCGCATTTGCACGATGCAAGGTCTGGACAGTGATAATATGGTCCCCAGAGTTGCGCGTCAGATTCACACGAGGCTAAATCGTAAGGAAACAATATTATAGTCTTTAATTTATTTGTAAAGCCATTGAATGATACAACTTCGCCACTGATCCATTGACTTGAGTGAGTGCATGACTGGGAAAAATGTCTGTAAATGAATTAACTTATTTATTAGTCACGACGAAAAACTGCTATATTGAGTGCAATTGAATTGCAATGGGACTTCTTCACGGCCGTCATCGACACAGTAGGTAAATGGCCTCTCTCCAGTCATCCACTTCCTTTCTATGGCCCTTCTGATACATTTCATCGACACCTCAAGATTGTTGTTCTTTTTTGCTCGGGCCTGGATCGGGAGCACCTTTGAGTAGTCGTCTTGAAGGGGGGGGGGCTATATTAAATTCATGTAAATTCAAATAAAAGAAATCTCAGTGTTGACTCCATAGCCTAGTTATCTAACGTCGCTTTATTGAAAATGAGTCGAATCGCTTACTGGACATTGGGACCAAGGTCCTATATGTATAACTGATGCTTCCACGAAACAAACACATTTTGTCGCTAAATTAATTTAATTAGGTCTAGCCAAATAGGCGACGCAATCAACTGTAACTATGTTGTTCGTGATATTAATCTCATTTATCAAATCTCAGCAATCAGAAATACGTGTGCTTTCTGCGGTTTGTTGTTAAAAAACCTACTTGTTTTTAGTAACCGATGCAAACCACCTTGATCTCATCAAATTGCGACCTATCTATTCTCAGCCAGAGGAAGAACGCAGCAACTCAAATGACAACAAAGCAACGAAAAGAAAAAGGTCCGTCGCTGATAGAATGATCGTCACCAATGCGATCAACAGTCTGCGCAGCTACGTCGGAGCATCCGACATGAACTATTTGGTATGATCTTCGTTTAAACTGGCTGAGTCCTGTGTTCAGAAAGCGCGCAGTCCGTGTAAGAAATACAGAGTTATTGCCATCGAGACCAATGTATTGGTCTTTAGTATATTGGAGTTTATTTTTACAGGTCTTGATCTTTTTTTGATACCAGAGGTCTTTGTCTTGAGACTGAGTCTCTGTCTTGCAAGCTCGAAACCAAGGCTCGTCAGTCATTGCGATCAATGATTTATCGGGGATCTTTGAGGTTCTCGTAGATCGTAAGCATTGTTCCATTTTTAGACACCAACTGGCTACTCTGCATGATTCAGTCTTGAATGGCGATTTCAAGTTTCACTCTCCGTTGAATTGAATTGTTTGGCATGATCTTTATTTTAACTGTCAGAGTCCTGTGTTCAGACAACACGCAGCCCGTGAAAGAAATACAGAGTTACTGTCTTCAATAGAACTATTTAGTTACAATAGAAAAGTAAAACAACTTTTAGGTGGTCTGTTATGTTACAAGTTGCAGGGCAATAATAATTTTAAGAAACACGCGGAAACAATGTAATGCTTTGTCAGATAACATTATTAGTTTTCAGTTTGCACCATCCTAGTATACATGTAGTTCAATGCGCTGTTTGTATGTGGCACGTGGGGACATGGCTCCATGGTCGTGCTGATCGCTTAGTTACCGACTGGCAGAATGTATAGTATATGGACCTGTCGAACATCAAATTCTACAGCGTAGGTAGTTGCTGATGGGAGACATTTTGTATTTGATAGATTCAGAACATTGATGCCAGTCTGCATATTGCGTGCGCATAGTCTACATTGTGCGTGTAATAAACCCTCATTTGAACAATACATTCCTTCAGCGTTGTAATCGACTTCAGAAAGAATTTTTTACATGGCCAAATTATTGTCATTCACCACAGGCACATTTTGGTAGGAAAATTCAAAACGAATCACATTAATAAAAATATGACATGCATCGAGAATGACATTTCGCACGAAGGATTTTCTATGTGGGCCCCCACGTAATTACAATACCCACACTGCTTGCAATTAGAGATTCTTTGCTTGATTCAAACAAAGTATTCCTGTTTTCATTAAATTAGACCAGCTAATCGTTAATATTTAGTATAAAAAATACAATCTGCGTAAGATTGTGATTTTTCGTAGTCTTGGTCCTGCTCTTGAAGTTCAGAGTTTTAGTCTTGGGCTTGAGATAAAGGTCGTCGTCTTGGCCTTGGGGCCAATGGTCTTGGTTTTTAGCCTCGATGTTTTGGCCTTAGCCTTCAGTCCTAGGCCTCAACAACAAGCTTGTGGAAATATTCAAATTCATAACGGAATGCTTAAAGTCAATCCGTGTGAGCGTAAAGTCAGTCCGTTTTAGCTGTTTCATAGGAGGTAGGTGCGATGTGTCTTTCGAGACTTTTCTAAGGGGTGGGCTTCCTCTAAGCCTTCAAATCCGCTCTATACAGTCTCCTATTTTAAACGATTTTAAATAATTAGGTTAATTCGGTACTTTGCATAAAAATACATGAATAGATTCCTCTGTTCAAGTATTTTCATTGAAATTGTAACAGACAGATTTTCCTGATTGACTATGTAAAGAGCAGTTTGTCATATTTTTCGTAGCAAAAGGGAAATTGATCAATGTATATTGTGTTTATTCAGACATACAACAACTCTCTTGAGAAGGACGTGGCCAACTGGACCAGTTACTGCGACTATGATGCCACATTTTATTATCACACACAGCAGACAGCAATTGGGATAAGATATGCCAGCTACGATCAACCAGATTACTTCTCCATCTTGGAAGAAAGCTTTAATATCTCGACTTTATATTACGAAGTAAGTGGACTAAACCTTCTGCACATTATTGGTGTCTTTTATTTAAATCAGTTTGTCATCAAAGCATCGGAACTCATTTATACCAATTGTAGCTTTGGCCTTTATACTTAACAGATGGTGCCACAGCGTTGCAACCACGGGGCTACTTTTGGAGCTACATGTATAGGCCTACTTTTAGTCAACGGCAAAAGGCTAAGATTATCTCTGCCAGTATAGTCACGCTGAATCCACAAAGAACCGTGGGGTTCGATGACAACAAGAGGTCTTATCTGCGAATTCCGTCCGTGATTGCAGAATACAATATTAGATCATCGTCGTATTTTAGACTGTAAAGTTACATGTACTATTCCTTGCTCTTGCAAAACTATATTTATATTGTATAATATATTGTGCATTTCTCTATGTATCAACGAACCTATTGAAGGCCAGCCTTAAATATGTAAGGTCTACCTTAAATATCCGGGTCTATTAGTACAAATAATCGTGTAAAATAGCAGCATTAAGTAAATAAAAAATGCCACATTCGTGTGATCCTGGACACAAGTTCCCACGTAGATAGAAAAAGCGACAAATTTTCTTTCAGATTTTACAGTTGTCATTTCGAAGGATTTTTGCGCAGTTGGTCTTTGCTTTTTCTTCAGTTACACTCTGTAGAACTACGATCCATCGGCGCTGCCTACACTTTCTGTGAAAACGTCCCAATCGAAGGCACAAACTACACGGACATTACTTGATAACCTTTTTATTTTCTGGCACCAGGTAGTAGATTTTTTTAAATCAGATTTTTGTCAAGAATTTTAATACGACTTTGCATTTACAAGTAAGAGTTCAGGCGAGTTATGGTTTGTTGCTCAAAATCGTAGCTGTTAGTGGCCTATCAGTCGGGGTTAGTTAAGTAGCCTCGCATTGCTATCTTAGAGTTGTTGGCGGGTCTAATTTTCAAGACCCGACCCAATCCGACTCATTCAAAATGGAGCTGATTCGACCCGACTCCTGAAGCCAACTATCTGACTCGACCTGACCCGACCCATGATGTTAAAAGCCCCAAACCAACGCGACCTGACGCGCTTATAGTTCTAATTTTATTTTTATTATTTATCGTCAAATTCTAATGTTGGTGAAACGCAACATGGTCAAACCACTACACAGAATAAAACATCTTCGACATTTTAAGCTCATAATTAATCAATGTATCAGGAAAGATACACTTCATTTCTTCCATTTAGCCTAAGCTTACTTTCTCCATAACTTCATGCAAAAGAAATCTAGATATTTCTAGGCACTTAAGAGTCCGGCCCCTGCAAATATAAACAGTTAAATAGCATTAATATAATCGACTCTTCTAATGATAAATACACGCAATAAGTGGTGGCGTAGAGGTACATTGTACCCTTGCAACCGAAGGATCGCAGGTTCGAACCCACCTGGGACAAGTGGCTCACCCATAGTTGTCTGTGAGGAAGGCAACTGAAAACCATCTCATTCATCTCATACCAGGGTGGCATAAAGTCAGTGGAACTGCCTTCGGGCAGCATCACCATCATCCACAATAATGAATGTCATAAAAATAAAAATTAATACTGTCAGCCCGAGTTCTAACTATACTATGCCGTCCCTCTCTCGCTACCCTGCCCGCTCACCTGTCTCAGCCCCACGGGTCAGCCAGACATTCCTTGGGAGCAGAAACATGAAATGCACGAGGGCCCGTTGCAACTGCTCTGCCTCATGCCCCAGCTAATAGACCAGTACTTGATGATCGCAGGCAACTATTAGTGGAATCATGGGATGCAATATAAATGGGTTGCGTCTTGTCAACGTCCGATAATTTGTTTATCCATTCTAATCCATCCATCCATTCCTTAATTCATTCGATGCATTCTGTATACATTGAGAATGCATATTCATTAACTATCCATAACTAATAATAATAATAATCTCAAAACTTCTAAAGCGCCACTGCAGGGCGAGCACGAGCGCTGAATGATAATACAATTGGTAAGTTAAAATGAGTGGCTAATGCGTGTTCTGGGATGTTTAACAGCGATTTCAATGACACCGTGCCACAGTAGACGCTTGGAGAACCATGTACAACCTGTCAGTCCGGTAGCTACTGGTGCTACCAGGGCTTATGCAAAGGTTAGTGAGCGATATTAAATAGAAAATATCAAATAATATGTTTGTAACTAATAATTTTTGCAGCGAGTTCAAATATAGAGCCTATCCTTGTTGACCGAAATGATATATCTAAACTGTAATTCCTGAATAATGGCAGCGGGCACAAATGACGTGTGCGCATGCCACGACACTAATCGGGCATTGGTCTATATACACTCTACATTAATATCCAATCGTCTGTATTCACACAAAACCTTAGTCTACAGATTCATGCGTTATCTGCTGCAGACGGTCTTCATTAGCCCTAAAGGTTCATAATTCATTGTTTCAGTTATAAGTGTTTTGGGCGACCTAAAACACCGCGTGTGCTATCCATTGCAAATTGTTGCGTTTCTAAAACAGGTTATCTAAATAAACGAAAATACAATACAATTCCTAGGTTCGCCTAGATGAGTGCTAGGTGTTCAATGGTCTTTCGCTTTTATGGTCTGCATTAGGTATGTGCATTTTTGAGCTTTCTAGCACATCCTCTACTCAACAACCGAATAAAATGTGATTTATATATGTTCTGATTTTCATTTCTTGCAGATGATTGTTTGATCAGTGATTCTAACTGCGATGAGTATGAAATATTTGTCCACCTCGAAGTCAAACATTTCCATGCGAGATTTGGTTACAGAACACACATACAATCAAACTGACAAATCCCTTTAAGCCAGTGATTCCCAACCTTTTTTGGCTCGCGGCACACTTAGAAAGAAGGAAAATTTTCGCAGTACACTTAACAATACCATTTCTAACTTTTAACTAATAACATGAAAATTTTAACGTTCTAATTATCTAATAATACTCTATTCTAGTGACCTAGTCAGTCTAGTGACCTACTCTATTCTAAAAAGTTATAATTTTCTAATATAGACTAGCTTTTTTAAACATCGTTATATCTCTTTTGTAGAGTTTTCTTTTGAATCATATATAATTAATTAATAATAAAGTTAGAATTTTCCGTGGCACACTTGCAAATGTCTAGCGGCACACTGCGGCACACAGATTGAGAGTCACTGCTTTAAACTGACAGACAATGCGAAAGCGAAGCAGGTAACATAAAGCATATTGGTTAATGCTTTAAGTTATGGAAGCCATAATAAATGAAACTACGGTACGATATGCTTAGGCAGGCGAACGCTGGAATACTTCAGGAAAGTTAACATTTCAAGATAGGCAATAGTAATGTAAGGTAAGCTATGGTATGTTGAGGATAGGTCGAGTAATCATTCTCAAGTACTTAGTGGTCATTTGCAGCAATTAATCCATAAAATTATATGTCTTACTGCTTTTGACTAGATTGCAATGCTTACTGTCTGAACTGAGCTGACACAGATAGAACAACATGCACGTGTAAATGCCTTCAAGGATGGACTGATTCACGCTGTGGAAGTAAGAAAGGACCATTTACCTAAATTAAACTAGATTTTCTTTCACCAAATTAAAACCATCATCACGCACTTCATTATCGTTACAAAATTGCAATTGTTGAAGATATATTACGAACTTTAGAAGAAGGGCAGCATCGAATGCATAAGCCTACAATGCATGTGTTGTGATTCATAAAATTTTTATGTCTATTAGCAAACTGCGCACACTCCGCTACTGAACAAGTTATATTAAAGTGCCATCTATGAGTAAATGCTCGTGTCATAAACCAGGCACAAGGTTAGCGAATAGTGGACATCCTTATTACACAATAGTAACAAACATGGAGCTTCAATTCATCTCCGTTATTCTGATATGTTTAACACTTATAGCATATCATTGTAGCACAACATATATATATATATATATATATATATATATATATATATATATATATATATATATATATATATATATATAGGGCCTAATCAGCGATGTTAAATGTTGTATGGTTGTTGCTCTATTGCCAGCTAACATCAGCAAAAACGTAACAGCACCAACCTGTTCAACAACTGCTCGAGTTCCGATGACATTGCCCGCAAAGGTCACAACCACCATAGCTCCTAAGACAGTAAAGATCACAACTATTGTTGCCCCAAAAAGTCAAAAGAACGTGACTCCTTTCGGACAGATCTCCTTGTACGCGATCATTACACTATTTCTGAGAATGTATATCAATCAAAGTTTCTGATTTAACGTAAAGAGGTCCCTATTTATATGGATTATTAATGACTTCTGGTATAATAGGACCTCATGTGCGGTGATGTACCACTAAACTTCAGTTAAATGATTATACTCCATCTGAGAATTATACAGGCAGACTCATTTTTACCTACGGATATAAAATCCTTGCGTCGAAATGTATGTATAATTTTTGTTCTTATTGATTTGTATTTCTAATTGCATGATTTGGTTAGTGACCAAAAGAATGATAGCTTCCTTTGTCAAGATAAGTGATCCTTCATTGCCTTAATTGTCAGCTCAATGTGATTTTGGAACCAAATCCCTTTTGTCTGATTACAATGCACATTTTAAAATGTAATATCTATATAAATCTCGAGCAAATAATCGACAATCACAAATAAAAATAGGCAGCAGATGTGAGTATATCGATTAGCAAGGCACGTTTCAAACAAGTTAAATTTAGCAAAAGGTGAAATGTAGGAGCATTCTTCCATACAAGGGAGTAACAGAGTGAGCTAAGCGTATATCTACAAGGATTGAATACTTTTATTTCTCTAAATAAAATGCTGATGGGCTTGCAGCAAGTCGTTGTCTGAGAAATGCGCCAGGTTATTGTAAGTCTTAACACACGAATTGGATAATAACTATTACGGATGTACACAGACGTTGGCAGACAGTGTCAGAGAAGTCAGAAAATAGGACTTGTAAGCATAACACTAGGCCTATCTGCAGAAATCCATCTGGACTCGTTTTCAGTCAAGTGATTTTAAGTGCTTTAACAGCAAGTAATCTTGACACCACATTGCTTTGTGACAAGAACAGCACTAGTTGAGTAAACCAAACACTGGAGAATTGTGGTCCCCATCCGAACAGTGTGTCAGACGCCCTTAAAATCAGCATTTGGTGACATTTGACTTAGAAATTGTCATGAGAAGACGTGGGCACCTAGTAAGTTCTGTAAATTTGGTCCCATAATGGAAGCCCCATTAATATTGGCTCAGCTCTCAAGGGCAAAACTATTCGCACGCCCATCTGCACGTGACCGCTGCGTCAGGTCAGAGGAGTCTCAAAAGATAACGTACCATTAACATATCCCGACGCATCATCTGTGGCTATCCTCTAGTATTTACTATTTAGTGATCAATTACATTCAATTAACCACATATTTTATGTCATATTGCTTTTGATTAGATTGCAATTCTTACTGCCTGAACTGCGCTGGCACAAACAGTGAAACATGTACGTGTCAATGCCTTCAAGGATGAACTGGCTCACGCTGCGAAAGTAAGTAAAAAATGTGTTGCTTAAATTGAATCGAAATATAGATTTATATGACCGATCTAAAGCCACATTTTTCTTCTATTATACTATTGATACAGTGCAGCCACAGTTTGTACGTATACTACCTTTCAACCTTTTCAGAAATGCGCTTGACTATACGATAGAACATCCATGATTCTAAACAATTGTGAGTGAATTACTTGCTCAAGGTCTCGACACAAGAACAGTAGGCCTACTGCCAAGGACGAGGATCGAACCCGAAGCTAATTTTGTGTAGCCCTACAGTTACAATGTGTGATGTTTAGTAGACAAGATAGAAGAAGAAGAAGAATTATAAGTGTTGAATTTGTTGAAAGTTGAATACGGCCTATTATACGTTTTGAGCGAAATTTCTGCCACACTCCGCGCAGTGTTACTATCGCGTGTGAAGTAAACCAAGCAGACGAGCATGCTCTCTATTAGTGAGAATGGCGCTTCAATGGGTTGCGCCGTTTCTTATCTCGTTATTCTGACATGCTAAAAGTTTATAGGCTATTATACATGTGTAGTTGTAGATACGATTTCTCTGAATTCGTTGATGGTATGGGGTTGTTGTTGTCTGTACATTAGGCGAGAGCATAAACGCGACAACACCAACCTGTTCAACAACTGTTCGAGTCCCGATTACATGGACCACAAAAGGCATGAGCACGAGCAGTTTAAGCACCGGTACGGTAGCTCTCACGACCAACAAGAATGTGGCTTCTATCGGAAAGCCGATGCTTCAGTTCTCCTTGTACGCAACCATCGCCATGTCTCTGAGATTTTTTATCAATCAGGGATTCTGAATTTTAGCTTAAATTAATGCTTATGTCTGTGACTATTATAACCACCTCAGAGTCTTGTTTATGTATATATATATATAAATAACCATATATATATAATAAATATATACATAATATATATATATATATAAATATAATGTGCCATAATGAACCAGCCTAAGAACTATATAATGCGTTATCTGATTACTTCATGATTTTTCATGGACATTTTTCAAACCATATATCGTAGATGGGGGAACGAATAATTGCCCCCCCTCCCCCGGATAATTGTTCCTCTGACTATAAGCTCGCCCAACGGCTCAATACGTACAAAGCAAGAACAAGACGTTGTAGGCCTATAATGCTAACGCTTGTCACTTTAGCTCATAATAAAGATTCGTTTACGATTGCTTTTAAAGGCAGATGCTGACTGTATTGTATTGTTTTGCAGTGTATCGTATTTACATATTTTATAGCGCCTCCTCCATTACGACTTCATCAGAGGCGCCCTCAGTGCGAAAAGCCTCGTGGGAAGCAGAAGCCCCCTCGAGTTAAAATTCAGAGAGGGCATATCATTCCAAAGCAAAGAACCAACAGACGCACAAGCACGATGTTGGGAAACCCTGGGACAAGCAGTAAAGGGATTCCTGAACCCCGCAGCCAACCTCTTCCCGGTCTCCATGCAGGGCTCAAAACCTACGGCGCACCTTTCACACACCCATAAAAGCAAAGTTTCCTTGTCATTCGCCAGGATTGTGTCATCTCCGACATATCGTACACGTACCAGGCATACAGTATCGTTTGCACAAGCGGTCACGTGGGTACATGTATATGCTATAAACATTATTTATTTACATGTATATCTAGATTCTGTGTATGTGTCTGTCTCTCCGTTTATGCATTTGCACACTTTTACGGCTGTTCACTCGAAACCTTCGCCTTTCACTCGGGGAACACCTTTGATACCCAGTAGAGGGGGCGGCTGCCGTCTTCCACCTCGCCAGGGCCAAAAACCTGTCTTCACCCGGGCACCGGGTGCACCACCTGGTGAATCAATATAATTGCTTGTTGTCTCCCTTTGTCTCCTGTATGACATGATAATAATTTTATTGTTCAAAGTAGTAGTAGTTGCATTTTTACGACACTGCGTGATAACAAAGATCATTAACGTCGCCCTCTTCATTTATCCAGGTTTGGGACTGGGACTGGCACTGTTGGACTGCAAGCAGCGAAGAAGTTAAACATAGAAGTTGGATTGATAAAAAATACTTAGTGCTCAAACAAAACTAAAATAAAACTAAATATTGTTATTATTATTAATTTCGATTGATGAATAATATATTTTTGCATTCGGATTTTACACAAGTGGGCAATTGTCGGGGAGGCAAGTGTGCTATACAGATTCGGGGAAAAAATTGTTCGTGGCAAATGTCCTACCCTCGCTTCGATGTATATAATGCGTATAGTTTTCGTTCTGGTTTCATTCATTTCTCTTTGTTTTTGATCGTGGGCCTGGGACATCATGTTCATAATGTAGCGACATTCAAACTGATTCAAAATTAGCTAACTGAGTTTTGACTGCACCTGCAAAGTTAACAAAACCCAATGAAAACTAATGCTTTTAGAACTGTCATGAAGTCTGGCACAAACAATTTTGAGAATTCGCAGCCAGCATGCCGCAATTGGCCTTATATTGTCCATACGTCGAATGCATTATTGGTGAACCTGACATCGGTGCAACATTGTCCAATTGTTTGAGTGTTGTTACTTCTGGTCACACTATTAGGAGACTACTGATGTTTTTTTGTCATTGAATAGGGCCTAACTGTAGGACTAATATCGGTTGCTATTGACGTTCAATAAAGTTTGAGAGCAATGACGTAACAACTAACCAACAACAGCAAAGACAAGAGAGATAGGTCAGTGACGTAACAAACAACGAAAAAGGCAGGGCTATAGAGAAACGTAACAAATAGAAGAATTAGCGTCAAGAGATTTAGGGAAGTGACGTAGTAAAAACAGAAGGAAGGACAATAGAGATAAATCAGTGACGTAACAAATAAAAGAAAGTCCGAGAGAGCAATGGCGTAAAACAGAAGGAAAACAGAGACAGAGACAAAGACAAAGACAGACAGAGCAGTGAAATAACAAAAAGAAGAGGAGAGAAAGAGAGACGCAACAAACCGAAGAAAATACAGAGAGAGAGAGAGAGAGAGAGAGAGAGAGAGAGAGAGAGAGAGAGAGAGAGAGAGAGAGAGAGAGAGAGAGAGAGAGAGAGAGAGAGAGGAGAGAGAGAGAGAGAGAGAAGAGATAGAGAGAGAGAGAGAGAGAGAGAGAGAGACAGCAGTGACGTAACAAACAGAAGAAAGAGAGAGAACAGTGACGCAACAAACAGAAAAAATACAGAGAGAGATATAGCAGTGACGTAACGAACAGAAGAAAAGAAAGAGAGAGCAGTAACGCTACGAACAGAAGAAAATACAGAGAGAGAGAGAGAGCAGTGACGTAACAGACAGAAACAAAGAGAGACAGATCAGTGACGTAACAAACAGAAGATAATACAAAGAGAGCAGTGACGTAACGAGCAGAAGAAGAGAGAGAGAGAGAGAACAGTGACGAAACAAACTTAAGAAAAGAGAGAAACAGAGCAGTGACGTAACAAACAGAGGAAAAGAGATAGACAGAGCAGTGACGTAACGAACAGAAGAAAAGACAGAGAGCCAGAGGCGTCACTCCCATGAGTGATGAAGGCAAATCCCCCGGACCACAGCAACTCCAAGGGTCAGGATGGCATATCCCTTTTCACTCACTTTATGTTGTAATTTGGTAAAACTTTCTGTAATGTAGTACTAATAAATTATTAATTTGTCATATGCTTATTATTATTTAATGAGCATGGTAAATGATGATTTCAAGGGGTTAATTATTTCTAAAACTAGTCTAGTCAATGTTGTCTTTAAAGGAGTAACTCCACCTCGAATAGGCCTATTATCAAACCGTGCTACCGTCACATTTGCACTGTGTTCGCCACCTACATTGTGACAATCACAATGTCACAATTAAGATGGGGAGCACAGTTTTCTGATGCCGTGGCATCTTTATTTACTTCATTTAATATTATATTGGAAGGAAACGGACATTTGATCTTGGATAGTTGCCGCTCCTCTGGCCAATTGCCCGCGCACTAGGACAATTGCCCCGGACACGAATACTTTCTTTCCCCCCCCCCCCCCCCCCCCCGGTTTGACCATAAGCTTCCCGAACTGTCTATATAACAGATACCAAAGAAATATGTGCATACGCATAGTGGTAAACTTAACTATGTTGCCCGTGGTAGGGGTCACGCAGCAGATAAATTGGCGGTTATGGAGTTCGTAAATGAGAGATTTTATTTCTTCGCCACTTTTCTTTTCAATAATTCTATATTATTTCACTTCATTATCTATAACAGTTACACTTTATGTTTTCATCCAATGTTTTAATTGAAGGAAATAGCCTAAGAAATAATAAATCTTCGTCAACTGATTTTGAATACTAGCAGAACACTAATATTTTTCAGCATACATGTAGTTAGCAGAGAGATCCAAATAGACGAACCAGCATTTCTAATTAAAAACCACGAGTGGCCGTGCGGAAACGTATGGATCTGAAGTTATCAGCCGATCTTATTGACTATAATTGTAAACTTCTGAATTTTTGAAAATAATTGATGTGTTTGAGTGATGATAAATAAATTTTGCATTTAACCTTTACATGGGGCGATTGTCCGAGGGGGCAAATGTTCGAGGGGGTAAATGTCCGGGAGGGCAAATGTATTATGTACTACACTCATTTTGGAAACATGCACAAATGTTTTTAGATGCAGTTAGGAATCTTCGCAACAGCAGATGACAACAGGAACCAAAAACAAGAAATTAAATAACATAGTAAGGATATGTAACTAGTTGCCAGTTCTTTTAGTAGTACTAGACTACTAACTTGTTTCATAGTTTGAAACAGTGAATAAAATAAATTTATAATACATTTATTAAAATATAGCCTTACGTTATAGGCCTAATTAGTACACTGTTACAATAACTTACAAAGCTTGTTATAGATTTTAAGATATTTCCCGCCCTAAGACTCAACAAAATTCCCCTAAGGCTAAAAAAATTCCCCCCTCCCCCCAGCTGAAATTGGAGGCATTTGCCTCCGAACTCCTCTCTATATCTGGACGCCCATGGAGAAAGCAATGAGGTAACAAACAGAAGAAAAGACAGCTAAAAGAGTGACGTAACAAACAGAAGAAAAGACACAGAGAGAGAGTGAGAGAGAGAGAGAGAGAGAGAGAGAGAGAGAGCAGTGACGTAACAAACAGAAGAAAAGGCAGAGAGAGAGAGAGAGAGAGAGAGAGAGAGAGAGAGAGAGAGAGAACGGCGCCACAACACACAGAAGAAAATACAGAGGGAGCAATGACGTAACAAACAGAAGAAAAGACAGAGAGAGAGAGAGAGAGAGAGAGAGAGAACAGTGACGTAACAAACAGAAGAAAAGGCAGAGAGAGAGAGAGAGAGAGAGAGAGAGAGAGAGAGAGAGAGAGAGAGAGAACGGCGCCACAACACACAGAAGAAAATACAGAGGGAGCAATGACGTAACAAACAGAAGAAAAGACAGAGAGAGAGAGAGAGAGAGAGAGAGAGAACAGTGACGTAACAAACAGAAGAAAATACAGAGAAAGCAGTGACGCAACAAACAGAAGATAAGACAAAAAAGAGAGAGGCACTTTTGCATAAATTTTATTCCCGAATCGGACGTTATTCTATTGCCAGTTAAATGAACTTAAGGTATTGGGGGATATGGAACAGAAGCGATAGGGCAGAATAGGCGAGGGATCATCCGTTTCGGTAAAAATTCGTCCTCGAGTACCTTTTACTAAAGTCGGAGCATTAGCCTGGGTTCGTTCAGGCATAAAGGGTATTTTCTTTCGATTCGTGCTGAATCATGCAGGAGTTTTACAAGTCTTTGTGAGTAAGCCAGGATTGGCAGGCCTGTATCAAGTTCAACTGCATTCCTATACAGATTCTTGTATATGATAATAATGTTGGTCATATAGCCTATAGACACTTAGATCGTGTTTTTGGTGACAATTGGTATGCGGTGAACAATGACAGTGCATTTGGTAGCCATATTTTCTAGAACAAAGCCTATTATTGCTCTGATGATATACACAGTCGATAGACACAAGGAGATGGAGGATTCTCGGCAGTATAGGCCTACCTGTTCATTGCTGTTCACTTCGTTTTTCTACTATTTACGCCAACTCCGTCTCATCCGCCACTCTGCAAGCTCTCACGACTCTGGTTAATACTTTGATCTGCGCCACGATCGATTAGGCCTATGACAATACGGTCTAGGCCTACATTGATAGGACTCATCTATATTACGAATGCATCTAAGCTTTTAGCTATCCTGAATGCTGCTGCTGCCCTAGGGCGTTGCGATATTCTCTCATGTCATCTCCTCGTTTATACGAGATTCCATTCACTGTTTACCTCAAAAACGCACCCAATTCAATGTCATGCGAAAGGGTCGAACTGCATGGCTCTGCTCCACACTATCCCAGAGCCCACTTCATTTCTATTCTTATGGCCGTTTCTCCATTCAGCGCCAACTTTGTCCTTCCGCGAAAGTAGGTCTAAAAGTTTTGCTATTCTGGGCCCTTCCATGCAGTTGGATCGTCCTGACTCTGTTCCTCAGGGCCGACCTTCTGTATCTTCCTTTTGACCGTTCTTCTATGTCAGTGAAAACATTGGCCCGGGTCGGAAGTGCCTCTGTAATGCTATGTAATGTAATATAATGTAAATCTTCGAAAATTTCTCAGCCACGTCATAGTCCAACTTGTTCACCGGAGATATACCAAATCAAGTCTGCAATAGCCAATCCTCTCGATTCGTTCGGGTGACAGTTCGAAACCCAGAGGTGTCAAGCGGAGGAGACAGCCTGGTTCTACTGTGGTTGTCGGTGGTGAAGGTGGCCATGTGGTGGCGCAGGAGCAGAATATGGATAGGACACCTTGAAGATACGGTTTTCAGTCGTGAGTGGAAAGTATAGCAGAGGACAGTGAAAGCGGAGAAGAGGTTAAATTTGTCGGCGAAATGTGGGTATGAGCAAACTGACAGTTCGTTTGGGAGTCCGTTCCAAAGAGCTGATGCAGCATAGCCTATCGGTGTAGGCTAAGGAGCGGTTGCAGAATTTCAGGGACGATTAGACTAGACAGAGACGTCAATCGCCCTGTGAGTGATGGAGACAAGCCCCAAATCCTCAGTGTCAATAAGACAAGATATTCCCCATAAGACTAAACAAATTATCCCCCTACCTGAAATTGGAGGCATTTGCCTCCGGAGTCCGGACCCCCTCCCCTCATGTGGACGCCTCTGAGTTAGTGAGTTGATCCGGGCGGTTGGATTGTAAATAGTTGACGAATGCAAGAGGGTTGAAGTGCGTAGTAGGTGATACAGTTTTGCATTGGATGCGTTGAGGGACTTTAAGACAATGAAGTGATTTGAGAACACAGGTCTGTCAGTCCTCTGATTCGGACCAAAATAATACGGGGCGCCGATATAAACTGTACAATTTTCTATAAACAGACGTAGATTATTAGGCCTACATTTAATTTAAAAAGCGATTACATTACAAATTAATTCTGAGAATTCTAAAGAAGCCTAAACCAAATCATCTGGGTTAGCGTTTTGTTTTTGACGCCCACTGTGTTGCAAAGGCGCGAACGCTATCGCACGTGTTGGAGAGGAAATCCCCAAACCACGTGATCGTTATTCTCGGACGAAGGTAGCCGACAAACGTAGTAAAAAATTGTTATGAGGTCATTAATACAAATTAAATAGCCCAAAAGAGGCAAACAATTACATGATGGAATTTTGCGGGATTCTTTAATAAAAAAAGAAACAAAATAAAAGTATGATAAATGTTGTCCACATTATTTAAATGAACATTCTTTTGGCACGACGCCAGATTGAAAGCTGGCCTTGAGCGCTAGACCTAAGCAAACGTTTGCTAGCAATCTACGAGGTTTGTTAGCTGTGCAGTTATTTTAACGAAGGAGTTAAACATAAAAGCAGCAACGATTGATTCATGATTTTAACGAATGGCGTCGATATAAAGAGGAGAGTCTTGCGGGAAGAATTCTATGCAAATGAGTTTCTCAATGACGCTGGCGTCGAATCACCATCAGCGCCCAGGGTACACGTGATACGTAATTGAAAGTGTTTTTTTGGTCACAAAGAAGGGGCGGGGCGATGTGTTGATGGAAGTTTACGACACGCATGCACACTAGGCCTACGTTAGCAAGAGCGCGACGGTCTTTTTCCCCAGCCTTCTTCGGGTGATGGTTGATACCGGTGAGAGGAGAAGGCTGCATCGATAAGAGGCTCTCGCGTCAGACGTTAGCCAGGGCTTGTTCGTACACAGGTGGTTCCTGCTCCTCCATTGTGTCGTGGATATGTCGTTGAATCTGGGCCATGGGTCCTCCTCCGCAGGAATGGGGTCACCGACCCGATATGGGACTGACGGAGGACATTCTGGGTCGAACGGGGCGGAGAGAAGTTTAGGGTCACCGCTACCACCCAACCGAACGCCGGCGGATCTCAGAAAGTGGAAGGCGGTATCAAGGACTTGGACGGCAAGGCGCAGCACAGGCAGTCCTCTAGGTGAGGCCCATTACGATACGTTACACGAGGTTACACTGGTTGATGACGTTACGTTACTCGTCTATGACTTAGTCTAGAGTAGTTAACATTTTAGTGTACATTACTTACGGTAGGCAATCACAATATGCAACATTACACAACAATCACAATATGCAAGATTTATATGTACCACATATGAATAAATATAATATTTATGATTATCCTTGATCTGGATTACGCAGATTATATTCAGCAATATTGAACACAGTGTAAGCAGACTTTGTTAAATTAAGATTTCAGTTCTTGTTTTTATAATTTTAACTGTTGAAGCATGGACCTATTTAGTACAAGTTATGCATATAGTTAGAAAATTGTCCATATCCGGATCTATTGATTAGGTTCTGACCTTGTTACAGATGGTTGTGACGAAATTCAAGTTTAAAAACATGCTTTCTTGGGCTACCTATTTTATCTATTATTACAAACGATTCTTACAAATTCAATCAAACACAGTTGAGAACATGGCATGTGAAAGAGATTTATAAGCGTGTGAACAATTTGTCCACGATCGTTTTCTCTTGTTGTGGCTGGGCTTTGAGCACTTCTGAGTAAGTTCTTGAAGGGATGCTATGTAAATGCTCTAGAGTTACAAATGAGTGAATTAGGTACAGTCCTTTCAGCAGGAGGAATACAATACAACTGCATTTTTATATGTCACAGATCGGAAGTGCACACACACACATAATTATGGAGTAGATACAATTATATTTTAGGAGAAATTGTGCACGGAGGATTTGCCCAGGGTCCCTACACAGAAACTGCTTCAGATGGGGATTAAACTCATACTCTCCGCTCTAACCAATTGGCAACCATGCCTCATATAAGCAATTGCTTGATTATAGACACAGGCCATTAACCATCATCATCATCATCATCTGCTCCTGATGTCAGCCATCTCTTAGCACAGACCTTGGATTTGACCTGACTTTGAATTTGTTTCAGTGCGCCATCGGTATATGCTCTGCGCATTATTAGGATGTCGCTATAGAAGTACTTTTAGTTATAGTCATAGTCATGGTAGCTATGGGTAGGAACAAATGACCTCCCTTGACTTTGGTCATTTTCTAAATAGAAATACTATTTTAGTTGTATTTTCAAAATACTTGTGGAAGTTTTTCAAAAAAAATTTGAAATGTTGGGAGAATTCGAATTACTTTTTAAAAATCCTTTTCTATAGCAGTTTTCAAAGATAAATTTTGCAAACCTGCTGCCAATTATTATTTTCATGTTGTGAAGTTTAATATCTCGACTGGAACACGACGTTTAGAAATATAACTAGTAATCACTGGTCAAACCTGCAAGTTGTAAGCTTACTGTGTCAGGGTATTATATCCGGGTTCTTCTGTGCTTGGCCCTCTTTTTGTTTACATTACACACCATGCCACTAGGAACGTCGCTAGATAACCATTCTCTGGGATTTCATTTCTGTATTGGTGATACTTGATCTACATTTCATATGACTGTCCTGTCATGTGACTCATCCATGCATCTGTTATCTGCTTTCTTTGAGATTAATCTTGAACGGGTGGGGGGGTGGGTCAATGAACTCAACAACACATCAAAGACTGAATTTCTTTCACTGAACACCAGCACATTACACAGTACTATATAAGTGTTTGATTACGATACATTACATTACAGCAACATTCAAAATGTTGCTGCTTAAGTCATTGAAACTGGGTAGCTCAATTGTTGAGCCGGCAGATGCTACTTGTAACTTAGGCGCTATTTCAATTCTGCCAGTCTCTCACTGGTTGTGTAAACAGTATTCGTAAGTCAGTATGTATTTATATTCAAAATACTATTTCATTTTGTCTTTTCAAAAGACTTTTGAAAGTATTTGCCCCTCAATGCTAAGGGTAATTGCCCGTTTGCTTATCAACTGTTATCTTTGTTCTCTTTGAATTCTAATCTGAAATCATCCTAGTAGTGCTTTGATTATATGAGGTTGTCATTGGATGAACTATTCTTTAAGTATTCTGGAATGCAACCCTGACCTTAACCTAGGCGATAGTTTAGTGTCTTTAAGTTGTGGTTCAAAACATTTGCAAATTTAGAAAAGTTTCCAGAATTGTTGACAATGCCGTTTACAATTCACTAGGAATATTAAAATGTCTTCAAGTATGTCATTGCAGTAGCCCAAGCATGTTGAGGATGAAGGAATAGGAGTGCAACATGTTAACTTCTGGCAAATGACCTTGATACGTTAGAGTCTGTGTGTATAAAAGCAAGACCTTCAAATGTTTCCGTCGACGTACTGATAAATCTACATCCTGTAGATGATATGTAATTCCTGGCTGCCCAACATGTCTTGTTTTTGCAGAGCTTATTTGCCACTTATCTGAAGACTTTCAAGCCTGATTGTTATCAGTTCCTAATTAGCAACTTTTGCTGCAGCATTTTTTAAGGACATAACCGGAAATCACCTCGGACATTCGCCTCGGCCGAATATCCCGTTTTTCGGGACTATTCGGAAGTATTCGCCTCAGTAAATATTACACATACAAAAATTTAAAATTATATTTGTTTAATTCAATCAATTTTTTGTAAACATTTAACAATCTAAAAACGAAACCTAAAAATTTTGAGCCGTATTAATGGTTATCACACTCAAAAAAATTTATTTTGCTAATTTTTCATTACTCTAAATGGCTGAAGTCACAAATTTTAAGCTTTGCCTGCGAATGGCACTCACCAGGTTAGAGTTGCCACTACCATTCGATTCATACCCAGATCCGGAAAATAGTGCATCCAAATACTCGGATTCGGTACTCGATGGAAATTGTCTACTGGGTTATGCCCTAATTTTTTTATAATTGTACCATGAATTCAATACCCATTAAGTCTGTCCACTGAACAGAGAGAGTCTGCCTATGGCGATAAAGCAATTTGAAAAGATAAGATGTCCTGGTTGAATAACGATAGGTTGGCTGATCTCAAGTGTTACGGATGTCGAGGGTTCAATGCATTTGGATGGTAAGCCCTAATTTGAATAGAAATTGTTTTTGTTAAGCTGGAATAAACAATCGACCAGAGGAAGTGGATCTTATGTTTTGTCCTGGTGGGATTGAGTGTGAGTGGAATGAGTGAGTTAGTAAGTAAGGTTGCTCAGTGCTAAACCACAAAGTATGTATACAAAGGCTGCGTCTTTAAAGTGAACCCAAAATGGAAAGGTTACAAGTTTATTGTCAAGGTTGATCAAATCTGCAACAGGATATATTGGAGAAATCCTATGTGCCCTATGTGCAGCTGCATGCAAGGAGATGACTCTATGATTAGACAGATAAACAAGTCACAAGTAGCTTTCATCTTCATCATCGTCGTCGTCGTCGTCAACATCAACATCTCATTTTTTTAACAAACGCCGCCGCTTAGCGAAAGAAGGAAAGAAGTCAACCTGGGGGGATACGGGTCTCGATCTCGGTTCCTCAAGCACTGTGTTGCTGTGTATTCACCACTACTCTACGCCGTCTATGGTCCCCCAATATATGGAACTTATACAACATGCAGATGCCTTTTGTTGGGACTGATGAACACTTATCAGAAGGTTGTACGATTGGAAGATGGGTAAAAGACAGGGATGCCTGCTGTCGCCATTGCTGTACATCATATATGATGAGGTACTTACAAGAGAGGCGCAGGAGATGTGGAAGAAGGAATAAGGGTGGGAGGGCAGATGATAACATTTTTTAAATATGTGGACGACACAGCAATGGTGGCCAGCTGTTAAAGGGGACTAATGGATAATTTGGACAGAGTAACCAGGAGGTATGGAATAAAAGTTAAGAAAACCAACGGCATGTGCATAGCTAGAAAGAAAGTGAAAGAGATGAAAATAATGATTGGTTGACAAGTGCTCGAACAGATCAGCTAATCTAAATACTTGGGCAGCACAATATCCGAGGATGGATATTTTGAAGAAAACTTCAGAGGCAGGATAGCAATGGGCAAATGTAACTTACATTCATGGAAAAGAAAAGAATGCTAGCAGGAGGTATTAGCATGGAACTGATGAAAAGACTAATTAAAACCCTGATGTGGCCACTGTCAAGATTTTCTGCAGAGTGCTGAACAATGAAGCGAATGGATAGAAAGAGAGTGGAGGCTTTTGAAATGTGCATTTGGAGGAAAAAGATGAAAATTGATCGGGCACAAAGAGTATCGAACAAGAAGGTGCTGGTGAGAGTAGGGGAACATTGAGTGTTGCTAGAATGGATTGAAAACATGAAACACGGCTGACTTGGACAGTACTGGAGGGAAGAATGCTGGGAAGGGCAACAAGGGGAAGGAAAAGACTGAATTTGCTCAGTGATCTGGACAATGGAGAACCTTATGTGACTACAATGAGGAAAGTGAGTAACAGAGGGAGCTGGAGAGAAAGGAAGGGGAGACAAGAATCGTCCATGTCCCAAAACTACTCATCGGAAGAAGACTGATGAAGATTGGTCCTTTATGAATGCATTTTTATAATGGCTCAAATAGACGTGATTAGACTGGATTTAATTAATTAGTTAATTAATTCATTCTGAGCATTTATATAGCGCCCCTTAAATAATCTACTCATGAGCGCAATTAGATTAGAATGTACTCTTTCTTAAGAGGTAATATTGGAGGGGAGACAGGGTTTGTTAAACTCAGTAGGAATGAGTTTGCGAACGTCTGAAGGAGCTGTTGACTGTATTATTATTTTTAATATTAGTATTAGTATTATGATTATTATTGTTATTATTATTATTATTATTGTTATCATTATCATTATCATCGAGGATGATGATGATGATCATCATCATCATCTTCATCATCATCACTTGCAACAGGTGAATCTGAGCATTGACAGTAGGTGTCTACACTGGAGAGGTTCTGTGACAAAGCAGTAGGATACAAAAAATCAATCAATTGTAATTTTTATAGCATCCTTCAAGGACTCTACTCCCAATCCTGGGTAGGTAGAAGACTGTACTTCAGGTAAAACTTGTAGATTGGAAACAAGCTACATAGGGAAATATGATCTTGAGATCTTGAAGAAATCACTAAATAAAAGATATTGAAGAAAAATTACACAACTAAATAAAAGATATTGAAGAAATCACTAAATTATTTTCTGTAGTTTGGGAGTTGAGTACACAGTTCCATGGGTTTAGTGTCTTCTACGAATAGTTCTGGGTTCAACTTGAGTCATTAATTGTTTGCCATCTGTTAAAGTTCACTGGTCTAAACTACGAGATATCGAATGTTCATTCTAATTTTTCTTATGCATAGAAATTTGACTGATATATCCTTTTTCATTATCAAACTAGTGCTATAATAGGTAACGGTTCAGATGAGAAATTTTAGTACTGTGCATACATATAAGCACAGTTTAGTGCACAGGCTAGAAAATGGCAATTATATATTTTATATATATATATATATATATTAGATTCGTTATAGTTGCTGAGTTATTATTTAACTAAGCGTGTGATACATATCCGATTTTAATACTGATATTTTGTTAACATTAACTCATGAAGTCATTTAGGGTTTGGCTTGTATTTTCTCATTATTTATGTTTGTGTGACTTTCTAGTCATGTCTGATTCATTGCTCTCTGTTGCTTGGACATCAATGCTTTGGTTATCGCTTTTGAGAGTTGCATATAACACAAAATGAGATTTCTCTTGTGTTGAAAAGAATTTAACTCAGTTCTCTTGTTTTGATTGTTGAAATATGGCAACATACTAACAGGTTTAAAATAAAATTATGTTTTATTTTATAATAAGTTAAAGAAAATTTAGCGACTTGATGTTCTGAAACCGATATTTGAGCCTGGAAGATTATTAGTATCACTAGGGTGACGATAGGAATTTGTTTTCGGGAAGTGCATACTGATCAACATCAATCCTGCTGTGGCAGCGTGATAAAGATATTTGAAGCATGCAGTGATTTGGTTCATTCATTTTCCTAGTATTTTAACAAGGAATAGGTGATAGACTTAACCTGGACTGACCTGACTAGCATTTACCATACCAATCCCGTATACCCTAACCTACTATATATTTGTGCCCTACCCTAATTCTCTGCCCAGTTTTGTGCATTCTGCAGTTCTTTAATGTCATGTGGGTGTACACTCTTAAGCTTAAGTTCTGTTCTGTAACTTCTGTTTAATTAATTAATATACCGACTGTAAATTGATGACAGACATTTTGACCGTTTATGAGCATTGTAACTGCATTTATAGAGTGTAGGCTTATATCTGGCTGCTCTTCTCTCATGAAACACCTTGCAGGAGAGTTAGTTTTCCAGCTTATGCAACTTGACTTCAGTGATTCCATGTTTTTCGTGTTGTATATTCAATACTGATGATTAAGCACTTGTGAAAGGAATAATTCTGTGACCATTTTCCTACTGTATACAAGTATTTTCAACTAGACCAACAGATCTCAACGACTGTTGGCGGTTTGACTGATCGGCTGCAGGTGTAGAATTAGGACAGATATCCAGGTTTATGTAGAAAGAATGGCCCTATTACCAGTACCTATGCAAGAATGCATTAATTTTAAGATCTTATTGTCTTGGGAGCTTATACCTTGCAGGTTGTGATCCAGGTTATTGATGTCAGGAAGAACTTTATGTACCTTAATCTCATGCATCCATCCCTGGATACAGATCCCATTGCTTGGTTGTCCCACTGGCCTGAACTTTCACAGCATGGAAGAGGTGCTGTTGGTGTCCCACATTTCTGGAATATGGTTCCTGTCAAATCGCTTTTACAACTCCTATTGTTTGCTTTCTCTTCACTCTCTCACTACACGTGAGCGCCTCTGATACGAGTGGCACTAAATAAGTGCTCCATTACATTACATTACTCCAAGGAAGTCTGTCTGTAATTGCTTCTCATGTTTAGTAATATTTTGTGATTATTATAAATTCTTCGGTTGTTCATGTCTGATGTTCTCGCAGACCGTTTTTGCAGACAATTCAATAAAAAGTACATACTTACTTATTTGCTTATTTACAATTACAGCAGACGAGTAGAGATGCACCAAAATCATTTTGTATGTTTGTATGTACATTGTTTGTTTCTTTGTATGTTTTTTTCCATGTATGTGTGCTTATATACTATAAACATATGTTCAGATAGATTGATGGATGGATGGATTGGATGGTTGGATGGATGGATGGATTGATCGGCATTTATTTATTTAGAAATGAGACAATCTGACAATAACACAGAAATGCTTACTGTACATGAGTGACAGTGAATAATAATAATAGTAGCTAGAATTATGTTTTTGTATGATGATCTGGGGATAAACTGAGAGTCGTTTTTGGGTGGGAGAACATGGTTGAGTGCTCTAGGTCTTAATTGGTGATTGGATTGGGGGAGGGAGTGAAGGTAAGAGCTGGTGAATGACATGCTTGTGAATGTATGCTTGTGAATGAATGCATGCATGCATGTTTGTTTGTATGTATGTATGTAATATATGCATATGTTGGTATGTGCATATTATATATTTATGTATGTACATATGTATGTTTATTTATTTTTTGCATATATCTATGTATGCATGTTTGTACATATCTGAACAGTTGGTTATAAACTTTAAATTAAATTAAATTAGATGTCTAATACTACTTGACGAGTGTTTACCTTTTACTTGGTTTGACAGTCAGGCAACAGTCCCATACTTGACAAGTATGCAGTGGCAAAGGTATTAAGGAGGACGTTGCTGCTATTGTTGGACAATAAATATTTTTTGGTTTATTAAATCTTGTTATAAATCTTTGTGCTGCCACACTTCTTTGTGAAGTGTCAAAGTGCAACTCAAACTAAAGGGTGAACTTGTGTGTTTGATCTTTTGTGTTGAATCTGAAAAATCCATGTGAATGGTACAGCCATTACCCTAGATTCTGAGAAGATGAATTCATGAAAGCCACTGTAAACACATATTTAAAGTAACAACTGTGGCAAAGTTAGACCAATAAATTTTTTTATCGATATCGATTTTTTGCAGATGGGAGTAATGAGAGTGACGTACAATGGAAGCTCAGGGAGGTGTGTTTATTGTTTTGGCCATAAACGTTTAAATGGTCTGTTTGCTATTCGGATATTTTTTTGATATAGCGCAAATAGCAGAGCTTGCCTCTAACCGTTTAATAACTGGTGTGTATTGATTTAATACAAGTGTGCATGGAGTTAACCATCTTCTTATACACTGCGGCCAGTGTTCCGTGTTGTTGGAGCGAATCTTTGGAAGTAGTCTTTGAGGAATAGGCACTGAGTGGAAAAGGACACGTCTGGAATGGAAATTGCTCTGTCATTAGCCTAAATATACTGTGGGATGTTCCGTGTGCGGCCATTCATATTTTATAATACATCTCCCCCTCCGATCTGTTTGCCTTCCTTCCTCATCCTTGTTCGGTGGAGCCAGCTGGAGTGGTGGCATCCAGTTCCACAGTAATCATCCAGGGCTAAGGTTTTCCAGTAACGGTGAATGATGCGGTTTCACTAAGTCTTCATATTTCTCCTGTTAGAAAACAGCAGGGTTCTGAATTCACGTACCTTATACATGGTCAAATAGCACGCCCTCTGGTGCAGCATGGTGTTCTCTGACCAAGCAATAAAATGAAAGCATTTGAGCTGTTAAAACCGTTCAGTTTGAGTCGACTTAAATTATTTGTGATCATGACAACATTGGCAATGTTTTCAGCACTGTGTAGTGTAAATACATGGTTATAAAGTAACAGTCCATGTTGCACTGCTTTAATTGTATGCGCAACCGTTTGTACAACTATGCTTGTACGGTCTACAGAGCATGCAGCTTTCAAAGTTCTGACACATGTGAAAGAATCTGCTATTGGGTGATGATAAACCTGTTTTCTGAAATATTGCAATTGTAATGCTAACAGTTTCTAAAGCAGATGTCAGTTACAATCCACTTCCATGATTTACGAATTCATCAGTAACGAAAAGTTACATTTCTGAATATTTTTTTGTATTGATTTTACTGTTGAAGGATTAGAATTAAAATGTTAAATAAATATAAAATAAATATAGCAAAAATACAGTATGATCACATGCGTGAGCATACCACGGTTTTGTTTCAGTGCTTTAGTTCTGAAAGTTGTTCAGTATGTTTGTAATAGTGGAACACTGTAGTAGCTACCAAATCCATAAATGCCATTAATTGCGTTCCAGTGTGACATCTTCAGTTGACTATTCATTTTCAAGTGTTGCAGTTATTGACAACTTGCTCTCACTCTGCAGTTAGTAAAATACCAGCCTCACTCTAGTCTACTAATTATGTTGCCTAATTAACTTGTTAAGATTTATGTAATTTCTAAATGTGCTGATATTCTCGATGTTGTCAGATGGTATAATATTTGATGACCCTAATAGTGAGATACTATCGCTTCTTTGCCTTCCCTTTGTTAATGTCTTTGTAACATAGTCCAAGTTCAATTAATTTTATTTATTTATTTATTCTGAAATTTGATATCACTCTTCTTACAAAATTGTTTGATCAGAAGTGCACATGCGTCGTCGGCGCAATTGCAGTTGTAGGCTACTGCAGAGCAATTGTGCACGAAGGACTTGCTCAAGGTCCCTATATATATACACAGTGACGCCTCAGATGAGGGTCGAACTCGCTCACTCAGCGCACCCTGAGTGTTACGGGCCGGCCGCTCTAACTAAGAGGGCACCGTGCCACACCATTGATGTATGTAAATTGGCGACAGTTAAAGGCTATGTCTAGTCTTGCTTTTGATAGTTGTAAACTTGTAGAGCTCTTGCTTACGTCTATTACAGTAACACAGACCCATAGACAATTTATAGTCGGTGCACATGTATAAAAAATATTCCTGATAAGAGTAGCTGCATACCTGTGTTATTCATGGTTGCCCTTATGACTGAGTTCAAGTCAGATGGAATTTAAAAATCGCTGTTCACATAGATTTTCATTTCTAACAAAATACCCCGTGCTTCTAAGAACGTTGTCTGCCGATCGCTGGATGCCCTTCCAGCAATGTTGCTCCAGTTAGAATTTCTCAAAAATAATTGGTACCATAAATTTTGATTTATGAAAGCAAATTGATGTTCATCTATCTCCATATTTCGTTGTTTGCCATTGACCAGTTAACAGTTATCTTTGCATCGAGCGGATACTGGCAGGTGTATCCTCCATGGAATACCAAGGATTTGCATTTACAGTTATTCATTCGGCTGAGCTGTAAGGGATTTGCGCTGAGTGACAGCCGACAGCTTCTACCGGCAGCACAAAGGAAGAAAGATGACACATTGCACCAAGAAATGAATTATAAATGAAAGATTTATAGAGAAATTTATCAGAAGGACCGAGAACAATCCTACGGATGCTGACAGGAACACAACGACCCATGCAGCCGGAAAAGCATGAATAGCAAATTGGAGGTTTGACCCGTCTTCATAACTAGTCTAGATCGCCAGCGTTATATACAAGGCTATAAACTTCAAGATCAGGACAAGACCTAGACAGAGGAGTTTCACGACGGTAGGGTATCAAGACTGAGGCCAAAACAAAGATTGCGGATTACTATGGCTGAGACTGAGGCCAAGATATGGTCCAAGGGAGAACAAGACTGAGGCTCCTGGAATATATTCCACATATAGGTTAAGACTGAATAGATAATAAAACTAACTCATGTAGACATATCAATTTCCCTGGTTCTCTGAGACATCAGAACTTGCCTCAAGACCAAGGCTGAGTCTTGAGATCAAGACTGAGTTTTAAGACCAAGATCGAGTCTTTGGACCAAGACAAATTCTCAAGACCAAGACAAATTCTCAAGACCAAGACTGTCACGAGACCAAGACACCAGGTCTCGAGACCTAGGTACCGAGTCTCAAACGAAGCTTCGAGACCAAGATGCCAAGTGTCGAGACCAAGTCTCCACACCAAGACAGTCTTGAGACCAAGACAGTCTTTAGACCAAGACACTGAATCTCAAGATCAAGACCGAGTCTTGAGACCTAACCTGAGACAAAGCCTGAGTCTTAGGACCATATCAAGTTATCAACATGTAGGCAGCTGTAGTATTTAAACCCTGCATTTGTGCCAGTTACTGAAATGCAGTGCAACTCTAATGGTTTAGAAATTCATCATGTTTTGCCACAGAAACTGTATTTAAAATAGTACTGAAACTTAGCAGAACAAGGGACGTAGGAATGCACAGACATTTATCAACAAGAGGCAGCCTTTGTTTGTGGATTTCACTAGCAGAAATTGTCATTTTCAGTCTGATTAAACCCCAGACATCGTGACAAACTGTAGACACGTGGACTGGATAGCCTTTAAACAGATGTACAAAATAGTATTTTAATATAAATAGCAGAAGTGGGAGTTAGTAAAACATCATTTCCCTGCCTACTTAACTTCTTTCGGGATGGCCTTCTTGAAATGTAGATCTCCATTATTTACATAAATAACTGATGAGCTGGGCTTAGGGCGGACAAATCTTCGGAGCAGATTATAAGTAGTAATGGCTTATGGCTTAATCCTTGAATGCGTGCGAAACGAAAACGGTTTTGGCATATGCTGGATGAAAATGAATGGATGCAAGTTCCACTGGTCTCCTTAGCGCATACGGTTCCATTCCACGCGACAAGTCACGAATCTGCAGTGGCAGGTCATTTGAACTGATTAGCTGACACTCCTCCCAGAGTCCGTCTGCCACAACGTCCAGTTCTTGTTTTGCGTTCTTATTCGTGTACATGTTTTTGTTGCTGTCGTGAGGGGTGGGTTTGATCGAAGGAACGACCCCGTTTAAAGGAACAGATTATTCCCAGGATGTATGCAGAAATGGCATGTGGCGGTGAATGATGTTAATGTGCCTGGTGGTCCGCGTTAGCATGGATCACAAAGTTATTGCAGCGCAGGTGCTGTCGGGCTAATGAAAATATTAGTAAGACAGGGTAGCGCAGTTGTTTATGGCGATCTGGACGATGCGGTAACTGCTTTTCAACACCATTCATTAGATCATTTCAGATTATTCTCTGAGGTCGATGGGTCGATGCCAGACTGCTATTACTGAGGCCTAGGTCGTTGAATTAAACTGAGAGGCTGAAGGCACTCATGCTTGGGTTAGTTGATCTGAGATAACTAGACCAAGCTATTATGATTATGTATAGTAAACACTGGTATAACTCCACTAAATATAATTATGTGATTTTATTACCTAAAGGGATCCTATTGAATGGCAGCATCATGACAAGTAAAGATCGTTTCTTTGGTTCCCACAATATGGGGTTAATTCAGTTAAGAGTTTGGTAACTCAGAGAATGGCTCTCTAGCGGTTGACTAAATAAATTAATCAGCTTCATAAGAATACAGTTCTTTGCAGAACAACAGAGAATAATCTCGGGAACTATTAGCAATGTTTTAAAACAATTTCGACTGTGAGTAGTTGGTGCATGGGATCCGTTGAATGACCTTGGTGTGGCTGTGGAAGCTATCCCAGGGATGTGACTCCTAGTTATCTGAGCAATGTTTGGTTCTCAGTGACATTTTAGCATCGTTTGCCGATAGGTCGACCCATATGGTGGAGATGTTTTGCAAGGCACCATAAAGGCTCTATATAGAGCATTTGATTTCATACATGTACGTACACACTTACATAAGTTACCTATTGATGTCATGATTCTGCTCTTCACCAAACCTTAGCTCTGCTATGGTGGTGCTATGCTATGCTGCTATGTCTGCTTTGCTGCTTTGGTGCCAGTGTCCAATGTGCAGAATGGGGCAATCAACAGATTGCTCTAAATGAAGCAGAATGTTTCATCAGTTATCCAATGGTTATTCATTGGATAACTAAAGAAAATTAGTTATTCAAATTATCCAATTAGTTATCCAAAACTAATTAAGGCAGCTTAATGGCAGACAAACTTATTGAGTGGGATAAGTCATGAGTCAATATTAGAGATGGCCACAAAAAAGGATTAACCATCAGAAGGAAACAAGGAAACATTGAGTATGACCATCAAATGAATGGTGTCAGAGTAGAGTACTGAGCAGTGTTGTTGGTGAATGACGTTTGATTTCATAGTTTACTTTCCATTTTATGCACATTATTTTTGTGTGTGTCGTAATGCGAATAATCTCCAGTTAGCTAAATGAAGATCATTATGACAGTTTAAGTAGGATCTGAGATATGATGTCACAATATTACATTTGTTTTTGGTTCATGCAGTAGATGTTCCTTGTAATGTAATCAAGATTGATGCTGACAATGAAGGGAACAAATTGATCATGGTCGGGCAAATGTGATGCATTTAGGGAAATGAAGTACGTAGTTGGCAAAGTCTGAATTTGACAGGTTTTATTCAGGAAGTAGAATGGACGATGAACGATGAGTGATCTGTAGTAAAGTTCTTTTGCTAAGCCAAATCCTTGACTGTTATAGCAATGAAAGAGTGAAAGCGTTGACCACACGCCTCTCTCTCCACCTGCACACGTCGTCGTCGTCGGAAGCCTTATCCGATATCCAGACGACACCCATTCAGGACGTAAAGTTGCTCTTATTGCTCGTATTCTGGCTTTGGTGTTATTCACGTCGATTCCCTGGGTCATAGACAGGTCCTTCCATTCTGGTCACGGCTGTGTGCCATTAGAAGAACGGGAAAACCCCACCATGCGATGAGCCTCGTACGGGCATCCCGCACCTGCACTAGAGTGCTAATAAAGGACTCGTGCATTTCGCATATACAAAACGTGGAATTGTTTTGAAATGATGTGGATATGACTACACTGCTGCTCATTCAAAACGCTCGGCCTGCTTCCCTTCTCCAGAGGGTTTTCGTGTTCCGTTTTCTGCCAGCGGTGATCCAACGTTGAATGGATTGGATTATCTGTGCCATGTAATTGGTTGAAAACTGTGGCTGTAATTCTGCCAACGTGGTTTTGTTGTCTGGTGACGGTCATTGAGACTTATGGTAGAATTAATTGGCGTCGGTTGTGAGATGCCTTCTGGTGGAATTAAATTTGCTCGACAGAGAGCAGAAAATTATTTTCCAATAGTTTTATGTCGTTCTAAGAGGAAGCGTCTGTAGCCAATGCAACTACATTGCTTCAGGAATAGAATTTTTCTACTTTTTTTTACTGTGTTTGCATTCTGAATTTGTTTTTAAGTTTATTCTTCTTCCGGCATTATAATTGACCTCCTAAAGTTCAAAGGTCAGTCCAGGAAGCTAACTTTGAGGTCACTGGTTAGTTATAGCATTTAGGTTATAGGCGTGGTGTGATTTGTTGGAGGAAGGGAAGAGGGGTTCTCTCTTACCAGACGCCTCACTCTTTCTCTGCACTGATCTGCTCCACTGCTTGTATTGTATGAGTTTGTATGAAGTGTCTCTCTCTCTCTCTCTTTTTATTTAAGCTTTGTCTCCCCTAATAGGGTTAGGGTTTTCTGTGGGTAGTTTTATCCTCATAGGAATTGTCTTATGTTAGTGTCTGCTGTTTGTCTGAGATTTAAGTTAAGTAAATTGTTTGCAATTCAGTTCACTATTTTCCTAAGGTGCAGCCAATAAAGAACTTGAAATGCTGCGTTGATGTTGTTTTAAAGAATCCATTGAAAAATCAAATGACCATAACCATGGCTTAATGATCACTACACATACTGTTACTGCTACCGTACCATTGGACTGCTCACTTGCCATTGCCTAATGTTTGAGAATTACGGCAATCCGTTGCAAACACAACCTTATGATGTTAAGTTTCTTGATGATAATATTAGCTTAAAGGCATCATTTAAATAAAACAGCTGGTGAAATAAGTCACTGAACATTTAGTGTGATAGAACTGTACAGATTGTTAGAGGGAACATGTGGCCTCCAAGGCACGCCTAGATCTCTTTCTGTGTGCATTCTTGACACTGTCTGCTGCATGCTTTTCACACATCCTTGATTTTTGTTTACTATGCAATAGAAGGCAATATACCATATACAATATACAATATACCATGTACAATATACCACATACAATATACCATATACCATAGCATTTCTGTGCAAATTGTTTTGGTTAATTCCTGCATTTATCCTGACAGTCCATACCTGAATTATATCTGGAGGAATAGAAGTGGACAGGATATTGGAATTAGTCTGCTGCAATAGCCACAATCCGGACTAGAAAATGAGGGAAGACATTGTGAGCTCATATCCCGTCTGTTGTACTCGAAATTACAGCCATTAGTTCGATTGAAGTATAAATCCGAACAGGAACAGATGAAGCAGACCTCAGGTAAACAACTACAGGTAAAATTAGATTCTGAGACTATTGCTTTTGGTGGCTTATTCAGGACAGGATTACAGAAAAACGTCTGAAACTTGTGCCTCGATAGAATTCTGTTATTAATTATTTTGCTAGTCCTATTTCCTAAAATAAGTCACATTTCGCCGCACTTAATTACCTGTGGATCTCAAATAACCGATGAGAAATAACTTGTGATGAGAAGGTGGATGTAAACTGATAAACAAAGATGGCAGACTTGTAACTGAATGCCAGCAGAACATAAGAATGGCTAATGAAGAGTTACTGTATATAGTTACCATAGACACTGACACGTATTTGAGCATCCTCCCATATTGAATTCCAGTTTTCTTATGTGGTGAGTTGCATAATGATTCAGTGCAGAGCCATTGGCTAAAAGGCTGGCAGTTCAAATCCAAAGCAGTGCATAACTCTGTTTCTTGATTTCAGGTGAGCATAATTATGCCCTTGTCAACTCGGCCATAACAAGAACAATGACAATACACTGGGTTGGTAGGATGAAGAGAACTATTCACGAGTACCCTCACATGCTGAGGCTAAGAAAACTGAAGTCACTAGCACTTCCTACCTTCGGTTGCCGCATGGCTAGATTCAGGGACTGCTCATTATCTTCTTTTTCTTCTTCTTCCTCCTCTTCCTCATCGTTCTCCTTTGGCTTGTGGACTGGATTATTATAATCCTAGATTATTTGCTTGTTGAATAATTCTTCATAGCAAGTCGAGCTCTGGTCTGTCTTAAACTTTCAGGAGACCAAATGTACACTCTGGCTGACATCTGTTTCTGTAAGTCGTGACTCGTGAGATTGTACTTGGACTGCCCCATGGGGACTGGTCAACTGGAATGGCTTTGCGTACTGGCCCTAGTCTTCTAGGCATTCCAATAGGTATCGTAGTAGCTTCAATTTTGTTGGCACACACAGACAGGTAAAACATTTTCACAATAAATCTGTGCAGAATTTTCTACTAGAGACCTTTTCATTTCCATATTCGTGTTTAGACTGCATGGATGGAGTATGGATGTGTACATGATGTTGGTTTCACCGATTCATCTTTTATAGATTGGTCAAAATTTAAAGCTCATATATAGATTTTTTGTCCCAGCTTGTGCATCTTTGAAAATTCCACTGTCTTTTGCTAAGCTCTGTTGCTTTAGAGTATGCTCAGTTGTTGAGAAATTGAGCACAGGGGTATCCTGAGTTGTTGAGAAATTGAGCACATGGGTATCCTGAGTTGTTGAGAAATTGAGCACATGGGTATCCTGAGTTGTTGAGAAATTGAGCACATGGGTATCCTGAGTTGTTGAGAAATTGAGCACATGGGTATCCTGAGTTGTTGAGAAATTGAGCACATGGGTATCCTGAGTTGTTGAGAAATTGAGCACAGGGGCATGCTCAGTTTGTGAGCATAGGTGTATTTTTTTACACAAAACTGTCATCTCTCTTATACTCTATGACCTTACTCAACCTTCTTCTTCTACTTATACATATAAATAGCTAAATTCTGATTGCATGCGGCTATTAATTGCTATCGACACCGATCAAAGTTTTAAATATTTCATCTTTCTGTTAAAACATGAGTAACTCGTATTAAACTTAAATTGAACCTTCTTTTACATTGATACATGAAATCGTCTGTATATACTGTACGTGGTCGAAATTCTACTAACTCGGCAGCATGACCTTCCTAGTAAATGTAATGGCTCATCAGTTTTTCCAGGTGTGTATCTGGATAAACAGTTTATATGGAAATACCACATTATTTCATTATGGCAAACATCTTTGGGATGCATATTATTATTGTAGTCAGCATGAGCAAATTATCAAATGAATCTTTATCATGTTTAAAATATTCTTGTACTGCTACACTTTTTTGTACATTTTCGTAAATGAGGTGTTTATAATTTTCTCTATTTTTCTGCATAATTTGACCTGCCATTAACATACTTAGTATTTCGATTTATTGATATAAAATGAGCGATACAAGTGGCCTATTTTAGGGACATTAATTGCGCCTTATTTATCATTGTATCTTTCTTCTTGGGATTCTAATTTATCAAAATCGATTTAAATTCGATAATAAGTATAGGCGATGGATATATTAATGTTAAAAGGATCACGCTTTCAGGAGGTTCCTTCAGGATACTACTGGCTACTTTGGCCAATTCCAGCTTGTAATGTAATGCTTCTGGACCTTGCTCTTGGCATCAGAATGAGATTGGATCACTAGGATATATCCAGGCTTTTTTGGCATCTGCGCTAGTAGCCAAACAGACTGCGTCAACAATGCCACATTTCCCAATTTGTTTTCTGACAGACTCTTTCCGTCTCCCTTACCGTCTCCCTTACCGTCATTATCTGTCTGCCATGCATGGCAAACAAAGATGATATTAATAATGCAATATCCAGGTTGGCTGTTCCCGGTGTCTTCCATCTTCTCTCCAGTTCAGAATGTTTGCACGTGTTATGGAAGCTACTTGGTCTGGATTGCTGACTTCTTTGATCAGACTATATCCGGTAATAAGAGTGGACTCTTGATTTCTGAGTACTCTCTGATTTTTGAGAGATCCTTCAACAGCTGCAGTGGCAGAACTTTGCTTTTGATGATATTATTACTGGTTGGTTTATGATGAATCCTCTGATGTAGATTCAGTGTTCCAGTGCTGGTTACACCGAGATCATGGGGTCCTCTGATTGTATTCGGCTGTACACTTACCATCCAATGTCTTAATATGTTGTGCTAATAAAAAAAATAGCTTTGTGCACATATCAACGCTGTGTTAAGTCGAATGGTGTGTTAACCAGGAGAATGTAAACGTGTCTGAACCGTTCTAGGAGATCATAACACATTGAGTTGTAAATTATTTGAAAAAGCATGCACTAGGAGTCAAACCTCGTTCATACCAATTGAAATCTCATGAGGTGTTGCATCTGATTTGCTGTTACTGGTTATGTTCTGTAAACTCTATTGTCTTTCAACTTTTTTAATAAAGAACTCTTTAAAAAATTCTTAAAATTCCTTTTTATGCTGGAGATTGTCTTGAAACATTTTATCATGGCAGAGTGAAGTTTCTAATGAGTGTGCTTCAATTGAGAGTCCTTTTGGTTACGTATAAACTTATAAAATATGCTGTAATCATCCTATCTGGGGTTGTTTTTGACTTCGTTACCAGACTTTGCCCTTCCTCGGACTACCATTTGACAACCCATTTGATTTGACGCAGCACTCGCGAATAAGCTGGTGTCCTGCGTTTGGCTTTCGAGATACCTGGCTGATGTAATACTTCGGCCTCATTCAGCTTCCTCCCTCCATCCACTTCGCTCGTTCAATTGACTTGACCTCTTGGTTCCTCGAAATAGAACAGATATTTCTCAGTCTCAATCTTTTGCTTCAATTGGTCCATCTTTGTGGAATGGCCTTTCGCTATCTGTTCGCTCTAAAATTCTATCCGGCAGTCTTTCATTCTGTTTTGCTTTTCTCAAAACCTACTTCTTCTCGCGAGGCCTTTCGCACTGGCAGCGCTTCTGAATGGTTCACCCTACTAGAGGCGCTTTATAAATGCTTACATACAATACAATATGATGACGCTTCCAAAGTTTGGAGATTACGATTAAAATTGCTATCAATGTTCATCTGGTCCTCATTTTGTTGATTGTTTTACATGAAAGCAGGATCCTCGCTGCCATTTCATGGGAGCTGGAAGTAATTAACCTCTTAAGGGATATTGATCTGTTGTCGGTGGCTCTTTCCGTTGTCGATTGTTTACTGGGATTTTAGCGGCATGCTGTTCTGTCTTCGGGCAACAGGTGCCTTGGTCCATGAGGAGGACTTGGCCAGATCTCGAACAAGTGGAAATGCACAGCGCTTGAGGCTACGGAGTCAGATAAATATACGCAACATCAACCTCCACTCTTCTCTTAGGATCTCTGTACTTGTGTGTCTCGTCTAACTTTCATCTGTACTGGATTGAGAGTGCGTGCATATAATTGATTATTCTTGTGTAGGCGTTATCTATAGGAGAGCTTTCTGGGAATACTATTAGTTGTTGACACTAGATTTCTAATGCACATTTGTTAGTGATTGCCCATCGCATTTGTTACGGAATTGTCGTAAAATGTATTAACTGTTGGGAAACGGCTGTCTAGATTTGATGTTCAGCATATGGAGCAGACTCCAGAAGCCTCCATTAATGCTTAGAAAATTGTACATGCATGACAGAATTTTAGCCACATGATTGTTTGGAATTTGACAGCATTCTCTAGTTTAGATATGTGGGTTGAAGCCAAATATTTATGCCGTGAAAAACAGTTTAAGATGCTCTGGTTGCGTAGCTCTGAACACCAGCTAATTGTTTCTGACGGTGCTATAGAAATTGCCATTCTCTGTGGTCTATACATCCTGTTTGTCTGATTTACCTTTCGATCTGTAGCTTCAGGGCTGTGCTTTCCTTAGAGAAGAATGTTTATAAATTATGGCTTCTTTAATAATATCTTTGTTTTTATTAGATGTCCAGACTGCTGAGTGTTGGCTGTGAATATAATTTCAGAGTGGCTCTTTTATTGCCTCTTTTTCATTTTGACATTATGAGCAGTCTGTTGCATCATATGCTTTAGGCAGATTTTGACTATAACCTACTCTTCCTGTTTGTATGGAGGACTTTAATGGGTTAGAATCTAAATTAGAATACAAGTTCTGCTTTGTGAAATGTGATTGGCATGCTGAGTCGATACAGTTGTGGTTCCGGGTGCTAAAGAGTGACGCATGTTTTAGTAGCGGATTCGGTGTTGGGTCTGATAGAAATGTGAACCTTCAAGTTCCTTTAATAGAGTAGTAAACACTGGCTGTAGTGGTTGTTGCACACTCTGAGCTGCACATGTTAATACATGCCAACACACGCATGCATGCAGAGTCCATCACTTAAGTATTGTTGTGTGGTGGGTGGATATTTGGTATGTTTTCGGTATTTGTGTTTCTCCTCACATCAGTTTCAGAACCAATGATTTGAAAGTTTTGTCTGGAGGTCAGCGTTAATGGAGGCGCTATATAAATCTAAAAATACAATACAATGAAACTGGCAGGACTGGACTGAACCTCCTTGGCAGGCCTCCACATATAGCTTGCATTTATACATTATATGCAAAGACAACGGACGTGAACTGTGACAGGCAGAAAACAAAGGGTTTTATGTTCCACGAACACAGAATGAGAACGAGACAGATATTCACAGGCGCCCAACTGGACGGACAGGGAGCTAAGGTACACCTCAAGGCAATTACTTTCTGTAATTTTTTGCGGCTTTTGTCTTTACGAATGGATTACTTCTGACGTGTTTGTCCGCGTGGATGTGCGGAATCGTTGCACTCGCTGAACTCGTTCCAGATCTTGTGGTTTCTTGACACACACGGTCGTTTCGATCATTGACAGTTTCTGTGGACTGCGAGTGATCGATGGCAGTGATCCGTGTGAATGGTGTCCTTGTCTTTTGATCTGTGTGTCTCTCAGATGTCCTGTCATTTGAACTCGGAGTGCTTAGTCAGACCGACGACAAGGCGCAACCATTTCGTTTTCTGTTCAGGTCTAGTAGTGATGAACATGAAAGTTTGCTGAGAAGAATTTTATCAGAGGACGTCCTGTGAAACATGGATGTTATGTTAGACCGGCTTTTCTGGGGCATGTTGATGATATCGTTGCTCTAATGTCAAGGAATGGTTAGGGGAATGGTTACTTGTACGATATCTGTGTACAGTATACGTTTTACTCTTAAACAAAGATGTCACCCCAATCTAAATTTTGCTTCGAATTGAAAATATAATGTTTTTGATCTCCAAAGGCATTTTAAAATTTTGCTAACATAGCTAGCTATTCATTAAGTTTCTTTCATAACTAAAAGTTAACAGATCAGCTTATTATGTCAAGAAGACGTGAAAACTTCTTGCTCCGGATTATCGCCCAAAAAGTAGTGACACGACGTTACACAGGGAGTTTTCAGTCCTGTGCATATTTGTCCTTGCTCTACTGTTTTGCACAGATGGTAGCCTTGATCAACGCTGAAGAGAAATTGCCACGCTAGAGATAGCCATTACATGTTGTGATGCATTTGGGATGTGATGTAATGCACAGTTAGGGTTCATTTGTCTTTCCATTATTTGGTGAAACTCTCACTTTATAAGGTGCACACACGGTTCAAACATTGCCAAAGAGTGGTAATGATAATTATGAGCAACTTCTTTACCTCACTGTGGTATACTATATTACCACTTTTAATGGTATCTATTCTTGCATTCTGATTATGCAACGATATGTGATGTTTTATTAATAGCCAGATAGATTCATACATGCTATGTATATAAATGCAAGTAAGGAACCGTTTTCAAATCATAAAAGCCAGTCTAGAGCCTTGAAATGCAGTCAGGTCTATGATCAAACATTTTCTGCAATGATCTGAACGGGGACAAACTTTTCTTGATAGTTGTTATTAAACCTTGACGTGAGTTGGAAACAATGTGGATGATTAATTTTGCAGATTTAAATTATCTGATGGCTACAGTATTCTCTGGTGAGAGTAATTAATTAACTAATTAATTAATTATTAATTAACGTTTTTAGGTAACATTTATGTATTCCCGTGGATGTTTCTCGCTGTATTGCACATTCTTTATTAAGGATGAACCGAGTTTGAATTTCTTACCGAGTCCGAGTTTTGAATATTCAAAAAGTCTCATTCTCTTGATGTTTATATTGGCAGCTTGCACAACTTAATGAATTATTCAGTTTTGCTTTAGTTAACACTAGGAAGTAGTAAATTATAAGCACTAACAGCAGCAGTATTTGTGTTTTTAGTAAGGTCAAGTGTCGTTTTGTAAATAAAAATAACAGTATTTGTACTTTTACTTACATCAATTGTCGTTTTTTCGTAAATAAAAAAATCTCATTTTCGTTTTCTAAAACAGAAAATCGGAAAGATAAATACTCGGACTCATTGTTGGCCCGAGTCTGAGTAATGCCGAATGCCAAGAAAATTGGACCGAGCCGAATTTTGAACGGAGTTTTGGTTCATCCTTATTCTTTATATACTGTATCCTGTGTTCTAGTGATTATCTTCTATCTGGACTGTTCTAATTAATTAAGACTGCAGACTATTGATCTTCTTGGATGTGACAATTGATTAATATTGCACCCATTTGGAGAAAAATGCCGTAGAAGTCTGCATATTGGAGTTTGTGGACGTCTCAGAGGAAGCAAAGCAAAAAAATATTTTAGGATTGTTTTTTATAGTTACTACGGTTATGAACCCCGTCTTTTACTTAGGACCATTCAGTGAATACATTAGGCACATAAATTGAAATGATATATGCCCAAAGTTGACATTGAGGTAAATAAATCTGGCAAAATTTGTTTATAATATTATAACCAATATTCTAATTCCATTGTTGTAATTCTAATAATCTATTCTAATTAAATTAATTATTGAAGAACGTTTCTGACAAGTTTTTTCTGTTGGGGTACTGGTTCTGGTTTCTTGATAAGACAGTGTTGGGTAGGTGAGCAGAATAAGAAACTGAGATGAGAGACTGGTCTAAGAGAGAGGTCTGTGTCCTTTAAGTGCTCTACTACAGTTTTTCCCAGACTTTTTGGCCATGGGACCCACTTCGGAAAATCTTTGAATGCTCACGATCCACCTCACAAAGGCGAACAATATTGTGTTAAAATTTAATTAGCATTTCGACGTCAATTTGCAATGCATGCATTGAATATACTCGATATAAGGAAGAGACGAGACTAGACTGTATGCATTTTTCAGAGTATACTATAGTGAAAATGCAGCAAAGAAGGTCAAGAGAAGAGTTTCATTTTGTAAGCATGGCGACCCACTAGACGAGACGCCACGACCCACTTTCAGGTCGAGACCCATAGTTTGGGAAACACTGCTCTACTGGTCCACGTCCCTGGTAAAACTTCAATACATTACAATTCATTAAATTCTTGATAAACATCCAACCAACACATCCAAAGCTAGGTTTAATTTACATAGGCAGTAATGGGCTGTAGAGTTGAAGTTGGCAGAGTACTTTACTGATATAAGTAATCTGTTAGGCAACTGACATACCATTAAATGGTATATTTTACCACATCCAACTATTAGAGCTATGTGTTAAAACAGATGAGCTTGATTTATTTATTAATTTTTGACCAGTGTAGTAGAAATTCTGTTTCGACGGATTAAGAGGGGTTTAATGTAATGTAATATAACGAAGTAATGTAATGTAGTGTTTAATTTAATGTAATGTAAATTAATGGTCACCATCCACAATTGTATTGTATTTAAGTATTTATAGAGCTCCTCTAGTAGGGTGAACCGTTCATTGTTCCTCTTCAAAGGCAGTGCACACACAAAATATTTATTTCACAGGTATGAGATAAGCGAAATCAAACGTGGAACTGGGTATAGTCATCATTGAAAATGATATTCACTTTTCCGGTGAGTGCTGGTTGAACAATGTTCATATTGGCGCAGTGCATAATGTAATCGAAGGAGAACCAAGCCTGAGAAGCCCAAGGAACTCAACATATCAACATTGCATTCAAATGATAGCAAGCTTCCATTTAGTTTTAATGATTGAGAACATGCACTTAGACATGTATGAAACTAATTCAGTGTATGACTAGAAACTGTAAACCCAGAGCTGTAGGCATTGCGTTGCAAAAGAAGAGACCGGTTAATGCTTTGGGAAAAGAGAAGGAAAATGTACTCCGTTATGAACGTTATCCTAGAACGAAGGACACTATTTTCACCCAACTGCTTTATCTTAGTAACAAAGCAATAATTATATCTGAGCCAGGTTTAGTGTACTTGAATGAAGTGTCTGATTATAGCTGTATGATGTGTGTGCTTGCCTATGCAATTAGAGTTATGCATTGATACACGAAATAAATAATATTTAGCCAATTTATGTAGATATTGTAAAAAATGCAATCTGAAGTGCATGCAATTAACCCGGATCAGGTGCTTTGTACATGGTTGCTGGGGCACCATGCTGTTGGACGGTTTGGGTGTTTTGGATATTGTGCAGATAGGGTGAAGATGGGGCGGGGGGAAGAGTAGATGGCTGGGAGGAAAAAAACTGTTGTTATACCAGTCATATGTTCTTACGTCTGGCATTGGCTGCTTAGGGGGGCTGCTGGGGGGGAGTGGTTCTCGATGTGTATATAGTTGAAGGAGGAATTTAGGCAATTGGCTGTGGGGCTGGGAAGAGACGGAGGTTAGTAGTTCTTTGTAATTTTATTTATTTCATGCCCCGATGGTAATCAGGTTTCAGCACACGACCGCCGCTTGCAAGAGAAGACGAGAGAGTTGTGGTGGTTATATCCATCCATCTCCTCTTTATCTGTCGGGCATTGTTTTATCTATGGGTCTCTGTGCACTCTCTCTCTGTCTCTGTCTGTCTATGTCTCTCTGTCTGTCTCTCTCTCTCTTTGTCTCTCTGTCTCTGTCTTTCTGTCTGTCTGTCTGTCTCTCTCTCTGTCTCTGTCTGTCTATGTCTCTCTGTCTGTCTCTTCCTCTCTTTGTCTCTCTATCTCTGTCTGTCTGTCTGTCTGTCTGTCTCTCTCTCTCTGTCCCTTTGTGCTCTCTTATGCAGCTCTTTCCGTTTCAATGACCATGCCTCTTTGTCCACCTGTCGACCTCCTTCCAAGCACCGATCTATCCAGTTCGATGGCTATTTCTGAGTGTTTAGTTCTCTTGTCCCTCTACTGTCTCTATTCATCCATGTGTTTTTCTATCCATCCATCCGTTCGTCTACGAATATACATCTGCCTTCTTGCAGATGATAAGGATGATGGTGCAATGTGACAGCTGTCCATCCATCAAGTATCTAGAGGCACTTTACAAATGCTTGAAATCGATACAATACAATATCTATCCATTCATTGGTTCATCATACTGTTAACATCGTTGTCACAGCTCTTTGAGATGCTGACAATTTATAAAAGAGTGTTTTTCTTTCTTGACTTGTACACAAGTAGTAGTTGCTGTTTAATGACACTGGTAACAAAGACCATTAGCGTCACCATCCTCCTTTTTCCTGGCTTGGGACTGGCACTGGCTGGCACTATACCCTGACGAGCAATGCACAAACGTCCAGTGGCTACCATGGCTGGTAGAAGTCCTTATAACGGTTTCCATCAGATTGTGCATGACTTATTCATCATTCTATGAAAATTTTGACTGCATTGCTGAGTCCTGAATTTGTAGTTCTTCTGCTGCTTTTGTCAAAACACTGTTTTTTGTGTTTTCACTGAATTATTCATTACTGAATCATTGTGTTGTAACTGCATTGTTCAATACTGGACTATTGCGCTGTTACTGTGTTATTCAGTGCTGAATCATTGTGCTGTTACTGCATTGTTAAATACTGGACTATTGTGCTGTTACTGTCTTATTCAGTACTGAATCATTGTGCTGTTACTGCATTGTTAAATACTGGATTATTGTGCTGTTACTGCATTGTTCAATACTGGATTATTGTGCTGTTACTGTGTTATTCAGTACTGAATAATTGTGATGTTACTGCATTGTTCAATACTGGATTATTGTGCTGTTACTGTGTTATTCAGTACTGAATCATTGTGCTGTTACTGCATTGTTCAGTACTAAATCATTGTGCTCATGCTGCATTGTTCAGTGTTGGATTTATGCTTGAACAATGCTGAATCATTGTCTTGTTACTGCATTGTTCAATCCTGGATTTTTGTTATTCTTTCAGGAGACTTGTTACCTTTGAGTCAGAGTCCTGTGAACCGGATGCGTCGGTCGATGTCATTCGAGCGAGTAGCCACGAGCCACTATCTGTCAGGCGAATGGCCAAGAACGTGTAATTTACATAATAATCGACTTAATCTGCTACGCTGCCATGTCATTCTTACGGCTGACAAATGGACTCAGGTGAGGATCAGGGTTTTTATTGATCTTATTTGCCTCGTCCAACATTTCCTCGAATAAAGATCTTCGTGGTCACTAATTTCCCTGCCACATTAACCTGGACGGTTTCTGTGCCACTTTGTCGCCAGTTTTCTAATCATTGCTCAGATCGTTAGCCCTGGGTGCAATGTAATAGTAGGCTGTTTGTGTCACACAACGTTGCGTGTTTGGTATCAGGATATACCAGCAGTTGTGCGGCTGTTTGTTTTGAAGTGTGCCTTAATTATTCAGTGGGGGTATCAGTCAGTGAACGTGCCAATCGCAATCCTAGGACAAGGCAATCATTTCTTGTGGACAGCTTGAGGATGAGTTGCAACTTTCGCATGAGCTGGAAGGTTCTGAACTTGAGAAGCGTCAGTGAAGGGTTAATTTGTAAAATACTGGATGCCATTCAACTTGTAGGAAAGTTGGATTCCTTGTAGAATCATGAATAGATGTATCTAAATTCTAGTGTGGGTTTTCTTTAACTGCCTCCCATGATTTCTGCGTATCAGATAAGATACGATATGCACATAGCTACCGAATGATATTAAAATGTAATTCACCTATGTTGAGCTTTTACATAGCATTATGCAATAGTTGTTTTTCATAAGACCAGTCTCTTGTTCTTGTTCCGTGTTGTTATGTTTTGTTTGCTGTAGTAAATCCCTGTTAAATCTTTTGGGTGGCCCTTGTGGGTGGGCCCACCTCAGTCGTTCCTGTCTGTGGAAAGAGAACTCTAAACTTTGGGTGATAGATGGCGTCGTTCTGTCACTTTGATGAATGATCCGGGGCGTGTATCTTCTCCGACATTTATCGATACATCATTAAGCCCGGTCCGATTATGTTTCCAGTTTTTCTTGGATCGAGGAAGCCGCCTGAACAGGCGACAGCCCGCATAACTGATTAAGTACTCCGTTTGTGCCTTTCCCGTTTGTGCCTTTCCCGTTTGTGCCTTTCCCGTTTGTGCCTTTCCCAATTGTGTCTTCCTGTCAGTCGGCATGAATTATTCGTTGACAACCCTACACGCAATTACGTTCTCCGCGCATAAACAAATTAATAGCTGGCCTCAAATTTGCATATGTAACCAATATTAAAGAACCGATTGTCGTTTTTACAAGGAACCAGCTTAGGCGATATCTCTGGAGGCCTGTAGTGCTATAAAATCACCCTTATCTGTGTGTGTTTCATTCTCTGACCTAACCTTCTCAGTAGAAGAACATGGCCGTGTCTTCGCGATTGATTAATATTGTGTTACTCTGATGACTTTATATCTGAGCCCTTGAAGTTCGTCTCATTTTGGATGATGATGCACTTGCATGTACATATTTTATGCGCTTTATATTAATTGCTGTAACTCGCGTTCTGGCAGTGCCAGTCCCAAACCTGGTGGGAGGAGGGCAGTGCTAATCACCTTTGTTATGGCACAAACATGACATGACATAAAATGCAACTAACCAACCGTGCAGACCTGTGTTTTCTGTGCTTGCATTATCCATCTATTACACAAGTTTAGACCATAACCACATGTTTTTATTATCCATCTCAAACAGTTAAACACAAGAATATGAATGCATGATAAAACAGTAATAAGAGGGATAATAGTGAAAGTAAACCCCTAAGGGACCGATTGGTCCTGCCAACAGGGCGTACCCTATACAAGTTGATGTTGGGCAACCCATACATACAATTGAAACATATATCATGGTCTCTTTATGGTCACGTTTATGTACACATGTTTATTTTCATGTTTAGGCTTAGCCACACACGTTTATTATCTTGTACACATGTATATGTTCAAGATTGTTGATGTTAATGTATTTAAGTGGATACTGTACTATTAATGTAGGATGATATCAAGGCCAGTCAGAAGAACTGATGACCTAGTTGGACCTCAACATTAGTTTTCATGTCTGCTTGTTTCCATCTGTAAACCTGGACAGCCATATAATAATTATGCCTCGAAACTTTGATTGGAAGAAAGCAAAAACCTGAAATTTATTTTATCAAATGTCAAGAATTCTTAATTAATTGAGTCTACCTGTTGTGAAGTGACCACAGTGTTTTATAAATTGGCATAAACATGACAATTTATTATCTTGATAAAGATTGTGTACCTCAGCAATCACATTGAGTAGGTAATCAAATTAAACATTGGACAAAACTTACTGGTTTTATATGTTTCTATATATACTTGTATGGTGTATGTATTTGATTTGATAATGCCGCACAGAATTTGAATTTAGATGAAGGATTTTTATAGGATATGATATTGTTGCATAAACAAAGAAGGATTCTCTTAACCTGGCCAGTGCCATTCTGCTGGTCACTCATGCTGATAAAAATTGAACTATTTACTGTAGTTTCCTATCATTTCATTTTTCATTCCTCCCTTCTTTTTCCTTCGATTTATCCCTCACTCTTCATGAAATTGTTTTTATGAAAATACGATGGTTATGGTTAAATACAATCAGCATTTACTAATAATATTTATTATTTATCAAAAACGACACACCCAACAGTTTCACACAGTAGCTCAGTATTATGATAGCAAAACCAAAGGCAGTGAAATTGAGCATTTCGGGTGTGCCTTTATATTTTCCAGTACAGACATAAAAAAATTGGGATTATAATCTCTTATTATATGGAGGTGCTGAAGTTGAATGTTCACTTCAGTGATGTCTAGCACTGGCAGAACCATTTACCTAGGGAAAACACTTTTACCCTGTCGTAACTTATCTTATTATCTTATCAATGATGTAAAGGTTTCAACTAGTCATATGTCCAGTAAGTGTGCTTGGATACCAAATTAAGAAAGATCTGATTTTATTATATGCTGTCTGTCAAATTCATTTAATGAAATATCTCTTTTAATGCAAATTGAATTTGCTGTGATTTCTTTAAATACGCCAGCTTCTATAATAACCAATTCAAATATTGCTTAGCTTGAAAACTTTATTGACTTTAAATAATCAACATTGTACATAGACATAATTATGTTTTAAGGCCTGCATGTTTCTGATTTTCTGATGATAATAATAATTTGTGTGTTTAGATTCTGCATTGTGTTCTAGGCCGAGACTGTACAGTTGTGCAGAAAGCTAATAAAGAATTATATTGGTTAATCGTGCCATGGACGACGTGCTTTGTTGCGTAAGAAATGTAATCAGCGGACAAGATATCTCCATAATCCAGTCACCACATTTGTCAGAGATGATCAGCATAACCGGCTTTTATGTTGGCCTAAGTAGATTAATAAAAGAGAACTGGGTCCCACCGTCAATAAAAATATCAATGGAATTTAGAAAGAAAGCTAACTGGATGAGGCTTCAAAGAGTAGTCGAAAATACCTGGATCAGAACTATCACTCAATCTCTCTATGATAGAAACATGTACATGTGTTATCATTTATAAAATCATTTTATTGGTTGCCCAAAAAGCGAATTACATTCCAAGCTGGGCTAAGTGTGTCTGAGTCTCTACCTCTGTCTATGACCTACGTACAAGAAAACCCGACAATCTTCAATCTATGCTGACTCAAAAGACTTCTTTCTGTTGAGGGGGTCTTCTGACATTCTCAATCTTGCTATTCTGTGTACAAAGAAAGAGCTCTGTGCAATCACACATTTTCTGTTACGAGCCATATTGACTAATGAGACGTGTGCTGGCAAAAGTTTCTGTTCCTGGCCTGCAGATCTTGACCGAACCCCATCTCTTCCTGAACTCGTATACTGTATTGGCTGTTTCCAATTTTCATTAATTTGTTATTTTAAATTATGTGTCTATTATACATAAATCTATTTATGAGTGTATTGTATTGTTTCAGACATCCGAAGATATCGACAACCAAGTATCGGGCAGTTCAAAAATATGTGTCCATTCCAAACTGCCGCTGTCTTGCTTAGAAAACAGTGAGAGGGTTCACTCTTTCGAAGAGGTGTGTAGGGTTGAATGTTACATTTTATTTGAATTGCAATTTTTGTAATTGTTGACTCCAAATTAATAAATGGTCACTGGAAAGCTGGGGCAGGGTACCAGATTATTCACAGCACTGTAATTAAAAATATGATGCATAACAGAAATTAGTAACTACTACTGGACAAAGCTTAACCTCATTATAACCGAGTTGCTGTCATCGGATTCTGAGTCTAGTTCTAAATTATTGACGTCAAGCGATTGGCTGATTGATTAGATTCTCAATGCTTTTTGCCATGAGTGTGCAAGTTACTGGGGATAAACATTATCTCGAATTTATTGAAGCATTGATTTCATTGTATTAAGATAAATGTGCTTTCAGAAGGAAGATCTATTGTATAATTATTAACCTATAGTTTATAAGAAATTGCAAAAGATTCTGTTAAATTATCAACACTTATTGGAAGCCTGCTTGATTATATTGTCTAACATCGTCGTCATGTTGAGGTGAGTTCATATATTGACAAACTATGGACTGGTAATTGATTGGCTGCTCCTGCTTATGCTTGATTATCTAAGGATTTTACAAATTCTAATTCTGATTGATCAGCAAATTTCAGTTGCTGATTTTAATTGTGGTCAATTGACAATTGAACTAATCATCTATGACTTTTAGCAATGCAGCCTTCACGTACAGCCTTTGGATTACTTGAAATTAATCTTTTCGTATCTTTTCGTTGTAAGCATCGACTTTTGTTCCATTTTATTATTGAACAGAGTCCAATATCTGCTGATGTTACAGCTACATTTGATTCATCAAGTCTCTCCTTTTAGTCTACTCTTTGTAGTCTACTCTTTTTTGGTCTACTCCTTTTAGTATACTCCTTTTATTTACTTCTTTAGTCTACTCCTTTGAGTCTACTTCTTTTAGTCTACTTCTTTTAGTCTACTCCTTTTGGTCTACTCCTTTTGGTCTACTCCTTTTAAACTACTCCTTTTAGACTACTCCTTTTAGACTACTCCTTTGAGTCTACTCCTTGGAGTCTACTCCTTTTAGTCTACTGTCTTCTGGTTAAACACAGGTGATGCGTTCACTGATGCCACTGTCGATTGATTACCAGCCTGATACATGTGTGGCTAGACTGCTCACTTTGAATTATTATTCTAGTATTGTCACAATTGTCTGTAGCTAGGGTCATTGAACTTACCATTAACCTTACCATTAACGTTATTAACGTTAGACATCATCATCTCTGTGATGACTGCAGTCTAACTAGCTAACTATCTGACTATCTAAGCATATCTGTTCTCTTCCATATAGCAGTTAATAGTGTCTTCTCTTATCAGACGTTATGTTGAAGATTGTGGCCGATTTCTTTAACGTCATTCCTCATGACATTCTCCAAATGTCTTAGGCAGTTTGGTGAATGCAAACTAATTGTTTGCATATCACTTTCCTCCCGCTTCATTTCTTTTGTGTGCTTTATATTTGATATTTTCTTTCCACTTACATCACCGTCAGTTTTTATGTATGCAGGAGTCTCGGTATATCCTTCATCATAATGTATGTCTAGCATACTGACTAGATAATTTGTGCGTTACATGCCCCTTTTGGCCTCCCCAGGGATCTGTTCTTGGGCCTCTTCTCTGCATTCTCTTTGCCACAGACATTCAATCTCTATTTGCAGGTTGTTCTCTCACTGACGACGTTCAGTTTTACACGAATTGCTTAGCATCTATCCCAGACTGCTTCTGCTGTCCGAAATATGTCTCATGCCCTCCACTGCATGGATGTCATTAAATCGATGGTGGCTGAATCCACAGAAACTCAATATATTTGGTTTAGTACCTGCCAGCAGCTGGACAAGCTCGACTTGGGGTCCCTTTCTTCTGAGTTCCCTATCTTTGTCTTCTCCAACTCTGTCTGGGACCTAAGGTCACTCTGAATGAAAAACTGTCTTTTGTGGAGCATATTAAAGCAGTGATTCGTTCGTGCTGTTAGCTCTTGCACCTTGCAGTTACAGGTTATCTCGCAATCTCTTTCCTCATCTATGCCTGCCATCTTGCATTTATTTATGCATTTATTTTAATCAATTAGAATATTGGACTAGTGTTTTTCTCTCTACTGTTGGCTCCCACCTGTCCAATTGCAACCCTTGGAGGGGATTTCCTTGGATAGATATTAGATACATAATACTTGCATCACGTGACCTGATAAATCTGATGGGTTGTCAGAAGGTAAAGGCTGTTGGCTGCATAAAGAGCATGTCGGAAAGGTGCATAAAGGTGCTATAGATGGCAGTGGAGAGGATTGGCCACCCACGCTAATTTGCTGAGGCTTAAAAAATTGAAGTTACTAGAACCTTCTACCCATGTCCAGCTGAAGGAACTGCTCTTCTTAGTCTTCCTCTTTTGTTTAGGTAATAGGCTACATAATGCAGTTTTTTAATTTCATGAAGTAAAATATAAGTTTCTTCCACAAAATTTCTGAAAGGGTTAGTCATTCAGCTTTCACTGAGTTACTGAGGAAATTGTTCAAAATCTGTGTTGCAGAGGAAAATGACATCATCGAGTGTCCTAGGAATCAACAATGCAAAGCAACGTGACAGATCAGACATTCGAACCATCTTTGACAATGTTCTGCAGGACAGGGCAGTTTCAGCTAACAGTGGCTGCGAGAGGAATCTTGTGGCTCCAATCCAGAGTAGTGCTGAAGGACTTAATCAGGTTAGAGTCATCCGTTACGTTTACGATAATAGTCTTCATTTAATTGAGAGACGTAATGTTGCATGGCATGAGAGCCACGAGGGTGCAAAGCCGTCAAGGCAATGTTTGCAGTGCTTCCTTTCCAGTAATGATCTTGTACAGTTGTTCTTAAGTTTTAACCAGATATCCTCTGCTTCTTCTTCTCTTCGATGTTGTGGGTCCACACGAATTCAATCTTTCTTTGTAGTTAAAATCCTTGTAGTTCAAAATTATAAAAATCATTTGTGTGCCTTTTCTTTGTGCTTCTTTCTGGCTTTTCGATGTCCTGTTTCAGGTACGAATTTTCTACCTGGAAGCAGTATTCCAACTGTGGCCTAACCAGGGACATGTACAACCTCAGTATTGTCTCTGGTGACTACTGTATTTTTTTTATTGTACCTAAAGTTGAGTTAGCCTTTTTTGCTGCCTTGGCTCATTTCCTTGAAGGTTTGGCACTCTTGTACATAGTCACTACCAAGTCCATTTCTTTCTCATTCACTTTCAATGCCTTGCCTCTCATTTCTTAAAACTTGCTTCTCTTTCCCATATTATAGTAACACGTGCTATTAATAAATGCAGATTTTGACACTGGAACTAATTAAATTTTGTAAAATGTAACCAGTTTTAACTTTTCTCACTGCAGATTTAGGTCATGCTCAAGTTTATTTCTCTTTATGGGTTGAATTGTTTTGTTGGTGTTTAGAAAATCCCTTTTTGCAGCAACCAGCATAAGAGGGATTATAGAGAAATATTTGTTTGAAATTAAATTATAATACTTGCCAATAACATAGCCTAACTTGGTTTACTGTAACTAATAAAACCCTTTAAAACAGCTTGAGTTCAATCTGTAACTTGGAGCAGATTAGCAGCACAGTAATAAGATGTGAGAAACCTTGGTGTTAATTTTTCTGGTTTACATGTGCCATTAATAATTTATGTTGCTCACTAAAAACTCATTCAGAAGGTGAAATTCTTAGTCCTGTAATCAAATGAGTAAATTCTTTTTTGTATACTGTTTATTTATTGATAAGTTATCTATATTTATTTGTGCAAAGCGTTTTCTTTGTCATGCAAAGTCAGTCAATCTGAATCTGGAGTGTGACTGCTTGTTGCCAGGGACCAAGACATAGCAATGCAAATAGTGAGAGTTAAAGATTTACTCTTGATAATTGATTTAAACAATGATTGCAAGTTTGCATCCAATTCTTTGCTCTTCTCATTGAAGTTAACATTATTTAACGTTATATTTGCTCTTTGAAGTTAACGTTAGTTGTGGCACAATTGCAATCCTACAACCAATAACAATGTTCATTCGATTATTTTCACTTTATGAAGGAATACCGTTATATCAATTTCTGAGAATTGCACATTCGTTTGGTGTGGTGAAAGAAATGACATGTTTTCATTATGCTGACAGAAATGTGTGCAGAGTATAAGTTCCTAAGTATAAATGCAAAGATGACTCTGTCTATGCACGTATTTGCATCACATGGAAATAAGACAGGACTATTGAGTGTTGGTGAATAAGCCAGACTCTGACTCAGCCTCAGGGTTTGCCATTTGATTCCGGCCGCCTGACAGACTTGTTTGTTCCATGCATATTCAGTTCATGTGTTGCAGCAATCTTATCCGACAAGGCCTCGAGTCGAGGGTATTATATAACGCGACAGCAGACAGCTCGGATGTAGATCTCAACCTGTTTTTCAGTTTTATGATTCTGATAGTCATTTAGATTGACGGTGGTCAATTGTAAACATGCTTGGCCACCATGACTAGGCCTTAGGTTTCTATGTAGCAGTATAATTACATAAGATGAGTGATATAAAGAGTTGCTAAATGAGCTTTATGTAAGTCAAGGTACAATAATGTGTTTTTCAAGCTATAGCCAATCGGGACATATTGTTGTCTTGACTTGCAAGTTTGCTGACAATTCAAACATCGTATCACCCTAGAAGCAATTTAGCCTCTGAGGACTACTTAGAAGCTATATTGTCAGAAGAACATTAAAGTGCAATGATGTTGATTTAGTTTTAGGTATTAGATATTAGTCGATGTTAAGCTTTAATTCACAATGGTAGAAATTTGGTGAACGCACTACTGTGCTTTATTTTCATTCATTATGATTTATATAGCGCCTCGTCAAGGCTACAGCTCAGGACCGCTCCCAACCTCGGCACGGCTGAAAGGAATCGTGAGTTTAAAAGAGTCTTGTGAGTGAACCCTGGGGGTACAACCACAAACTTATCTTATGGGACATGTTCCAGAGAAATGGGGCAACCACTGCATAGGAACCCATCCAGATATACTGTGGTCATGTGACCACTGCATCTGTTCCAAGTAACACAGTTTGTGTTACATTAGACCACATGAAGGCTCATCATTGCCAACATTATTGGCTGCCATTTTGTTTGTTTGGTCTGTTTCCTGCCGACGATGTTAATAAGCACGGGGATTGAGTCCACTCGAATCAAGTGGCTACATATTTAGTTTCTCTCTGGACACACACACACACACACACACACACACACACACACACACACACACACACACACACACACACACACGGTGGAAACAAACAGAATAAAACAACTGCTAACAAGAGGGATATTTCATCTGGATATCGTCGCTAAGTCAACAGAGTACTGTTCTGATGAAGTGAAAATGGAAAGTTGTGCTTTTCCTGAGGTTATACAGATGCTGAGTGTTTGTCTGCATGTACGAAGCATTCGCATTCGTATTTATAATCTTGTTTGTTGTCGCGACGTTGATGTCTCTTTGTAACTGAAGTAGGTGACACAGAACAGAGTTTCTCAATTTGTGTCATGACGCATCTTTATTGACAGTGAGATGTCTGCATCCTAATCTTGATATTTTCATGTAAAAAAATTTGATCAATGTCATTGTAGCATAAGCAGTAAAATGATATGAATTTATGATTAATTACACAAGTGTAAGGTATTGGGAACGTATGGGTGCCATGACAGAAGATTAAATTGTCATATATGCCACAAGTCCTTTGCACGCAATTGCCCTGCAGTACAGCTGCAATTGCACCATCGAGGTGTGTGCACAATGTTGGAAGAAGGGTTATATCAAATTTCAGAATAAAAAAATAAAATAGGTTTAGCAAATCAATTAGCTAATTAATTGGCTACATTTATAATCAATTGGAATTAGTTACTGAAATTTGCAAGGTGATTAGAATTAGGAAAATCTTGCTGCTAATCAATTGCAATTATAATTATAATTGTTTGAATATCGATTTGATTTGATATTCGATTCTGCTGAAAATTTGCTATTTCCTGGCCTCTAGTTCATGACATACTTGTTATCAACCTGCAGCTGCATCAGTTTTAATGTAATTAAATGAAGATAATTATCATTAGAATTAATTAACACCATTGGTTGTTGCTTTATATTCTAGACCTATGTACTGTGCATGCTTACATATTTATGCACATTATGTACTCACTTTTGTTTTGATTTAAGTTATGTATTCATTTATTTATTTACATATGTAAGCATTTATGTGTGTATATAATAATGTATTTATGTATTTGCTTTTATATGCGTATGTATATACTTGTGTGTTTATGTTTTATGCATGTATATGTGAATGGATTCAGAGCACCTCCAAGTAGGCTTTGTGACGGGCATTGTGTATGTGTTAAAATGAATTAATTAATTAATACTGCAATATGTATGTGTATATATGTCATGCAATCAAATAGCCTTTGAATTCTCGTTCCTCTGATAACCTCTCAAAAGAAAGATGAATTACACTGAATTATTAATTATTATTATAAATCATTATTTTATGCCGATGTTTGAAAATAGATGTTAAAAGGTATTTAATGTGGTCTAATTGCCGTGTGTCTCTGCTGTTTATAGCTGAGCAAATAAAGCAGGTCATCGACCTACAGTCAGATTAAAATAGACCGAGATGTTTTTCCTTGTTGTTATGCAGCCGACCTTGACCGTTGACTGCACAATGTACTGACTGTTCTTTCTTTGAGACTGAGTTACATAAGTATCATCCTGTCACATCTCTATCTGTTGACCTATTTCATCATCCTTTTCCATCATCTCGCTGTGACTGGAGACCTTTCCCATGTGCAACTTACTTACTATAGGACAGCATTGTTCAGCACATGAGAACAATAATAATAGTGATAAATTACTCACCAGGCTTTGCAGGGCTTTGTATCTTGACACAGTTATTGTGCAGTCTGAGCCTGTTTGGAATTGCTCTCAAATGTGACCCTATATCTTGCCGAGAGTGACTGTGTCATCCATATGCTCTTCATAAACCTATCTACTATCCGTTTCTCATATAAATTTTGAAAGTTTAAGTCTTGTTCATCATGCAAGCTGACCTTGTTTATAATCAAGTACAGCTTACACAGAAATATTGTGAGTTGTGGCCATGCCATCTGCTTCTGATAAAACCATCAATTTGTGGTCTGTTGTGAGTGCAAGCACTTTCTTTGTAATGTAGAGATTATAGTTTCAAGCCTTTCCCTGAGTTGGTAGCTGTATATAGTCTTGGAGCAGATCTTCATTAGCAGTTGCTTAGTGTCGTCAATTGGTGCTCTGTCATTATATAGTGGGGCTTAATAACTGTATAAAGACTAATAAACTGTTGAATTATCTTAGCTTTTTGTATACCTATTTCTTTGACCTGAAAGAATTAGCTGTACTTGTGAGGTCAGGTTATGGACAATTTACTATATCCTCTGGTAATGATGGTTCCCTTAGGCTTGATCTTGCAATTAAAAAATCTTGCAGCTAAAGTGTGAACGTGATAACGTTTAAATTTATAATATAGAGAAGCAGTCACTCTGGGAAAGTGAACGACTAAACATGTCTCAACTCATAATACTTGCTATTTTGCTGGTTCTGATGACTGTTGGTAATTATTTAATGCTTGAAGAATGAATTTGATGTCTTGATGTATACTAAAGAGCAATTTATAATTATATCTTTGAAACGTCGTTAACTGCTCATTGTTTTCGGTTGCAGGAAGTTGAGAATTTAGTTGAAAGTACGAGTATCGTTGATTCGGATGAAAACGAAATGAAGGTTTCTGTTCTGTCTTCTCATTTTTCAACATTATTTGTATTATTTGTCTCCATTTGAATTTTCATTTTGATGTACGGGTCACCTGCTAGTATTTAGCTTTTCCATAACCACTGAGACTTTTTAAGTTGCAGTAATGCATATGGGTTGCAGTAATGTTGTCTCTTTTCCATAAGTGCTTGTTTGTTGGTTTCACGTTGTTAGGCTTCGGTGGTTTTCTAGGTGTGTCTCTGTAGAAGTGTTATGTAAATAATAATGTACGCAGTTTAATGGCAACAGAGCATCTCTATAAATTTTTCCATTGTTTCAGTTTAATTTTTAAAAGAATAAAGTTGTCACGATTGGAAAGAGCAGACATTTCTGCATCAAGAGCACTCAACTACTAAATTATGCTACAAATTCAATTCAACTTTTTACAGTTCGCACAATGAAGGCAATTTTAAACTTGCGATTTCTCGAAATAATAAGTTCTCAAAACGCAAGGACATCAATTCTTAAAAAGATCACAACCTTGTCAATATTAAAGATACAAATATACTGTTTTCATCACATTAATCAGCAATAGCTGTTGCATTTAAAACAATTATAAACTACATTTACAAAATTTCCGACTTTGTGAGGGTTTTCACATGCACGGTCACATATGTTAATTATTAATTATAAATTACAACTTGTCTATGTATTCATGTTTTTTATTCCTGTTGTCATAGTTACATGTTACATAGTTACATAGTTACATTAGAAATGCTGTATCCACCTTCTAAGACTTTAGTTGAGATCAACCGCAATTCTTTGGCTTCAAGGATTCTTTCTGAGAGTGTTTTGTGGCACTCCATTATAAAATAGAGACGACTTCTGTTATCTTATGTGGCAGATTCACTGTATGCTCTTCAATTCAATCAACAGGTGGTACTGTGAAATTCTGGTCCATAGAGACGGTCAACTGCTATGCTACTAAAACTTACATTGATGGTGTAGCCGGTAGTTTTATTGTTCAACTTCTATTGTTGTCTGATGTCTACGCACAGATCATTGACATGCAGACTCCAGATGGTCATAGGGCTCCTGTGGCTGAGCTCCTGAGCATGGGCTGCCAAAGTGTCCGGCGGATACTCTCGATGAGTCCTCTGATATCTGATGTTGAGAACCACTTTGTTCGAATACCAGAAGACATCTGGAGTGGCAGTCCGTCACTATCCGTAATTCCGGATCCGTTTGGTTCCTCTTCTGCTCCAGTCAGTCATTCAAATTCAGCAGGGAAGTCATCAGAAATGATGTGCCAACGACCTTCAAATGGTTATTATTGACCAATAGTAATTCCATTTAACTGTAGCGGCAATATTGGATGAGTCATTCCAATTAAGTGGTTATGAGCTATTTAGGTAAGTGGGGTTAATTATAGTGATGCAGCTGTATGGAATGAGTTATGCCTAAAAATTTAACAATAACTTTTGATTGCAGTTAATTGTTATTAGAATGTAGGTTGAGTGGTGCCAATTAAATTTTGGTGTATAGCGAGGCTGTGAATCTCATTAGTCATCTAAAGTTCTACTTCACGGGAGGGCATGTGATTTTCATGAGGCTGCTTGGTCTATTCAACTGGAATCGGGCCACTGACTGAGTATATAGGTTGTCTCTGCATTGTCTTGGATTTCCCACATACCCATTTTATGACACCCTGGTCCACCCCTGGAGTTTGGTATGGACTATGGGTTTGATGTAGATTGTTATGTTTATTATTAATCAGGGGCTCGGAGATTTTAAGAGGCTCAAAGTACTCCATTTTCTATAGTTAAGAAAATTACATTAGCGTCACATTGCTGTTGCACACCGCTTGTGATAATTTTTTTAAACCTGTTTGTTCTGAAGACATTTCTTTTTTTGCCAGTTATTATATCTCCAAGTCCGGTAGTTTACAAGTCACTTCGTAAGAGACAGGCACCAGAAGGTTCTGAACTAGAAGATGGAATACTCATTGATTTCAGGTTAGCATGTGACAAGGTTGACTGCTTGTGAATTGGTTGTCAGTCTAGTTCAGGTGTATGTCTGCTCTGGAGTTTGCATATTGTTGAGAAATTTAGACGAATTGCTTTGCATTATATTTTCACATTTCAGATATATTTATAAATATTTATATATATATATTTATATATATATTTTATATATTTTCACATTTCAGATATATTTGCATTTCTGCCTAACAGTCCACTTCATAACAATGCAAAGTTTTACAGTTAGGTTGGAAGCATAGAATATGCCTACCTGTACAAATTGACTTTGGATGTGTGACAATGTGTAAAAATGACCCTTTGTGCTAATTTTAGAATAGTAAGTCAGAGAATCAAAATGATAAACAATGGATGATATTTATATTTTTGGTGGAGATAAGAGCGGTCGGTAATGGTGATCCAGTTACTCCAAAAGTTTTTGCTTGGTGGAGATATCTCATCATATTTGTAGTCATTTTAGTTTTTGGTTTGAATGGGGATAAAACCCCATTTCCTATACTTAGCCATGCCTGTGTTAACACTGACATGCACCACCTTGGCAGCTAGTATGCACAACTCATTGATTTGTATTGTGACTTAATAGAATCATATGATCATGATTGAATAGGATAGCGACTCTAACAGTATCTTGACTGTGAGTAATTAACTGGTATCTAACTTCTCATGTTGTTTTACATTTTTTCTTAGGGCCAATGCTAATAATAATTTGTCAAGTCCCGTAACGACTAGCAACTTGTCAAGGTTTAACATCCCAAGTGAACATTCGGCATTTTGTCCTCTGCTAAAGAAGTACGTCAGCAAGAAGTCTCTCTGGATGTTTTCACTGTCATCTGGGACAGAGGCTGAAGCACAGTGATGTTCTTTTGACACCATTTTGTCACTTCAGTCTCAGTTTAAAAAGAAGTCCTTATGTGTGATAAAAATTTCTGAATGCATTATTAATATTTGCTTGTGTTGTTCTTTGATGATAATTAGTTCAGAGGCATTAGCTTGTTTCAGTATTCTGGTCGTCTTGTGCAGTTGCTTAGTTAGTTTTGAAGTAATGACTCGTTAAAGTTTTGGTATGACCTTTGTATTGTGAGGAGGGATAGCTTGCGAATCTTTCTCTGTGCAGCTATAGATGTCACCCTATGCATTAAAAGTTTTCACAGTGAATTGGTCTCGATTTGCTTCGGATACATAGTAATATTGTGCATACGTCAGAGTTGCTTGTCTGCACTGATGGTGTATGTTAACATGTGCAAGGTTATGGTTTAGGTAGGTGTACAAGGTCATTTGATTTGGTTTAGATAAAACAGACGTTTTGTAACCAAGGTTCCTTCAGGGCTGAGAACTATCTCTCATATGCAGTAATATAACACAAGTCGAGGAAAGACACTAGCTAGAGACAAGACTCATTTATATATGAAAGTAAATGAGTAAGTTGATAACTTATTCCGAGAGTTTATTAAGGTGTAACTTGGTAGTGGAGCCCAGATGTTCTCGTATTCAAATTTTTATCTAATAAGAGTTGACACATTATTTTGGGGTTTAGATTATGTTTTGAAACCACAGGGTTAAAAGCGTTTAAGAAAGCTTCGTTCTTAAGTGAAGATATCGGATAGGAGATGGTATTTTTTGTTGTTGAAGAATTTCTCTGTTAATAATTGTTATGTTTTATATTCATTTAAGTCTAGTTAAATTAAGTGGTCTCCTTGTCACACAGTCGTTTTGTGAATTAGTAAGAACGAGAAAAGGTCATGAAATCTCCTTATTTTCTACAGTATATTTATCTAAAGCACTTTTTGTTTTCCAAAAATGTGAAAGGACTTTGGTATATGGATGTTGGAAATTGTAGAACAAATGGCAACTGATTGCAGACATTCGGTTCTAGCTATCTTCTTTAATGTTTCATTCTCAGAACAATAGTGGGGGCAATTAGGGGTCAGTTAATTGGAGTCAATTATATTCTATTGGTTAGTCTGCTGGACCGTCAACCCGAAAGCTGGGATTAAAATCTAACCATGCAAAATGATGTTTTAAGATTTCTGCTCCGTCTGCATGACCTAGAAAAGTCCATCATAAAATGAGCACACTGTCCAGATGCTGTTAGTGAGCAGGACTGGACATCGGTCGACATGCGCAGAGGCTAAGAAAAATGGTCGCTTTTACTTCTTAATTCAGGTCTCCAACATGTGCTTAAGGCACTTATCATCATCATCATCTTCTTCTTCATAAACTGCATAAGAATAGGTTCTTTGGTGGTTTTGGCTACTCTTACAAATCACATTTCTGTTTTGGTCACATCGCCACACCACTGGGGTGTATTAATTTTTTTTAATGGCTTTCGGTTAATGAGTAATTGGTTAGGCCAATTTTACCTTACTTAATAGACTGTTCTGAACTAAAATTACTGCTCCCGGTTTTTCAGCTTGAAGTTGCTTTAGTTTGTGTTTGCAATCCGTGACTTGCCAGCAGGGAATTGTTTGTTATATTGCAAACCTTTTGCAGATATATAGCTTTTATTTGATATTCTCTAGGCCTTGTTCACAAACTTCATTTACGGTGGTAATTTTTGTTAGATGTAATGTATTAATTTAATAAATTGTAGATTTTGTGTTCATAAGCTTTCATTTGTTAATAAAAGAATTTGGGGTAAGTTTGAAGATTTGATTAAATCTGGCATTTGAAAGATGAGATGAGCAAAACTGATGCTTACCTATAGTAAATAATTATGGTAATGGATCTATAGAAATTTCATGACTAGAATTTGACTATGTATGTTTTATCACTGAGTCTTAAGTGCAAATCTGCTTGAGACAGTTTGCTGTTGATATTTTTGCCATCATGACTGCTGCTAATTTCAGGTAAAGCATCGAATTTGGCTATCATTGAGATAACTAATTCATTCACTCATTCATTCATTCATTCATTCATTCATTCATCAAAGAATTTGTGTAGCGTCTTTTCAAGAAGACTACTCAGAGGCACTCCCAATCCCTGTGCAATGAAATAAACGAGTTGTAAGATGAAAGAGAAATGCCCAAGAGGGGTTCTGAGGTAGGCCATTCCTCCAAGAAAACAGTGCTCTGCCTCGTGGGGTGTGAGCAACAGGAACATAGGGGAGATTATATTCTGCCTATAGGAGAAATCACGAGCCCTGAGCACTGATGGTGTGGCTACAGATACATAGCAGGAAGTGCCATACTCGCTTCACTGCTTAAGGGGAGCCAGTGGAGAATGTCGCACATATAGGGGTCAGAGGTATGGGTTGTGAAGAGAAGGGACCCCAAAACAAGGCCCTTGGAGGACCATATAGGAAGTGATGACTCAAATAGACCTAGAGGGCCCATGGACTACACCTAAAGATCATTTGCTAAGAAATGGTCTAATCCAGAGGAACAGCACCATAGAAGCTCATGGATTTAACCGTTCTAGTAAGATCCTCTGTTCTACGGTGTCAAATGCTGCCCTGACATCAAAGAGAGCTAAGAAGTGTAAGTTGAGAGCAATCAATGCCCCATAGACATCCAAAAGGATGTCTTTGAGGCCATTGTTGGAACAAGCTGTGTGAAAGCCAGACTAGATCACACAAAGCAGGTTGTTGGTCTCAAGGTAGGATGTGAGCTGGGAGGCGACTGACTTATCTTCTCGGAGGCGACTGACTTATCTTCTCGATGACTTCTGAGATAAGCGAAACTTTGATGAGATAGGTCGGAAGTTGACCAAGTTGTTCGAATGGAGACCAGAATAGATCTTTTATAAGAGGCTGGCATGATGCCTTCCCGAATGGAGCAGTTGCAAAGAACGGTGAGGAGTGGAAGAAGGAAATGAGTGGATGAAGAATAGGAGTGGAAGAAGGAACGGAGCCGAAGAAGGAAAGGAGCGGAAGAAGGAAGTTTATGAACTGTTGCAGCAAGTAAGTAAGAACAGGATGAGTTTGCAGAATTGCGAAGTGGAGATAAGAGCGATAATTAATTAATTAGATGTTGATTAGTTTTATGTGCACTCCATAAACAGCTCAGGCACTTACTTATTCACTCGTTAATTCACCGACTCATAATTATGTTTGCTCACTTACTGCAACTTAAATTCAGATTCATTTGAATGTTTTACTTTATAGATGAAATTGTGCAACCATGTGACTTCATTTGTTTTGAATTTATGCAGATGGTAAATTCGAAGAAATGCTGTGCATTTTGGAAATTATTATTATTGTGTTTAGTTTATTTTTGCACATTTATTTATTCTGTTGAGAATTATGCTGTCACCCAATTGGGTTTACTTCTGCTGAATGTGACTTTCATGGATCAGTTTATAGTTTTTTTGAGTTTGTCAAAGATTTGTTTACATTGCGTTTAAAACATGTTCTAAAGCTGGTGTTTCTACTTTGCTTATTGTATTGTTTAGTCAGAAATCTTCATCTTGTTTGGATCTGTCTAGTACAGCTTCTTATGGTTCAGTGATTATGGGTAAAGATTATTATTATTAAAGAGCGGTGTCCGTTTTTTCTGTATATATTAGGCCTACGTGATAGAATGCAGTAGTTTAATATAGTTGTAATTGGTAGCTACTGTTACCATATGTAATAATTACGATGTTGGTCTGTTCCCTTCTTTACTTTCGCAACAACTGTGCCATTATGTTCATTCTTGACCAGGAGTTTAACTCGGTAACTTGCGGCTGCTTTACCAGTTGCGTCAACTTCGGGTCGTCTCGATCCCGTTCCCTTTCTACTAGTTCTGCAGCGGCTCTTGTTCTCGTTTTCGTCTCGAGTCGTCTTGACTTCTGCTCAACCTTATAATTATAATTATGATTATTGCTTTGTCTAGCGCCTGCCTTTGTGGCGCTGCACCTACTTACCTTAGGAAGGTCTGCTGTCCTGTTGCAGGTAATGCTAACAGTACGCTGCCCCTGTGCCTCGCAGGGCCTTCTTCTGATCGCAGGGCCTTCTTCTGATCGCAGGGCCTTCTTCTGATCGCAGGGCCTTCTTCTTATCCCTTTCTCTCGGACCTCTACAATGCAGAATTGTGCTTTTTCTGTTGTGGGCCTGACTGCCTGGAATAGCCTTCCATTAGACCTTCGGCCTAAGAACCCTCTGCCCTTTATTTTATTCCACTCTGAAAACTGTTTTATATGACCGAGGTTGGACCGGGAGAGCCACAGAGTTGATTTCTTAAAGAGTCGCTATGCATGTATTAGGATTGATTGGTTGATTGATTGATTGATTGATTGATTGATTGATTGATTGATGCCATTCCGTTGTATACGGCGGCCTATTATATCTGAATGCTGCCTTTGAATTATTGCTCCATACATCAAGAACACCTGGCTTCTTCAACAGCCTTGATCATTTACCTTACCCAGTATCTAGGCCTATTGGTTATGTTAATAATAATAATAATAATAGTAGTAATAGTAATAATAATAATAATAATAACCAGTATCATAATCGTCATTATAGCAACGTGTAAAAGAACAATTATTATAATAACGATAATAATATAGAAATATTGATTTGTAATCACAAGCAAAATCCTAATCTCCAAACTTCTAAAGCGTCACTCGAATGCTATGTGCAGCCGCCTTGTTAAGAAGCGCTGATGTTATAGGCCTACGATAGTATTATTATTATCATCATCATCATCATCATCATTAGTTCAATTTGTAATCCACTCAAAGTCAAACCGAAATGTGATTCTGAGGCGCGGATTTTTAGTCAGTCGCCCGAAGAAGATGCACATAGACTTCCAAATCATTGAAAGTAAGAGAGAATTAGTGAGTTCTGAGTCGCTTACTGAAGGAACTAAGTTAATTGGAGCTACGTATTATATGGAGTCCGTCGGTTCCATTCCGTAGGAGCAGAGTTATGGAATACAAGAGAACCCGTAGCTATGTATTCTGCATCGTGACTTATTCCTTACAGGACATATAATAATCACTATCACTATCACTATCACTCTCTCTCTCTCTCTCTCTCCTCTCTCTCCTCTCTCTCTCCTCTCTCTCTCTATCGCTCTCTCTCTCTCTCTCTCTCTCTCTCCTCTCTCTCTCTCCTCTCTCTCTCTCCTCTCTCTCTCTCTCTCTCTCTCCTTGTATTTGTTACGTCACTGAATGGCTAGTCTTATTCAAATCCTCACACAAACACACCCACACACCAAGACATAAGCCTACACAAACAGCGTGAGATAGAACAATCGCAAAAACTAATACTTCCAGCTTTTGCTATGTTTAAAATGAAGTTACCATAATGAGCTTGCAAAAAGCGTCAGGATTCTGCAGTGAGGCGGTCAAATACGATGCAAGCATGACAGGGTAAAATAAGAAAACAAACTGTAATAGGAGTGAAAAAACAGTGAATATTTTCATTTTTAAATATACAGATTGCAAGAGCCACTCACGATAGGCCTAAATAGTTAAACACTGGACCTATACACATACTGTAGTTCAGGTCGGCATAAAAAAAGAACACATACCCAGACCCTATATATAATGTGCTAGATGGGATTAGCAACTCTAAATCTCTCTTAGTTATTCACAGAACGTTCAATGAAGCTAAAAGCATTTAAAATGGTTTGGTTAACAATTAGCGCAGTTAATCATAACCGATTTCCATGTTCGCTATTGCTCGTTCTCACAAGCGTCGATCGAAACGACGCCTATTTTAGGCATATAATTATAAGCATAGGCCTGAGTCTGAATGTCATATTTAGGTCTAATTAAGCTATCCTCATAGCCATATTTATCATGTCAAATTTTATATTTTCTACACTTTATAGTCTTCAGAAGAGTCGGCATAAATAATATTTAATAAGCTATTAACTTAGTTCTCACTGGTTCATTATCCTTGTGAAGGCAGTGAAGGCAGATTGGCCTACACGTTCGGCGCATAGCCTACACAATCATGTTGGCTATAAGTTATGCAAAAACAGCAAAACGGATAAGGTCCAGCAAATTACACCTAATATTGATGCAGTTTTCTGAAAATTGGCATACTGCACTTTAGAAACGAGCACCATGAGTAATGAAGGCGTATACAATGATGTGTGGTGTAAAGCTTGTGTTGATTGATCGCGTTGTCGACTTATTCATTTTTCCGGTCACTGGGAAGTCGCCAAGCTATCAGAAGTGCCATCAAGGCCAACAGTGCCTGAAATTATCAAGCGAATGTTTTGAAACAACAGCAGAACACAGTTCAAAAGACTTACTGAACATCTATGTTGGTACAATATCGTCGACTCATATGATTAGGCTTAACTTTGAAATCTTGATTCAAAATAAACAGTTTTGGTGTCTTTGGACTTGTTCCCACATACAAGAGTAAGAGCCAACAATGCTGGGTCTAATCGCCACATAAGAGCCACTTCAGAGTGACCAGCTCATTGACCAGCGCTATATCAAATCAATTCCGCAACATATAGTCAAGTTGTTCTGTTCGTTTCAGTTCAGGTATTCGTTCGATAATTCATTCATGCATTTGCGTCATTTGTATAGCGCGCCTACCCTTGATCTTAGGATAAGCGATTGTACAATGATTTTTAGAACTCAAGCCAGGAATTATCAGTGACGCGTCTACAGAATGATAATAATTAGGCCGACTGGCCTAAACAATGGAGAGGTTGTTTTTATCTACAATTGATCAAAACGGCGTTGAGTTAATGATGTCGATACCAGTTTAGTTTATAAATATGACGATTGATTACTTCATGTGACGATGATTATTCAATGAGGGGTCGAGTTTATTGTGGGATGATAAATGAACAAGCGTTTTATTACCTGGGCCACAAAAATTGCACTGATTATTAAGATGGTCCGTGTGCGGTAAGGCAGTAGAACTGCTCCAACTTCATTCCAGCATCCCTAAACCAAACCAAATGCATTTCAACGAAGGAGACATGCAGACAATAGCAGCGTTTCATAGCTCCACATATAATGAATTTCGGTACAGACATCAATAATGGTAACAACATGATTAACTTTATAATTATACACACATATAGGCCTATAATAATTTATGGTTCGGTCTCTGACTATCTTTAGACCTATCACTTACGAAAAGCGAGATCTCGAGGAGTAGGCCTACGCCTACTTCTCTCTCCTTTCATGAAATCCTTCTCAATTTTTGATCACGTCTAGGTCTACTCTTCGACAGGAAGGGCCTCCTACGTATACGCTCTGCTTGTTTTCTGCCAACTCCTCGTCCAATCCGTTTATCCACGACTGAATTGGGACCACCTCTAAGCAGGTTAGAAGGGGAGCTATATAAATTATCTAAATGGGTGAATGAATCTTTAAGTCCTTCCACGTGGCGGCCTACCATGCAGGTCATGTGAGTGAATTCCAGATTTAGATGCTGTAAAACGGGCTACAGGTTTCGTAAATGTTATGCTGCAGTCGATATAGGAAATCTATTGGGTTAATAACGAGAAAGCACTATTATATACAATAATACATCGCAATAAGAAAGTAGATTATCATAATTAATTTTAGCTCATAACAAAGCCACTTGCGTACGCCTGTTGCAATGTGCACTAGACAGTTACAGACTACGTTATTGAGCACAGTTGAATTGTGTGCCAGACGAGTTTTGGTAATTTTTATAACTAACTTCAAGTGACGCTAATTTCATGCATATCAGTTAATTAGGAAAGGGCCTAATTGATTTGAAGTTTTCGGAAAATAAATATGGATGGGAAAATCGAGATGTATCGTGGGGGTGTAAGCTTTACATATTCGTTTTGATTAGGAACAGACAATGTTCGACATCTTGACAATCAAATGATGGACCTGTTCTAATAAATGAGTTAATGGGCGTCTGTAGGGGCAAGGGACGTTTGGCCGTGGATCTAGCGCATATTTTACTAAATTTTCTTATCATATTATGACTGGATATAAATTATTATCAACTTTTTTATCTATACTAAATAAGATGACCTAACAAGACTAATATATATATATATATATATATATATAACATTGACACTTTAAACAGTGGCGACGCAATCGGTTGCTTTCGGCACCGTCCTCGTTCGGGTTCTGTTCATCCAATATCTAAAGCAGTTCCCGTATCAAGAATTTTTGCGTATGCCCACGAATGAGGCTTTCACTACCTTACCTCAAATTCTATTTTTTTACCTGAACATACCCAGCCGACCGTTCTAACCAACGGGTCGCCTGGTCTGGTTGTCTTGTGTGAACTCACCGTTTGCCAGTTGGAGGTTTCGTCAGTTGGATATATGAAACAGACGAAGTCTGATTCTGATGATAAGCTCGTTGCATTTTTACAGCAGGCGAGAGGTGTCGCCTGAGTTATGTTCATCATGGGTAGGTCATCCCTCTTGATCTTGACCTCGTTGCGTAGCCACATCTTAGCAAACTTGAAATCTTCATAGTTGTCCAATCCGCAACATTCAAGCTGTTGCAAGTCGAAAACATGTGTTTAGGCATCGTATTATTTTAAGCAATGAGCATAATTATTATGCGCATGTAGGCACATGTAGGCCTACATAACGAAGCCTTGTAAAGCTTGTTGTTCTTTAGACTACGCGTTTAATATAACCGATCACTTACACGTAATTATGCAAAACCTTTTAGACCTAGCAATCTTAGGAATCAAATGTCCTCAGAACATCTGAACCTGTGCAGGTACAGTGGATCCTAAAATATAACTGCGTCTCGTTACAGCAGTTTGATAGTGTAAATCTGTTGCAGAGATACTGTGAATACTGACAAATGCTGACGTTTCTCTTGCATGATAAATATGCTTCAATTATTCAGCTATTCAATAACTTGCGTTACGCTTAGACTTCTTCTCTGCGTGAATTACACACGCACATAATTATTAAATGCGTCACATTCCCGTCGAGTCTACTAATGCTACTACAGCTACTCATAATGCAACTATTTCTACCAATACTACTACAACTAACACTATTAATATTATTTTTATCGTCACTAATCATCATTGTTATGATGATTACTTTAAACATCTTCATCATCAGCAGCAGCAGCAGCATCAGCACCATCATCATCATCATCATCATCATCATCATCGTGGATCATCATCAAATATCAACCTCATCATTAGCATTATTAGATTCATCATTATTATATCTGCTAATATATTTCGTAGCAGCAGTCTATGTAATAGTTACAGGACAGCTGACCTTTATCATGATGTAGTTCCATGCCAACGAGTCCGGCCCGAGGTCCATTAAGCCGACATAGTGTTCTGTAAGCGTGTAATTGGCTTGGCTGCGAATTCTGGCGTCAAACTGAAGAACACAGAAGTTCGTACGAAGAATCAGTCAGACAGCTTTAAAACACATTGTTTTGGCATTCTGCCTTAAAAAAGAGCCTTTAATCATGCCGTGACATGTTTCAGTAACGCTGATGATTCTCATGGAAAAAAAACCCACATGTAATAACAAATCGTCTCACTAGTTTGCCTAAGTTAGGAACCATAATGAGATCACGCAGAGTAGGAATCCTGTGGATAGTCGATGCTTTAGCCTAATAAGTATTATTGTTTTACACAAAGAAAGAAATTCATGCAGTCAATTACACTATATAATATTACACAGTTGAACATTTCGTCTTTGAGAGCAACAAGTTTTGAACTTACAGCGTTTGTAAAGAAGAGTACCGTTACAACGATCTCTGCCGTAATCAGAAGGATCGTCACGATGGCGTACTGTAATTCATAACAGAACATCACGCGGCGTTGCCACTTATCATTTTAAGTCTAACTTCCAAATTTATATAGCGCCAATCTTTCGTTAACATGCATAAGTTCACACTGTCTGATTTTGAGCGAAGTTCATGCATTAGTGTCGACTGTTGACCTTTCATCTGAAACGCTGGGCTTCCACGGGTTCGGATTGAGCGACTGAAGTTCATTGAACGCTCGTGAATAAGCTGGTGCCTGCGCTAGGCCTTCAATTGTCGCTTTAGAAGCCTGAAGATTACAATAACGGAACTGCCTGCTACACGTCTTATCGATGTATTCGTCATAACTGGTCGTGTTTCACACTAGGCCTATATTATGTGTCTAATTTAAAAGTTTGAACTGAATATACACAATATATCAACAAGGTTATAGGGCCTACATACCTCACATATAACTATACAGTACATATGATACGATAATGATCATTTGCATTATGCAATTATTGGCCTAAGATTTTAATTCGCATTTATGTAGGCAATAAAATTATATGCTGCCCCACGTAGTATTCATGTCGATTACAACCTACAGTTTTACTATAACCAAAGACTCAACGAACATCACGTACTCTCTCTCTCTCCCTCACCTTGCCCTCTCTTTGCCTCTCTGCCTCTCTGTCTGTCGGTCTGTCTGTCTGTCTGTCTGTCTCTCTCTCTCTCTGTATCTCTCTTTCTCCGTCTTTCTCAATCGTACTATCTCCCCTTCGTAACGCTCTTTCTATTTCCTTTTCTCTCTTTCTCTCTCTCTCCCTTTTTGTCTGCCTGTCTTTCTGCGTGTGTCTTTCTCTGTCTCTGTATCTCTCTTTCTCTCTCTCTCTCTCTCTCTCTCTCTGTCTCTTTCGCTCAATACTCACTATGACTAGAAAGGTGCTGCTGCTGCACGAGACACCGAATATTCCGACCAATCCCAATAATGTGATGAACGCTCCAAAGACGATGAGTACGAGGCCAGCTGGAGTTGTGTAAGAGCTGAAGTCTGGCGAAGACTTTCCACCATTCATCTTCGAATTGGTTCCGTTGCCCGCCTTCTGCTCAACTGAAATGAGTACACTCAACGGATGATGCAACACAATTTTGAATAAAGAAGACTTAGGCCTAGGTGACAGAAATTAATTGGTTCAAGGCGTAGCAAGAATCTGGATTTTTTTTCAATGTCATCAGAAATTAGCACCAGAAGGTAAACGTTTGCGGCAATCGGTTAAATTTATGACCCAGATGTTGATCTGGAGAAACGGAAGGGTTGTGAAGGAACGTCATGTGCTCGAGCTGTATACATGATTATACGTAGCATGTGGGTAATTTAGATACGATCAATTGAATGAAATAAAAAGAGTATACGCCAGAAGTTAAATTTTACGAAGTTAAACAGAGGTGACTGAAGTAAGTAAGTAAGTAAGTAAGTATAGGCCTATTCTTTATTGAACCAACTGCATATCCTCATTCTGGTGTACAATTAAAAGTACAGAATTCTAATTTAAATGGATTTACGCTCTGGACTGTCTTCCTGCGGAATAACACGGTTATGCTGTCGCTGGCGAAGGGATTATGAGATTGTTTTATAAAAAGCAATACATTTAAAAGTAAAACATTATCAGTGAAGAGCAGTTTCGCTCTAGATTGTCTGCCTGTACAACGAATTGGCTGAGGAGATACAATATACTTAATGCAGTAACAGTAACAACTCGTGGACCTAAACATAACGTCTTCAGCAGACGATTGATCTGAGGTTATTTCTAAATTTACGAGCATTTACCTGAACGAACAAACTCTGTGGTGTACTTGTTGACATATTCCTGAGAACCGATCACCAAAAATATTCCACCAGCCAAAAGTACGAGACCAATGGCCTGCACAACACCACAAAATATCTTCGTTTTATTTCAGACAGGCAAACCGCATCATGATTACAAGTACAGAAGTTGAATTTAACTGCCAGCAGACATGCGAGTCACTTTGTAAAAGTACACAACTGCGACTTCAAACACAGAAATTGCCAGGGCATATTACTGAACATCTATAATCTATATAAATAAAGAGAGAATTCTGTCTGTCTGTCTGTGTGTCTCTGTCCGGCGATACATTTGCACAGTTACAGAGCTATTCACTCGAAAGCCTTACCGTTGGCTAGAGGAACACCTGACGCACGCAGTCAAGGGGGTTCGTGAAACCCGCGGCCGCCCTCTTCCTGCTCTCCAGGGCCAAAAAAATCTGTTTCAGGACCCCCCTAGGAAAGTTTCCCTCTCAGTCGCCAGGATCGTCTCGCCGAAACACCTGCATGTAATATCTCTCTGCAACACCTTTTGTTCGGAAGATATACATTTGCACATTGTCGGTCAGGTGGGTTTGTACTTTGTACGCCTTTGGGCACTTTTGCAGCTATTGACTCTAAACCTTCGCCGTTCGCTCGGGGAATGAATGGACGGTTAGGGAGATATACGTTTGCACAGTCGCTCAGGTCGGTATATACTTTGTACGCATTTGCACATTTTTAGACCTATTGACTCTAACCCTTCGCCGTTCGCTCGGGTAACACCTCCGACACCTAGTACAGGGGTTGGTGAAGCCCACGGTCGCCGTCTTCGTCCTCTCCAGGGCCAAACACCTGTCTCACTCCGGGCGAACGCCGGGTGCACTAGCTAGTGTTAAATGAGGCAAAACAAGATATGTGTTAATCTCAACAGATATGAGACAAGAAACGAACCATTCCTTTTAAAAACAGATGATCTGTGCTTATCGGTATTCTACTAAAATTCGAACAAGTTAGATTTCATCTAAATCGTATAGGCCTATACTGACTGCCCATACTGCATTAGTGTATTGCATATATTGTATATGTATAATGTGTGTATATAGACCTATATATTCTCATATTTTGAAAAGTAATCGATTTTCTATATCGTATCCTAGGCAAAATGATCATCAAAGCTGGAAGTCCTACCAGAACAAGACAGTTGCACAGGATGACCAGGCACTTTAGACAACGCGTTGCACCACTCATCCTCTTTCTCGTCAGTTGTTGAAGTCACCGATATAAAAGTTGTATGACGGACTTTCTAAAAGATAAAAGGTCAGACGTAGGACCTATGTTTTATACTGTCTAATAATTTCTGTGTTCTTACTATCAGACAGGTAGGCCACCGTTCCAGCACACCAACATGGAAACCATATAGAACCAAGTTTCCATATCGTATCGTATCTGGTTATTTATATAGCGCTTCTTACAGTACTAGCTATTCAGAAGCGCTCTCAGCGTGACAGCCCCCAGGAAATAAGAAAGTCTTCAGGCAACGATGGTATGAGAATGGGAGTCCAATTAAAAGCTTCCTACGAATAATGGGGGCAGGTCATTCCACATAGAAGGGCCCACGATGGCAAAGTCACGATGTTGAGTCATAGCAGTCCTTGCCCGTGGAACAAGAAGATCAAGTCGATACGCAGACCGGAGAGGGTGGGTGGAGACAGCAGACGGAGGTTTTCGCATTGAGTCGCAGAGATATTGAGGAGCTTTACCCTGTTGAGTTCTAAGGACAGAGGAGTACCTTGTATTGGATCCGAGAGGGAATTGGAAGCCAGTGTAGGACGTCGGTCATGTAGGTAGAAATGTGGGAGTAGCGAGGGAGACGAGCAATGAGTCTGGCTGCCGAGTCCATAACAGACTGCAGGGAGGATAAGCGTACCTTGGGGATCCCAGCAAATAGTGAATTGCAGTAGTCAATGCGACAGCAGATGAAGGCATGGACTATTGTTGTGAATACAGGAGAGGATACAGATCTTCTGATGACTCTCAGACGCCTCAGGTGGTAGTAACATGAGCGTGTCAACTGCAAGAGGTGCTCTGAGAAGGACAGGGTGCTATCATGGGTGACACCTAAGTCACGGACACTAGTTGCAAATGTGACATCTGGATACATTGACGTGAGAAGTGGAAGGTTGAGTTTATGGAGCTGCTGTTTTGTTCCAAACCAGATCAGTTTGGTCTTAGAGGAGTTAAGGTTAAGTCGGTTGGCCGACATCCATGAGTGGAGAGCATGTGACAGTGAGTAGTTTGATCCAACCAGAGAGAGCTGTGCAGCAGGAGGACCATGTACAAAGGTTTGTACGTCGTCAGCATAGAGGTGGCCAGTGGCTAGGTGTTTTGTGAGTAAGGAAGGAATGTCAGCTGCATAGAGTAGGTACAGGATGGGGCCGAGGACTGGTCCCTGTGAGACGCCGAACTCGACTCCAGTCCAGGCCGTTCTGGAATCACCAAGGACAAATATCTGCGAACGATCTGAGAGATAGGATTTGAACCAGGCAAGAGGGGGTCCACAAAGGCCACAAGATAGTTCAAGACGCTGCAGCAAGATTGCGTGATCAACCATATCGAAAGCTGAAGAAACATCGAAAAGTGCCAGCAGTGATAGGTGCGACTTATCGATCGCTGAGTAGATGTCAGAGAGGAGAGATAAGGGGGCAGTTTCGGTAGAATGGTGACCTCTGAATCCAGATTGGCTGGGAGGCAGGAGCCCAGACTGTTCAAGATAAGGTAGGAGCTGAATAGAGACAAGTCGTTCAAGAGTTTTAGACAGAAAGGAAAGGTTAGAGATAGGTCGATAGTTTTGGCAGAGATTAGCATCAAATTAGGGTTTCTTAAGGGAAGGAAAGACAAGTGCCCGTTTTTGAGAAGCAGATAGGTGTCCATCGGTAAGAGACCTATTGTACATGTACACTAGAAACGGGGCAATGACATTTAATGGGACTTTTATAGAGCCCATGGGTCTCATTTAATGCCCCTGAAAATGTTGGTCTGGGAGTGCTCGTATTCTTAATATCGGCCTAATTACCTGATTTACAAGAAACAAACTGCATACATGTAGATAGGAAACAAAATTGGCCAATATTGCTATCAATAATATAAAGTCTGCACTATCCAATGTGGTATCATAATTTCTCCTTCAATTTCAGTCATTAATGTTAAAAGGCAAACATTGCATTTGTCGTGTGCAGATGTTTGAGGCGTACATCGTGCAAGTGGCATGTACTCCCAGAAGGGACGGTCATTAGGATCACATATTTGGCAACAAACTTTTTTAAAATGACGAGTGATTATAATCTCGATTTTTTTAGCACTGCAATCGCCTCAAACGAGAAGCTCTGAAGCTCTAGTTAATCACCTACATCGTAAACTTAGGGCACCAGCTTATTCACGAGCATTGCATTGTGTCAGAGGCGCTGCTCGGTGGATAAGGAGTGGAGTCAGTCCTTATGGAGTGGCGGTTCGAATAGGCCTACTGTTAGTATTCGCAAGTTCGAATTTAAATTTAGGGCGTCAATTAGGGATATAATTATGCAAGCTTGTTTGTGGAATTCCGCTTATATGTTATTGCACTTCGCTTGTTATTCGCAAATGAGTTTATTTACTAATTTCTCATTTATATGAAGTACTAATCGTCCTGAGCCTGTAATTAGAAAATTGACTAATTGAAATGACGCACATGTATATTGCAAACACAGGTTGCTTCGGGTGACATCTGAAAGATATTTAGGCCGCGTAAACATAATATTTATAGCAAACAGTAGTTGCAAGGTTGAGTGTACGACAAAGTCTATAATGGTCATAAAACAATTAAATCCATGAAAAATCTAGATAATTAAATGATAATTAGAGAGCTGGTTGTAAAAAGAGGTTTTCATGAAGGCTACAAATGTCCATTACACACACACACATTCTCGTGTCTATCGTTTCGACGTGAATTGATTCAGTTTGGGGAAGAATAATTAGATCCGTAATCGAAGAGCTGTATTCCCTCGATCTAGCATTTCCATAGCCTAGAGGTTATTCACATATAAGACAAGACTATTTTAATTCGAGGGAAATAATTTGCATCATTTATCTGTGCTTAGGAAGAGGGATCTGTGTTCCGAAATGGAGTCCAGTGAATCATCTACAACCTCAATCTGAAATGCCACGTTATTCATTGAAATGTTAGGTAATAGTTTGAATTCTAGAGTTTTGAATATGAGTGTCAACTAAACCAGAGATGCTGAAAATATCACACTCAATCTTGTTCTTATCCTCACACCATCCTAACAATTATAAACATATTATTTAGATCAGGAAAACAATACAGACCTGTGGGCCTATCAGTGTCAAAAAAATCGGTCTTCTGGGCGTCTAATCATATGTGCTCAACAAAATGAGTCTTAATCAATAGTCGATTAGATCATTTACTGTGGCTATATCTGCATACGTATGCCTATTCTCAAATACTAGTTTGTTTTCAGGACAATTGTCTGTTCACTTTGAATGTGTGAAGAACCACTGATCTATACTTACGAATCCCGCAAACATGCAAGTCACATAGACCTGACCGACGAGAACTATTGGCGTAGACCGCTGCGTCCTATCGGCAACGAATAATAATGGCCTAAAGGCTGACCAACGAACGCATATCAATGTACATAATAATTATAGTGAAACCCAGACACATAACACCAATCTCCTTAACTACCTAGCCTCCTAACTAATGTGCAGAATGTACGGATAATGTTGGCATTCACAGCGACCTAGTGATAACGTTGTTCAAGGGATCTGGTGCGTTTGTCCATATTGTTAGGAACCGAGGCTCGAGGACGTACGACGTGTACCGTGGCTTTGATAGGGCATGGACTAAGCGGCCTATATTCATAGTTCGTGTACGAGTAGCTTATAGTCGAACTGAACGATGTTATATATTAGCGGCTAGTACAAGCGCTTTCAGGACTGTAGCCTCATATAAGGTGTGGTTAGTGTTGGGCACGAGACCAAAACCTCGAGACCAAGACCGAGAGGTCCAAGACCAAGACCGGGTGGTCCGAGACCAAGACCAAGACCAAGACCGGGTGGTCCGAGACCAAGACCAAGACCGATACTCTTTTTTATAAACAATTCAATTTAAAACAATAGTAATGACAAATAACAATGACGAACTTTTAATCCAGGTGGACGGATACAAACTGGAACAAGTGGACTCATTTACCTACTTGGGGAACAGAGTAACGAAGGACGGGGACTGCGCGAATGAGGTATACTCAAGATTAGCTATCGGAATGTCAGTCATGTTTAAGCTGGTAAGCATCTGGAAGAATAAATCAGTCAGTACTAAGAGGCGTGGACAATAAAGAAAGAAGAAGAGAAACGCATACAGGCATTTGAGAACAAGTGCATGAGGAAACTGCTCAGAATTCCATGAACAGCACTGGTGACCATCGAACAGTTAAGTGTATCAAATTGCGAAAATTGACTGCAAACTGTTGGGCCACATGAAATCCAGAAAACTGCGATACTTCGGGCACATCATGAGACAGCGTAAAGACAGTATTGAGAACAGAGTGATGTTGGGTATAGTAGAAGGAAGCCGAAGTCGTGGAAGACCCAGAATCTGCTGGTTTGACAATGTCATGGCGTGGACTGGTTTAATAGGCATAAGCTTAATGAACATCGTACGAGACAGAAAGAATTGGACATCACTTTCCCATTCATGCAGTCAACCTTCGCGAAGCGACTATGACGATGTAACATGACATGACATTTATTAAGACGCTAAAACAGAATGACACGCTTAAAACATTAATTTTATTGCTGAAGAATACTAATCTTAACAATGGTCCAGAAAACAGTTTTATCGCCCAGTCTGAACTTTTGCGGGTTCGGCCCTTGGCTTCAGCCTGAAAATACCACACTATAAATTACTAACAGTATACGATAGGTTCTAAATAAGACATCTGAACAAGTAGATTAGCGTTCCGTTTGAATGGTGCAGGCCTACTCGTAGGCTACTCGAAATTGTAGGTGACTACACGTGGCCGACCGCATAATTATTAGATTGTTCCAACACCTTGACATTTGTGAAAGGAAATTTTGAAATGGCTGGTTCCGTTCAAATGCACTTTTTGCCCATAACAACATGAATATATAGATGGTCAGCACGTCATAAATCGATGACAAGCGCGTAAAAAATCTGAATATCCGGTGTTTCTAATAATCGGAAATAACCTAAAAATTTCAAAGAAATTGCTCTAATACGGCAAATGACCAAGAATGCTAACCTAAGACGGAGACAAATCCCAAGACCGTTCCTCTAGGACCAAGGCCAAGACCGACGTATTCGAGACCAAGACCAAGACTGATATTCCGAGACCAAGGTCAAGACCGTCGGTCCGAGACCAAGACCAAGGCCAAGACCGCAGTTTTCCGGTCTCGAGACCGTCTTGAGACCAAGACCGTGGTCTCGAGACCACATCCCTGGTATTAGTTAAGACGTTGTGGCGTTGTGCCTGCCTTGACAGCAGCTCCAGCTCGTTGTTCCGTGCCGCCTGAGGCCAACCGCGCTGCTGTTATCGCTTGTGCTGGTCTTTGTTCAGTTCTTCGCACATGTTGTTCAGGTTGTATATTACTTTGTCATTAAATATCGTTTTTTATTAAAGATTACCTTAGACTTTACTTGTCCGTCAGAGTAATATCTTAACATTAGCTATACGTCAACTGGCCTTTTGCACGGATCTCTAGTGCTGGGGTTTAAACGTATAGGGGTTTAAACAAATATGTAGCGTAGTCTAACATGACATAAGATAGCTCGTCGTAGCATGACAATGCATCTAAATTAATACTAAATCATTATAGCATTAGATAGCACAACATTAAATTGCATGATGCGACACATGGGACCAACATAGGCCTAAATAGTAGGCTTATAAGCTTGTAACATTAAATATACCATATGGGAAAAACAAAGTATCAACCAGGATAAGAGGTATCAAAGTATCAACCAGGATGAGGTGGGCATAAAACAGGTCTTTTCCTTCAGCATAGCAGTGTTATGAGTTTTCGGTTTTCAAGCTTAAAGGTACTGTATCAATAATTGCCTCATCTTATACGCTGGTGACTTAACATAACAGAGAATGTCATGCTCATACTTTGGCCGTGCCAGTTCCAAGTTTAGATAGAATAGCCTATGAGGGCTGCGATAGTGATATTTGTTATCGCGAACGATCGATGTGTCGTTAAAGTGAAATTATTATTAGGTTTACAACAGAGAATTAATGGGACTTTTCGATGATGTTACGATGATACAAATTGCCTGCTTATTTTTTTCCATTTCTGTCCTTCATTCCAGAACTAAAATCAGATGCGTTTTCCATTGGAATTAGCCTGTATGATATTATATGTCGGCTGCAGCTATAACGAATCTGCCTAAATTAATGGAATCTGGTCGTTAGAGTCAGCCTTACATCGAATGTTATGTAGCGTACATAAAGTATATAATGTGTGTAATGATTACGACGGTGTAAATTAAATCTCCTGATAGATAGGAGATCACAGTCAAGTCCATGCATGCATTAAGATTTGCCCACGTGAAACCACTGACATTGATTACGTATAATTTATTATAAGCCACAGACATACAATTGCATATAGGCCTGCATGTAGTAGGCCTATATTGTTGGCCTATAATTTTCTTTTATGTAAACATACACAGGAACTACATGTCTTGCATGTATATCACGTGTTTAGTCTAAATTAGTAATAATACTGCTTCCGCTTTATATTGATTACTGGTAATTTTCTCTTACATATTTTCTACTATTATATTGATTACTGGTAATTTTCTCTTATATATTTTCTACTATTATATTGATTACTGATAACCAATTTTCATGTTGCTAGTGCACCAACGCTTTCGTCGGCTATTTTACATTAGTTTCTCCTTGTTGTGGTCTCTTTTTCGTCATTGTCTTCTGATGATTGTTGTTTACGAGCCCTGGATGTGAAAACGAAAACCAATTATAGCGTCAACTTAACTTCACCTTCACATAGTTTTCCCTCAAGACCAAATGTGCCTATAAAATTATCTTTTAGTTATCACTTTCGTATTAGGAGTGTTGCTGGGCCATGTACAGTAGACCTACATGTACGTAGCCCATAGCCTATTCCTAAGGCTCTACCATTTTTATATTGTCCCCAGAACGCAAGCCGAGCCAAACCCGTGAATTCGCTGACATGCAGTTATAATGTAAGCCTACTGTTAAGCTTATAAACTGTCATGAGCTCAATGAAGAACGTAGTGTTTAAAACGTGACCTAATAATTATCTGCCTATAAGTGACCTCACTCTTTACACTAATTGTCAGATAGGGAGAAGTTATCCACATTATGGGCCGGCATATATATATATATATATATATATATATATATAAATATATAGACAAGAAATATTTGGATGATAGTGAGTTTATTAAAGGCACTGGGAATCCGGACATTAGTGGGGCTAAAAATCGTATCGGTCTATTTCTTAATTCCTTTGTGTAAACCACTGGTTTTCTAACACACTGTAATTGGCTACATACATTGGCCAACTCAGATAAGCCATTAGATGCATATCATAAACAGATAAAAACAATATTTAATTAGACAGTTCATTTAAATTAATGCAGCTTCTCTGAGAATATTCGACACTCTTATTTCTGGTGGTCTTTCTCACTACAATTTCCGTTGATTCTCAGCTTACGCGAACCAACAACCCTTATAAGAATAGGAACATCATTTAGCCTTGATGAGCATGTATTATAATTTTTTTTAATAAACAAATAACATTGATTTGTAATCATATTTTTTAATATTGTAACATTGAATGGAATGCAGCAGTCGTAGTCAGTGCCTTATGGTAACCGAGACCAAGAATACGAGGACGTCCTCTCATCAGAAGGATCCATCAGCTGATCGTTTGACTTAGAACTGACTAGCTGTCTGCTGAAATTTATAACAAAACATAATGCATTAGCAGATGAAGTGGCGTAAGGTGTCATTAGGCTATACCTGGAAAAGATACATCAGATGAATATAATGTAATGTAATGAAGTGTAATGGAGTATTTATATAGCGCCAATAAGATCAGAGGCGCTCACAACTCAACATAAAGTTACACAGAAAAAAGATATGTCATCAAGCGCTTCCGGAAAGCAGCAGAGGGGAAAACGAGAGAGATTGAGAGAGAGAGAGAGAGAGAGAGAGACAGACAGACAGACAGACAGAGAGACAGAGAGACAGAGAGACAGAGAGACAGAGAGAGACAGAGAGAGACAGAGAGAGACAGAGACAGAGACAGAGACAGAGAGAGACAGAGAGAGACAGAGAGAGACAGAGAGAGACAGAGAGAGACAGAGAGACAGAGACAGAGACAGAGAGACAGAGACAGAGACAGAGACAGAAACAGAGACAGAGACAGAGACAGAGACAGAGACAGAGACAGAGACAGAGAGAGCAGCTCCTTCCGAAGATTAAATGGGAGGCTGTTTCAGCTGGAGGGACCCACGTAGATAAAGCTCCTGGCTTGGGCCGTGGCAGAGAGCATGCGAGGAACGACCAGAAGTCCACGTGTACAGGAACGAAGTGAAACCCGGTGCGGATTAAAGGAGGCCCTAGTGCAGAAAGCCAGAAGGTAGGTGGGGGGCAGATCCAAATTATGAAGATGAAGGTAAAGCGACACGAAGCAACAAAACAATAACGAACATAATATTCTAAGATAATAGGCAGAGGCGGCGATCCGGGGGTCGAGGGGGACAAGTCCCCCACCTTTTACGGAGAGAGAACACATTATACGTGTGTCCTCCCAAATCTCTTGCCCCCTATCATCGGGTGTCTCCCACCTGTCAAACAAGATCGCCGCCTCTGTTAATATGACATGCTTAATATTATTAAGTAACAGAGCAGGTACTGTATACATACGCATTTGAGCGGTTCCTAAAATACGCGTTCTATAAGTCCAGATTCATACATACATGAAATGATGCATATGTCAAGACAATAATTATACCAATTTCTCACGAACTCAGCATATTTATCAAGAACGTGTCTGTGGATATATCTCCGTATGCTACTGTGGTTGTCTGCGTGAATTTTTAAGTGGATGCGTCTAACCGATGCATCATCCGAGTATGACGTTTATATTTGTTTATAGATCCGGACATAATTTACCCCTCTGACACGACGCAGCCTGCGCTCGTGAATAAGTTGGCGCCCTACGATTAGCTCCAGTGTAACGCTATAGAGATGTTGAGTTTTTACGATTACGATTTCGAGTGTCGTCCGTTGATGTATCTGTCTTACATTCTCTCCAGCAGATGTACGGCAGTCGACGACCAGTCCTCGTTCGTCGAAAGCAGAAGCCTTGCCATCGTCCACGCTTCTGAGGGGCGACGAGCGCCGGCCGCCCGTGCGTCAGAGGACCACGGTAGGCGATGGATCGATCGAACGACAGAGGCAGCTGGTGCTGCTGGGACCGGGGAAACAAGTCCCCCAATGCCCCTCGTCTCCCGCTCAATCCGTTGATCTCCTGAAGCAGCGCAGTGAATGCATTCGTCCATATTCCTTCTATATCTGATCCATCAGGTGGCATATACATCACTTAGCCATCATACACCCGGAAGCTACCAGACTGCATCCGCAGATATAATAAATGATGGTACTATAGAAATTCACGTATTAGATCGGATTGGATTCGTGAAGCGACACCAGCCCTGCATGCGTTCTGTGCACGAGAGAATCGACGATGGAACAATGAATATAGCGCAGTGAAAACTCGCATTGATGGAAGGCCATTGGTATCATCTACGCTGGTTTAGGTAGGATAATGGAGACCTTAATAATTATACACGTAGCCCTCAATCAAGCACGTATATAGGCCAATAGAAGTTGACCGCAGCTACTATAAATGGCCGACTCCAATTCACCTACTTGCAGTTGCGCTTTCAGATGGGAAAACATCCCAAGGTTGCCATAAGTTTAATTCACAGTTCTCAGTGACTTCTGAGTCTCTTTTACACATACATACACACGAACATTTGCAAGCGTCCAGACAATATAAACGTATATGAGTCCTCCCATCCCTAGAAATGGCTGAGCCTCGGACCATGTGTCCACTCAGCCCTCATCACTCTCGGCACTCGGTAAGGCTGCCATTCAGTTTTTTTGAGAATTTTTGAGAAGAAAGCCTATCAGGGCGATTGATTGACAGAAGACACATCTACAGCAAACGTGCAATTGACTTTCTACCTGTTTTGCAGGCGACAAGAACAGATGGTCTAAGCGTCGTTCCAACAAGTTCTTCTCTGGCAACATGTTATCATCAACGTCTCCGGCCAGCTGTACCTTCAATCATCCACAAAAAAATGTTCCTTGATCACACATGTATTACATAAAGCACACGTCAAAAGACTCTCAGTTGTCAGTGGGAGACGAGAGTCGGAAACCAAGGTGGCCTACACAAGGACGAAAAACCTGCGCCAATACTCGTAGGCCTACTCTGGCAGTGCCAGTCCCAGGCCTTGGTTAAGGAAGAGGGTGAAGCTAATTATTACAGTGTCGCTAAATTGCCAAAAAGAAACTCTCAACTGCTTCGTATATATACGGGGGTTGATTTCATATATATATATATATAATATATATATATCCTTTTTGCTTCTACAATGTGTTGAGTCTATCGTGGATACACAACGTAGGCCCACTATTTTACAGATTATATATTATAACAGTTTATGTATATCCTATTGAAATGAAATAAATAAATTCTATTCATATTCTTGGTTCTCAAGGTTGTTAAGATGTTCACGAGGCATCATTTTGAGTAGTTCTCAGCGCGGTTACTATTCTAATCTAATTTCAAATGACTGTTATAGAGCAGTTCACAGGGTGCTCCATGGCCTGGCCATAGCTGCAACGGTTAGAGCGCACGTCCCATGCATCGAAATCGCATACCCGAGAATCGTAATCTGGCGATGAAGGACGTTTGGAATTCAATCGGAACGCAAATCAGGTAATCAAGCAACCCTAGATTAACCCTTACCCCTCCTAAGGCAGCTGTGAGTGGCCAAATTTAATGCATTTGATATAATAAATGTAGGGTAAGGGCTAAAGAGTTCAAAGAGTTGAGCCCTAAGTTTAAGTAACCGATAGAATGCACAGAATGAGGCAGTGATTTCTATAGCACAGTGCTATCAACCGAAAATGGTGAGAATGCGAGTCACAGCACTAGTTCAAATATCCGTGAATCAAGTGCAGTATTTATTTGCAAAAGGGTGAGCAAGATTCATATAATCTATACCAGCAGATCTATCTACATTATAGATAGATCTATCTATATTATCTATATTATAGATCGATCTGCTGGTATAAATTTTATGTCTTATGGACAATGATTATAATAAGATTTTAGCTGCCTTCCTCTGCTCAACTTGCAGCCGGTGCAATGAATGCTAGACGAGCCTGAAAATAATGCTGATATTTAATGATCTGTGTTATGACTCTACCCACAGAATGTCTACCCACTCGTAGTGATGCCAATGAGAAATTAATTCCAGTTGGCTGTCAACCTTGCCAGCGAGGCCAAGAAAGTTTGGGACATGTAAGATCGGATTCCACGAATATTCTTTATTTCATTATGAAATGATTTACTTGTTTCATTAAAATTATTGGAAATTCATGTGGTCGTGTCCAACATTAATCACAAACGGTGAACACATCTAAAGCGACAAGCATTTCATCATGCTAAATTAATGTCAGCCAATCTGATTTCCAGTGCTCATTACTTCTGCCCAAGAGATGGAATTTTCATGGAAATGTGTTAATAGCTGTCCACGACCGGATTTTATTGCCAAGATGGGGTCGTAGAGTGATGGGTAATACAATGGAGTACGCAGCCGAGGAACTGAGCCCAATAACCGTAAAACAGTTTAGTCCTTCTTTCGCTAGGCGGCGATGCAGGTTAAATTAGATGCGTGACGCAATGGGCGCTATGCATTGCTGGCGACAGTTAAAGACGATGAAACAAGTGCACGGTCTCCATGGGATCTCCTGATATGGCGGTATTACGATCATTATTATTATTTTTTATTATTATTCCCTGAGGTACTTCATTTTCCAGGGACTTAGAGATTATTAATGTAGAGTTATTATTATTATTATTATTATTATTATTATTATTATTATTACCATTAGTATTATTATTATTGTCCCTGTGTCATCCCAAGCCTAAGTCAAGGAGGAAGGCAGTAGGGTGTAAATATCACAAGCCGTGATCAATTGATAATATGAAGAGAGAAATTGATCATACGAAAAAATTTTAAGGTTATGATCATAGGAGTCTCAAAACGAAACAATGTCTGCATCAACATAGGCCTTATTGCAATCTTCCTCTCTATCTCTTCAAGTCTTTATGTTTTCCTTCCTTCTGATCGAATTGTTTTTCCATATTGCCCCTGACTTGAATACGACACCATGAAGATGCTGTAGAGGAGTGTAATCGCACGCTCGTGACATGCAGATGGTGACATTTGTAAAAACGGATGATACCCGTGTGGTCGGTCAAACAGACGCAGGCGTGCAATCGACAAAACAGGACGGACAAGACATCGCATTTCCTTAAATAGTCGCACGCATTCGTGAGCGCACATTTATAATTCATGTTGCTATGGAGCATTCGCTGTCGTCTGCGATCTAAGCACCTGCCCTGTCTGTCCATAAATTACAGGTCTACATATAAAATACGTCCCTATGACAATCTGACCACATGTCAGTAGGCAATCTATTCATGCATGTACGTACATATACTGACGATGATATGTATGCATATACAATTATACATGCCAGTGTGCAATCTTCTTCTTTGCAAAGCGCCTCTATAGTAGGGTGAGCCGTTCATAAGGTGGTCATTACAGAAACTAAATGGAGGTCATGCACTCTACGGTAGGAGACACAGTGACCGATCGGTTAGAGCGGTCAGCCCGTAACGTTCAGTGTGTGCTGAGCGCGCGGGTTCGAACCTCGTCCGGGGCGTCACTGTGTAGGGACCTTGAGCAATTCCTTTGCGCACCATTGCTCTGCAGTGCAACTTCTTAGCAAAATATGTTGGAAGATTTTCGGAAATAAATAAACAAAATAAATCATGTTTTTGCACCGCTTCACCTGATGGATTCAGCTCACTCTGTAGTCTAACATGATACGTTAAGTATCATTTGACAATTTAAAATTACAGAGCGCCTTATGTGATATTTTCAGCGACGCTTCTTAAACAACATTGAACCTTCACGATGAAACAGACAGATTATTATTATTATTATTATTATTATTATTATTATTATTATTATTATTATTATTATTATTAACATTATTATTATTATTATTATTATTATTATTATTATTATTATTATTATTATTATTAACATTATTGTTATTAATATTATTATTATATTATGCTGTTATATTATTATTATTATTATTTTTATATCAGCGTTCAGCACAATTCAACCACTAGACTTAATGAGATATTATATGTAGGCTTGCGTGTATGCAACTGTGCGCATACATGTATGTCTGGCTGTCTCCCTTTTGCTTAATTCAAAACCTACTTCTTCTCGCGGGGCCTTGCGCGCTGGCAGCGCTTCTGAACGGTTGACGTTAATAGAGGCGCTTTATAAATACTTAAATACAATTATGTTGCAATAGTATGTATTGAAAAGTGCACGTTATAGTAAGTGTTCGAATACATAAATACATACATACATACATACATACATACATACATACATACATACATACATACATACATACATACATACATATATGCATACATACATACATACATACATACATACATACATACATACATAGGCCTAGAAGCGCATCCATGTACACTGTGAATGTAAGATTGAACCGACTTAATTTGAACAATAATAAGTGACCACATCGTGGCAGACATCGGACGAGTAATACTGTCCAGTAGTCGATCAACAATTCGCAATATCGTGTCATCTGTGAACATTATGCGACTGGTTCTATAGTTCTGTGCATACAAACGTCGATGAGTGTATATGTAGACATTTATATAGCGCTGTGTGAAGCCTCTTGAACAGTTATATTTAAGACTGAGGACTTAAAGGTTTTGAAACTTACTTCCGTTGGTGAAAGGTCCTCAGCTACATTGACTCTGCTATCGTCCAAACGCCAAGATATGCAGTTCGATATTAGAAAAGGCAGAAGTGCCACGAATAATGGAGTCTTACGTCGTTCCATGTCGATTATTCTTAAACAAAAACAATAAAATACGTGTAACGATAAGAACTTTAAGACTAGGCCTATTGTATGCACAAGAGCATACGAGCGTATACGCTGTTAGTGCACACGGCAAGGCGTTTAGGCCTACATGCATGTGACGATCAACCTATCAAATTAATTAAGAGATAGAAACTGGTCGTGAGATGTTGAATATGTGATATATGTGTGGACACATCGGCAGGCAAATTGAGCATGAAATCCACAAATCGTGTGTTCGCCGCTCACGTTCAGTGCTTCTGCGACTCATCTGAAATTTCGTGGCAGAGACTTAACTATACTTATGATAGCCGCTTTAACGGGATTTGCCGAGGCCGCTCTGTTATATCATTCATTAAACTAATCCGTTGAATATGTTAATGTAGGCTACAGGTCTATAATTGTGTAAAAATATTGAATGCGGTCTTGAGGACAATAGATGGCTATAGGAAGGGTTGAATTCATTCAACTAAACTAAACCTATAGCCTACACCAACATCTTCATATTTCATGAATGGACTGATATTCAATATATCCATTGATTAACCTGCATATCTGCATTAATGAGTCAATTCCGAATTATTTGTCTTAGATTCTTCGATTGAGAAGACTGGACTGGACTATATACATATATATATGACTAGTGCTTATATTTACATATGCGTCAATCTCAGTCACTCTCAGTCACCAGTAGCTTGCCAATTACAGACTTAGGCCTACGCTGCTTCTGGTCAATGAAATTCTTGAAATTAGTGAAATTCTTGAAATTTGATATCGCCCTCCTTCCAACATCTTTTGCTTAGAAGCAGCATAACCTATACCCAAGTACAGATTTTTCCTCCATAGATGTTCATTTCACTTAGAGGTCGGTACAGTGTAAGCCAGCCTGAAGTTTTTTTGAACGATAAATTATTCAAACTGCTTTTATATACCCACCAACAGCGTTCTTACTGACTAGCATCCTAAGCCCCGGTCGTCTGGCTGCAGCAGCGTCCAGTATCTGGTCGTCGTTGTCGACTGCCACCTGGTGGTGGGTCGGCATCGAGATATATACGGCGGATGTTGTCGTTGAGTGAGTGTGGGGGTACGATGCATGTAGGGCAGGACGCAGACGCCGCCTCCGACGTCTGAACAGCTCGCGCTACAGTCAATTCAATTAGGCATCGCCGAGTATCTCGTGGAAAGCGCTTGGTATTGTCGGAATAGGAGGAGGAGGAGGAAGAAGAAGAGGATGACGACGGGAAATGGATAAGCAGGAGACAGTTTGAAGGGCAGAGGCGGAAAGGCCAGGAAGCAGATGGGTGGTGGATGCAAGGGGGAGCGGAACTAAGGGAAATCGAAGGAGGAAGAGGAACAGAAAAAGGAGCATTGAGACGGGCTGAGGATAAGAGAAACAAGAAAAAAGATAGAGGAGGAAATTGTGAAACAGTGGAAGGGTATGGATGGAAGAGGATGATGAATAATGGAAATTGGAAAAGGATGGTAGGAGATGAAGCGGGGGACGAATGAAACAAAACAGAGAAGAAGACGCAAGAGGAATGAAGAAGACAAATGAGAGGGGCAATAGGATATGGAGATGGAAGAGGAAACCTTGGAGAGGGAAGAAGAAAGAGGAAGATCCGTTCTTGTATATAGGCATCTATGCATCTGCGTGTGATGAGTGAGATGACGCGTTGTGAATTACATGAGTGAAGTAAACAGATGCGCTACATGAACTGATCGAGGTGGGAGCTCCATCGTGCGTCAGTAACTGTAACTAGTGCTGATTTGAAGTCTAATCAAATCTCAACATTCGATGTAGGTCTTTATGCATATAATTATCAATTATTTATACTCATTTTTGTATATAGCAATACTGTGACGAACCAGATGGTTGAAATGCACACGAAATTGTTTTGTCGTTGAAACATCATCTATTAAAACTTAATGTAATAATATTTAGCCCAATATTTATAATATTATATATTGCATATGATATATTTACTATTTCATATATGTAACATATTATATATATATATATGCACATATGTTGCAGGTGACCTTATCGTCTGATTGTAGGCCTACACACATTTAATTATTTCTGTAGGCGAATCCTCTATACAACGTCGACACTAATCAAGGCAGAAAACCTGGTCTCCACTCCATGTAGGCCTACGTGTATACATCACCGAAGAGTAAACCACCCTATGCAACAGCAGAAGACAATCAGGTATAATTAGAATCAAATCAGACGACCAAACATTTAATAGCAGACAGCAAAACGAGAGACGTTGATACTTGAAACTCGCGTTGCCTCTAGTGCAGATATCTGCGAATCAACTTGAGTTTTAACTTCACTAGAGATTTTTGTGAGTTAACCTCAGCATAGATGAGCATAGATGAGCAATTGAGCATTAATGAGCATAGATGAGCATATATGAGATTGGATGAGCATAAATGAGCATTTAGATGAGCGCCTACACGTAACGAACAAAATGGCAGAAAGAAAGAACGCACAGCGACAGAAACCGTTTGTTGTCCTTTCAGATATTCTCATTCTTTTATAAGAACATTGAACGATCCTGACTCATCCATAAAAGACGCTGGTTTCCTCCTATTTGAAATTGAAACAGTGAATACTAATGCCTTATGCCAGTCAGACACGTAAACACGTTAACAATTATTTCAATTGGAGGTCGCAAAGTAAAGGAAAGCACACCTGCGTGAAGAACAGCAGCAATCGACTCCCAATAAGGTTAGTTGGGCCGTGACTAAAATTAGATGGAAGGCGTGATAGTCGCTTAATTGCCAGACTACCGCACAGTTATATTCGACTCCCGCAATAACATGTCATCATCCGTTCATAATAAATTGTACTTGTTATCAAACTACGATGTTTCAGTTAGAAATCAATAAACGAAGAGCATTTAAAATCAAAGCGCATTTGTCTGTAGTGCACGGGAATCGTAGGCCTACGTACGTTATTGCTTATGGTTGCGGATTGCGGACATAAAAGTGACAATAACACTTGGTGAAATCATTTTTTGCGCAAGAAGCATTTGTTCTTATAATTAACACCGTTCCTCTTGCGTAGGCTTATTCAAAATATGCACAGGTCTAAGTACAGTACAGTAATAAAATATGTACGTTGACACATACTCGTAGGGATTGTAGGCCATGCTTAGGTACATTCAGCTCAAGAAAATATTGCGCCTAATAAAGTTGCCGGTCCAGTGTGACGGAATATGACTTCACTTTAGTATAAAGAAGGGGGACTGCGAGTTCGCTGGAAAAACAACCTACATGCATGCGAATCGCCTTTCCTTAAGAGCGTAGATGAGCACAGAGCTGTCGAAACATTATCTATTCGTCTGTTTAGGTACAAGAAAGTGTGCTTACATGCAGGTGTGTATGCGTGCATCTCGTTACTTATACAACGCCTTCTAATAACCACATAAAGTCGTGCCTGGTTATAAACGCGCAGTACGAAGACGTAGTCTTTGGTTGGATGGGGCACTTGGCGGCTGCTCTGAATGCATGGGTGGTCCATGTCGGCAAATTAAATGCTGCCAAATTGAATCTGGCGTCTGGATGAATTGCCCGTCGCGATGTCTGTCGCTCATGCATTATTTACGTCCATCAGTGACCCATTTCGACTGCCCTGCGTGGCTCAAGGCAGTGGGATCTGCGTGACCCAAGGCAGTAAGATCTGCGTGACCCAAGGCAGTGGAATTCCCTCGTGACAGCCTTCGATGTCCTTTCGCGAGTTTGATCAACGACCGGTTTTCTTTGATTGAAATCTTCCTTCTTTCGCCAGATTGGATCCCAATTACTCAAAACGACAGAGCGTCTTTAGAGTCACGTGATAATAGTGCAGGTCATATTCAATGCATCGTAGGCCTATGCATCTTAGAAACGTCATTATCATAATCATCATTATCGTCATCGTTATCGTCATCGTCATTATCATCAACATCATCATCATAACCGTCATCAACATCGTCATCAGCAAAACACCATCATCAACCCCAATGTCATCAGCAAGCATCATCATCATCATCACTATTATCATCGTCGTCGTCGTCATCATCGTCGTCGTCTGTTTCATTCGTCATCATCATCATCAATATAATTTTCCCGCAATTTTGCAGTCGAAATCTCTGTTCGTCCTCACCCCATCAGAAACGGAAGTGAGCAAAGTGTCTGAACCTAATGAGTCTCACCAGCGGTTAAGGTTGAACGGTCTCATAATTATCACAATCAGGATAACGTACTCTCTCATTTATTATCATAACGACTGTTTTATAATGAAAGTGACGTAAAAATGGGGCATTATTCTCCAATTTTGAGCCTATTAATAATGGAAGTGAATCACGTGGTAAATGTGACGTCACAAAAGGCTTCCGTTCTCTAATTTGCTAACTATTAACACATGTATCTCAATGAAGTGACGTAATAATGGACCTTTGTACAATACATTGAAAATTGAAATAATAGTAGATGGACGTCATAAATAAAGTGACGTAACAATTGGCATTTTGTCTCTAAATATACATTGGACATAATGCACTTGCGTCATAATTCGAATTTCTAAAAAATTATGAAGTGATGTATTAATGGAATTCTATTAGTAAGAAAATGCTTCAAAAGCATTATTTTTGTCATAACTAAAGTGACCCATAAATAGGCTAAGGTTTTATTATCTAAATTTACTTTCGGAACTTGTCTGTTAATTCACACCCAAAATAAAACTTTTCCATTTTTCATAAACATCTCTAGCTTATGTTTAGTTTGTGCTATGCAAAGGATTTCCATGTCCGTTTTCTATATTTTAAGAGTTTTAGGACAACAATGAAATAATTTGCCAACAAAAAGTCGCGCAAATAGTAATCTTAATGCCACAACGCAATCAATATTCTACTGTGGTGATCGCACACTGAAATCCATTCCTTTGAAGGAGTCATGTGATTGCACAGTCACTTGCCAAATATCGACACACCAAAAAAGAAATAAACAACGGAAACATTTATGGTATTTTGGGGCATTATAATAAACTAACATTTGGGGCAGTTACCTGTACCCTTGAGTCGACCTCTCTGCTGATAATCACTGGAGCAAGGGGCAGATGTCTGGTCTCCCGCTCGTTACCTGTTACTGCTGATATATTACATTCTATGGATCACGAGGAAGTACAAATAAATCCCTTCTGACTTGGTGTGCCAGCTTTCTGGAGTTTAACTGCAATGAAAACGAAACGGTGTGACTTTGGTATACCAACATAATTATCCGTATTCATTAATTATTTAGAGATGCTTTGCTGATATCAAACCTGAATGTTTTGTGACGTCAAATTCTCGTATAATAAATTTGCGTTAATTGAAGTTATAAGAAGTGACGTAACAATTAGCATTTATTCTTAAAACTATTAATAATAAAATAAAGCCGCCTATGTCATCGCCAAAGGTTTCATAATAATCGAAGCGACGTAACAATAGAACATTTATTTAAAAATTAGCAGATCAGCTATAGTAATATAAGATTAGTTTCATAACAATGAGGTGCATTTATGGCTGTCAACTAAGGTATGAACTAAATGTTTTCTGAGCTATTTGTGAACATCGTTACCCCTTATCTGCTTTGTACAGAACCAAGTGTATGTTTTTAATAATAGACGTCTTTGTCGTGTTTTGAAAGACGTCACAAGGCGCCTTTATTTGTTTACTTTAAATTAAAAAATGTATTATGGTAAACATGTTTCATAATGGAAGTGACATAGGCCTTATTCACAAAAGTCTAAATTCTAGCTAATATACCTGTTTCGTAATAGAAGTGATGTAAGAATAAGTATAATCTAAAGTTTCGAAGTGATCTTTAGAACAATTAATTTTTAGTATTATTACATAATTATACCAATAAAATTTGTATCAAAATAAAAGTGATGCAATAAATGGCAAAGTCCACATTCTAAAAGTCAACTTATAATTATAATAATAGATTTGAATCGTAATCAGAATGACGTAACTATGAGCATAGTCCTATGACAATGAAAGTGACGTAACAATGTTTTGTCTATATAATATTATTTTCAAAGTGAACTCATGTAACAATGGACTTGCTTCATAAATGGAGTGACGTAAAGATTAGCCCACGAATGTTTAACAATAGGACTGATGCCAAAACATACCAAGAGACGTTTATTGTGGCTCAAGAGATAAGAACAGTCTTCCACTTTTGACTTCCTCATCCAGTATCTTCCTCCTACCTAGTCTTTCTCCTCTCTTGCCTTCCTCCTACCTCGTCCTCTGCCTTCGATTATGTCTCGTCTTTTTCGGTGGGCAGAACTGCTGTATTTATCAATTTTTTTAGAATTCAGACTGGTAACAAAAGATTCATCCAATACTCGCAGTGACTCAAGAATACATCTATGTGTGTACATGCGTGCGTGTGGCGTGTGTTTGAGCGCGTATGTATATATATATATGCATGTGTGTGTGTGTGGGTGCGGGGGTGGGTACGGGTCGGTGTGTGTGTATGCGTGTGTGTTGTGGTGTTGGTGGATGAGTCGATAAACGCTTGACTTCAGCTACAGATGGTGTAGACCGAGTGTGGAACAGACGCCAAGTATAGTTCATAGAATCACAAATCAAGGGGTATAGCGTCGGACTCGATGGTCATCAAAGGCTGAATGATGGGTCGAAGGCGACGACGACTGAAAGATCTCAACGGACCATGTGCATGTGCTAATCCCAAATCATATACTTCTAATAACTATATATCTTCATCAGTCCTCGGATCAGACCCAATTCAACGCTCCTCAGTTGCCTCCATGAAGGAAATCCTGTTATCCGGAAAGACCAGATTGTCAATGCCAGGCAGGCAGGCAAACACACACACACAAACACACACATGTGCGCACTGACAGATAGGCCTACACTCACGACAGATACATTCATTGGCTCCGGATTGCAGCTGTCACCGCTTCATACTCTTAAATTCTGCTTAATCTGAAGGTTTCGTGTTTCATTCAGAACTTCTAAATACTAAGCTTACTTCGAATCTTTCGTGCCCTGCTCGTCGCCTTGTATTAAGTTATTCATACAGTTCCAACAATTATCGAGTTCATTATCATAATTATAGGCTTTACTATATACTCTTACTCAACTCATGCAAATCAGAGTCAAAGAAAGCGCGTCATTCCTCTTTCTGTCTTTGTGACCTTCACATCGTAGCTTCAGCGTTCTAAACATCGGTGTTTGCACATGTTTTCTCCTGCACCATCCACTCTTTACACTTTCTAATCAATTCCACACATAGTGTAGTTTATGCAGCAGGTAGCAAGGTGTTTTTGGATAACACGTAGGTAAATGTAAGCTCTATAGTGAACGGTAAACACAGTGGCATAGATATCAACCTTCGTTACAGTTCAAAGCGATGATAAACAAGATCAACTCAGAGATGTTCCTGTTTGAACGACCAATCAAAAATAAGAGCTAAAGTGGTTATACATGTGCATGTATGTCTATCAATCATTTTTAGAACATGTCATGTTATGCAGACAGGAGTTGGACGCCAATGCTTCAAGTCATACTTCAATGGCAGCATCAACCAGTCAATCAGTCTTCATTAATCCAATCTCGGGTGCCATTTTTATATATAGTAGGCTTTCTGATATAGGCTGTTTGGCAACATTTCATAAAAATGAATCGAGTTCAGCAAAACAAAAGATCAATAGTTACAGTCTTTCTCTCCCAGAGAAATTGGCGTAGAGAGGATATATATAATATATATATATATATATATATATATATACAGAGACAGAGAGAACAACTGTGTACTTATTATACTCCGTACGTACTGAATGAGTATTAAAATAATAAGATAAATGTCAACATGTGTGCGAAATACTGATTAAGTCGATGAAGGTGGTAAATTTTAAGACACCATTTGAGGTGCTCGAGTATCGCGTAGCGGTAGGGCAAAAGACAGCGCGAGATGGCGCGTGAGTCTAACCAACGAAAGAATAGCGTTAGGCCTGTAAGGGTTCTGTCGTCTGGCGTTGACGGCGAGTAAAACACAGGAAGAGACAGTGAGCAGAAGAATTTGCAGAAGATTGATCTTATAGTGAGCAGAAAATAACACAGTGAGTAGAAAATAGCTCAGTGAGCAGAAGGGAGCAGAAGGGAGCCGAATGCAATCCTGCTCAACTCTCTGTTACGCTCTGAAACTCATTACGCTCATTTCACTTCGGTAGGTGACTCTTCTGCCATTTTCAAATGTCATATAGCATTTTAAGAGAGCAATCATCTAGTTGCTCATTATTTAATGTTAGGACGTTTAATATACATGTTGACTGATGGAAGTCCACTGACTGAATGGAAGTAAATGGTAGGAGGAGCAAGTAGGTTGTTTGCCTCGCTGTGGTAAACATTGCCTCCTTGTGGTAAACATTGGTTGAATGGATTTAAGAGGCTTAGGCATTTGATCGCTTCTAACTGTCACCAGGCGATAATCGACAGCTGCTGTCAGTGTCCATGCACGCCGCCTTTCTGCTCTACCACCACCACCACCGACAGATTCAGGAGTGGCATTGATCTTCGCCGGAAGACGATGTGTCGTCTCTTTTACGAGCGGACTTAATCCGGTTCCCGGAGTTCTTTTCTTAAGTGCTGCCTCGCTCGGTCTTCGCTCCGTCGCTTCCTGAGTGCCTCTGTATTGAAATGTACCGTCGCTCTCTGTCTCTTTCTATCTGGTTTCACGTTTTCTTGCTCCTCGTCTTCACCTCGGTCCATTCCTGCTTTCTGGCAATGTATCGGTTGTCTGTCTGTCTGTCTGTGTGAATGTCTGCCTGACTGTCTGTCTGTCTCTCCTCTCTCTCCTCTCTGTCTCTGTCTCTCTCTGTCTGTCGGTCTCTCTGTTTCTCTGTCTCTATATCTGTCTGCCTGTCTGTCTGTATGTTTCTCTATTCTCTCTCCCTCTCTCTCTCTCTCTCTTCTGTCTCTCTCCCTCTCTCTCTCTCTCTTCTGTCTCTCTCTCTCTCTCCCTCCATCTCTCTTCATCTCTTGAGTCTCTCCATCTCTCTAGTCCCACGATGTATACAGTAAAACATCGACATGTACGTGTAGGCATAACCAACATCTACATTATACGTACACAATAGGCCTACTATGCATACTATGGATATTCTTTCCGCGTTTGTTATGCTCCAAAATCTAATCATCAATCGTCGGCGCTCAGTAATTGTGCTTCTTGTATCACTTGGTGAAGGTCATAACATGGCAGTTGTCTCAGATGAGACCCGTCTTTCGTACAACACAAGTCATAAGACGTGAGATGAAATGAATCTGATTCGTGTCTCACAGGATCGTTATTATTATGGCCAGCCGTGTTTCGAGGAAATAATTAGGATGCTATAATAACAAGCATCCCTCTCTCTCTCTCTCTCTCTCTCTCTCTCTCTCTCTCTCTCTCTCGCTCTCTCTCTCTCTCTCTTGCGTGGGTCTAAAAATTTGATCTTATTGGGTTCATACTGTCACCTGTAGTCTGTGTAGCTATTACCCAACATCGGCCTCGCAGATATTCCGCTACCCACAACCTATCAAGGGCCGTATTTAGTATTGCAAGGGTCATACACTAAATAATTTATTATATGTTATAATATGTTATATATATGTATATATACATATATATATAACATATTATAACAGTTATCCATATATATACATACTTATACATACTGGCACCTTTGTCTGAGTATTCTTGGCACAGATGGTACTGGTTATTAATCGTGCTGGAAAATGAAACCATACGGTAGAACAGACTTGCAGTCTTCAATGAGCCTGGATAACAGAGCAAAGTCTAGCGCCTTTTCTGGCATCAAGTGTAGTCTTCCCGTACGCTGTAAAGCATGCCAGCAGAAACCATGACGTCGGTGTAAAGTCGTTAATGGTCTTTATTATGGCCTTTTATGGACAGTTTTTAAACATTTGCAGTCAACGCAGATTGTCGTTAGTAGTGCCAGTGAGTTACAGTAATTCTGCTGGAAGCAATGATGAAGCAACAAGCGATCTTATTCTACGAATGTCTCATCTGTAGAATTGAGTTGATCGGCATTACTCAGGACATCGTTAGGTAATGACATAGTGGAGTGACTGAGTCCCACGTCTCGCCCAAACTGCGTGCGCATTTGGTAAGGTCAACAAGTAAGCGTAACGCCCTTAATTCCAGTGGAAGTTACAGCGTTGTTATCTTCCTCCTAGACAAAGAAATGCGCTCATTGGGGATTCAAAAGAATTTAAGCTTAAACGGGGCGCCAGACCTTTCAATCGTAGCAAATGACTGTAGACAACAAGAGGAATAAGAGGGACTTCTAGCCATGTAGGCCTAGCTGTCAACTTCTGGAAACCGTTAGCTCTTATAATTTAGTTAGAAAAAATGCAACTAACATAATCTAAGTGTATTCAATTATCGTTTCGCATTTACGTAGCCTGCATGATTGAACTAGTGTTTCTTTCAAAGTATTTACCTTGATGTTAAAAATTAAACCATACCACGGATTTGGATTAATAAAGAAGGATATTTTGCTGTTGTTCATTATAAATATTTGATGAATATTCATTTCTTTATTCGACCAATTACTAAATTTACATATCGCAGTCGACGTCAGCGTATATGTTGATGAACGTGTAAGATGACGCAGATGACGTCATTGTTAATGGTCTCCGTGTTTAATTGGCTGAGAGTAAAGCAAGAAGTATTAGTCAGCGTGGTGTTTATTTACTGATGATTTATTTGCGTGAAGCACTTATTGTTCGATTTTTTAAAATCCGTCGTTTGAACACAATGTTTCCACCGTAATTATTCTCCTTCTAGCCGCTGCAGGGTACGTGTTATCATTAGCGAGATATGAATAGTCCTTCAGACTCAATAATGTCATCTTATCAGCAGTGGCGGACTGGCCATTGTATCCGTGAGTCATAGATTTCTTAATAGGCCTATTAAAAAGTCTCTGCGTGAGCCATGGAACATGTACTCCTCTGGTTTCAGTGCGCGAGGTCCGTGTAGCAAGAAAGAAATTAAATATGCGCCAATACACAAATATTCTACATGGCAATACCCAAAAACGTTCCAAGGTCGGCTATGTTTATCACTCCAATCGTTACAGTTCAATAACAAAAATCAATTGTCTCCTATCGCGCTACCTGATTTTACTCACTACACTGACTGCAGACATGAAGTTAACTATTTTAATCAATACATTAACGAGCATTTACACTGATAATTTTCTTTATGCAATCACGGTTCTTAACTAAAATAGTGCAGAATGGTTCATCTCTGCTTGTCATTATTTAATTGCTGTTACCTCAAGCTAAATGTTCTCTTCTGCCTCAATCATGCCGTGATTGGATTCAATATGTCAAGTCAACTTGTTCAGGTTAAGAAAATTTCCAAATCAGCCAATCGCCTATCAACCAATTTCTTTTTACGCATTCTCAGTTTTTCTGATTCTCGTGCACACAATCATTGGCAAAATTATTTTTGCTCTACATCTCTTGTTTTCAACTCACAGTTTCAACATCTTGCACACCGACTTCGTATACATATCCGTGACCTTCACTGCCTTTGTTCTTTGCACGATTTCAAAGCCGCCAATACCATCGCTCCATTGTCCATTCCAGGTCTGTTTGCTGTAGGCCTAAATCCCAATAATTCGTTTTCACTCAAATTGAGCTACTTTAACTTAACCAAGATTCTCTTGCTCGAGTTATTACAAGTGCAGCCAAGCAAGCATCGTCGTTTCACTCTATCTTTGAATCACTTTGCTGACTGAATATATCGGATTCTTGGAACGAAATTGTTTCAAGCTTCTCTCTCTTTTGCCATTAACTCTCTGCAATTCTTCTATATCCTACGTATCTTAGAAAACGTTTCCCTGCGGTCGCCTATTACCTCGTGTTACCCGTCTCTAGTACATGTAATTATCATCTTAAATTCTCTAACCGACCCATTAAACACTTAGGCCCTACTCTATAACTCACCCACTATTGTGCATCTGCATATCTCAAACTCCCCGATTATTACTCGTAAGGCTTTCCACGAAGGCCAAAAGTTCTCTGTAATGTTAGGAGATCTATACCTGATCATCCACATACTATGCTGCCTTCTTATTTCTGTCCATCTGCCGTATCACAGCCCACCGTTTTAGTTCCTTTGTAATCGCTTCTCTCTATGGCGCTCTGCTTACCGGATTTCTTCTTCATTTGGTAGGGCCTATATTTGGACAACCCTCTGACATGACGCAGCGCACGTGAATCATTTGGTTCTCTGAACTGAAATGTTATGTGGCACATACCATTGCGATTACCATTGTTATATTTTAATTATTATTATCCCTGTGATTGCCATTGTTATATTTTAATTATTGTTATCATTGTGATCATAAACGTTATTGCAGATTTTGCACGGAAAATAAATTGTAAATTATTTTGATTTTCAGCTATATAACTTGAAGTCTGAAACTATTTTCAAATTGTCATTGGACAGCTATTGCAACAGTAACCATGAAATTATTTAGTGTATGACCCTTGCAATACTAAATACGGCCCTAGATAGGTTGTGGGTAGCGGAATATCTGCGAGGCCGATGTTGGGTAATAGCTACACAGACTACAGGTGACAGTATGAACCCAATAAGATCAAATTTTTAGACCCACGCATGTACATTGTGCTACGTTTACCCTAGTCCAGCTGATTACTTCATAAAATGGCATTACTAAGTACATTTGTTTATGCCAATAGATTAGGTCAACATCCTTGAATTATCTTTCTTTGCTTTGCATTTCTTTTCAGCGCTTAAAATTAATATGGACTCCAGTGATAGCAGCAATTCGATTAGAAACGATATTGAAGACGACCAGAAGAACCGTTCAACAGAAGAGGATACCTCTTCCACATCAACCGGCGAACTAGATGCAGCTGCCTCTGTTCCGGTTCCTGGGGTTACCAAGGGGAACTTAATTAATGTCGGTCCAAATATGGTTCATCCGTTATTCGAAGAGGTGGTTAAAATTTGCATACTCCATCAATATATTAAGTGTATAGTGCACAAAAAGCTCAAACCTGCACATTAGGCGAATGGCTTAGTTTGGCCTAATGGTTGAATGGCAACATGCTGGCTTGAGGATCAGAGGGAGGCGGGTTCGATATCCGCTAGCTCGTTAAGGTTGACTCGGCCTTCCACTCCGTAGGGGCGATGTTAAAGTGAATAGTCGGACGGATAGCGTCGTGCAGGCTGCCATACGTTAAATTCGACTTCTATTAAACACGTCATCACCTGTTACATCATGTTATTTTTCAGTGCCGTTGTCAGTTTAATTAAAACACGAATGTTATTGTGGTTGCTATTATTATTATTAGTCTTGATATTATAATTATTATTAGAATTATCATCATTCCTGTTAGGCATTATGAATTTACAGTTATATTATTTTCCCTAATTGCTATTCCGTTAAGAATGTTGCAAATATTTATATGTGTAAGCACAGGCTATAGGCCCCTATCTCTAATTGCTTCTTTGCAATTTTTATGCAGCTTATTGAACCAGGACAAATCTTGAACGCTGATATGTCATATTTGAAATCTAAGTATGACTCCTTGAAGATTCTTCTTGAAAGGCAAGCAGGCTTGATACACTGTTACTCTGCTCAACCGATAACTTAATATGTATGAAACGTGCATTCATTTATCATCATCTAGGCTAGGGCCTACAATATAGCCCATAACCCTTTGCTTTTTTGGTACAGCAAATAGCTCATCCAATTTGTAAACTCATTTTCAAGAACATTCTGTGTTTTCAGTGCAATTCTGTGTGTAATATAACACTAATGCTATTGTGTGTAAGTTTTTGCACCAGCCGAATGATCATTCCATTACAACCTAATGTTTTATAATTATTGATCGATGCAATTAAACAATACCTTTCCAAATATCTAACTCTACCTAGATAATTGATTATTTCCGACTTTGCATGTGAATATTTATATAGTACGTTTTGCAAGAGCACTAAAGCGTTATTAACGTGACTAAAGCAGACTTGCAAAGGTGGCTTCTTGGATATGCATTGCGATTGTATAGCGTTAACATGACATGGTTGAGCTGCAGAAATTATTCTACAGGGAATTGGAGAAAGAAAAACGTCAGGAAACGATTGTGGATCTGTACCACAAAGAGAACAAGCAACTTCAAGAAGAGCTAAAACGGTTTGATTTCGACCTTATCCACGATGACACTACAGAAGTCATCAGAATGAGAAGGGAACTTCTAGAAGCTCGAAACGCGGTCTCACTTTCCGAATACAAAACATCTCGGTTTCAACGGAATATTGAGAGGTAACGAATTTATTTTCACTCCCATGTCAGTTTAATGAACTACAGTGTACCTGTATAATATAGCGCTTATTTTTGCCATTTTTTAATATTGCACCAATATTTGAGCCTTTCCGAAGATGCTATTGCCCAGCACTCGGCGTATTTTGCATTTTCAGATTTAACCAATTTTCTCATAGTTTTATCACAAAACATCTCAGAGTGTTTGATAATTTGTCTAGAATGAAAGAGAAAAAGCAGACTTTAGACGAAGAATACACTGAGATGTGCCTACCAAACGTGAGTCATTTGATTATTTCTTACTTCGCATTCCTATAATATTATGCTAGTCAGTTTAGCCTAAAAAACGTATGAACGGGAAGATAGATGAGCTTGAAAGATCGTTGAGTATCTATGCCAAAGGTAGGAAATATAAGTATGCATTCGATAGTTTGCTGGTAATGCTATCATGATAATCAGTTGTAATCCAGACCGTCTGGAATGGCGTATACCCTACTTTCCAGAACTTTCCCTCTCTCTCTCTCTCTCTCTCTCTCTCTCTCTCTCTCTCTCTCTCTCTCTCTCTCTCTCTCTCTCTCACACACACACACACACACACACACACGCACACGTTCTATACTGGCTTTAAAACTTCATTTTTCCATGCTGGAAGCGGCAGTACCTTAGAGCAATTTCCTTTGAGATGTGCCATATAAATCCTTCAATTATTAATTGCTTCATGAGCGAAATTTAGAAAAAAACCGTTTCAGTCAATTATCTTCTACTAATAAATGTTCCTTTTCTCTGTCCTGCAATAAAAGACAATTTGGATGCATGACTAATGCAGATTCGATCATTTGAACGTGCTGACTATTATTCGCTTAGGATGATGAGCAGCAGAAGCAAGACCTAAAAGAGATGTGTGTCGACTTGAGAAAAGATATCATACAGAAGCGTATTGATGTTGACTCGTCGAAAGACGTTCTACAAGTCAGCAACGAAAACCTGATCACCAACACGAGCGTGTTACTGAAGCTTAAGAATGAAGAGAAACTACTCATGGTAATACCACTTCCAGCACTTCAATTCATTCAAGGCAAATCTCATCTATGATAGGTACTCAAAAACCTTCTGCTTATCTATCAAATGTGCCATATTGTATTGTATTGTATGTAAGTATCTATAAAGCGCCTGTAGTAGGGTGAACCGTTAAGAAGCGCTGCCAGTGCGAAAGGCCCCGCTAGAAGAATTAGGCTTAGAGAAAAACAAAAAAGGCACGAGAGACTGCCGGATGAAATAATGTTAGAGCGAACAGATGGAGAAAGTGCATTCCACAGAGAGGGGCCAATTGAAGCAAACGATCGAGCCTCGCTATTCTAGTTCGAGGAACCAAGAGGTCAAGTCAATTGAACGAGCTACGTGGAAGGAGAGAGGAACCAACAAGGAAATACAAGTGAGTCATCGGGTTATTTACCTCGCATTTCTATATACCAGTTAGTATACAATTTAGCATATATATACCGGTCCCAATTTAGCAAGAATTATGGTTTCTGGTCTGCATTATCCGGTCATGTACGAGTTTTTCACCAGTGGACGCCAAGATTTGGCAATTCAGACCCTTGCCGCAACCTATAATACGCTGGTTCCCGCGACTTCGCTTTTGTGGGCGCTGTAGAAATGTCGAGATTACGATTGCCTGTGGCTATCCAGTTGTTCTGAACAAGAGATGTTGCTGTTTTACAGCTGGATGCGGTGGCTATTAGCAGCGTTCCTCGCAATCTGGCTAGACAAAACGATAAGATGTTGCGATATCAGAGGTGAGACCACAACGCACGAAAACGAAATCGTCATCATTATTTTATTCTATGTAGTGTCACAGAACATTATCATTCATAGCGTGTTGTAAGTCCTAAGAGTAACTATTGGCCTACGAGTAGCTAAAGGCACTGGTATGCATGCATATCATAATTACCTTCTGCACGCTCGAATAAGGGCAGGTAATTAATTTTGTTGGAGGAGGGGCCATGGGGCAGAGTAATAAATAAAGGAATTGATTGATTCATTCATTTATTGATTGATTGATTAAGTAATAGAAAACACAACTGGCACGCAGAGCTGAGGAAGTAAGTTCGCTTGCCATATGGTTCACTGGTCGTCGATTCCTTAAGCAGCGGTGTTGGTTAATTAGAGGCCTACCGTGAATGGCGCCTTGCATGGCTGTCGACAGTTAAATTTGACTCCTGTAATAACTTATCATTGTCCGTTCATTCTGCACATGCAATCATACTACGGTTTGTCAGTTTCAAAAAACGAAGATAACATCATCATCATCTGCATCATCTTCTTCTTCTTCTTCATCATCATCATCGTCATCATCATCGTACACTGCCTTACCAATTGCAGAGTCCTTCAACAACACAGCATTGCAATTCGTTTGTGGATAAACTTACTCAGAATACCGGGATCAAATGATCCCGCACTTGATTGAGAATGTCCGGTTGAAACCCGGAGAGTCATTGTAGACAGTGTTACGAAGACCTTCGTCCAATTGTTTTTTTTCTCAATTGCCGCTTATTACATATTTTTACAACGAACATTGTCGCACATAGTGAACAGATGAAATTGCTAGCAGATGCAGATACTCGGATCGCCGAGGCAAGCTCTCGCGTCACAAAAGCTCAGCAGAAGCTAAATGCAGTGGCTTTGGAAAAGAGACACCATCAAAATCAACTGTCTAGTCTAAAGGACGAAACAATTGCGGCGGAAAAGAAAGTCGCCAATCTTGTCAAAAGCTACGAAGAAGCACGAAATGAGGATATATCTCTGGCCGAGACCAAGTGGGTCCGCAAAGCCTTATTTATTTTTATCCCCAGAACGTCGCTTCAGTTAATACAGTTACCATTATTTGTTACGCGTTGCGTACATTTAATGGGCTCTATATAAATGCTCGATTACATTAATTTACATCACATTTGCTATGGAAGGGATTGAGAAATAATTTTGCAAGAGGAAGAGCGGCATAAACGATGAATCCTCTGCTGTTACATAAACATAATGCATCTGGAAACATAAATACATGTACATGTAGTGGTAGTGGTTGCAGTTTAACGACACTGCGTTATAACAAAGATCATTAGCGTCGCCATCCTATTTAATCCAGGTTTGGGACTGGCACTTGTAGAGTGCAGCCAGTGTCATGTAGTGACCGAGAATGGCTTATTTTTGTAAAATTAGTGTAATATTTAAGATGTGCAAAAACATTTGTGTAGGCCAGAGAGTGTTTCAACTCAATTAGCTTGCATTATATATGGTCTGCGATAGGCTTACATTGCAAATCTTTGCATACTGTATCTAATACAATTGTTTCTGCTTAGAAATATAACTTCTTTGGTGAAGACAGTCAGACTTTAATAAACAAATACATCGCTTTGCAGAGCCGATTTGCTCATGAATCTACAGCACGCGATGAACGAGAGACGCTTTATCCGACAGATGAATTTTAAAATTGCAAATGAAATTGATCACAATGTAAAGCAAGTGAGGTTGGAGGAGAAACACGTCAATGTCATCCAGGAAATGTGTCTGACCTTGGTTGATTTGCGGAATGACCTCAATCGTCAGGTATCAATTTTTCAACTACATGCATGTATTAATATAGTTTTAATTATGATTGCGCCTGTATAATTTAGCAGGGCGAATCAATACATCTATCTTTTCAAAACACTTGACACTATTATTTATACAATTATTGAGCAAACTCATTACCGCACTGATGTAAATTCCTCCTTGACATGCTTTTTCCGGTGATTTTTCTGTAAAATGTTTTCTGCTTACTCACAAAAACACTGGTCTTATGCCACAAATGTCTGCCTTTTAAATACTGCAGCCAAAATTAGTTATTTTTATTATCTCAAATCTTCGATGACTACCATCTAACAAAGTTTCCATTGGGTGTGGTGATCTACATCTAGGGGTCCTTGGAGCACGGCATGTTGCAAGACCTTGATCTGTTATCAATTGTATGTTTCTGTTTTCCTGTTATATTTATGTACTTCTAAAAAAAACAAATTTTCAGCTCTCAACTATGCAAAGCAGAGAAATACCCGCTGAAAAGAAGCAAGCACTTCAACGCGAAATAGAAGAAAATTTTAAGACCTTGAACAAACAGGTGATTATTGAGGACTTTAAACCTGTTAGCAGTTGACAGTATTGACAGGTACTGTTGAACGCTATAACAATTAATGAAGTTAATATAATTATCAGACGGTAGACACATCGAAGAAATTTCGTGCACTAAAATATAAGTACAAATAAGGACATAGTGTAAAAAGACATAAAACGAAAATAAATGCTTCATTGATTCTCGTTATTACTTACCTTGGCAATAGAGTAATGAGCATAACTAAGTTTCGTTGAAAACTGGCTTTTATAAACTTAATTAATTTAGAACACCTCCAGCATTGAACTCTCTCTTCCGATGTCATTATATTATCACAAGAAATGATAACAGTAATTTAATTTGCGTATCTGTCATGTAACTAATTCAACAATTATTACGTTCAAAGATGACATATGTCATCATTACAATTATTAATTTCAATGATGACATATGTTATCAATTGTGCTTATTGTAACCTCATGCTGACCCCTAATAACAGATAATTTTGTGAAGGGATGACTACAAGTTATTGACGGAGTCAATGTAGGCTAACTGTATGGCAACCTTGCTAAGCGTCTATTTTGTCCTACTACTCATTAAAACCAACTAGCGAATAGAAAAGTTACATCGATCCTGCGTTATTCTGCACTTCTTACAGGGGTTTTACCATTCACCCAAAGCTCCTACAGAAATGACTCAAAATCTATGTTACCTGCGATAAAACTCACCCTGTCGTGTTTGTCAGAGTAATCTGTCGAGGGAGACGGAGATGATGTATGACATGAGTTTGTCTGGCATACGACAACTTCAGTCAGAAGTGGACAAAGAAAGTCAACAGTTGCGCGAACTCATTAGAAAAACAACCGCACTGGTTATTATCATTATCAGCCTTCAGTCATATTCAGAATATTTATTTTCTCATTGTCACTGCATTTCCATGGCTGTCAAACAGCGCTTATTTAATGTAACGTTATAGGCAGTGTTTATAGAGAAACATAGAAATAAGTCGTAGACTTTAAGTTAAAAAACATCAGCAGCTTGAGCTTCTAACACACGGAAAAGCTGCTAAAAAATACTTGAGATAAAGTAGAATATATAGTCACGTTTATCCACATTGGAGTGATTAAACGATTGCGAAGATTAATTTCGTTATTTCAAATTGCCTAGAAACTGATGACAACGTATGCCTAGTACAGAGCTTTTTCTGCCTATTAAGTAACACATGAATAAATTAACGCTGAAAGACTGCATTATATGGCTTTGTCCAACAAGTGTTTTACTCTGGTTTTTTCAGAATCATTCAATTGAACGAGAGGCTATTCAGATTCGAGAAGCTGCGTTGAAGTTTAAACGTCTGAAGGAAACTGCTAATTCAAAGAAATCTCTAGTTCACGACATGAAAAATATCCTTCAAAACATGAATCAAAAGTACTTATCAGTTACTTCGTTGTGAAACAGAATTCAGTCATGGGTCTAAGATATCACCAGAGCGTGCTTCTTATTGATGTGCATCGTGAGCGGCGCTACATAAATTTGTAGGTACAATGCAATGTATTATGCGCCTGGCGGCCCTTTGCTTTGGAGCGGTATTCCAAATATGCAACTCGCCCTAGGATCTTAAGTGGGAGTCCTTCCGTTTCTGAACGATTTTTCTTTTTCCGTGGAACATTTGGCACTTGGAGTGCCTCTGGGCAGGTTGTACTGTCAAAGGTGCGTTAAATTCAATACAATCGAGTTCGCTATCAATTATCGATACATTGTAAAACTTGCTTATTTTGTGTAAGCAAGAAAAGTAACCTATTAGATTAGCAGTTCTTGTAAGTAAATGCTGTGAAGTTGTGTTGGAACTGATACGGTTATTCAGCATAAACTAGCATTTTTTTAAAATTCAATTTATTACGTAAAACTCAGCGTGTAATGATTTTGTGCATAATATAGTTTAGAAAGTTTGTTTCTTGTTTGTTAGCCATGTGCAATAGTTATAAATATGACACGCTTAAACTAATTAAGAGCCATGATCGAGTGACTTTTCGATTAGGATAGCAATCAAATACAATGAAGTATCAAGTAGTTTTTCTGAACAGCGCTTACTTAAGCTGCGCCGAAGTCAGGCAAGAGTCAATGTAGCTCCACATTAGTAATCGTAATATTATAATCTCAACCGTTACTAAAGCGCTACTAAAAATTTAAGCGAAAGATGACCAGCTTATTCACAAGCGCACGATCCTGTCAGAAGGTTGCCCAAAAATAGCAATTGGGATCCAAGTTTGATTGCAGGGAGACTAGAGGCACAGCCAGACAGACAAAGGAGCTGCCAAGGCGGGTGAAAGCGATTATAGACATTGAACGCGTAGCCACAGGTGTACATGTACATTCGCATTTTATCACTTTAGTCGAACACTTAGTCGAACAGTTAAAACATTTCGAAGAGATGTCATTGTGTTTTCGTGTTGCAGATTAGCCGATGTTCAGAGATTGACAGAAGTCGTCAAGGAAAATGGAATGCGACTGTGGCAGTTGGATGAAAAAACGCGGCACAAAACCTATGAAATGAGGGAGAGGATGAGTCTCCTATCCGCAGAAGTTAAAGTCCACATCGAAAAAGCAGCTTTATCTACAGAGTCGGTTACCGTCGTTACCACATCGTGAATTGAAATTGCACTCTTTATAATGCAACAATTCAATACACTCAATTCAAATCAAACCTTAACTGAGACTTTCTTCAGATTTTAAAGGCAATCGTATAAAGTGAATCATATAGCAATCACTATCAAACATGCCTAAGATTTTAAGACCGCCAGCCATGCTCTGCTGCCTACGATGTTCACCATGCTTCATTTAAATGTCTTTAATAGCCATTGGTTCTACAAAGTTGAGGGGTCGAATATTGACCTCAGAGTTGAGGCAACACGTCTAGCTTTCTTTAAACACTCACCTTGTTGGTCGAATGTTCATCCGACACAATGTCATAAGCTTCAAATATATTATCTGCAATGGATGCGATAATTTCGGTAGATGTTTCCGTCCTGATCTATACAAAATTATTTCCTATTTAGGTCTTGCGAGATATAATTTCTATCTCTTATAGAAAGTTGAAACTACGTATTTGAGTCCATGACAATTACTGAAACGTGCGTTCTCGTATTGTATGCTATAGACGTCTGCAGTCTGAACAGAGTACGGTGTTGATGGAGACGGAGGACTACCATAGACTGCGCCTTCGAACCATAGGCGAGCGCACCATCGAACTCCAGATGGCTGATATTGTCAAAGGGAAGGAACTCAACATTGATTGCCTCCGTCGGAAAACTGACCAGTTAGCAAGAGAGTTGCTTGACTTACAAAGGCGACACAAGTCAGCTGTAACATCAAGAAACAAGAGGTTATTTTTCAATCCACATACATTGTGATATATAGCATCTTTGTAGTGGTTAAGGTCGCGTTTATGGCGCCTTATATATCGGTGTTGTTGTTTTTATTATTATTACTATTATTATTAATATTATTATTATTATTATTATTATTATTATTATTATTATTATTATTGATGAATTTTGCATCTCTTACACATCATTGAAGAAAAATCACCAGATAGGACACCATGATGAAGTCAATACATGGTCTCATCTTCAAGGGTGTTCCAACATGGAAGTTATAATTATAGGACCCATAGTCCCATGTGGGACCTGAACCGACCCCTCGTGATAACGATTATAATATGGGCATCACGTATGAACGGAGGCTACAAGACGAGGAACCAATAATAGTGAAAGTACTAATCAAAGGTTCTGTTTCATATCACAAATTACCGGTGCTATTTGTCAAGTTGTCGACTGTTGACTGTTACTGTAATTATTATGAGATAACATTATTTCTTGGTCGCTCCAAATTTCGCGGTTACCTGCAGCCTAATAACGATTGAAATTGCTACACACCTTTCATCAGATTTCTCAATCGTATGACTGATACTTTGAAACTACGCAGTATAAATGTGTCATATATTTTTGGTAAAATATATATATATACACGCATTGGTCTCGTGAAGATAACCTGTCCTCTTTATATACCGCAATTTTTTTGGCTTGATTTCACATTAATTCTAATTAATTCTTTATATGCGATCCTGTAGGCCTACTAAATATTAGTATATTTGTGTGACTATATGGGTCCAATATCAATATATTAGTGACTGCTGATAATAATTTTAACGTTTAAATTGTTGATTGGATATATATTTATACAATTGTTTAGGGGTTTCGAGCTAGCTGAAAGAAATGAAGAAATGAACTTTTTATACGAGCGAATAAACGTGCAAAGTAAAGCGAATAACATTATATGCTTTCTACTGTTTGAAATATCGATTGATGTGTTTTAACATCAGTATTTTGAAAGTGCTATAGGTATATGAAACTAATACTTTCCTAGTAGGTAGATCTTTTATGTCTCAAGTACACTTGAACGAAACTCCTATGCACTTGGTCCTAACCTAACCTAACCTATGCAATTTACAAATGCGTCGAATTTGAAATATAGGGTTCACTTAAAAGTGTCTTCCTCGTTGAACAATCACGCAATGGCATGTTTAATTTTATAAGCAAATCTGTTGTTTCGCAAACACAAGCAAATGTAAACGATCAAACTTTCCAAATGCAATGAAAAGTCATAGTATGTTGCTCTTATATCAGTTTAACGCCGCTAGGTTTCTGATCGGGGCTCCAAAAAAAAGTGAATTTTCTTGAATGAAATTTTCTGTGCCAACTTTTGTACGACTGCAATATTCTTTTATAAGAAATTTCTATATTTTGCACACAGTAGCCTATTTTTGGAGTATATTGTAGACAGAGGTGGTGATCTCGTTTAACGGGTGTGGTACACCTAATGAGAGGGGTAAGAAATGTGGGGAACAAACGTATAACGTGTCCCCTCTCTGTAAAAGGGGAGGTGACCTGTCCTCCTCAACCCGTCGGGATCGCTGCCACTGATTGATTTGTTTTCCAATACTCTGATAAATTACTCTTTTGTCAGCCAAAGTGCTTGATGAAGCAGAACTTGCTTTGAGACAGAAAGTGGATGAAATATCTTCATTGCAAGCAGAAATGCTTGATGAACGAAAATCGCTTGAATTGATGCGTAGAGCCATTTTGGAACATGATTGGCATGTCCGAGAAATCTTCAAGCTTAGAGAACAGGTTATCTAAGACTTATTTGCTGCTCCATTTATTATATTATATATATACATATATCCAATTATTTTATTATATATAAATATATATATATAATTTTTTATATGCATATATAACAACGAAAATTTATTATCATGCTTTGATCTTATCATATCCTAACCAAACTATCAAAGCAGATATTTATCAGGTTTCACTCTAGGTCAACATTCATTTCCTGTTGGCTTTGAGTGTAGGTAGGCCTAGGACTATCTGTCTGGAAGAAGATCGATGTCAAATTTCAACAGTTCAATGTAGCCCACCTACATGAAAATACATACATGTGCATACACCCTACAAATTCTGTGGTTATGTGCTCATGTAAGCAGTTGGCATTTAGTTACTTTTCTTGTATCTTTATAACGGTATTGCCTTGCCAGCTTTGTCAAGCAAGGGAAAAACTTGTTCAGTTAGAGGAAGAATATGGAAACACCGAAAATGGATCACGTATCCGACTGTTGAAAGGAATCGATGCAGATCCGATACAATCGAAACTGAAGCATGAACATGTAAGTCAGGTCATGTGATTAATACGCAGCGCTCTATGCTCAGCTTTAGTACGTTTCCACTGTGCAGTCAATGCAGTGGTATAATGCATCTGGTATTTCGTTATTATACTCCCCAACCTACTATTGACATAGCTTTGTTTTAATCGTGTGATCATTAACACGCAGCATACCATATCCATGCCATTCGATAAAAAAAGATATACCATGATACACAATACACACTACAGCTTGCTGTTTTACAGATTTTTTAATTATGCATAACTAGACCATTGTAAAGTAGGCCTAAAGGCCGGCTGTTATTGTTTGGACCGAACTGATGCCATGCAGAAGAGCCATGCGTTGTATACATAGGATGGGTGTGATAAGATATACAAAATGATTACTCTTGTAATACGAGAGTCGGTAATAAACCGATTGATTCGTCATCGACGCCTGCTACTTGAAGATAACCCTACACTCGAACACTTGAGTTGAATGTGTGTGTGTGTGTGTGTGTGTGTGTGTGTGTGTGTGTGTGTGTGTGTGTGTGTGTGTGTGTGTGTGTGTGTGTGTGTGTGTGTGTGTGTGTGATAAGTTTATATGACGACGCTTGACAAGGATGATATGCGTTATTGAGCCGATTGGCCGATGCTGGCCTATTTAAAGCGGTTCTGGAGAGCCTGGGCCAAAAGACTCCACTGTTTGGACTTTGACAGTGCTAGTCCCAAGCTTGGAGAAAGGAGGAGGGCAACACCAAATCATCTTCGATATGGACGGTGTCGCTAAAGAATCAAAACAACAACCTGGGCTAAGAACGCATATCATTCTTGTTATGAATCTATCGTTAAATATACTTATATCAGTCAGTCAATCAGACCTGGACCACGTACTGCACCGGTTCCTTCCTCCAATAAAGACGAACCCCCGCTCCCAACGTCCGCGACCGCATGATCCTGTTATTCAACCGACAGACATTACGGCGCAAACATCCTTTAAATTAGAATGCATTACTTTTAAATGTATTGTGCACCAGCGTGGAAATGCAGTTGGTTAAACTTAGTAAAAAATATACTTACCCTCTTATTAAGCAAGTAGGCAAGTAGGAACATTCGGGCGATTCGATTGTCTGAACCAGAATAGCGCTTTCGCAATTGTGGGTCCCAGTGTTTTGAACAGCCTCCCATCTGACCTGCGCTCTCCCCGCTCGACCTCTCTGACTTTTTCTGTAACCTTCTCAACACTTTGCTTTTTGACAGAAACTGGGTCGGAAGCGCCTCTCGATTGTTATTTTGAAGAGGCGTTATATAAATTGCATCGATTGATCGATTGAATATGGAAACGAATCTTACACAGCCAATGTAGGTTATTAACTGCAAGCGACTGAAGACAGTCTTCGTTAGGTCTTCTTTGTGTGTAGTGGCGACTGTGCTAATTAATTAGCATTTGAATTTGTTTTAGATGCAAATTCGATGTAGTAAGAAGGAAGTTCAACTAAAGGAGAAGCAGTTGGTTCTTCGTAGCCTCGATCAAATGATTGATGGAACGAAGAAGAAACTGAATTCAGGAAAAGTAGAAGCACTGTTCGTCGCCAGCCGAGTAAGCTGTCTTTTGCGCTGCAGTTATTTGACCGATTCTACCACAGTGATATCGGGCATTATGATCTCAAGAAAAGACTACGATCATTGGTTCATATTGACGACACTGGCATTTCCTAACCACTGCAACTATGGTTGATTGTATTTATTATTTCTACAACTATTACTATTATTGGTTTATAATTACTCTTACGTGTGTATGATTTCCAACTGGTCCATGATGATCTGTGTAGAATTTGCAAGCCTAAAGAACACGGACAATAGTTGGTTCTGCATAGCTTATAATTATCGTGTGCTTATCAAAATTAACTTTTTAGTTCATAGTTATATTTATATTGGACTTTAACTAATTGTGGTGAGTTTCATATTTTGGGAGATGTTCATAGATTTGTGCACTTAATTATCTGCTTAAAGTGCGAATTCAGATCGTCAGAATGTCTTCCACATGTAGGTGAATGAGCTGCAGAGGAATCTGAAGAGAGTGACCCGTCGGATGATGGCCAGTTTGGCCGAACTGTCCATCTACAGGGCTGAGCAATTCGGTCTGTCCAAGACGATCGGAGATCAGAAACGTGTTTTACGAGAATTCACTGAGTTTTCGGGTACTTACAATGAGGAAGAGGCAGAGGAGGAGGTGGTGGAGGAAGTCGCTGGAGTGGAACGTCAGCATTCGTGTGTGGAAGGTTGCGACAGAGCGGAACAAGTCGTAAGCCAGTCTTCGCAATTTGTCAATGTTGACGGGCGAACTGAGCAACATACTAAACTGTTCAGGCTGTCGACTCTCTTTCTGTCTTTAGTATCTGCCTCTTTTTCTCTCCCTGTCTCTTTTTATGTCTCTGTCTCTCTCCGTCTCTGCTTGTCTCTGTATGTGTATCTCTGTGTTTGTGTCTCTGTCTCTGTCTCACTGGCTGTGTCTCTATCTCTCTATCTGCCACTGTCACACCCTGTCTCTGTCTCTGTCTGTCTCTATGTCTTGGCTGGCTGGCAAAAATTAATTGAATTCTAAAAAGCACGTTTCACATAATATGAGAAACGTGTTATTATCTGCAATTGAAACGTATCTTCACTTGACATCCACGAACAACCGCTCTGACACGACGTACATGTAGCTACCACGCGAGCAATGAAGACCTGTTGTTGCCTTAACAAACGACACCGATCCACCTGTCGCTAACAAAGTGCACTTGTTCATTTTGCAGATGCATGCAGAAGCGCTCATCATGGAGCGCTATCAGGCTGCTAGCAAAGAAATGGCTTCGTTGAATCAACGTCCAAACGCCTATCTGTCTGACCCGACAGAGCTTAGTCTTTCACGACCGTATGGAGCCTGTGGTCCGTTTATGCCAACCAAGCCAGCGCCAACTATGAGGTTTTTCCGAAAGCCTTATCGAAGCAACTTTGAACATTAATTTGCTCTATCTTGAATTTGACTTAAAGAAAGCGTTTCCCCAGTTTACTCAAAAGCAGCTTAATGCTAACGGGTACAAGTTTATTTGAAGTGACTAATAATTATTTTAACTATGTGAAATCAGTTTTGTCGTTGTGTTTGACTGCTGGCTTTAGTTTGTAATTGCGGCTCTATTTCTAGTTAATATTATTCATAGAAGTTCTCAAACTGTCATAATACAAAAAAATATAGAAAGTGAAAATCTGCATCGTCTGATTTTACTGAATTATTGCTTTTATAGTCTTTCAACGATTTCGGTTACCCTTGTTTTATAGGCTTTCAATGATTTCGTTTCAGATGTTGTCCAACTTAAGATGATTTAAATTAGGTCTAGAGTTTCTTATAAACGTACACAACAATAAATTCAAATATAATTTGAGGCAATCAATGTAACGACAAAGGAGACGAGCAACGAATACTTGGATGATCCAAGTCTATTACAGGATATGGCAGCAAGCCAGCCAAGAGGGGGGGTGGCTCAGGGTGCCTACATGATCCGGGAACCGGATAGGGACGATACTAAATTTTCTCAATGAACTTAAAAATAGTTTAAGCCTTAAGGGCCTGTGATTGCCCAACCTTAGGACCCAGAATTCTGAGTCTGCTATGCCTAGGAACAGGATTTCTGAGATTTCTACTCTGCTTAGGAGACCGGAATCTCTGTGGTCGGCTCTGATTGGCAGAGCAGCGTATAACTGCCAGTAATTTCGCACAGCGCTTGAATCTGCAGAATGCCCGTGTCTTTTCCCTTTCGTGTATTTCCATGGCAATCAATTCCTGAAATGCCAGCCATTCGGCAATCTTCGTCGGTCGAAAGTTGACCAATTATCTTTCATGTGGACCAGAAATACAATAACACGGATGCATGCATCTGTTACATTTGCGCCTGTAACCGCACTTCAAAGACTTTCCCGTTACTTGATTTATTAAGCCAACTATCAGGCAGTCACTGGCAAAATCCTTACGATTTGTACGGTGTACTCATGGTCATCATTCTTCATGCACTTGAAACTGGTAAAGAAAGACCAGCCAGCAATATAATGGCAACTTGGTTAGGCCGTTAATAAATTAAATTTAAATTTTCATTGATTTGAAACTGAATAAATGTTATTATGCCTGCGTTGATAGATAGTTATTTGTAACTGTGTTAGTGTTGTACGCCTGTCTATCAACTGCACACTACATAAATATCAAACTACATCGGATTGGATTTGATATTCGAATCGACTGAAAATCTGTGAGTCGCAGGTTCCTAGCCGATACTACGGTGATCTCATGGATTCCTTCGGAATCCAACCACGCAGTGCAGACCCTGAATCGATCAATCTGTGCATGTCGGATTACTAACGACATTTTGGAGAGAACTAAAATGATTTTACTAACGAAGACGGGTTCATCGATCAAAAGGGGGTCTCACCAGGCCTCCAGTCTCATTTTGCGGTAGTTTGCCAAACGATCTTCCGGTTTATCGTCTGACGTGTTCTTCGCCTCAGGATAATACGCACTGATGGTGGTCTACAGCTTGATCGTGTTTCATCTTCGTTAGACATCAAAGTATAGTCTTCGGTGGCAGCCATTGACAATGTGTTGCTCGTTCACCGCAATACGTGGCTGGTACAAAACTCTTGACTAGAACGTCACAACAAACCGGAAATGACTTCTCGTCAAAGCTTCCGGCATTTTTCCTAGTATATTTTATTTATTTCCGAAATTTCATACCGCCCTTCTTCCAACATACTTTGCTCAGAAGTGCATACACACAGAGCAATGGTGCGCGAAGGACTTGCTCAAGGTCCCTACACAGTGACGCCCCGGACGAGGCTCGAACCCGCTTCGCTCAGCACACACTGAGCGCTCTAACCGATCGGCCACTGTGCCACAGTAGTAGCTGTAGTAGTGATGTTGCATTTTATTGTTTTGCTAACTCAAAAGCGACGTCATGGTAGAATGGAAATACACAGACAAGAGGAAGAGGTGGATATGGGTTGGGTATCCCTCGTAAGTCCCGTAAGGTTAACCCAACCATCCACTCCTAGAGGCGATGATACATCGTATCGTACCTTTATATTTATATAGCGCCTCTCGCAGAATAACTATTCAGAGGCGCTTTCAGAGCAGAAATTACGGGGGAAAAGAAACGTCTTTAAAGAGCGAGAAACTGGTAGAGGAAATCCAGTCGTGTTGCTCTGCTGACTCAATTGTCATCCGCTGATTGGTATGAGAAGCTGGTATGAGACGGAACGTCGCCTTACAGGCTGCCATAATTATACAGTCATAAAAGCCCTCTTCACAGACAATTATGTGTGAGCAACTTGTCCAAGGTCGCTATGCAGTAACTTAAGGTGGGTTCGAACCTGCAACCCTTCAGTTGCCAGGCACAGAGCATACCACAACGCCACCGCGTCCCATAGTTTCAACTGAACAAACGTATCGTACATTATCATTATTTTTATTATTGCCTTACTATTATTTATATATGGCATTAAAGCCATGCAGCACCTGTTAAGTGTTTGAATTGTCACATTTTAAAAGGGGGTTGATAATTATTCGCACATACTTGAATGTCGAGACCAGAATTCTTACAGACATGGAACCAGATTACATGATAAAGTGTCGTGGACGTGTGTGTTCGTACATACAATGACAGCTGTATACACCTCCACAAGCAGGTCTCGCTCAAAAATGACCATGAGTGCACTTGGTTGCAAGCCCTTTTAGCTTGCTCTATTCTTTTCATGTGTACGAACGTTCGCAGAGAACTCCACTGAGGTTTCCGGTTGAACTAAGCCCCAAGGTCATGTTTTGGATTGAATTGGAGGAGTTGAACTCTCCCGACAATTCGATCACTACACCTATAAATCATCTGGCAATGTGATTAAGGCCGAATATGTGCAGAGGCGCTCTCTGTATCTGAATGAACAATGCGATCGTCATAACTATTCGAACATAATTCGACGAAATGTTACATAATCCATTTGCAGGAATGCTCTTGGATCTCCTTTTTGCAGACGGGGTTGTTCATCGAGGACTTAAATGGTATGGATGTGTACAGAGAACTCAGGTTGACAGAATTTCATTCAATGCACTACATGCAAGACTCAAAGGTAAGAGAAACAAAGGAAGGTTGTTCTTGAAAGACAAAATGAGGGCATAGCAATTACGACCTGAATTTGGCAAGTGAGTGATTAAAGACGATGAAGATCATTTAGTGGCATCAAATGACTGACGTCTTCATGAAGAGAATGATGACGATGATGACGACGACGACGATGATGATGCCTGCTGCTGATGAGGAAGACTAAATTCGTAGCTTTTTATTAGTCATATCAAAACGTTTGATTGTGTATAGTAATTAGTTAAACAACAAAGACCTAATTTATAACTGTTGACAGTTTTTCTGTTAGAGTTCATATTAGGCCTATTTGTTGCAAGCTGTGACACACGCACGCAGGTCTTTAGATAATGTGAAAGCCAATAGAATGGCGCAGAAAGGGTGAGTGACGCTATAAATCTGTCGATTGAACATCCGGAAATTGGTCGGCTCTTAGAGCGATGAGTTGTAGATAACCGTGCATCGACCTGTTGTAGCCCGAGATCTCTTCATCGCCTCAATTTTTAGACGATCAAATGTCGTTAACAACAATGTAAACGATACGCTCGGCTTAGATGGATGTACGTCGCCAATTTTTGTCGGTCGGTCGATCTATCGATCGAACAATCAATAAAAGAAAATTAGTCCAATCTCAGCATTTCATAGTGAGGAGGGCACACCAGGCAGGAGTCGGTTAATGTATGCCCTATTACACCCAGTTGGAAGATGTCCTAAGCTTGTCACAGCCAAAGAACAATTTAATTATCTTCGTTTATTAAATTCAAGCTGACTCAAGTGATTGATGACATACCGAAGAGCAGTAAAAATCGAGATCGATTTAATTTGTAAAGCTATAAACTTTGGAGTCCTGAAATAAATTTACATGATAGACTTACTTTATGACAGCCTTCTGAAACAGATTGTCATGATAGGTCTACTTGATATTTTTAGTATCAATTTTTGCATACGAAAATGAGAAGTGAGCAATTTCGCTTGCTACAATGCCGTCGTTCAGTACAATGCAGGGATCTTTCAATTAGGGTAACAGCAACGCGGTAATAGAAGACGGGTAAGAGTGAATTGTTCATTGGCTATAGACGCAAATCTGTTAGCAACATACATAATTTTTATGCTTTTTAGTCGATCAGCAATTCACTCTTCCCCTTCTAAATTATATTTGGTTGCAAACATCATTATATATCACTATATATCTGGAGCATTGCGGTTTCAACAGTGCATTACGACCGGTCCTATTCTCGGTTCATCTCGAATAGCCGAGAATAGTCAATTCTCGACATGACTATGTACCAACAAATTCAGAGGGCACATGTCATAGTACACTGTTTATGCACTATTTATGTCACACTGCACTATTTATGCACATGCATTGTCAGGGCGTCCGGATATCAGCTCAATAGCACGGTCATAATTAGCCTTTTCTAATTAGTAATCATGCCGACTTGCAGTCTGACACCCAGCAATCTGGAACATCAAGCGGGTAATGAAGAAAATGATGAAAAATAGTTTTAAGCTAGCTGCTGTTGTAGAGACAAATAGGAAATGTATTTCCTATGAATGTGTATATACAATTTAAACAACTATTTATAGAGGACTCTATGAATAAAACTCTTTTCATTCTTTTTGTGCAGTAGTTTCTCATTTCGACAAGAGTAATTATTTTTGAATGACGCTCTGTGGTTCAAATGGCGACATATACTATGGTGCAAAATGTCTTCAGTATTGTTTTGAGACTAGTCAGTCTTTTGTTAACATACTATTCAGTTTTAGAGTGAGAATACAAAGTCTCTATTTGCCCATGATCAGCCAGTTGTAGGTCGTCTATTTGAATGAAACTGTTGATTCTCTTCCGTAACCATGTGTTCAGTAACAGAGTGAAGTTGCTGAGTCTCTCCCGCTGTCACATGCCGCTGACATTCTATTGCAATGAATTGCTTTGAGTCCATCCCTCAATTTGTCAGGTCACACATTAACAATTGGATGCAAGGCTAAGAATGCGAAGTCCCACAACAGTGATTGTTTACAAGTTTAGTTTTATTACCCCCATCGCTGCTTCTCTCGTGCTAAAACATAATTGAGTTACTTTCTCAAATAGATTCACACATTGTATTGTACTGGATAACACTAATTCTGACATACAGTATTGTGCGGTGATGTGTTCGTATTTTATTTGCGTAGAGAATAATGGTGCGATTTTAGCACACACGGTATTGGTTATGGTATCGTACTGTTTGCATTATGATATGTTGTTTTGCTTCGTGAATTGTGAATTGAGTGAATTCTCAAGTGGAATGCATATGCCGAGGCTGAAAGAGACAGGACGCCGATGAAAGACGATGCTGGAGATGTGAGGAGATATGTCTGCTTGGCAATCGTTCATTTGTCCCATTCAAATAAGCATTCAACATCCAGGACAATGATAGGTGGAAGTTGCTTTCCACAGGGAGTTAAATTAATGAAAGATCCCCCACCGACCACACAGTAGAATGATCCCTCGATTGCAATAATCTGCCTGGAATTAATTGATTCTTCTTACTCATGACTGGTCATCTTCGTACGCCAGAGGACTATTATTATTATTATTATTGGTATATTACTCTATAGACTGGTATTGGCAAACGCCAAAGCAGAAGACTTACTTTACATCACTGCTTCTCAAACTGTATGATGTTGCGGACTGGTAGTTGCGCAACTAGCCTTACTGTACAGCGGACCAGTGCTTTTCAAAAATCAGCCTGCTTTAAATAATGCACAACATTATTTTTTTATGGATAAATTATTAACTACCGGCAATCTTTCGATCGGGCTTCGAACCGTAGACTGACCTGATTTTGTAGCATAGCGTTGACTTATGAAAAGAAGCTTAGGCCTAGGTTTTGAATTTCAATTAGCATTAGGGGCCTATTACTTTGTTCTTTACATAGGCTACCAATCTATCAACGATATTAATTTGTTTCACAAACAGTCATTAGAGAACACGACATGAGAATACCAATGGATTGCCAGAAGAAGTCTAGTAAGTTAGCAATACATTGTCTGTAAATGTTTATTATGTCCAGTTAACTTGAGCATAGACGATATTGGATACATCGTGGGCGAGAAGCCATAATGAAGAAGATGCATCAAGCTGAAATTAAGACAAAATATAAACATACTGTATTAATAATCAATGTTAAAAATTGGATTGTCCAATAAGCATTTCTTGAAAATAACTTAGCTTTATTTTCCTTAGACTTACTAAACGATTGTAGGCCTTTCCGTCATATATATGTATATATATATATGTATATATATATATGTATATATATATGTATATATATGTGTACTATATATGTATACTAAAGATCTACGAAGTATAGTAGACCTATCTATCACATTTCCTAAAGATCTTATTCAGTGGGTTGTCTAAAAAATATCTAGTTAATTAGCCTACTTTCATATTGCGCAAATATATCTCACTTTGAATATAATTTCTTACTTAATGACGGAGATATTTACAGCGTTTATTTTTATCCGACAGAATCATTTGGCAATGAAGCGAAGCCAAAAATATTCTCTCGAGTATATCAAAGAATCGTTTGTTATAACCTTGCTGACAAATTTTATTAGCCTTATTCTCGAACCTTATCGTGCTTAGAAACTCAATCTTTCTTCCCTTGCTTTTCCATATCAGTAACAACCCGCTGCTTATCTATAACAAGAGCTGATGAGATCAGAGTCAGGTCATGCTGTTATAATAATTATAATCGTCCTGCTTACCCTCCGTCACCAGCGGTTGAATTTTACGACGTCTCATAGGGAGGGCTCTGTAAGATGCCATTAAGATATTGGCGTTAAATTGATATTCGGTGCAATAAGTACTAATACTTGCACTCCTATTCCCGGTAATAAATATCAGATAATCGACGACGGCCTTTTGCCTCAGTTGGTGTTCTTAGAATGTGCTTCCGGTAATTTACGGCTAAACCTGATTACAGCGATGAGCGTCACTTCTGTGATTTCGAGTCTGCACAAATACGTGCTGTTGCTGTTGCTGTGAGACTGGGATTCGATCCTTGTTGGACGTTGCGTCCATGAAACCACTGACTGGGGGTGGAGTCCTGTCCTGGGCTGCCCTGGGCTTCACCCTGCCCCGGCAGCACCTGAGCACAATGGCCAGCACAAGGACCAGTGAACACAGATGGGTTCCGATGACGGCGCCCACGATGTCTGCCACCGTGAACAACCTTCCTGCGCTGTCGTCGTCGTCCTCGTCTCTTTCCATCCAATCACCCGACGTTGAATTGAAACCTTCGTCGATGGACCGGCTCGACAGAGAATTCAGGAGATGCACTGGGAGGTTAACCCCTTCCTCCCACGACTGTTCGCTCGGATAAAATTTCTGACCTGTTGACGGACGTCGTTGACCATCGACGGGCATCAACGCATTAGTCAGCGACGGTGGACTGACCGTGGTCAGCGTATTCAACGGTTGGACGTTGCGAACCCAGGAGACGTTGACGGACAGAGTGACGTTGCCAGCATCGTTGTTGGCCACACAGATGTACATTCCTCTGACGACGGCGTTTCGTCCTTCACCTTGGTCCTCAGACTGGATCGTAAGCACTCCCTCGTTCCTCTGGAGCTCCTCCTCAGACGGAGTACTGTACCTGGTCGCTCTACCCGATGGCTGGATCCAGTACAGAGTGGGAATTGGGTCCCCTGTGGCCGAGCAGCGAAGCCTCGTCTCGGCCAGGCCAAAGGCGAGTTCTATGTCGGCGAAGGAGGGCGCCTGGCAGCTGAAGTCGGTCGTGGACACTTGGTCGAACTGCTTGCCCTTGAGGCGCCGTGGACTGCTGCAAGACGGCGGAACGTGACCCTTGAACTTCTCTGGTTGCGCGTCGTACATCTCCTTCAGCCACAGCATGTCGCAATTGCAGCGCAGCGGATTGGAGCTCAGTCGGAGGTGAGTCAGTGACGAGAAGATGACTTCGATGGGGCGTCCGAAGGTCGCCATCTGGTTCCCGTTCAGCCAGAGGTTCCGCATTGTCGATTGCGACGGGCGAAGTACGTCGGCGCTGATGCCTTCGAGGGCGCAGTCGTGCAGGTAGAGCCCGGTCGTCTTAAGTCCCTCGAACGACTGAGGAACGAGGATAAGGTGACGGTTCCCGTTCAGAAAGAGATGCTGGAGGACGAGACCGCGAAATGCGAATGGACTAATGGTGCGAATCTGGTTGTTGCTCAGGTCCAGCCACTGGAGATGGACGAGATCGGCGAATGTGTCCACCTCCATGTCCACTATGCCGCATTCGCTCATGTAGAGGTGGCGCAGTTGGCCGAAGCGCGAGAAGTTGGATCGTCGTAGGGTTCCCGATTGGAAGACGTTCGCGTTGAGGTTCAGCTGGAGACTGTCGACGGGCACTCCGTCTGGAACGGTCTTGAGACCTCGCCTCGAACAGTAGACTATCTGGCTGAGCGAATTGCAGAAACAGGCCGACGGACACGTGAACGATGGACCTGGGTCCCCCGAAGTCCCTCGACAGACCCAGGACAGAACGAGCTGGAGAATCCAAGGAACCAGCGCACGGCACTCCGTCGCCATTGTCATGGAACGGACGTTCGGACAAATGCGCGTTTTATAGCGCTACTATGGACGCATATCAGCGCCCTCTAGCGAGTCAGTTAAAAGATACAAGACATTTACATAACGCTGCGCTAACTGCGTGACTCTCCTGCGCTCGCTTCACGCACACGCTGTCGACCATCGCTGAAGTTTATCTCATGCTGAGTACAATACTTTGGCAACGACGGTTGATTCACTGAATCTGTGCTTAGCCTCCAGGCGTGTAGCCGACAAGACATACACGGCTGTGAATGCGCATGCAATATGCACTAAACGATTATCATCAACATCCACCTACTCCTTCTCCACCACTCCTCCTCCTCCTTCCCTTTCTCCTCACCTCACTCTCTCTTCCTCCTCTTCCTCCTTCTTCTCCTCCTATTCCTCTTCTTCTGCTCCTCCTCCTTTTCCTCTTCCTTCTACTGTTTTTTCCTTCTTCCTCCTCCTACTCCTGCTCCTCCTCCTCTTTCTCCTCTTCCTCCTTCTCCTTCTACTCCTCCTCGTCCTCTAAATCCTCACTGTGTCAGCCAGCGTCGATTCTGCTGCCACATGCGCTGATCCTTCCGTCTTATCCTCCTCCATTTACTCTCCTTCTCCTCTTCCTCCTCCTCCTCCTCTTCCTCTTCCTCTTCCTTCTCCTCCTCCTCCACCTCCTCATCCATCGTATCAAATGCGTTCGTTTCAAATTCGTGGGAGAGGGCGAGAATTATCTGAATCGTCTGATGCGTTCCAGCTGGGTGAGATTAAATTCTCCCAAGTGGTTGGCCGTGTCTGTGCCACCGAGACATCCCCATCACCATCAACGGCATCCCCCAGCATGCCCAGAATCCCCAGGTCTAGCAGCCGACCAACAACAGCAGAGAGGCGACTAATGGATTGCAGTCGCTGTTGATAACCTTCGTCCGATTCATCTCCGTCGGGTCTAATACGACCCGACAGACGGTCGTCACGTAAGAGAAAACAGTTCTAGTCTCGTGCCTTCGATGTCAGTCATGTCCGGCACTCGTATGGACAGCCGACAGCAGTCTACTGACCGACCAACTGACCGATCGAGCGACTGAGTGACCGACCGACCATCTTGCGTAGGCCTATCTTGTTATAAATACCACCTTCAAATTCATAAGTGGGTTATATCATGCTAAAGGCAAATGCTAGCTGTCCCTCGTCTAACAAATATTATCCTATTTTAGATATTCTTAAAAGCTGTACTTGAATCCAATTCAAATAGACATTTATACATGTAAAACCTGTAAGAGATGATCCCCTTGACGGTGTTAGATCTGTCGTCACTATTTTAAACCGTTCAGCAAGGTATTTGATCTTTAGGTGTATGCAGTGTTGTAGTAATATCATATTACTCTGCCAGATAGGGTCGTTTGCACAGATTTAAGCAATGAATAGCGAATCCGACTTTATGTTTGGTCTATTTTATTTATTTACTCGTCTATGATTCAGTAATCAGTGCAAAAATAGTTATGCCAAGACAGTGTTACCGTCATGCACCAGGAGAGTTCGCTGGCTTGTACTTTACGTTTGAACTTTAGAAGCAGTCGACATTTATGCGAACAGAGGGATTTTAGGCACTAGACAAATTTTCTTACAAGGTTTGATACAAAGCATGAACATGTAGCGCATATGTAGCGCATGAACCCAACCTTTTTGTGTAGTTCTCAGGTCAAATGTCTGACTTGAGGCAGCGATGCATTTGAGGTGATACAAGTGGGTTCTGTCTAGTTTCACTCGGAATTATTACTCCCGGGGTCTTTATGTGTCTTTGCTGAGTGTAACGGGGTAACCTCTTTTATAATACACTTTTAATTTCCTTGACCTTCCTCTACTTCACTTACAAATAAACTATACAACTGCTGGTAATACGTGGCCATTAAGTGAGATTGAAAAATGGCCCAAGTATTCAAAAAGTTCTTCTTTTAAAACACGATAAACCATTATTACACTTCAACTCAATCTTTTATGCATATGCAGCACAACTGACTACCTTTGTAGCAGTCTGTACTCAATTCAAATCGATCTCCTCCGCGACATAATTTTTGGGCCACACGCACTCAAGGCACGGATGTTCGACAAACCCAAGTCAAGTTCAGCGCATGCACAAACGCATTATACACACACTCACACGTTAATATATATATAATTATATAATATATATATAATATATATATAATATATATGTTTGCGTTCACAACACGTTCACGTTGAGATTCACCTAATCCGTGCCATTCCTGAATTAATACCCAACAGCTGATGCGAAACCACACACAAAACAGCTTCCATGATTCTATTCCCGTTGGCTATACATAGATTCGAGATGTGATAGTTCACATGGAAACACGTTATACCGTAGACTTGCTTCAAGGAATATATATATATAGATATCTAATAGGACTCCTATTCATTATTTCAGACCAATAATGTGGAACTATATTTAGTGTTAGATAAATTGTGTCATTAGTGATCTGTATGGCATGTATGTTGTTAGCATGAGTTCGACAAACGCCTTGTCTTTATTGATAGAAACTGTTTCAGCAGAGCTATCACCTACCGCACCACCATCATCTCTGCTCTGATGACGGATGTTGTAACACATGTTCCTCATTTCAGCATCGAAGCTCAGCAGACGCTATACCGATTTGTGTGCATGTATGAACGAGACAAGATTGGCATAATATGTTCAACTAATAACCAATTTCTATCCCGTTCATATAAGATATTATCTTATTTGAACGGGATAAAGAAATTATTTTCTGCTAGTTATACCGTATCAGAGTTGGCCGTGGGTCCAATTTCCATGACCCGACCCAACCTGACCCACTGAAAAATGGACCCGACTTCCAATGCCAACTATCTGACCATACCCGATCCGACACGAGCCGTACTTGACCCGACCCAATCTGACCCGATCCGCCTTTAGCGCTAGTTTTACTAATATTAATTTGTCGTCAAATTCTAAAAACGCAGCACAGTCAGACTGCCATATATGATCATAATATTGATTTGCGAGGACGGTATCACGGAAGATATCCTTCGTTTATTTAATTTATTTTGGCCTAAACTTACCTTATCCATAAATACATGCAAAAGTATCCTGAATATTTATTGGGTATGTAAGTGTATGGGTCCGCATGTCCCAGCGTTGCCTCACACGCTTGTAATAAATCCGCTGACCTTACGTTTTTTTTCATAAATTCATGAGAGATTATTCTATACGCCAGCTTTAGCCGAGTTCGGTGTAAAAAGGAACAAATCCAGTGTTGTCCTACATTTTTTGCGACAATTCCTTCACCATTTTAAATTTATTTGATTGTAACTGATTAACATTATGAATAGCACAGAGTTGCAAATTAAGCTCCTGCAAAAAATTGGTGCGTCGAAATGGGTCCGGGATTGGAACCTGACTCAAACCGACCCGCCAGGATCTTGACCCGACCCGACCCACCTAGTCTACAGATTTCATGACACCGCCCGGCACGATCCGACTCACGTGTCGACCCCAATCGTGGACAACTCTGTATCCTACACATAGATAATGTCTACTGCACGCTGTTTCCTTTCTCGGATATGTGCACTCAATGTTGACAGCTACACAGAGGTGTGTAACGGGTAAAAATAAATTAGGTGGCTTTGTTAAAGGGAATTGCTGTCTTTATTTCGTTTCACAAAATCAATCGGAATACCTGGTTTACTTGACCGACCTGTTTTATTTATCTCTCGCTATTCGATGTTCAATATAAAGGGCCCAATCCAAGTATCAAAGTATTAAGATACTTGGTTTGGCAGCATAGGCAGTCAGCTCCATAAGATCGATGCACATAACCCATAATTCCACCATCTTGATCTGGCTGTCATACATTAACCGTAATGAGCCTTCTCTGCACGACATAATGAAGACAGTATAATGTTGTACCTACATTCGTCGTCTGCGTCAGGCCTGCATTATAATGCGCCACTCTCCGTCTGCCAAAGCGCTTTCTACTCTGATGCTCCTATTCATGTATACAGACGAGACGGGATTACGATGATGCTATTTATGCAGACTTTAGTCCATTTTAAACGCAGCGGCTCATCTATAATTGATGGAACTCCAGTGTTGACTCACATATATTTAACAACACGCGAGACGAGCTACGCTATACTATACTTCCCAATGCGAAGACGAATTGATTTTAAGTTTCTCATTCTGATGTGTTACTCTCTAGCTTGATGCATCTCATCCTATCTTGAAGGGCTAAGTATTATTTTGGTGTAATCTGCACCGGACCTCAGATCCCTCCGCTCTGAAACCAGAGGTGATCTGCTTGTTCTCACAGCCGGTATTTACACAGTGCAACAAGAAATCTTGGACGTATTCGGTATCTCATGCTGGGTCATGCTTTATAGAAACGACACAACATGGCAGTATACAATTCGACGGGAAATGCACAACAGCTCATTTTTAGTGGCTTCTCCTTCTCATATGTGCCTTTGCTGACTATAGCGTAGTATAATCATCCAACCAATGCCACAAATTTACAACGAAGAAGAAATGCTGCTCACGTGATCCTTTAATTTCTTGATTGAATAGTATAATTAGTTTTCGTTGTTGTTTGCTTATTCAAAGAACTTCCTCCTTTTTTACCCAGGGATTATCCTATTGGCTTCTATTGCATCTCATCTGACACTGTTATTCGGTGTAGCGTTTCTTTTGCTGTTAGCCTATGCACGATTTCGGCATTTCTTCATAGCATATCATAATTATACAGCCTATTGCTGCACCAAATCCTTTTGAGACAATCCTCTGCACAAGTTCAGGTTTTCTGTTATTCAGGGTCGTATTTTAGATAGGGATGCCGTACATATAGATGCGATATTCAAAATATATCGAATCTGCCTATCGTATAAAATCGTATAAAATTAGTTTTTTTTAACTCTGTTCTGTAAATTATTGTACTCTTGATAAAATTCCAGTCAACCTGCAATAATGAGTTTCCTGTTCATTTATGCTTCTATACCTATATATATATACATATATACACATATATACATGCATATATACAAGGCCAGCGGCTAGAAACACCATTCTATTTAATCACGATTTTTTTATAGGTCGGGAGCGTCTCTGATGAGATGTCTGGAAGAGGCGCTATATAAACGCGCTCTTAAAATTGCATATTACAAAAGGCTACGATATTTTACATAGCCGTCTTATTCGCTTCGACGCCTTTGATCCTCATTAAGCGTTTGGGGATTTCGCTTCGGATAATTGGTCAAAAGAATAACGAGAGAAGACCAGCGCTTCTGCGATGCAATAAAATAGTGATACAAGTGTTCAGACAGCCAGACACATACTTGTACCTACAATACGTAGTTGCATCCATGCATACATACATGCATACATAAACGACGTAAGTCAGCATGTAGTGCGATTTTACGTATTTGTGTGTATGTAATACTATGTATGTATGTATGTATGTATGTATGTGTGTGTATGTATGTATGTATGTATGTATGTATGTATATATGTATGTATGTATGTATGTATGTATGTATGTATTTGTCCAAGTATTCACAGATACATACGATAACCTACCCACATACATAGTGCATGCACGCATACATGTTGCATAGATGCATACGTATTTATATACAAAGCCTACACACATTGTGCATGCAGTAGATAATTCGATCATGTTCCTGCTTCGATTTTTCATCATTTCCCCCCTTTGGCTTCAAAGCAATTGAATCTACTTACCCAGATCTGAGCAAACACGAACGCATTCTAAGCGGTTACTTTTGCAAGCAATATTCGAAGTACACTTATATAACTAAGCCGTCAATGTGTGCTTGTGTTTCCGAACGCCTTTCTGCGTATCTTCTTCGATGTATCTTTTCTCATCTGAGGCATCGAAATGCTTCTTCGTTGTTGGATAATGAAGAAGTTGTTTTTGTCGATAGGAAACGCGCAAGTGCAGCGACAAAAAAACTGGGTTAGTTAGTGCTCGTATACCTGTGACGAATGACGTAATGGGGAATACCCCGCCGTCTCATTGCCTGCTCTGCAACCATCCTTCTGTGCGTGCGTGCGTGTATGTGCATGCGTATGCGTGTGTGTGTGTGTGTGTGTGTGTGTGTGTGCGTGGGGTGATAAGCAACGCGAGTTCGGAAAGACAGAATACTGTCATGTTGGTGGCTTCTGAACCTCAGCAAAATCATCTTTCTTTGTTCCCAGCATGACCACAATTACTCTGGCTGAAGAGTTTCTATACATGCGTATTGAATGTTTGTATGATGCAATTGTGTATCTATAACTAATTATGTTTATTTGTATGCATGCATGTTTGTATTCATTTGTGTGTGCCTCAATGTATGTGTGTATATATGTTCTAATGCTTGCATGTATTTGTGCATATATATATATATATATATATATATATGATTATTTATATAGCTCCATTTGTGTATTTCTAACAAGCGCAGGAACATAGAAATATTACAAATACATGTTATTGTCTGACTATCAGTTGAAGAGCGGCGTTTCTGCTGTGCCATTGTTGTGGTTCTGCTGTTCTATTAATACTATTATACCGCTTCTCCTTGTCATATTTCTTCTGTTCTATTGTCAGGTTTCTGCTGTTCCACTGTTATGCTGGTTGTCATTGTAGGTACCAAAGATAACAGATGTCATCTTCGAATGCATCTGATAAGAAAGAGAACTGTGACATCTGATCACACCACTTTCAGCTGAGTCGATTATCGAAGGAGGGAAGACAGGGTGTTGTCATTTCATCTTCAGACGCGTCAGATTTCAAAATTCGAACAGAGACGATTGAGCATTCTGAGCATTCTGGCGGTCAAGACGATTCTTATTATAACAATAGACGGGGATCATCTTCCTCATTTTATCCTCTCCTTCCTCTCATTCTTTCTCTCATTCTTCTTCTTCTTCCTCCTCTTCATCTTACTCGTCTCCTTCCTCCCTCAATATCATTTGCTTTCTTCTCTGCCTTTCATTGTTTCTACCACACATATAATTCTTATTCTTATAGACCCTGTATTTCCCCCTTCTGTTTTTTTTATTTTCATCATTATCCTTATTTTCCTGTTACTTTTACTTTTTTCTTCAGAATATTCTTCTCTTCCCTTTTCCTTCATCTTCTCTTTCGTCAATTTATTTTTCATCATTCCTTCGCCTTGCTTTGTTCTTAGTCTTTCTTCTGCTTAAATTCCACATCTTTTCTGATTTTGTAGCCCATCCTCTTTCTTTCATCTTTTCACGCTTTCTTCCTCTTTTTCTCTTTTTTAATTTGTTCGTGCTCATCATCATCGTCTTCTTTTTCTACGTCTTCATCTTCTTCTCTCTTCTTCTTTTTCTTCTTCGTCTCCTTCTATTTCTTCTGCTTCGTCTTCTTTTTCTTTTTTGTTTTCTTCCTCTTCCTCTGCTTCAACAATAGACGTAATGAGCTATGATTTTTAAGGCATAGTAATTGTATCTCGTGTGGCATTTCGTGATTTGTGAATCACGATTCCCACGCTGCAGAGAGACGTGAAGAAACAGAGCGAGAACCGCAACTGGACGAGATGAAACCGATCTGACAAAACAGTGGCTGATTGATAACGAGACTTACATGCAGATGCATGCCTATCGTTTCATCCACACTACGAAGCTGCTACGCCTTGAAGCCATTAGTGTCTGTTCGTACGGCACATCTGCCATGCCCCAGTAATGATGAGAGAATCTTAGATAAACATTATTATCGATACTAAGCCGAGGCGGGAAGGGAGGCTGGAGGAGGGAAGAAAGAGGCGGGAGGCAGGACTAGGGCAACGCCCGTGTAATCTTAGAGCCATCCTCGAGCGCCATTAATTAGCACGGCTACAGATGACGAACGTTCGTCGACGATGAATCGATGCCTTGAGAACATCGACGCAGACGTCATTATCGTCATATTACGAGGTGTCCCTGCGCCCAACTTCCCTTTCCATATCAGTGTCCCTGCCTCTGGTCCTCTGTCTGTCTCTGTGTGTCTGTATCCGTCCCTGCATCTGTTTCTGTACTTGCCTATGCCTCCGTGTCCCATTGTATCCCATTCAGCTGTCGACTAAGGATTTCCGCCTCAGCGCTTCCAAATCATTTACAGGCAGATGTCTTTGTCTGCCTTTGGACTTCACCTGTCTCTCTGCCATTGTGTCCGTGTCTCTGCCTGTCTGGTCTCTTGCCTCTGTCTGTTGGTCTACGCTGCATTTACCTCGTCATTCGCCATCCTTCTCTGCCTCGTCCTCGCTCTCCATTACTGTCTCATTGCCTGGCGCCGTATCCACCTCCGTTACCTTCTCCGTGTCCTTGTGTGTCCCTCTACCTTCTCACTGCTCGCAGAGTCATGCGTCTTGTCCGTCTGTGTCCTGCGTTTTGCTTTATATCTTTCCCTGGGTCTGTAATCTCCGTCAGGTCCAACGGAGTCGACGACGAGAAGAGACCAGGCAGATTTATTACTCACTCAAGCCGTGCCGAGAATTTCATGAAGTCCCAGCCATCAACTCCATCGCCCCTCGAATAATCGCTGCCCCTACAAATAGAACGTGCGGGGCTTACAATATAATATATATATATATGATAGATATGCATACAGATGTATTGTATATTCTGTATACTATATATCATATGCCATGTTGCATGTACGTAGATACGTATACAATAATACATGTCAGCATATATACAACATGCAAGAATATATTCTCCGATACCTTCTATTTTATACCAGAGCTAAATGTATGGGCTTGGAATAAAAAGCCTATTATATGACAATTATTTCTAGAGCTCAGTTTCGTCCTTTCTCCGTCTCTGTTGCTGCGTTGCAGTTATGTGCTTTCTCGTCAGCCACCGTCTCAACACGTGTCCTTATCTGCAGAGGCGGATGTTGCAATCTAGATTTATGGAGATCGCGTATAAAGTGGACCTAGTTTTATTTTCGAATAATAATAATAATTTGAGCTCTCGCTGAGGCTATTTATAGGTGTATAAAAATATTTCAAATAAACTAATGGGATTTTCAACTGCATGACGGTGGTGGTTGTTGCAGTTTAACGACACTGTGTGATAACAAAGATCATTAGCGTCGCCCCTCCCTTATCCAGGCTTGGGACTGGCACTGCCTGAGTTTTTGCAGCGGAGGAGTACAGCTGCATGAGCTTCAGCGATTGTTTTATCTGCGTCCTCTGTATACATCAGCAACAGTTAATTAGTCCTAGAGCTGAGAGCAGGGAATCGTTCTCTGTCTTCTGTCATTTGGCAGAGGAATGGTAAAATAACATATCTACGGATGTTGCACGACTAAAATAAATTCCTGATATTAAATATGGTCTTTCAAATCTTCACAGGCAATATTTATTTATCCGCAAACTTTCGTTATTGGCTTCTCAACCTTCATAAATATGATTTGCAGACATTTTGAAACTCCGATTCTCTCTTCAGGCTTTAATTAATCCCACCTATACAGAATGGGTCCGCCACGGTGATCCTTCTTCGCAATTTCTTTCGGTCTTTTTTCACTCCTAGAAACCTGGGTCTTTTGTATCATGAATGTTTCGATGTCTCCTCTTCTGTCGTCCCAGACTGCGGCGTCCGGTGACCTCTGCTCTCATAATTCTCCCTCTCATTTTTTTCCTCCTTCCACCTCTTCCTCTCCCTTGACACGCAACTGTCATCCTCTCTTCTCATCCACTATGTCAGCTTGGCCTAGCGTACCTTGTCAGTGACACATGTCATTCCCAGCAGGGTCTTTCTGATGACATCCTTCCTTTTCGCATCCTTCAGCGATACTCCAAGTATACATAGCATTCCAATTTCTGTTCAATCCAGTAACCCCCATCTCTCCGTGTCGGTGTCCTGGCCTCTGCTCCATACATCATCATTGATATTGTAACTGTTTTTTGCGTCTATTCTTTGAGATGAATCGGCATTTTTGCCTTGCACAATAGATCTGAAACTCGATTATCGCCCAAGACTAGCCGCATGACGTTGTATGAGACGTTCCTTGTGTATAATACTATTGAGCCTTGAGGTGAGAGGCTAATCAAGTTGACAATTTGAGCGCATATATATATATATATATATATTGAATGTGCATATTGTATATAATATTCATATACATAATATTATATATATACATTCTATGACACCCTTATTTGCTGCGGAGTAAGAAATTACGTGACGAAAATAAGTTATCAAGCAACTATAATTATCTATACATGTGGGAACTATTATTGTAAGTCATTGACATGATCTGCTGGTCTCTGCAGTTCAAAAGATGCAATGGAAACGTATCAGTGCACCTACATCGCGTATTAACTTGGACGGTGATTAAAAGGAAAGAGAAAGAACTTTGGAAACAGATCTCCTTGAGCCTCTTCATGTGTTTCCGCTCTTATTGTAGACTTCGAAACACTACCAGTGTATCTATGCACCAAATCTGGTTCGTGCTATGGCGTGGCCTGTAATAGCAGGAGCACAGATGGCTATGTTGGTATATATATATATATATATATATATATATATAGATAGATCTCCCTAATGCCGTTCATCGTCAAAAATGGAACCAGAAAACCAATAGATATTGGTCAAATATTTGATGCTAAATATTATCATACTGATGTTTTACGTGCTTGCAAATATACTTTGCTTCTCCACATATTTTCTGCTTCGAAAAATGTCTCCAAAGTAATTGATTCCCGTACCGCGGTCAAAACATTTCAGGCTGTGATCTTGTTGATGAGAAACGAAGGGGGTGTGTTGACAGTGCGTAATAGGTAGGGCCCATATTTAAGAACAAAACTATTCTTTTGTTCTGTCTTCAGACGCATGACGGGTAGGCTACATAAGATTAAAATCATACAAAATCATGATATTTATATATCTTACATATACATTTTATTAATTTAATTAAGCTGATAAGCAAATGACAGAGAGCAATTTTTTACCCTTTTCCGTAAAATAGAACGTCTTGGAATAAATTGTATCGACGCATGCAACGTTGTTCAGTGAAAAACAATGATCTGTTGGCGTCGCATGTTTTGATGAGACCCATCCATTCGAGCGTGGTCCCGTCCCGTGACATCTGCCGAGTTTTCTTATAGAGGCGCAATATAAATGCGAGCTTACAACGAAGATCATAGAGCAAGTCATTTCTCAAACTTTCAGAATTGCATTTTTGAAGTATTAGCCAGGTACAAAAATAAAACTTGCATTTTATGTTACACTCCTTCCAAAGTCCAGATCGATGGCGTTGAAAAATGGAATGCGTGAAGGACTCGTTCAAGGTCCATGCACTTTGCCCCACCTCGGTGGACACTCAAACCCCTACAATACGCGTTGCTGGTCACCTCTAACCACTCGGCTATTGTGTCCTCTGACCATAGGGTCAAGCACCCTCGTCGAATAAGGAAACTGAACTCCATTAAATTGCATTTTATCCATGTAGAAAGCGAGGAAGAGGACGAAGGATTGGTAAGTGGAGATCCATCATCCGTTTGTTCCATTAGTGGAAGGCAGAAGGAAGGCAGCAATAGGACATTCCTCGTCCGATCGTCAATATCACCCACTGTAGCAAATTGAAATACAATCCGTGCAAAATCGATCGCTTGACCCCTGAACTAAACACACACATCTGTCATGCTGTGACATTCTTCTTCATCCCCTTCTCGTCTTCTATCTCTTCTTCTCCTTCTTCACCTTCTTCTTATTTTCCTGCTCCTTTTTCTCCGTTTCCTTTTCCTTCTTCTTCTCCGTCTCCTTCTCCAGTTTATCCTTCTCCATCTTCTTCTCTTTCCATCTCTTCCGCCCTCCTTTCCACCATTCTCTTCCTCCCTTTTCTTCCTCGCTTCTCCTCCTTCTTTCTCCTCCTCGTCTCTCCTCCTGCTCCACTCTCTTCCTTCATTCTCCTCCTCCTTCCGTCTCTGCCTCCGCTTTCCGCCTTCTCCTTCTTCTAACTCTCCATCTCAATCTCTTTTCCTCAAATTCTTTCTTTTTCTCTTTCTTCTCATTCGTTTTCTTCTTCATTCCTCCTCCTTCTTCTACCCTCTTATTTTCTCCACCACCACCACGACCACCATTTTCCTATTTTTTCAAACTTATTATTCCTTTCCAACTTCACCTGTTTTCATTATTATCTCCATCGTTACTGGCATCACAATCATCATCAAAGTCACCTCCGCATTCACAAGTAGATATTTCTTCCACACGTAACTGATTAAAGTTATTAGCTGACAACAAAATCCATTAAAGACGCTGCTTGTTAAAACCTTAAATATTGGAACGGAGAGAAATATTAAAGGAATCCGGCTGACATAATAATGACCGCTGTGCGTTATATACATCTCAGTCCATTATCCAGCACAGACTATAACGACTCCCGCTAAAGAAGACGTCTTTATGATAACTAAGCCAACTATTTATGAATCCAATTATTAAGCTGAGACCCTATCGTCCGACTTATAAAGGATGGTTGCGTCGAAGCAAATGGATAAGAAGGTCTGTACAGTTATTTGCATCAGCGTGTCAAAGACTTTTAATTTTGCGTATGTTGGCTATGTATGTTTGTGGGCTGTACATGTATGTATGTATGTATGTATGTATGTATGTATGTATGTATGTATGTATGTATGTATGTATGTATGTATGTATGTATGTATGTATGTATGTATGTATGTATGTATGTATGTATGTATGTATGCATGTATGCATGTATGCATGTATGTATGTATGTATGTATGTATGTATGTATGTATGTATGCATGTATGTATGTATGCATGTATGTATGTATGTATGTATGCATGTATGTATGTATGCATGCATGTATGCATGTATGTATGTATGTATGTATGCATGTATGTATGCATGTATGTATGCATGTATGTATGCATGCATGTATGTATGCATGCATGTATATATGTATGTATGTATGAATGTATGCATCTATGTATGTATGTATGTATGTATGCATCTATGCATGTATGTATGTATGTATGTATGTATGCATGCATGTATGTATGTATGTATGTATGTATGCATGTATGTTTGTTTGTATGCATGCATGTATGTATGTATGTATGTATGTATGTATGTTTGCATGTATGTATGTATGTATGCATGTATGTATGTTTGTTTGCATGTATGTATGTATGTATGTATGTATGCATGTATGTATGTATGTATGTATGTATGTACGTATGTATGTATGTATGTATGTATGTATGCATGTATGTATGCATGTATGTATGTATGCATGTATGTATGTATGCATGTATGTATGTATGTATGTATGCATGTATGTATGTATGTATGTATGTATGCATGCATGTATGTATGTATGCATGTAAGTATGTATGTATGCATATATGTATGTATGCATGTATGGATTTGTTGCGCATGTGTACATGGCGCTGTATGTACTTTAATGAAGCGAAAATCAGGAATTTCCACATTTTTTATTTTGCACAAACATGTGCTCCGACTTCTGAAACGTGCTCATTTTTTAGAGTGCATCCCTTTCTATGCGTAGCTAGAGGTGTGATTTGTGTATGCGTCTGTCTGTCTGTGTGTGTCTGTGTCTATAATTGCTTGTCTAAGTGTACGTGCGTGTGTGTTGGGTCTAATGTTCAGATCGTTTCTTGGTTGTAGAGTAGTCGACGTTGATGGCTGTTGGCATTGGACAATTGAGATCATCTGCCGCAGAAATTGTGAATTCCTGAGGAGAAAAGACGACTTCGATGCCTGGAAGAAAAACATTAAATAAACTCAACAGATAAATCCATACATGAAAGCGATTGCGAAGTTTGTCTGAAGACTCTCCTCTCCAAACCCTGAAATTTTAAACTTTTAATCTGCGCAGATGAGACGTAAAATCAATTAAACCCCTGCATGTATGTATGTATGCATGTATGCATGTATGCATGTATGCATGTATGCATGTATGCATGTATGCATGTACGCATGTACGCATGTATGCATGTATGCATGTATGCATGTATGTATGTATGTATGTATGTATGTATGTATGTATGTATGTATGTATGTATGTATGTATATGAACATTTGCATAGCGCCCTACAAGAACCTCAAGAGTGCCTTGTGTAAGCATATAGGTCATCCTGTGTTGTCGTAAAGTAGCAACAAAAGCCCATATTCATGCGTTGTAAACGTGTTTTCGTAATCGTAGTCGTAATCTACAAACTTTTAGGGATTTAAGGTTCAGGCTGATCACATCTACATATGCCTACATACATGGTCAACTGACTCGACACTTAAACACTTCTAGCCAATTTATCTCAGAATATATCGACTGGTGGAGTTATTTCTCACTAGGAGCAATTGACCCATTAGTGTAATTTTGATAGGACTAAAACAGTGGAGACGATTCTGCTAGGTTCAGATTTAATTGGGAGCTGATTATTCCTAAGTTTAAATGACTCGTGAAGTTGACTCTTCCCAGGACATATTGAATGGGGGGTGTCTAAGTTATGAAGTACCTTCTCTGCATGAAAAATTCACCAGGGTTGTGTACAGTTCGAAAGAATTGAAAAAGACAATAAGATCTTCATGATTTGCATCGTTTAGGGCCATGTTAGAGGTCGGTTAGGGTCAGGGTCAGTTCTAGTGTCGGCATTAGAAAACGTGGCAAAACAACCTTCTTCCAGATTAGTAATTGCATATGAATGAACTGATAGTGCGCCATAATTATAATTCCAATCATGCATTTATATAACGCCATCTACCGAATAACTGAGCGGTCGATCCACTGGCAGACCTTACCAGGTGAGAGTGGAACGTCCTCCGCAGGGTTCGTTGTGTTGAGGAACAACTGATGGGACCCAGTGGAGATCACAGTGACGGTCACAGAGGTCGAATCCAACGCAAGGTCGAATTCCATTTCCATGTAGTTGATGTTGCGCAAGGTCATCGAGGTCGTTCCAGGAGGAAGACGAGGTGTCTGGAAGCGAAGCTCTTCCATGTCCAGGCGCATACCACCGTAGCCAAAGAGAATCGTCTGAAGGAAACCTCCCATTCCAGTTATGAAATTAATTGCTCCATCACCCGACTGAACCTCCGTCCACACCTGGAGGAATGGAAAACAATATCGATTAGAAGAAGGATGGATTAGATGAACAGATTGATTTGTGGAGAGGGAACGCATGAGACGAGTCAGCGGGTAAATAGGAAACCTGATAGAGGGGTGGATGGAAGAAGGAGTGGATGTATGGATGGATGGATGGATTGTAGGATAGGGGATTGATGAATGGATGAATAAGTGGAACGATGATAAGATGGATGGAAGAATGGAAGGATGGGTGGATGAATGAAAGAAGAGGCGAGTAAATGAACGGACGAATGGGTGGCTGGATAAGAGGATGGATGGATGGATGGATGGATGGAGGCAATTGACCTTGAATGGTTCTCTGGCGTATGCGTCGTAGGCCTTGATGAAGAGTTCGTCTGCCTTGGTGAACTGACCCAGATCGAGCCATCCAGTGGAGAAGACTCCCCAGGTCATCGCTGGTCCATTGGGATGAGTGACCGATTCGTACCACAGGAGGTCATTCTGACGAACGTCATCTGGCATCGTCCACATAAGGGGAAAACCCAGCATCACTACATCTGCCTGCTTCACTCCTCGTGGATCAGATGTATCTACACATAACCACAGGAATCCAGACATAGCCCCTCACCCCTGTCCCTGATCATCGTTGGTTGCCCCAACCCTCTTAGCGGGCTACACAAGACTTGTGTTAGACTACATTTCGGTCTCTGGAACAGTTTCGTCTGCAGCACATAGGCCTACATGCTTACGTACATACATGTAGAGCTACATACGTATATCTACCTATTACCTTAATACTTGCGATGTAGTACTTACGACCATATACCTAAAGTCCTGTGTGCATTCATACTTAGAGCTAGTACATAGACGCCTAAGCAAACTGAGGCATGAAGGCAAGCACACAAACACCAGTACGCTCATACATGCCTGCAAGCATGCACACATATGCCTACATACATACAATCATGCAAGAATACATACACAACAACGCATGCGCATGTATTCATGCATATATGCATATTAAAAATATCGCTTCTGGTATAATTCTTCTCTATCGCATTTCACCAGCAAAAAATCTACATAGCGATTAATCAAATATAATTTTATATTTTCCATTCAAGTGCAAGGACGTATTAATGGCTTGATGTCTAGGCCGATAAATGGAAGAAGAGGTGTATAAATTACATTTGCTTGCTTTGAAATCCCATATTTGATTCCTTGGATGAGCTTTAAATGGTCTGCCTTGTCTCACCTTGAGCTTGAAGTGGGATGGTATGAACGGAATGCCATAACGGCACCTCTTCTCCATGGAAGACTGCAAGCATACCGGTACTTCTACTGACGCTCCCTCTGACTCAATAATCTGAAGGGGAATGGTTCTTGTATCCATGCATATACAGGCACCTCTATTTTTCCACTTCAGGCCCTGGTCTTACGTGATGACTCATCGCGTGTTACCCTAACAGGTTTGCAATTGTAGGAATCGTGTAGATCGTCTTACTAGTTTCAACTGTGTTGTCATATCCTTGGAATTCTTCGTGGTAACGTTTCGGTTTGTTGAAAGTGAAAGCGAGATTCTGAGCCTGTTCAACCCAGCTGAAATAGGAGATAATAGAAATAGACCTACAAGCAGCTATAGAAAAGATACTAAAAACGATGAAGACTCTAGTCTAGGCACAGTAGGTACGTTGTATGGTGACGAAACGGGTGAACTGTATGCTTTGCGTAACCCTCTTTAGATTAACTGTCAACGCGATCCGCACAACAGGAAGCATTGACTTCGAATGCAATCCGCCCTAGGCTGACACACACACACGCACACACATCTGGCCGACCTATACGCTCACTGCACGTCAACACCACTCTTAAAGCTCCAGTAAATAGTCCATAATTATGTCGTAACTATCTACGTCTAACATCTCTAACTGCAATTACAGTCATTGTCGTCAGAACTGCATATGTGACCCTCGTTTATCCTTTCAACCGCATCCGACTTCGTGAGTAGAGTGGTCCTAAAGTATACTGGTGGACATAGAGACCTACCTGTCAGGCACGAGCGCCTGGTAGTCCTGACCCCCTAAACAACCGCCGGACATAGAGTGTTAGAGACCTACCTATCAGGCACGAGCGTCTCGTAGTCTTGACCGATGAGGCAGGCAGCGTAGCGGGCGAAGTGAACGGAGTAGCTGGCGATTAGATTCGTGTAGACGGAGTTGTTTACGTTCTCGGCATGCTCATCCGGTGGCATTACACCTGCAGCAGACGATTGCAAGAGAACAGCCGTAAATAGACTCGTAAAAATGCTAAATGCAGTGCAAGCTGTGCAATTAAGTAGGCATAAGTAATTATAGTTTTTTAATAAAGCCATGTGTCTAACAGCACTCCGATCGGCAGTGAATTGACATATCAATTTGGACACTAGATCTAAGTTTAGACTGCCTGTAGTTAAAGAGCAGGCGTGAGTAATTCGCTCGTGATATTCATAAACAGCGCATGAAGCACATAATCTAATTTATCTAGCCCAATCTATTCTGATTAACTCAATAACAAAACTAATCTAATCTATAGTGACCTCTACAGTGTCGTCATCACAATGCCCAAGGCATGCATCGATTATAGCTTCTAGAATATAGAAGCGAAACCGGAGGCTAGACTACGGTGATTTGACAATTCAATAAGACAGAATATCCCTAATAATTAAACATGTCGACGCAGAAACAGGAGGGAGTGAGTGGACAGGGCGAACTGAATATGGAAGCAAATCTCAACGCTTTGGAATAGCAACCGAGAGAGCGTGAGGGCCCAACAATATTCAAGAGTACGACGCAGATAGAGTCAGTGTTCAGTGATCGAGTTTAGTCGCAATTTGTAAGATAGGCGAACAAAGAACATAACAGACAAGGGATCAATTGGCTAGCTGAAAATGGATGTGACAAGAGCGTAGGAGCCTAATAAAAGCTGCAACTTGCCGTTGATGTGGTATCGTTGAGTGGTCGAGTTGTAGACGGCCCTGCTGTTCCAGAACCTCGCCATCTCTAGGATGAAGTCCAGTCCAGTGTGCGTCGTCCCTGCTTGGGCCGTGCTTAGCCAATGCGTGTCCTTTGTGGCCGATATGTACTGGCGGGCAGCATACGCTATGTCTCCGGTGATGTGCTGTTGGTTCTCGGCACAGGCAGGGCATACGACGGGGGTGACTTCGGTCCCCGTATAGGCACTTTCCCACGGGAATCTGGCACCCTCGTACCCGCCGCTCGCCGCTCGATCGAAGGCGGCGTCTATGCGATGAATTCGGTAGGAGAGCATGTCCTTGGCGAGCTCTGGCCTCAGCATCAGAATGCCCGGATACATCCAGGTCTCCATGTCCCAGAACACGTGACCTTGGTAGTCGCTGTTGTTGGCTCCGTTCGGAAGTCCACCTGGAGACAGACCGTAGAACTGGTTGTTGGTGGAATGAGTCGAGTGAGAGGGAAGACTCGTGTACAGGTAATAGAGACATCCGCGAATGACCTTCTGTAGGTGAAGGTCGCCTTGGATGTCGATGTCGCCCTTGAGCCAAGCGGAAGTCACGAAGTTCTGACTGTGATCGAGATGGAATCCGTTGCTGTCGTCGACTGCGATGAAGTCGAAGGCTCTGTCGAAGTTCTCTTGAGCGACGGAAGCCTCCTGGTCAACGGAAAGGACGAAGGTCCACCTGGCGCTGTTCTGACCTTGAGGAAGGACGAAGGTCGCTGGCATCTCGTTCCAGTACGTCGACAGCTGAATCTTCGGAGTCGTTGGCGTCTCAGATTCACTGATTTCGCCCGACTGAGTCCTTTGTAACGATGAGGAATTCGTTAATCATTACATTTATAAAAGTCTCAACCACTAATAATATAATACGCATCTTCGTCATAGCAAACCAGATGTCAATTCAAGTGAATTATCGGCTACTGGCATTTTCTCGCTTACAATATCAATCCATGGTGTCATAATAAGTCTATAGCTTGTAGAGTGTAGACAGTAGAATTCACGCATAGGCTTATTTCATAGTTAATTAAATCTTCTTAATTATTTCACTTTCAGATATAGAAAATCATAGACTTACAGTGTGTGCATCAACTTTTATATGTGTCAATGTTCATAAAATACATTTTAGTTTACATGCATTAGGCTTATTCGCTGTATTCCTAATAAATTTGTGATACATTGTACCAGCTTCTGCTGCAATAGACGGCCCAATTCGACCGGTTTTGTCTCTTTCTGGGTTTGCAACACGTTACATTCCGTCAAATTGTAAAATATTTCTAAGTCGTGATTACATTAGAGAGCTTATGAGCAAGACGACGACGACGACGACGACGATGTTGATGATGATGCTGATGATTTACATAGAATATTTAACGGTTAGCACAATTAGGCTCACCAGCACAGGGTGTTTGCTGTGGCGCAGTTGGGATTTGAGTAAGGCTGAGCCGGTTGAAGAACGAGATCCCTAGACGGAGTTGAGCCAAGGTCTTGTCGAGTAGCCGTGATGTCAAGGGTACAGCAAGGACCGCATGAACTGGACTGGTTTCGCTCTATGATGACCTCTGTGATCAGTAAGCGATTGAAGCGACTATGGGCATAGACCTGGTAGGTAACGGTTGCGCCAGGCAGCAGCATGACTTCTTCGAATGTTGCTAAAGAAACGATATAAAGGCCAATATAGGTGACACTAATTATCAACCAACTCTGACATAATTACTCCCAAGTTTATGTACTAGAATCACACGTTAGCATGCTACTGCTAATTGAAATCTGTTTGTTTTCAGCCGTAGTCTGACCGGGAGCGCCTCTGAGTAGATACCTTGAAGGGGCACTATATCAAATTGACATTGATTGATTAATTGATTGATAATTTAGCCAGTATTAATGTTACGCTTCACATTATGTAAGATTGGCCATAATCATTCAATCATTCAATCAAATATGTTTTTATTGATCTCAAAAGTAGTTGCGCAGAGTTATCAGTTACATAACAAGCAAAGAAGTAAATAAGCTATACAAACCACTTTTTATCTTCACAGATAAGTCTAATTTAGCTTATCAGATCTATAAATCAAACTATTTTTCCTCAATAAGCACTTAATTACGTGTCAAATAGAGCAAAAGGTGTCACCTTTATGTTTACATAACTTACAGAAACAGTAGGCGCGACTACAGGCATGACTATGACTAAAAAACTTCTATGGCCTATAGCGCCGCCATAATACTGCACAGGACATCAACCAAAATATCCGAAATCAGGTCAAATCAAAAAGGTCAGTGCTAAGAGACAGATATACCGTCAAAGAAAGATAGGCAAGGGTTAATACAAAGATTAAGCCGAGATCGAAAAGAAACTAAAGAGGTAGCGGCCCGCACGGCATGAGGGACAATGTTAAACACACGACTTATAAACTAATCGTAGACTATTTTAACGAGATTGAATAATAGCTATAGGGGTCTACAGTAGGTGACTGACGAATTCTGAATCATAGTCAGACTGAGTTAGCAAACTAAATGACTGTCAAGGGATATCTTTAAGACATGACATTGACGTACGTAGACGTTAAAAGAACATCAATCATAGTACATGGCATGTTGCAATTGGTTAAGTCCATGCGACCGAAACATGGACAGGACATGCATGCATTTAACGCAAGTCTGAATCAGGTCCCACTCATATTCTACTGTGGGTTTAAATCTGAAAGGCGCCTATGAGAGACATGTACCGTTCTGGAGGTCGAGTTTGTAGCGTCGAAACGGATTTCCACATTCGTCATTTGGAAAGGAGAAGTTACTTGAGTGGACGGATGGTATCCTGGCTCTGTGACTCCAGCCTACAGAACATTGTATTGTAATGTGATGTGTTATCAGTGTAAATGGTAGTCGTCATTCTTTAATTTACAGCGATATTGTAATATGCTGCAATGCTATGTTAGGCTGCATGCGAGAAAGGATTATTATAAGCTTGTTTCACGCATAAAACACAGTGTTACGTAATGCAGCCGAGGTAAAGTCTGAACAAACAATTAGTTTAATCTTCCATACATGTACCTCCACGTTTAACTTGACATTACATTGCAACAATCAATGCGCAGTCATAAGGGCAGAAAGTTCACGTTCATGACCTTGCATTAACACTGACAATATTGGTAAATAGATGCAGGGTCCTACTTCCGAACACACTTGCAATTGAAGCAGCTTGCTTATGAGTCCTTATGATTATGAGTATAATATTTATTATAATTATCTATGTGTTTCAAGGGCATGTGTATTGTATTGTATTGTGCATACCTGTTTCACCGCTGTAGATTCCATTAACGAAGATGGCATCTCCGTAGATGGTCGTTGCTAGGTGACCGTTTCCAACGGATGGATTGTATCGTTGGTTAAGAGGCAGACTGTGGAACACACAAGGGACACGTATACTGGGCAAAGTGCATCTGCACCGAAATCATAATCCGTTATACATGGACTGGGTCAGCGTATCTTCAGATCCATCTTCATTGACAGACGTCGTTCGTCATCGCACCTTGTACCCCAATACAGTGGCCCTTTACATTACATTACATTGAATGTCATTAAAGGCACTATATAAATGCTCTATTACATTATATCACATTACAATACACTTTTTAACGTATACATTGTAGTAATGATTATTTGTGTCGAAATACTTATGGTTGAGGTTGATTCCGGTTTGAGTGCACGTGACTCTACCTTTGAAATGCGCCAACTGGTTGATTGGATTGGACCTACCTGTCTGATTCAAATGCATAAGGATCATCGCTGATGTCGACGGCTCTTTCGGATCTCTGATCAAATGCATCCAATACCGTTTCATCTACAGTGGCACCATCTAGTGAATGACGTTGACCTCCATCGTCTTTTAGCAGAGGGTCGCCACGAACGCCACAAACGAATAGCACCAAGAGGAGCTCCGTCCGAAAGACCATGTTTAGCTGGATCTGAAATAGAAAACGTTATCAAACAGACATAGCATACATAGTCTAAGTTATAAAGTAACTAAATCCACGAACGGATGATCTTTCAGGGATTAACCATAAACAATAACCAACCATTTTTATTGACATCCTCAACCGATGAAAATTTGATGACATTAAATATGAACACGTATATGAAGCAGAAAAGACAGTTAAGGATCAATAGAGAGAAATAAAGGATCGTCTAAGGAACCAACGAGGTCCCCAACGGAGCCCACCCTTTCTCCCATTAGATGCAAGCAGTCATTATATATACGTTGTCAGATATTTAAAGTTTCAACTTATTATACGAGACTTATAATTATTTAGAGTGAATGGTATTTATGCATTGAACTACTAATACATTACACAATTAAGCATTATTTAATTCAGTTTTCCGTGGCGTAAAGAGGAAGGCTTTTGATACAGTATATAAGACCGACAGAATGAATACCTGAACTCAAGGACGCACGCCGCGCAAATAGAGCTGTTTTCTGGTCCTGATGTGTCTTTAAGTCGTGCGAATTCACGACACCTGATCAGCTGTTAAGATACGGACGGGAGCGTAGTTCAAGCGCATTCGTAGTTCAAGCCTATGCGCTATCTATAATCATTATGACAAGGCCATGCCTATTCTTAGAAAAAGGTTGTCGTTGTGGCTCTTCAGTTTACGATTGAGGAAACTACGAATCGACGTCTTCTCTTGACTCTCCACGTCTACTGTTCTTTGTATGTGTGGCTAAGGGATTTTGTTACTGTTACTGTTACTGTCTGTCTGTCTGTCTGTCTCTTTATCTGTGGTTATGTAAGTTTTTCGCCTGGCTCGTTATCTGTTTATCTCTTGATTCTTTTTTGTTCGAAATTCTGCTTGACTGTAATTGCAGCAATAAGAAGCTATTTCGAGTTACATAATTTGATAAGAAAATTATATTGGATCCCGAGCAAAGACTTTGATTATGCATAATCCTTCAGTATTGTGTTATTGCTGTGTAATTGACTTTGTGGAGGCCACACACGATGCAGCCAAGCTTCTGTAAATAGTTTTCTAACAGTAAGAACTTCTATTGAGCTCTACTTGTAGTAGGCTACTACTTCCTCTCATCCATATGGCGCCTTTATATTGAGTTACTCTTATTCGTAATACGGAGCTGATTGACCACACAATTCAACTGATTAACTCATGGTGTTCGATGGTCAAAATTGGTCATCGTGTGGTACGATTGACAAGTGTAGACTAGAGAGTTCTTGGTTCAAATCCACAAGAGAAAAGAAATGGCTTTCTGCCTCCAAACGTGCCCTAGCCACCACAGTTATAATATGATGAATACATTGGCTGTAACCTGTCAGTGGTAAGATGAGTTGGCGAGGGAGAGGAACAGCCACCCAACCCACAAGCCTTGAAAGAACAATCGTTAATTCATCCATTCATAATTCGGGCCTTGGTCCTATTTAAACGATGTATTTTGCCCGGGCATTTTTCATCATTTTGACAAACGCATATGTTTATTTGAAATTTGATATCGCCCTTCGTTCAACCTTTTTTGCTCAGAAGTGCACACGCATCGACGGTGCAATTGCAGTTGTACTTTAGAGCAATTGTGCGCGAATGACTTGCTCAAGGTCTCTACACAGTGACTCCTCGGACGAGAATCGAACCCGCTCACTCAGCGACACTGAGCGTTATACGGGTCGACCGCACTAACCAATCTGCCACCGTGCCACACATATCTGTACCTGAATATCAGATGACCTAAATGCTCTCTATCAGGTGAATTAAATGGCTCTATCAGGTGACTTATACATATCCATGCACGTGAACACGGTGAAACGCATGCGTGTGTATAAGAGGCTTTTTGCCTATTCTTAGATCAACGTAATTGAGCCGTCATTACAGGATTGTCACTCGGACAATTTATGTTAGTTTTCGTGTATGCGATACGTTCGCATGGACGATGGATACCATGAGGATGCTTATACTCCGAATTTACCGTTTTACAGACCTACTGCTAACCATATAATTATTATGTGTATAAGCTTACGTGAATAAGTGTGTGGCTGCAAATCTCTCATGGAATAATTTAGAGCATCAATCAGCACTGCATACCTACATGTATGCTGATCCCATGGAATAGGCCTATAAATAAGGCCACGAAATGTCACATATGTGAGTGATGAGGAAAGTGATCTAACTATTATGCAATTAGGCAGACCAATTTGATTGGCACGAAATGCATATGCAATTAAAAACGCGTCCATTTGTGACGTCCCAACGGGGATGTCCAGCATGCAGCGGCAACGGTGGAGCTCCCTAGAGACCCGTCTTTGGATGATGGCCGACGGACGGATGGTCCCAGCGGGTCGGACGAAAGCCACGATGATCCCCGCAGGCAAGGAACAGTCGACAGCAGGCATGCGTGGAACGAATTCAGTTAGTCAGGCAATTGTAAAAATGACCATGTTATCTATTATACACGCATTTCCACCTTGTGCTTTCCAGCACATACACCCACCAACCTGTGTTCCCGCCCGCCCGTGTGACCGCCCACTTGTGTGCCCTCCCGTGTGCCCGCCCGCCCGTGTGACCGACCGTATGTCTTCGCCGAAGAGCCACAAAGCAATTCAAAGTTTTCGTTGTACGTTAGAATTAGAATCCCTATTACTCGTTGAATGACTTTCTTTCATTCTTAACGTGCGTATTACGATATATGATCATTAATCACAAGATCGGGATTCAATTGATGGACTTTGCAAAGCCATCTAAGCTTTTGCTGCCCAATTTGTATATAGTCTCATTCAATTAATTATCTCCTAATTTATATGACTTTAACTTCGAAGTAATTCTTTTCTAATTTACATGGTCTTGAATGATTCATTGCCATTTTTGTAATCAGCTTTATTTAGCGTCACCTGAACTAGAGGAGAGGAGAGAGCACTCTAGTATATTAATTAGCTTCAAAAGGTCGAATTGGTAATAGTGTCAATTTTGTTAGGAATAGCCCTTACATGACAAAGCAAGACGCAGATGGAGACAGATCGAAAGAGAACTCATTAACACCGTCAATTGCAGATACGCGTGGCATGGAAGATGCTCCAGGACACACCGCTCGTGAATAAGCTGGTGCCTGTGCTTTACACTCGAGTAGTGCTTTAGAAGTTTATTGATTACTAGTATGATTACATTACGATCGGACGAAGTCTTCGTGCAGTCGATGATGATATCATTCAAAGACTCATCACTTTGAACGGATCAACGAGAAGAGAATAAAGCGATCTAAAGACGCCATATTGCCTTCCGCTACAATGCGTTGCCCGCTGCATCGATTTATGGCTTTCGATTTGGCACTTTGGCCTCTGCCTGCGTACACATAATGTACAAGCAAATTGGTGTACAATGATTGAAGAGGAGAAAGCGTACATAAACGCGTGCGCACGCGCATGCTTTCTCTTTGGCTCAGTCTGTCTGTCTGTCTATCTCACTCTCGCGCTATCTATCTATCTATCCATCTGTCTGTCTGTCTGTCTGTCTGTCTGTCTATCTAGCTATCTAGCTATCTAGCTATCTAGCTATCTATCTATCTATCTATCTAGCTATCTAGATATCTATCTAGCTAACTAGCTATCTATTTATCTCTCACACGCTTTCTCTCTCTCTCTATCGCCGCCTAGCGAAGGAAGGACTAGTAAACCTTACGGGGAACTGGTATCGAACTCGGTTCCTCAGTTCTGCGCCCAGTGTGTTATCCGTTACTCTACGCCCCACATCCCCCGTAAGGTCAAGGACAAGGTCAAACTTCAGTCTGAATAGTCATTGAAGAACTGAGATCCAGCGTGTCTTTATAGTTGAATCCAACAACGATAGAGCTTCTGCTGCTATTCCAGTCCTCTCTAGGACTCAGACTCTGCGACCATATATCAACGCGGTGAGCTTATTATCTGCGTTTGGCCCGGAAAGTGGTGGAGTAAAAATTCTCCGCATTAAAGAACACGCAATTCGTCTCAGTTTCACTTTAAATTAGGCTTCATTTCGATTCACCGGAAGCTTCTCTTAGTATTCAATTAGACTAACGCATGCGCATTGCTCGCTTAACTGACCGGAAATCATGTTTCAAGAAGAATCGATTGAGCAAAATAGGTTCGTCGTTAGACGGGTAGATTCCCAAGACGCAGGGAATTTTAGACTACTTTCTGTAACTCTTGCAGTCTTACTTACTCACGCAATCAATCCTAAATCTTTCTACTCGCACAAAATAGCAGCAATTAATATTATACAAAGCAGCTGATTGAACTGAAAAACTTTTACGAAAGTATTACAAGCGCGAACGCATCAGAACCTCAAGAGGCATCAGATACCACGGAAACAGATAATAATAGTATAATTTAATAATAGTATGATTTTATATATACGCAGTAGCGCTTGCTACAGGCTAGAAGGAGTTCAGAGGAGGGTGGCAACCGACGTCTTTAATTGTTTGAAACGGTTACAAAGAGTGCAGCTTTGTGCAGGCCTATAGGGCCTATCCATGAGACTACTAAATACGATGATAAAAGGTAGAAAAGAAATGGTGGTTTTTATATGAAAAGATCACATACCTTTGTATTTTATGAATTCATAATGGTATTAATTAGTATGCTATGAGCAGACAATAGGGAACATCTTCTTACATCTTGAACATGAAAGGGCCACACACCAATATACTTTATGTATTTACGACAGTGTTAATGAGTATGCTGTAAGTAGGAAAAGAAAAGTTAGAGTGTGCTGCACATTGAACATGAAAAGACCATGTACAATGAATGCGCGTATATTTTATATATTCTCAATGATGTGCATGTATTAATTATTTTATTATATTTTATTTATGACCATAACCAAAACCAAATGTTTTTATTGACAACTGTCAATTAAACAAAACAGAATGACAGAGCATGCAAAACGAACAGCATACAAAAACTGGGATTGATAGTTAAAAATGAAAATAAACGACCCCTAATTAAGGGACCTAAGGCCCGTTATCGGGACTTAGCAAGAAAGCGACCGCACACACCAGTGGAGGCTCAACATTATATACGAATGAAGACGTTCAAGCAAATATGTTGTCGCCTGTGTATGTGCAGTTTAAAGTCTAACTAGCTATTTGAGATTTACTGACGGGTATGTTAGATGGTATGCTATATGCTAATAAAAAGCGGTGATTCTTGTGCCACTCTCCCCTAACACTATTATTGTAGGCATTTATATATCGACAATATATAAGACTGAGCGTCATCTGGTAACGCTGAATGCCACTTGTTAGCTGCTGTGTTATGATGGCTGGATATTTTATCTCGATAAAGAATTTGAGATGTTTATGATGGGCTTCTTTTACCCAGCGCAGTCTCAGGCAGACTGCGAATTCCTGCTATCGGCATCACAAGGTAAGCGATCCACTAATCAACGGTTGGTTCCTCGTACATATATATACGTATGTATACATATATATACATATATATATATATATATATATATCGAACCGAAGAGTGCGTTGCAAGTCTAAATTTCTTCCGGCAGAAATGCGTTGAGACAAATAAAAGTTCTGCAATTGTATGTATATATATATATATATGCTCCTATAGAATGCCAGCCTCAGTCATCGATTCAGATGCACGTGGAGGAGCAGAGCGGTACGTAATCGCACACCTGTATTAGAAAATCACCTGTCTAAGGTTTCCGCCCCTTCTGCATCATCAGATGCTGTGGCTTCTGCTTCCTGCTGCTGCTGTTACTGCTTCTGAAGGCGGTGATTATGGGCGCTGCGTCATACTAGCATCTACATCCACCGCATCCGATGCTCCAATGCAATATACGCATAACTTACATATATTTATTTGTATTCATATGTTCAATATTCACATGTAATGCGTGTTATGAATATTTTAAAGCAGATATAGTTTTACAGTTAAATAGATATATATTTAGATGTGTGTACGTACGTGTGGGTGGTTTACCCTAGATCTTTTAGGATACAATGTACATATTGCATCTTTGCTTACGTATGCATTTTTATATGTATTGTATGTATGCATACATGTATGAATGTATGAATGCATGTATGTAGGCCTATATTATGTTTGCATGTATGTATCACTGTATGCATTATTCTTTTACAAGTACGTTTGTGTTGTGCACATACAAGGTACCTAATTGTAAGACAAATTTATTCGTCAACGTTACTTCTTACGTTACAGTATACCATACGAATGATTTACATCTATATGCTAATCAACTACTAACGGATATAACATTCTATACGCAAACGTATTGACAGAATAATCATTATTCCTTATAATCATATCAACATGTTGAGCCTCCACTGGTGCGTGTGGCCGCTCTCTTGCTAACTAGAGGTCTAGTTGTGTCTCGTCAACGCTAAACTCCGCCGCGAGATTAACGTCGCGCAGAATACCGCCATAGAATTACCTGCGCAGGCGCAGTAATTGTTGTCATGGCAACGCGGGCAGATGAGGATGAAACCGAAGAAGATGATGGTCACGTGAGCTCCGATGACTCGGAAAATCAGATACATGCGCCTGAATATTATGCGACGGTCGTTGAAGGCGGCAACGCATCATAAGCCCGTACTGAATCGGAGACCAGAGAGAAAGGGAGGGATGGGAAGGAGAGATGGAGGGAGCTGGGAAGGGGTCGGGGTGGGTCGACCTTGTCACCCAAATGAGGTAGAAGACCAGAGGCGCTTCATGCGATTAACTGGTAGGCAATGCCATTGCAGTGAATGACCGTCGTCCGACTGATGTATGTCGACGACTTTCTTATCAAGTAAGTCAGGTACAAGTAACTCCCGTTAGGCGGCTGGCAATGGCATGGATGCAGCAACGCGAGGAAAAAACCACATCCGCCTATGGACAATGAATGAGTATGGACAAGGAATGTACATGTATGTAGGTGTGTATATATGTATGTATGTATGATGTACGTATGTATGTATGTATGTATGTACGTATGTACGTATGTACGTATGTAAGAGAGTACGTATATATGTATGTATATATGTATGTATGTATGTATGATGTACGTATGTACGTATGTAAGAGGGTACGTATATATGTATGTATGTATGTATGTATGTATGTATGTATGTATGTATGTATGTATGTATGTATGTATGTATGTATGTATGTATGTATGTATGTATGTATGTATGTATGATGTATGTATGTATGTATGAATTTGGGGAATACAGTGCAATTGAAGGAAATAGAGGCCTCAAGACGTGCGTATCAGACGACATCACGGCGCGTAGCCTCAGCCTCCCAAGCTGACTTGACCTGACTTCACCTCTGAAGACCCGTTAAATCTATAGAAGTTCTAACCGCGTTTTCCGATGATGTGTAGAATTGATGACGTAGAGTTCTCGTGTCTGGCAATGTGTCACGTCACATAGAATCACTCGACAGTAACAATTATACGCTGAGTTAAAGACTGCGGTTAATTAACAAGGGTATCTTTAAACTGTCATCATCTGAGGTAGGGTGGTCATTTTAATCTGCGATTCTTCGAGAACCTATTGATTGGCAAATTACACTTTTATTCACACTGCAAATAGCCTACACTATTCTCATACTGATCGTAATTTATTTTCTGAAGTTCAATAAGCACCAGAAGGGAATACTCAATATTCACTGAAGCAACGCGAGCGTTGTTGCGACGCGCAACCATCTACTATAGATTGAATCTGCTCCCGTCGTAAAAACCTACCAACCGTACACCAGACAAGACAGTAAAGAACTAGCGGAGAATAGTGGAGAATTGGTTTCTTTTCATCTAGGACATTAGGTGCGTCAAGTATGGAGGACATTTAAGGCAATAAAAACCCTTCCATAATGTTTTGCAATGAATCATCGATTTCCCTTTGCACTTGATAGCTTGGTAGACTTGATATACGATAAGCGTCAGGCCAGAGTCTGTAACAGTTCGGTATTTCAAGGAAGCGTGTCGACACTCCTGAAGCCCGCAATCTGGGAACATTGATCCGGATATTTTTAATGTCGAAGAACCAAGACTAAAATTGGTGATTGAGCCTTTCGGGTCGCTGGCCCACGTGCCTGGAACAGTCTCCCTTCAGCCACCCAGTAGACCAAAACCCTCCCCGCCTTCAAAAACAGTTAAAATAGTACTTTCTTTGTAATATTGAGAATTGGTTTTATAATCTGCAGCGAACTGTCATGTAAAGCACCCTAGAAGTAGCTTGCTACTAACGGCGCTATAAATATTTTTAAATTACAATTACCCGCTATCTCTTTCCAGGGGCGTCAATCCCCCTCTGAGTGGAGTGATGTAGGCAAAACCCCCGATCCCAAGTGTCAGGAAGCCAAGATATTCCACCTAAGACTAAAAAATATCCCCCCCTACGTGAAATTGGAGGCATTTTTCCTCCGGAACCCCTATCTGGACGCCTCTGTCTCTTTCCAGCAATCTTGCGAAGACCAATCTGTTCCTCAACCCTTGACCGCGTACCTCCTGAGTTATTGGCTTCTGCGTCCTATCTATTCTAGCGCATGAGCGATTGGTGCCCATACAAAAGGCCGTTCCTCACGTCCGTCGTTGCCGAAACGTTTAACGCAGTTGCACCGAGATGCTCGTCAATTTGATGACCATATCTTTAATCTAGCTGTAAAAATCGTGCCTTCAATGCAGAGCTTCGGCGGATATCCGTCATGTGATCAGATGTTTTCCGAGAATTTTACCATAGCGATGTGAACTTTATTTCTCTTTTCCAAATATCTATAAAAATGGTCGATCTTCCTCGTCTGTAAATGTCCGTTCTATTTGGGACCGATTTCCTCGTTTAAGCCCGGTCAATATATTCAAGAGAATAGAATCTCTCGTCCAAACGCATGCGATGTTTACAAGTTGTGCAAATGTCTTCTTGTTTAAACGAATAATTATAACGCAAATGGTATACATCTCCTACGAATATAGGCCTATTGTATGCAAAATGGTATCGGTACTACATCTCCGGTGAATATAGGCCTATCGTATGCAAAATGGTATCGATTACGATCAATATGTACAAATGGCATCCCTTGCGAATCCATTGTATACAAGTAGCATAGATGCCTTGTCCATAAACCTTTTGACATAAAATCCCTCGCTCTATGCGTAAACATAGTTTTCTCTCTGAATCTCTACTTTCATCAGAGGAGCGGAGACGTTAAGACGTCTGCACTCAATGGCATTAATGTAGTTCACTGATCAAGTAATGACAGAAATAGGAAAAATTTGTCAATCTGTCATCCTAAACTACGGTTGGCTTACTCGAGAACATTAAGCGATTACAACATCTATTCTGGCAAGCAGTTTTTAAATTATATTTTGACAGAATTGCGGCTGCCACTCCAGTCGTCTTTCGTCGAAGGTGTAGCTACTATTATGACGAACTTTAATGACTTTTCTTGATTAAAAACGTCATTAGGATTGTGAAGTAAACGCTATTCGACGACACTTTCAAACATAGACATAAGACGTCACTGGACGTTTTGATAATTATTAGTTTCAAGAGCCATATCTCTCAGTCTCTCTGCCTCTGGCTCTCTGCCTCTGCCTCTGCCTCCGGTTCTCTGTATCTGTCCTTCTGTATCTCTGTCGATGCCTGTTTCATTCGAGTATCGCTATCTCTCCCTTAATATCTGAAACATTGGGAACTCTACGGAAAGACGGACACCAAAGACTTGAGAGTGTGATATTTTTCTAGGTGAGTCTCTGCCATAACCGACGGCTCCACACGAAGCCGATCGAGCGCGAACGCCTCGTCTCTTGACCGGACATTAGGCCTAATGATGTTGATGCTTGGTGCTTTTTCACTCAACTTAACCGTGAATCTCTCCTCGCTTTATCAATGGGATCATGGGAGGGAGTCTCTGTTGTGCCTCGTTATCGTTCTCGTCGATTCTCTGGCGGCGATGACGACGGGTTGATTCAATAAGATGAACTGACCTTCGCATTTGTTTGCCGCCTCTTATCTTAACACATTCTGGGCAGAGAGAGACAGAGACAGATAGACAGAGAGGCATAGAGAGAAAGAGAAAAAATAGACAGAGACAATGAGAGACAGACAGACAGACAGGATAGCCGTGACGTAACAAAGAGAGGAGTAGACAGAGAAAGCAGTGAAGAATCAAACAGAAGAAGAAAAGAGAAACAGAGCAGCGACGTAACAAACAGAAAAAAAGACAGAAAGACAGCAGTGACGTAACAAACGGAAGAAAGGACATAGAGAGAGAGAGAGAGAGAGAGAGAGAGAGAGACAGACAGACAGACAGACAGACAGACAGACAGACAGAGACAGAGACAGAGACAGAGACAGAGAGACAGAGAGACAGAGAGACAGAGAGACAGAGAGACAGAGAGACAGAGAGACAGAGAGACAGAGAGACAGAGAGACAGAGAGACAGAGAGACAGAGAGACAGAGAGACAGAGAGACAGAGAGACAGAGAGACAGAGAGACAGAGAGACAGAGAGACAGAGAGACAGAGAGACAGAGAGACAGAGAAGCAGGAATTTTCAGTTGCACCCGAGACCCAAAGATGGACGGAGGGTCCCGCAAGATAGGGCCACCTAATAAATTAGGTACAGATTATCTAAGTATAGAGGCCAAAAGGATAGTAGAGTGGGTGAAAATGAGATAGAGAACTAATCTTAACTAACGAGTATACTAACATTAGGCAAATAAGGGTAGATTATAAGTTAACAGGGATTACATGATCGAGGTACCTGACCACAACCAGTAAGGAAAGTAGGTTATAACAAAGTAGTAGTTAAAAAATCACAATTTATCTGATATCACAAAGCCAATTTTGAAAAGGTGGGCTCAGGAGTGTTGACAGTAGAGCCACTAAATAGATTTCTCAATGATAAGGTACATATATGCCGACGATTGTCAGAAGTGGTACTGAGTTCGCAGTAATGGTTAAAATATATTACAAATCACTAGATATAATAACAGATTTAATCTTGTTTTTGAATTGATGAAAGCTGGGAAATTGACAGAGATATAATTCCTAACTCTAGGACTTTTGCACTTGATGGCCATTAACCTACTATTTGTTCTGGCATAAGGAATATGCAAGGTTCAATTATATAGATATATATATCTGATATATAATATATAAAAAAATCATAAATATATAAAAATGGGCCATGAATTGGACAAGTCAACAGAGTGGAAATCTGCTTGATCGACAGACTCTGAAATCATCGACCACTTGGTGGCCTCTGAGTAAATATCTTGAAGGGGCGCTATATAACTGCTCGAATACGTTACATTACTCTATAGGTTCCAGCTGAAGACGGCCATCAGTATTATCGTCCTTCACCGTCAATAGTTCAAAGAACACGATGTGCAGGATGTTCCAGTGGCCAAACATTTTATGCAAAGAAAGTTCTTGGTAAAGTATGCATAAAGTCTTTAATGCGATATTAGTTATATCAAATTCTCATTTCATTTTTTCTACTTGGGTCTTACTTTCTAATTAAACAAACAGGGCATATATAGCCCAGAATATTAGACTGATACATCTAAAAGACCTGTTAAGCACATGTGCTCAAAATTCATCTGGAATATTATATATGTACAAGATAATAGAATAGCCAACTTATCACCAAACAATTATTAACACCAAATCCATCGGCATCACCATCAGTATCATTACCCGCATCATTATCTTTGGCAGCATAACAATCATCAGCATCATCAATAATAAATTAACTTTGTGCAAACAGAGTCCTTGGTAAAGTATGCTTAAAACGCAAAGTTTTTATTGCGAAAATGATCAAGAACTTTTCACTTCAACTTCTCTTCTTGAGTTTTACTTTTCTAAATACAATAACCCAGCGAAAGCAACAAGACAGCAATTGGCGAAATAATGCAACCACTAATCTAAGGACGTTCGTGCTGTTGACCCGGAGGCTTAGAGGTCGGCTGAAAAAGCCACGTTGCGACTACGGATGATTTCTCCCTTTGAATAGTAAAAGGCCAGAGACCTGCCTCTCCTGAATAGTAAGTAAGAAGCCAGATACAACTCTGATTACATTATTGATACATTTCAGCCATTGGAACCACCTGCTTGGAATCCGCGTCGATGCTGGACAATTGCGATTTACTTCGAACGACCAGGTCAAACCACGCGCGACACATATTGGACGATCACATCAGGTGACCTATTGATGTCTTATCGTAAATAATGCAGTTCTCTAGTGCGGCCTAAACACGTTGAAAAGTAAGATCATTTGCACCAAAGCACAACCCGGTTCAATTGGTCCATGTCAGTTCATCATCATGCTATATGAGTAAGTTGAGTTATCTGGTTGTAAGCAGTAAATTCAGATAATGGTGTTGTTTAGTTCCCACTGAGCTTAATGAATGCCGAGGGAAATTCGCGTGTATAGTTTTATACAGTGGCGAGAAAGCAACATGGAGTAAGAGTTAGCTTTAGGGAATTAAGTGACACACTCGCCTTCTTAGTCTGCTTACGACGCCTTATGCCATGATGATGATGTAGTCAATGCTCTGGCTCAAGTAAATTGAATAGAGTGTCCATTATTTAATCTTACTTCTCCCGGTGCTATTTCGTCATTTTCTTTCCATACACGGTGGATGTCAAACATGTGACAAGATGGCGGTGACTATTCGATTGATATATGCGCTTTTATCTGTAGATATCCGGATCTTAAATTGCCTGTAACACTTCGAACGCTTCATGTTATATTTGATAAAAGTCCTACTTATTGCTTATTCTTCAAACGTCTGCGCATACATAGACTGGTTCCCGACTGAGATTAATCGGAATCTCGTTCAGCACATGACCGGCATGAACCAGCGTAGAGAAAGTGATCCCTGCTTGAGAAGACCATCCGATCGCTCATTGGGTAGCTGTTGTCGAAATTCTGCCACCCCCTCCCCCTCGTCGGGACCGCGACGACTTCCATACTAGATATTTTTGCAGGTCAATGATATCCGTTTATCCAACTCATAGTGCCTACTAACCGGTTTTTTCTGACAATTGGCTTCACACAGAGCATTGAATGAAAATGAAACTGAAGGTAGAGAGCTGCGCCGACAGCGACTGCCGCCGACATTTGTGAACCCCGCTGCCAGTGTGTTTAATTGTAGTTGTTGCTCTCTTGTGTTTTACATGATTTCGCGATAGATTTAGGTTTAAATTAATTTCTATCATTTATTTTATATGTTTCTTTGCGTAGGGTGACTGGCAACACTGATCTTGCGTCGATGCCGTGATCTTCACTCCTGCAACAGTACAGTTTGCGTTTGCCTCGAAAGGTTATTTGCCAATTTTATATAATGACTTGAAGTATAACAGCAAGCAAAGTCCAAGGTCTCGATGTGCGTGAACGCTTATGCCCGAATTACTGCGATGCACCTTAGTCCGGCTGAAACACTAGGATGGATGAGATGGTCAAGTATATATTAGGCGGTGAGCAGTCTAATTGATCGAAGTTCTTGAGTCTACTGTAGATAAAGAGCAGCGTTGTGTACACCTACATCTGGTGCATATGTCTATACCTGACAACAAAACTGCATCAACTCGCTTAGACAAAGCCCTGTAAACAGATGAGTGCCTTGCATTGTTTTGGATTCTGAAATGCGTTTAGTTTAAAGTGTATAATAAGATCGTGCTTATTGGTGTGCTTATATTTTTCAAACATGTGAAAATTTGGTTATCTTGGTAAATATTTGCGCATAGAGTAATTGTTGTTACCAGACCCGGCGCTGTGACCCAGGTGAGAAATTGTAGCAGTCTTCTATAGGCACCGATTAAAGGAAAAACGACTTTGTACGTAGGTGTTTTGTCACGGCATAACGGTCTATCTGTATGAATGTATGTATGCGTCTCTTCGTATGTATATGTGAGTATGTATGATATGCAGGCATGTATGTATGTCTGTATTTATTTTTGTGTGCCTGCATGTATGTGTGTATGCCTATCAATTAAATAGGCCAGCCCAGAGGCTCGACCAATGACTTTCGTCCTCCGTGCCTTACAGCTGCCAGTTGCCTTACAGGGGCCGAGTCGAGGCGTTTTAGCAGTCCTTCTCTTACTACTTGTAGGGGAAGAAGCCTAATAATATTCAGTCTAACGTGATTAGCATCCTCCTCCTCCTTTATCTAGGCTTGGGACTAGCACTGCCAGAGTGCAAGCAGTTCGGTGATTACCAACATTTTAACCTAGCCTACATTATTATACTGAAAAATTCTCCAAGGTTGCGGCGGGTTAATAAGGTCTCAGTGTATTTGTGCATTCAACGAATAAACGTTAATCGCGGTCACTCGGTGCATTCGTAAATTGCATTATAAAGCACAATATATATAAAAACATGACACGCGCATGGACCGACATTTACGAGGCGATGAACCTTCGTTACTCCACATAGATTTTCTCGTTCTTATTATCATACTCAGCCTCGCTCGATGGAAAGCAATCGACTGGAAAATCAACTGTTGTCGGTTGCACAATCCACCATCGGATGCACCTTCGTTTATACAATTTTAGTCTCAGATCTCGCGTGAAAGTTTGTCGATCAATTCAACCTTTATTGGACGACGCTGATCGTGTTGGAAAGCACTGGTACTCATTACGTACTGATAATAAACACTGATTAATTACGGTTTCGACAACTTTCCGAAAATGTTGATTTACATTCCCATTGTCACCTTATCTGCATTACCAACCATACCAAACCCATTAATATAATTAATATATATATTTATAAGATGTATATAAATCTTTATTTTATCAGACGTGTATTTTGTTTCTTCATCAGGTGTCACAAGTAGGCCTTAACTTACTCTTTTTTTCTAGAAGTGTCACTACTTTAATTGTTATTGTTAATATTATTATTTGTATTATTATTATTTTCGTTATTATTTAAAAAAATTATTATTATTATTATTATTATTTTCGTTGTTGTTGTTATTGTTGTTATCGTCATCATCAGCAGCAGCAACAGCAGCAACAACATCGTCTTCATTATCATCATTATCATAGTAGTCTTATCGTCATCACAATTAGCGTTGCGTATTTAATCAATATCTGCAACGCTTGAAATTATACAGTTTCACTTAGTTCAGCACTCGTGAATAAGCTAGTGCTCTGCGCTTGGCTTTCGATTGGCGCTTTTTAAGTTTGGAGGTTACGAAAACGAGAAAAATCCCTTTTAAAGTCGCGTATTTGTGGCTTCAGAGGGCGTAACGTAGTCCAGGTGACCTTCGTGTGTTACATAACATCACATAACATTACATTGCATATTGCCAATGCTCAGAACCTGCGCAAACTGCGGCCTTATTAATCGACGGCTGAGAGGCGATTTGGTTAGACACACATCAGATAAGAATCCAGGCGCATTAATCCGTGTATCGCAAGCATCGATCGTCAGACTACTATTTCCGCCGATGCATGATGATGCTCCATATGCCGCTGGCTCATACACAAACACACACATACATACACACATACATACATCCACCCACACATACACACACAGTCACACGCGCACACATACACACTTACATACACCCACCCACACATATACACACACAAACACACACATACACATAAATATGCACACACGCGCGCACGCACGCACACAGTGAAACGCACGGCTACATGTACAAACCACGTGTGCGTAAGTGCATCGTGAAAGTACGACGGACGGGATTGAGTGATGGGCGTCGAAGGAGAGGGAGTGCGGAGAAACGTCGTTCCTGAATCTGTCAATAAAACCACACCATGCATCACACGGATTGCGTATGAGATCATGGCATACTTTGCGTCTGTACACCCGTCGTCACAATGCAGTAACTCGACACCTGCTGATAGGCTTTCCTATTAGCACTACTAAACAGGCAGGGACAGGTGGTGGGAAACCTCCTCGTTGCACGGCCGAATACGATAACTCGGTATACAGAGAATGTATGCGCGTGCGTTTTATTTATTGTTTCTACTCAATTAATGAGACCATAATTATATTGAAAAAGTATTATCGTGAAAATTTTATCCTACATTCGAGAATTCATTTTGTTGCTTGCTGAGATCGTTTGCATAGAGGAAGACTGTTAAGTTTACATATGTTAATAGGTCTATAATTATAGTCATATAGTGCTGGCAAAAGTGTCGGATCATTCGCCGCAGGCCTGTTTGTTCCAGTTCCAAGCTTATGTAAAAAGGAGGGCGACGCTAATTATTAGGGTTCTTGCTGGCTCCGGTGCTTCGTTAGGGCGGATAAACTGTTCCGGTTCTTATAATGTAAATTAAATTGCGGCTGCGTCAGCTTGATATTAAACGAATATTGTAATGTGTTAATTCTCAATTCTCATCTGCATACGACACAATGCTGTATAATAGAAAGCATACACACGCTTGGAAATACGACAGAGTAGAAACAGATAGAAACGGCATTGCGCCACAAGGAGGGAGCTTCACAAAGAGAAAAGACTCACAAGGAGGGAGGCACGCCAAATATAAGAAACCATCTGGAAAACCTGCTCTTCCTCTTAGATCTTAGGACTCTAAATACATAAAATACATATAAAAATCTAGTGACTTCTGTGGCGTTGCTATATATAAATATAGCCTCAGTCTTTTATGAATATAACCGCAGTCTTTTATAAATATAACCTCAGTCTTTTATTTGTATATATATATATATATTTACAAGGCTTCAATCGATTTTCCTATAAGGTTTCAAACTTTTAAGATGTTAAGAAAATGAACTGCTACTAAGAAGCTAAAAGTCTTAGTCTTTGCGGAATCTAATACACCCGAAAATTGGTAATTCAAACCCAATATACACTTAAACCTCTGGTACTTACATGTGCAATGTAGATGGAAGATTTTTGGGTCCTTCTTGGGAATTATCTTTCCTATTGATCCTTATTTGAACAATCTGTTTTGATTTTACGTACCTGTTATTGAGGTTAATAAAAAGAACTGGTTACTTTTTAAGCTATAATCATAATGTGCTGGATCTAAATCCTAGTGAGGTATATACATTATGCGTGCTCATTCAGTGTAAAGGTAATCCCGAGTAGCGCACAAGGCAGCAGATTCTAATAGGTTCCAGCTGGTGGCATTTCTCCTGTATGTGTGGCACATCACACATAGGTCAACATAGGTCGACACTCGTATCGCTTGAGTAGTGTTGGCCCTCGATGTCTATGAGCAATCGATCAATTAGGTGACTAATACTGACTATCCGGCGAAATGCCTTCGTGACATGTTGTGCGTTCGTGGATTTATGGGACGAGTCGACCATCGATGATAGACGTGAACTGCCTGATAGTCGAATGATAAGGTCTGTTGCCCTCTCGCTTTTCATTCAAAGCATGGACCAGTAACAGTCTCTTATTCTGACATTTTGGGCTCGAAATTCACCCTTTCAATGCATGTTTTCATTCATTTGGAAACGTTTTTTTATAAGAGTTTTCTTGTGATTTTGTGTCAGCTTATCGTTTCTATTTATTAGAGTTTTAAGTATTTTCATTATAGCCAATATGTATAATTGTGGCAATTTTTACGTTATGCTATCATATTGCGTTGTTCTTCCTTGCCCTTGGTAACCGTGGCTATCAAAATAATATAGGAGTCCATCAACGTAGGCATACTTGGCCCCTTATGTTATTCAATCGGCTACCAATGTTCTTATCAGTTATCATTTTTAGTCTTTATATGATAGTAAATAGCATTCTGGTGATTTTAATTTTAATATTGTTGCCCTTGAGTTTCAATATGTTAAGATTCAGACTGTAATCGTATTGTGCTCTATAAATAGAATTTCGATCAAACACGCGCAGCCAGATATCGACTCGTCACAAGGCACACAACGGGCAGACGTTTCTATTAGCAGCCTCTGTAAAGGTTCTTCGATTCGCCATTTAGTCTCATCCGATGTTATATTTATTGTCCCTCCGTCGATGGTCTGTGTCTAATATCGACTCATTGACTCTCTGCCTTGTTTCATTTGGTCCTCATCTCCTGCACGGTCGATTTCAGACCGTCGTTTGCTTGTTCAGTTCAAGCAGATCTAAATGCGGTTTCAGCTAAGGCTTTCGACTTTTGCTGGCAAGCCACCTGCATGAGGTCTATTAGCAACGCAGTATGCATGTATATCGCCAATGAAAATGATGATTTTTGTATTGCATTGCATTCACAGATTTCTATAGCGCCTCTTGTAGCACAATAGCTTGTAACTAGATTGCGGTTTGCCAAACTTGTATTAATAAACGAAAAACGAAAGTCATCAACAACCTAATCAGAGGCGCTCAGAACTACCCGATCAGAGAAGCGAAACTTCAATTAAATGTAAACCTCTACTCTTGACTGCTTTATTTGGAATGCATCCGCTTATGATCAGATGACAGGATGGTGTTGAGATAGCAACCAGATGACGAGATGATGTTGAGATAACGACGAGATGACGAGATGATGTTGAGATAACAACCAGATGACGAGATGGTGTTGAGATGACAACCAGATGACTACATGACTGCTCATTGCAATCACCTAGCGATCATAGCCAGACCACAGCCCGACAAGCAGGGCATATATAGCCCAGAATATTAGACTGATACATCTAAAAGATCTGTTAAGCGCAAGCTAAATTCTTCTGGAATGTTATATATGTACAAGACAATAGAATAACCAACTTATCACCAAACAATTATTAACACCAAATCCATCGGCATCACCATCAGTATCATTACCCGCATCATTATCTTCAGCAGCATAACAATCATCAGCATCATCACAATCACTAACACATATCAGCAGCATCAGTTGCGGCATCATCACAAACACAACCGTTATCATCACCATAAGCATGACCTTCAGCCGCAGTATCATCGTCATCAGCAGCATCACCACCATTTAGTAGCATAACTTACAATATCACCACAAGCATCATCACAATCATCATCATCGGCAGCAGCAGCAGCATCATCAGCAGCAGCAGCAGTGGCGCGTTCATTCATTCATCGTCGAGGCGGCCAATAAGCGACACAACTCCATCTGCCTCCATAAACCGATGCCATAGACGCATCAGGATAAAGCTGCAGCGACAGGAGACTGACAGAGCATCATCCTTTCGCCCTCTGTCGTCGTGTCCATGTGAAAGGACTCGTTCTAGCGCGGCACCATTTCATCGAATCTTTTACTATGAAGAAAAACTGTCGACGAATTAGCGCCACCTGACGAAGAAGGAAATAGGCAGAGACGAAAGACGGATGACATTGTACGAGGAATGAAGACGGGTGGAGACGTACAGCAGCACTTCAGGCATTGTTTATGATGATTGTGGTTCTTTTCAAGTCTTCCTAGAGCACAATACAATCGCCGTCTTCTTTGGATCAGATCCCTATTCTCGCCATGGAAGGTAAGTTCAGGAAACGAACTGCCAATATTTGTCCAGGTTCCAAAAGAAGGAGCAGGTGAGCAAGAAAATGAGTTAGAATGCTGCAACGCGGGCATGTCCACTGGTTGTGTTTTCACCTCAAATCTGCCATCTGCTACTTGTAGGAAATGTAGGAAAGCATTTATATGTAATATAATGTAATCAAACATTTATGTAGATATCAACTCAACGGTCTGGTGGTGTTAAATGTCACAGAGAACAAGTAAAAAAAAGTCTATTAGCGAAACCATGTACGGTAAGCCGAAAAGAGTCATCAGTGGGGGCCCACGCACAAGCGTGGAACCAACCAACAGATTCCCGTCGACATCTGACAGATGCTATGGATGTTCAGAGTCTCTGGGCCTCTCGCTTACCTGCACTGAGCGCTGGCGGCTTAGCAACTAAATAAATCATAGAAAGTGCGACATTTAGGATACCAGAAAATGTGGTTTGAGCTCAATAAAATGTAAAAGTGCATCTGCTAAAGCAAGATTTTCCAACATGAATTCAAATCTCATGTAGCCTATCATGTTCTCATAATTCGTGGAGGTGTACTTTGTGTACGTCAGCTCTTGGTTCTTACCCCAGATTCTGTGTCGTTTGTGACGATTATTTGTCTCAAGTTCGTAATATCTGACAAGTTGGAGCTCATTATTGAGTTCATTGTTGAGTTCGTTTTTGAATTCATTGTTGAGTTCAATGTTCAGTTCCTTGTTGAGTTCCTAAACTAAGTTGCGGTTTTGACAGCTTGGTGTTCGCATTAAATGAAATTTGAATTGAATTAAATTGAAAGTTCATTGTCGAGTTCAATGTGTGTTGAGTTTGCGTGTCGGAAACATTCGCTTCTGCCTCGGATATTGTACGTTATGGCCGTATTTTCTTTATCTTCGAGTCGAATTAGTGTGGGTTGAGTTTAGACGGATCTACGTATAATTATATGGCATATGAGCCGCGCAATATTAGCCTCCGTGGAGGAGTAACACGTTTTTCAGAGTGATTATGCATGGAATTTGTTACTACAGGTGGCGCTTTGATTGAGAGCAACTGCAGACAGCGCATATTCATTCTTTCAGTGAATGGATTTATAAAGCGCTACTTCAAGTTACAACTATTCTTGCCTCTGAGTAGATATTTTGAAGGGCGCTATATGAATGCTCGATTACATTGCAGTACTAAGCGGGCGATCCCGACCTAGTCCAGGCTGAAGGAAGAGTTGTGATATGAGAATAATGATATCGGTTAGGACTCTAGACAACGAGCGCTTAGTTAAAGAAAATATTAATTAATAGTCTATTTTGAGATTCCAGACCTTTGAGCTAACCTAAGCGAAAGCGTTTTCCACTTATTCGCAGATCAAATATTGAAAACGATGCATTTTCTTTTAGAATATTTTAGAACAATTATAAAGTTGAATCCATCCGTGATTGCTATTATTTCGGTTATTTCTACGTTATCGTTATAATCTATTTCTCTTGACGTGTAGGCCTACGTGCCATTCTGACAATGACACTGAAAAATTCATTTATTATATGCCTCTTCTTTCTGTTCCGCTCTGTACTTTTTCAAATCTACTAATTAATTGTCTTAATTCGTCAGAGTAATTATGACTTAGTTATTAATTTAGGATAATTATTATCTTCATTCGTTACTTTGTTTGTTTCATTTATTTAGGCCTATTTCCCTCCAAGATGTCAGCTTCTCTTGTTCGCCTCCAATTATTCATCAACTCTTTCTTTCTGTCTCTTCGCGTCTCGGTGTCTCTCTCTTACTCTGTCTCTCTGTCTTTGTGTCTCTCTCTGTCTCTGTTTGTCCGTCTCTGTCTGTTTGTCTGTCTGTCTGTATCTCTCTCTCGCTCTCATTCTCTCTCTCTCTTTCTCTGTTGAGAAAATTTTCTATAATTAATGTTAATAACGTCTTTCTTTTACCTTTTCGTGCATCTCTGCGTCTAAGTGTCAGCATGTGCCTCTACCTATTCATCTGCTATGTGTCTGTCTCGTTCACTGCTTCAATCTCTCTCTCTCTCTCTCTGTTTGTTGCTGTATGTCTCTCTGTCTGTCTGTCTGTCTGTCTCCTTCTCAGGCGCCTGCAACCATCTGCCGCAGACATGCAAAGACAACTTCCAATAATTAATGTCAAATAAGAACCGGATTAGAAGACCTGGTCCTCCTTCTTCTCTGCAGGCAGAATCATCGACTCAAATCCGTCCAAAGAGAAACAGTCATCAAAGTAGACCTACTTGACGAAATTGTCCGTGCCGCATCATTAAAATTAATCTGATATTTATCTACCTTTTACTCTAATAAAGCATGTATCATAATGATACTCATTACTATTATTACGACGCCTATTATTATCACTGGCCTACTGCTGTGGGCATTTCTCCATGAATCTTCTGGTTGCATGTACCGGCTTCCGCCAGTCCAGGTACGTCTACTCTTGCCTTTCTCGGTGTATGGTAAGCGGTAAGCTGCTGCCTTAGAAAGTTAGCGCGCTTTAATGTTAGTCTCAAGAATAATTATCACAATAATAATAATAATAATAATAATAATTATTATTATTATTATTCTTACTGGCATTGTTGTTCATTATTGACATTGCCATCGGATCTGTCCGGGGGCCACCGGGTGCGACGCTTATCGGCTCTTTGCAGCTTTGACATGATGACCCGAAAGGCCATCACATTGAAGCGTTCGATCATCGCAGTAGACACGCTTTGGAAGGGAAAGCTTATTTCGCCGGTGTCACCGGTAGTTCACGACAGTCGGTGGCCTGTCTCCGATAAGAAAGCGAGCCCTCTTTGTAGAGGGGACGGTCTCTGCCGCAACAGGTACGAAGGTGCATCTCCTCTCTGCCGTGCTTCCTTGCGGCGGCCATCTACCCTTCGGTTGCGGCAGCTGACTCAGGAAAATACGAAGTGGCTACCGTGTCCACCACCGTCGTGCCTCAGATCTAAAGAACTGTGCTGCTTATTATCCTGTGGTTAATAAGTAGCACAAGTATTTGTTGAAATATAAATAAACAGTGAATAGAGGTAAGTCTTATACATAATGTGTTGAACAATTTCGTAACTATTTTAGAATTTTTTCAGCTTCAAGTGGAAAGATGAGCTAGTGGAAGCATTAAAAGACAGCAACTGAGGAAAGACATGGAAGCAAAAAAACTAAGTTCCGTGTAGAATTTTGGTGCGAAGTGTGCGTTTGGAGATATGTAAGCGTCGCTCAATTAACACGGAATTAGTAAATAGTGAAGGAAATACGGAAATAATACTGAATTATACATGTCCTCGAAATGCCTATTTGTGTTGGACAGATGACTGTAGACAAGTCATGACATCTTATTGGTTCTGGAGAGTTAGATGGTATACTAGGGAACCATTTCCTAATCATTAGCCGTCTGTACTTGAGGTTCAACTTTCCTTGACGACTCTGGTCTGTATTAAACCGATTTCGGATGCGTCTATATGTTCTTGGGCTTCGTCTCGTCACGCAGGGATAATCCGCTGATCCCTTGCGCAGCTGTGATGCACTGCAGATTATAGGCACATCGTCGATGCCTCTTCGCGACAGGCTATAGTGTTTTTTCATCTGACTGGTCATTGCTTGTGCCTCTGCAACTGACTGGACACGAAGCGCATTTGCGAGAAGAAAAAAAAATGGTGATGATGGTGAAGAAGAAGATGACGAGAATGATGAAGTGAAGAAGAAGAACAAGAAGAACAAGAACAAGAAGAACAAGAGCAACAAGAACAAGAACAAGAAAAATGAGAAGAAGAAGAAGAAGTAGGAAGAAGTAGAAGTAGGGAGTAGTAGAAGAAGACGAGGAGGAGGAGGAGGAAGAAGAAGAAGAAGAAGAAGACGATGATGATAATCATGAGGATGATGACGATGATGAAAAAAAAAGAAGGAAGAAGAAGAAAGGGAAGAAGAAGAAAAAGAAAAGAAGAGGAAGAAACAGGAAGAAGAAGAAGAAAACAAGAAGAAGAAGAATGTAGGCCTATTCTAACCTGTAAAAAATTATCAAGGCACTTAAATAATAGCCGCAGCATCAAAACAGAACATGACAAGAACTAGAACTGCATATTTACATCTGGCCTATAATCAGCATCGTACACTCACCGACGTCCATATAAAATGTAATAGGTCCGCGTAGAGAGAGAAAGATCATTCATCGGCTGAGATTATCCTAGATCCGACGGACCCAGTCTTTATAAAACGGACAGCGGGTCCCATTCATATCAATAAAAAGCGGTAGTTGAACACCTTTATAAAGCTGACTATGATCCCGATTTCATGAGACGCGTTTATGGTATTCTAGCAACGACGGCGACCTCCATTATATATATATATACATATATATATATATATACATATATATATATATATATAATTCTGTTTAGGGAGAGTAAGAGAATGAGAGATGGCACATGCATTATAATGTGTAGAACTCTTTCAGAATGGTTGTATAGGCCTACATAGGTCGACATTTATTATTATTATTATTATTATTATTATTATTATTATTATCCACGTCTACATCATAGCACAGGAAGAAAGATAAACACATTTTAATACATTCAATATATATATATGTATATACATATTTCAAAGAAAAAGATATTACGCTTATCGACTATAGCATGAAAATGAACTCTTCATAGATAGTCAGCATACGTAGCTACATGTATGATCACCATTAGGTGGCTGCTCTAATAAAATATAAGGGCGCTACATTAATCTGTTGGGTAGACTGCGTTCATTTGTGTTTACTGTAGGACCGCTAATCTATGGATTTACCAACAGGTCGGAATGGACCTCTGTAAAATGGGACTGAGCGATGGTCCATATCGCTTCATCCTTCAAAGTGTACGACCTACAGTGTGCCTAGGGCCAGGAGAATGCCTCCGGCTCTCGTTGGCGGTGTTTGTCCGGGAATTTGAAGAACAGGCATCGATGACAGGCCCCCGTGTGAAGATGAAAGGGCGAGGCAGAGGACTCGCCACCGCCGTCATATGCCGAGGTTAAGAAATTGAAGTCGCTATCACTTCATATCCATTGTTGTTGGGGACTACACCTTAAGAGATTGCCATTTTACTACTTCTACTTTTTCTTCTTCTTCTTCTTCATCTTCCTCTTCCTCCTCCTCCTCTTCCTCTTCTTTGTCTTCTTCTTCGTCCTCCTCCTCCTCTTCCGCCTCCTCCTACTCTTCTTCTTCTTCTTCTTATTCTTATTCGTCTTCTTCTTCTTTAAATGCGGTGCGTATTCAGCAGCCAAATGGGAAATCTCATTCTTCACGAAAACAATCATGAATAAAATTATTTGAAATAAAGCTAGCACTCTGTCCATTTTCATTAACACTTACCCCTCCAATTATCATATCAAACGCATTAAAATTGGCCGCTGTGAGCGGCCTCAGAGGGTGGTAAGGGTTAATTAAGCACAAATATATGTTAGACGACTCTATTTTTCAATGAAAGTGAATAATTTATAGACAATATAGTAGTTTAATATAAAGATAACATAATTTCAACAAAGAATTAGAATATAAGTCAAAGAATCAATTAAACTTGATATAGCGCCTCTTCAGAGTAGCCTTCAAAAAATCCACTCAGAGGTGCAGAAAATGTGCGATGAAAATATCTCGGGACGCGTTCCCGATTTCCCTCCTAACTAATCAGCATTTGAGAGTAGATAATAACTTGATTTCGACAGGTAAAACGAAGCCACCCGCCACCAACCATTAGTTCACATTTTGGTTAGACCTTCAATATTTTACTCTTGAGTCCTGGAAAGTTGCAGCCTGCTGTGGAACAGAGGTCTTTGACCACATGGTTAATTCAGTGTTCCTGCCAGCGTTGTGTCCACAGGGCCAATCTGCCACCGTTGCATACATCTATCCTGTGTGTTTGCCTAGTATAGTCGCCGCTCTTCTCTATCGATGCAACTTGGCCCAGAAACTCTAAACATTCAAGCCATCTATAAGCTGTCGACGGGGATCTTCTGTCTGGTTCTACGCTTGTGCATGGGCTCACTACTGGTTGACTCTTTTCAGCTTACTGCGCATAATTCTGCTAACAGACGCATTTTATTTACTCGTTCGCTATTAAATTAAACGTCATTTAAGCCAGCGCAGAGAACACCGACGAGTAGATGTCTTGACGGAGCGCTATATAAATGTTCGATTGCATTACATTGCATAAAACACATACCTAGACAACCCCGCCGACTAGACTTCTTCCTCATGTTTCCTTCCCTCTGACTCATTGTCGTTGTTTGGCAACCATGATCAGACTGGAGCTCTCCACAGGTGTTCCATCATGATATGACTCGTGCAATATCGCAGCGCTATATAATTGCGATTTCGGAATAGGTTATGACTGATGTCGCGAGCGAATAGTGAACGCCCCGTAGCGTCCCATTGAAACTACGGTTCGAGAGTTACGCAGCGTCACCTTTGTGTCGAAATGAAAACGCGAACAGGCGGTCTGCCCCCTGGCGTCGGGTTCTATGGCAAGTGATCGCATTATCAGGCAACGTCGTTGTTTAGGATTAGTGGAAAATGAGCGATAATACAATTCATGGTCATTACGTCGTCAGCTGTCGACGACTGCCACGCATCGCGTTTCACGTTTATCAATAGAAGATGACGACGATGACGACGACGATGATGATCGTGCATCAGAACATGGATGATTATAAGAGAAGACACAGCAGTTGACTATTATAATTACAGAAACTGTCTATGTAATCAAATAGATTGACTCACGCCTTGATGTTATCATGTGGCACAAGGGACAAATTTTTAAGAAAGTGCGATGTGTGTGTAAAACCCAATAATTCTATTCTGCTTCCGTAAGTATTATGTAGGCTATATCTCTGACGACAATTATAGAGACGCTTATAACCTGTAATGTGGATATGGAGACATGTGGATATAGATAGATAGACAGAGAGACAGACAGATAAACAAACCGCCGAAACATGGATAGAGACCTGTCCACAACGATCCGTCTTCGTGTCGTATAATTAATCTGCAGCCGATGCTCGTTATGTGCCAGTGAGTTTGGATGGAGGAGGCTTCGGTTCTCCGCTTTCAGTTGTTTCCATTCAGTTATTCCATCTGAGTCCTTCCTCTTCGGCTCCTCTCTTTCGGCTCTTCCTCTCTTTCGACTCTTCTTCTCTTTCGGCTCTTCCTCTCTTTCGACTCTTCTTCTCTTTCGGCTCTTCCTCTCTTTCGACTCTTCCTATCTTTCGACTCTTCGTCTCTTTCGTCTGATGTCTATCGTCATCGTTTAAAACAAAGGTCCGACGATGACTCATTTTTCGTGACGATTGATAATGTTATTAATTCTACTTATGCTCAAACACTTTTATTCGGTTTTGTGAGGAAAAACTGCAGCGTATGTATGTATGTATGAATGTATGTATGTATGTATGTATGAATGTATGTATGTATGTATGTATGTATGAATGTATGTATGTATGTATGAATGTATGTATGTATGTATGTATGTATGTATGTATGTATGAATGTATGTATGTATGTATGTATGCATGTATGTATGAATGTATGTATGTATGTATGTATGTATGTATGTATGTATGTATGTATGTATGTATGAATGTATGTATGGGTGTATGTATGCATGAATGTATGTATGCATGTATGTATGTATGTATGTATGTATGCATATATGTATGTATGTATATATGTATGTATCTATGTATGGTTTTATGTATGTATGTATGTATATATGTATGTATGTAAGTACGTAGGTAAGTATGTATGTATTGATGTATGTATGTATGTATGTTTGTATGTATGCTCGTTTTCAACTATACATGCATGCATGTCTTGTATGGTATATTATTGTCTGCCATATAATGATGCATGATGCATGCGTTAGTGCACTACGGATGGATCATTTCATAGACTTCTATTCACATGATTGTGTCTATAAGCTGGACACATAGTCGTACACTCATCCCACAGCTGGAGTCACTGTGTCTCTGTCTCTCAAGGCAATTCTCTGCTACTGCATATGTAGATAAACACTGTAGGATCCAACTTGACATCTGGTTCGATGGTTCTGCTTACATAATTATTTATGGAGCCTCGTTTCCCTGCTAAGTAGTGCTCACAATGCTTCCAGCCGAAGTACCTTTGCCAACTCTCCACCATCCATCCAGCCATCCTTCTATACCTGATCATCTCCCTGTCCACTCCAGCCAGTCCATCAATCATTACCAGCCTAAAGCTCTCCGACAGATCTACAAACGATACTGACTCTGAATTCCACAAATTCTCAAGTCCCTAGCCATTTAGGCCACTCACCCACCGTCATAGCGTCACCTGCCTTAGGCTCCTAAACTCATCACCCCACAGGCTTGCTGTTACCTCCTACCATTCAATCCCTGCCTTCAAAGTTTCGTCCTCAACTAAACCAACCGTAACAGTTACTCTGCCTTTCACTCTGCGGTCTCTGTTAACCGGACTCAGAATCTCTCTTCACAACCTCATTGTGCTAACGCTAAACGCAGCGTTCGAGAATAGGCTGGTGCTCTGCGTTAGCTTTACAACAGCGTTTCAGAAAATTTGGGATTTCCGATTACCGTTGTTACGTACTTGTAACAATCCGTTTGACTGATAATTATTGCCAAATGTCTATTTCTGTGCATATATCGACACAAACGGGCCCTATCGTTATCCATACAGGCCTATATTGAGATGTTTTAAATGCGCCTTTCAGATTTACATTGCCGATGGAAAGGTCCATTGGCCTTTATTCTACAATGAAATGAGATGAGCGCTCTCCCGTTGTAGGTGATCAACATATCCAGGGTCGTTGCGCTAGGGCTTAAGAAGGATTCGAACCTGAGACCTTTCGGTTAAAAGTCAAAGAACATACTGCTAGGCGACCGGTTCCCTACTTTTTCACTTGCATAAATAATTAATAACAGGTGTCGTCAGCAGTCCCCACGTTGACGTTTTCGAAAAGATCGCTCATCGAAGTATGCTTGCATGACATTGTATGTATGTGTCCCATTTCTGCATGGTCATAACCTCAACACCATTTTCAAATTGAGTAATTGATCATAGAAATCTGAAATAACATTAGTATGATACTTTTAAACAACGTTCCCTTTATAACCTATACCATTACCCTGTAATGCTGTAAAAGCAGTTCCTTATCAAATATACTACTACATGTATTTCAATGCCAGACTAAACTTCCTACTTCATTGCCAGTAATCAAATGCTTAGGATTAAGCTCAACAATAACTGCGCACCTAATCTAATCCGCTTTCAATTGCAAACGATAGAAGACATTCGTCAGACTCTGTTAGAAAAAACCTGCAGCAAAACAGAGGATGGAGAACAAAATAGATTTCTTAACCTTTCTTACTTTCCGTTCCATGACCATATCTGATAGTGCAACCTCGATTTGATTGGGATCAATCGGGTGGCCAAGCCCTCAATTTGAGAGGGACTGGCCCCGTGTCTTTCAATCGATCAATAGAGAACGTAAGGAGACAAAAAGAGAGACTCTCAATCTCTCATGATGGATTTAAAGTACTAGCAGAAAGAAAACATGCGGAGCGAAAGAGAGAGCCAGAGACAGAGAGAGACAGACATACAGACAGAGACAGATAGACAGACAGAGACAGACAGACAGAGAGGGAGTGAGAGTGAGAGAGAAAGGGAAAGAGAGAAAGATAGATAAAGCGACACCCAACGGTGGGTATTTTAACGAAAAAATATCTACAGAGTGTCAGAGACTGACAGACAGATACAGTACGAAAGAAAGAGAAACGAACAGAGACACAGACAAACTAAGTTCCGACGATAGTGTGTGTGTGTATGTGTGTACATGTAGGTGCGTATGCTTGTGTGTGTTGTGTGTGTGCGCGTGCGTGTGTGTGAAATATGTGCGCAGGTTTCTGTGCGCGTGTGTGTTCGTTTGACAGCGCGATTCGTCGGCGTTTTAATATGTTCTATTTGCCGAGATTTATAGAATTGATAGACACGGCCGCAAAAGCCAGACTTTAGTGGAAATGTCAGACCGGAACCATGCGCTGGTCCCCGACCATAATACGAACAGATTTATGTCTGTGAAGCGGACGGATGCGAGCCATAGATATATATTCTCCATAGATATATATTCTCCATAGATATGGACAACGCAGACGTCGACGATTCTTGGCCAGTTTGACGAGTCTCCATTTCGGATTTGCCAACGGAGTCTGACTGACGAACGTCAATGAATGAAGAAGCACACTGCCTGACCAGAAGGTGGCGCCACTCACTTTTATCTGAAGCTGAAAAGTGTATGGCAGAGGGTTTTGCGCATAGTATTACCTGGACATACACAAACACCCCACACGCGCAACCACACCCTCACAACCCTACATGCGCGCGCACACACATACACACATTATAAATAGGCCTAAGTATGACGATCATGCATTATTCAATATGCGAATTATTCATGACGAAGATTGCGTTAACAAATTGACTCATAATTGATTATGGCAGGCAAGAGAAACTATAAATTAAAGTACAGGATTTCGCTCAGGCTATAGACCTATATATATATGTATATATGAGCAAGTAATTGCTGTGGTAGGGCCTAACCAAGCAGTCGTATGATTGACACTAGCGCGAATTAGAAGGTGATTGAGGTCGCAAAGAAACGACAATAAGTTGTGTCGATTCGCTTGATCGCTCACAATCGCAAGTGTTGTGTGAACAACTTCTAAACGACATCGATTCCGTCAATGTCATCCTCGATGGACAGATGGCGCAAGAGGTAAACCAGGCGTCGAAGGAAACACTGCCTTACAGGGTTATACATGAAGTTGAGGTTTAGTAGTTTAAGTTTAACGACGCTGTGTGATAAAAAAAAGTTTTATTAGATTTGCCCTCCTCCTTTATCCAGGTTTGGGACTGGCACTGTCGGAGTACGAGCAGTGCGACCGAATATTGTCATCTAGCGGGCGCTGATGGCATCCCATTGACTGAGGCGGTCTGGGTAACAAGTTCCTATATTTTAGCGGCAAATTGCTGTAACATGTTTTTTGAGCTCTGTAGTGTTCTCGTGCGCTGTAAACCGCTGAGATGGTTCAATCTGTTCGATAGACATTCGCACGGAGAATGTACCTATGCCCGTATTGTGTATAAGGTTGCGACTGTGTCTGCCTCTGTGCCTCCCTCTGTGTCTGCATCTGCCAGGGGTTAACAAGCGGGGGGTATGGGGCACCGGTCCCCCAGTTTCAAAACTGGGGGGGGGCCCAGTTTTACTGCTCAGTGCTCCCATGTGGCCCCCCAAACGGGTGCTTTTCTATGTTCATTCAATGGCTTTTTAAGACTAGCTTTGTTAAAATAATTCGTGCCCATCCCCCATTTTTCAAATTTCTGGGGGGGGGGGCAAAATTCAAAAAGTGGGGGGCCAAAAAAAAATTTTGCGCTTCGCAATATTTTATAAATTATGCCTCCCCCACTTTTCAAAACCTTGTAACACCTCTGGTATCTGCCTCTGTCTACTTGTTTATCTCCGTCGTCTGCCTGTATCGGTTTCTGTTTCCATGTTTTTTAAATATAACATTAAAGCTTTGCCTTGCACAGGAGATAGAGCATAGCACGCAACTGCCAAATGCCAGTTCATAATAATAGTTTCTTTAATTAAACAGTAGACCTCTTTCTCTCCCGGTGACGTAAGCATGTGGATGCGCTCGATCCATAATTGGGTCTCCTCGATGATCTTTTGTAGTGTTTGTTAATAAGCTGCCGATTAGCGAACTGTATTTTTGTTCATTAACTTTCTGAATTACCAAGTAAATACGATGATATGTATGCACTTAAATATCTAATAAGTACGGCCGACCATGAAATTCTGCGTTTATCTGTTTATTTTAGCATTTCTGGTATTGTGCTCGATTTGCCCACCTTGTTTCTGGCACGACCGCTCATCTATGGCCGACCGTACCACTAGCCTACATGTTAGTCTCAATAAATAATTGGTCCCTACGCCATTTGGTTTGTGACTGACCTCGTGACCTGGAATGGACTTCCAGTGGCAAAACATCTGACGCCAATAGGTCAATCTACCCTATTCTTTTCGGCCTTAAAGCCTAAGATGGATATCCCATGTTCCCAGGAGAAACCTAACCTTGTGGGCGTGACTAATAAAAATTCGCTTGCCAATAGGCCTATGCGTCTCCAAGTGCTCGAGCAGTGAAGTTGAGTTTGCTCACCTCCATTGCCTTATTATTAGTAACATGCTAAAATCGGATCTAGATAAAAATAACATCAGCGGCTCTAGGGTCCTATCCGTCATAACTGTTAAATAGAAGCTCATTGGCAAGTAGAACTTTTTAAGTTACGTCCACAATGTTTGATTTATCCGAAGAACGGGAGATCAACATTATAGTTAAGATTTTCCTACTTATCCTAATTGACCGAGGTCGATCGAAGAGAGCTATTAATTTTGAATGAGCGCTATATGAAACCGATGTAATTTATGTTTGTGTATATAATATCATATGACGTCACGTCACACCTCATCACATAGCAGCGCATTACGTTATTGTCCTTAAATCTCGTGTTAACACATCTTGGCTGTTATACTTCCTCGTCTCAGACCTGAAGCAGCATCTGCAACCATAAGATGCCTTGTTCTGACCGCTTTCATCTCCTTTACCAAACGCGGTTTTCCGTGATGAGGTATCGACTCTTCCAAAGACAAGGGAACGAAGGATCTGCTCCGGATGGGAAGAGGGAGAGGGAGAGGGAGAGGGAGAGGGAGAGGGAGAGGGAGAGGGAGAGGGAGAGGGAGAGGGAGAGGGAGAGGGAGAGGGAGAGGGAGAGGGAGAGGGAGAGGGAGAGGGAGAGGGAGAGGGAGAGGGAGAGGGAGAGGGAGAGGGAGAGGGAGAGGGAGAGGGAGAGGGAGAGGGAGAGGGAGAGGGAGGGGTAAGGGTAGGGAGCGACTTAGACACCGTGTGTCTAACTGACTGTTGGTGTTGACGTTTCTTCTACATAAGACGCATTCGTTGTAAGTCGCTGCAGCTTGTTTCTCCGCTCGCCGTCGTCTATTATTTAGACGCGAAGGCGACATTTCGTGCAGCATGCGACCAAAGCTATAGACCATAACACACCACACAGACTGCTTTTAATGACACCGACAGCCTTTGACGACGGTGTTGTGACGAACACGTCTGTTATACATGACACTTAACAATCACATGTGCCGCCTTTTAAGAGCCGTCATAATTATAATTTTAGGACAACTCTCAGTCGTTTATAAATCAGTTTCAGGTGAAGATATAATTTATGCATGTACATTACACACAGGGATTTTTACCTACTAAATATTATACATTTATCTCTTTCAGGCTTTAATTAATCCCAGGGGAACGATCAGCCACACGGGTCACTCTTCTCCACTTGACTCTGTCACCAATGTCTTTCTTTATTACCTACTATATGCATCGTGTTCTCTTACTGACGACCGATGTCTAGCTTTGGTGCCAATGCAGAGAAACAGGTGGCGCTGCATCTCTTGACATGCCTCTTTTAAATTGGTTTTGGTGCGACGTCGGATGAAGCCGTGTGCGTTAAAAATCGACGCAATTGAAATCACTTGCTGTGATTGGGTCAAGATGTCAGGGGAGAAGTAATCACTAAATTAAATATTAATGTGAGGCAATTTATAGAGGTTTGAGGTCATTTTGGATGAAATAGAACGACCATACCTGATACACTGAGTGAGATGATCTGAGTAGGATGTTGAGATGATCACATGCACTCTGACCCTCTGACCGTCAGGCAGCCGGACTTGGACTTCTCATGGACTACCCTTTGAATAACTCCTGTGATTCGACTCAGCGCTCGTGAATAGGCTGGTGCTCTTGACTTTCTAACGGCTCTTTAGAAGCTTGGATTTTACGATTACTACTACGATACAATGCACGAAAACATATTGCGATTATATTAACAAATGTCTTAAACAAGCTAGGAACAGGAGCTATAATGTGAAAGCTCTATGAAGTAGCAATGCGTTGCATTGCAGTGTAAAGAATTTTAGTCGATAACCTATCAGTTTAAATATAGAGAACCTATAGTATATACGCGTGTTTGCTAATGGACAGCTCTAACTAACTTACTGCAGTCCTAACGATACAAGTCAAATTATGCTAATTAGGTTAGTTAACCGCTCCTATACTAATCAGCTTCGGATCCAAAGCTAAATCAGCTCTTAGGCCAGAGCAGAATTAACTGTTGGGCCTGTGTTGTGATTCTCGGGATTTCTGAAACAAACAGATTCAATCTCGTTTCAAATGACTTTTACGTGGCCATCAATGTTTAGTATGCACAAGGCAGTCGTCGATAACCGCTTCAAGACGAGACACATTGTGCGGCAACAGTTACTGAGCGCAACTTTTATAATCAAGGCTGTCGTTCATCCTGTGTTTTTCTGATATGCTGCTGTTCATCTATTTCATCTAAAGATAGATGCCCAATAAAGAAGCCTGGACACGATGCATTGCTTATCATGTGGTTGACTCGATTTGCTTGCAGAATGACCGCGCCATCTTTGTTTCCATAGTTTGAAATTGCCAAAGTTCAATCGAAGCAGAGACCGTTAATAAAGCACTGCATCAATTATTTCCGTATGATTTATAGTTGTCACGGCCATACAATCGTAAATAAGCATTGAAAGATCATTTAATCAATTAATATGAGTAAGTCATGAGAGAGATAAAATTGTGAAATATTAGGCTTTTGCAGAAGTTTAAAGATAGAACCTGTCAATTCATTACTAATTAATTAATAATAATGAGTAAAATTTTCATATTTTCGGTCCAATGGGCATCATTCCTATAATTGGCGAGCCCAAATAGCCATTGTTCATATGATTACCTAATAAGCCATATACATTTTTGGCATATATATATATATATAATCATATCAATGATATATATATATACTTATAATATGTAAATAATGTGTGGATGACCCAGCCAAGCATATAATTCTGACTGTAGCTGCTTTTGCATCATATAAAATCATTTACCTGTTTTTAAAAATGATATTGGTGCTCATCAACCGTCTTAATAATGCAGCAGATGACGTTTGCAAATCACTCATGCATTACCAGCCGAGAAGAATGAGGAAAACAACGAGGAGTATAATGAGGCGTGTTCTCTGGTCAAAATTATTCTCTGTTTCTAATTGATTGTCTATTTCCAATGGGTCTGCAGGCTGGGTAAACATAATGGGCTCTTAATTAAAGGTGTTGAAAGAGCGGAAGTGTAAATGACGGTTTCGATAAAATAAATCCCATAATTTATAATCATTGCCCATACAAACGAGTCCACTTGGGGACGTCCCTATCATTGCATGCAGTTTGAACAACATTCAGCTTCTGTCCATTCAGCGGACACAATAAAATACAACTGAAATTTGATATTGCCCTCCTTACAATCAGCTCAGAAGTGCACACACGCCCCGGCAGCGCAACTGCAAGGGTAACGCACACTATGCGCACTGACTCCTCGAGGGTCGAATCCGCTCACTCAGCGCACACTGAGCTTTGCAGGCCGATCGCTCTAACCAATCGGCCACCATGCCACACGTGGTGCTTAGAAAGGATGCTTCCTTCCTCTTTTGTCGATGCAACCATTTTCGACGATGAAAAAAAGCTAAAACCTTTTAGGTTCTTGTAAAATTGGATCAACTTAATAATAGACTGTTGTTCATTTGGAAATGCGATTAGGCCTATCGCTAAATGCATCATGTAACACTGCGTCGATTCATCTGTCCAGTGCCGTTCTTCCCTCTACTTCTTCTATTTCTCAATTGTTTAATTGATTCCTCCTCTCCATTCTTCAGCCCTCCTTTTGTTCCTTCCCTTTTCATTAGTTCATCCATCTATCCAGCCAGCCAACAAGCCATCTATTCATCCTCTTCCCATCCTTGCTTCCTTTCTTTCGTCCATCCATCCATTCTTTCATCCAGCCATCCATTCATACATAATCCTCCTTCCTATGTTCTGTTCATTCATCATTCCATACATCCATCCAGCCAGGCATCTGTCCTTCTTTTATACTTTTATCCATTTTCCTCACTTCTATTCATCCATCCAAGCAGTCAGTCAGGTATTTGTCCTCTTTCCTTGCTTCCTACCTTCCATCCATCCATCCCTCCATCCCTCCATCCATCCATTCTTTCATCTATCCATCCACCCATTCATCCATCCATTCATCCATTCGTTCATCAGCTCATTCATTCATCTATTCGTTCATCAGTCCATTCGTTCGTCCATTCATCCATCCATCCATCCATCCACACATCCATTCATACATTCATCTATCCATTCACCTATCCATCCATTTCCTTCCTTCCTCTCTTCTTTCTATCAATCCTTTCCATCTTTTATCTCTACTCCTCTGTTCCTCCGCTTCTTCCTACATTTCAACCTGAACTTGTTTTTCCATACTGCCAATGATCCGTAACGTTTCGTGGCTTATGGTGGTTCGCTTTACAGGTTATGATAGCGGCATCGGTGAACCCAGGGCTTTTTCAATTCTGACATTCAGCAGTTCTTCAGCTGACATTCAACTGTGTGTACATAGCTGCTGCTTCCAATGATCCAATCGCAGTCCGTGGAATTCTCTGGTCAAATCATCGCTTTTAGTCAATTGGGGATTCGTACGATTTTCGTGGAAGAGAGACAATATTAAGTCTATCTTAACATAACGTGAACTTCGTATACTTGACTGAAATGGTCAACCTTTAACAGCAGATCGAGCGAATGGACGTTGGTTGTGCCTGCACGCAGATGGCATGCATATGGAGGAGTGCATTGTTGATTTTTATGAAAGAGTTTAGCGAATTTACGGATTGCAGAAGCCATCGCCGATCTCTCTATTCTTCGCTCAGGAAACGTTGAAAGACTGATGCACATAACAAAAGTACCCGCATGAACGTAGGAACAGGAACAGCAAGCGCACAACAAAGACGCAATCAGCGGTGGATATAGAAAGACGCGCTGATTAGGAAAGCAAACTATGAGAAGACAAACAGAGACAGACAGGCAGAGAGACAGAGATGGAGAGAGAGAGATAGAGAGACAGAGACAAAGACAGACAGAGAGATAGACAGACAGAGACAGATGTGGAGAGACGTGTGTCCTGCTGCCTCAGAATGAATTCGTTGACGCATGGTCTGAGATCGGACGGTGTCGTCGATTTCACTACAAACACAGGCATTGCTCTATCATCGAACCTTGTGGACTCCCATCGCTCGACGGCCTCTCCGTTCCTCGACCCAAACGACACGACGGCCAGCCTGAAGAACCCGTGGTTCTCTTCGGGGGTAGCGTCCTCAGTCTCCCTTCATTACAGCCTCGCAACGATGATCCTCGTGGCCCTGCTCCTGTTCGTGGTCATTCTTTCCACCGCCCTCGGAAACCTTCTCGTCTTCGTCGCTCTCTTTCGGTCGCGTTACCTTCGCACCGTCTCAAACTACCTGATAGGGAACCTGGCTCTGAGCGACTTCCTCCTGGCGACGACCATTCTTCCGCTGTCTACCGTCAACGAATGCCTCGGTCACTGGGTCTTCGGACGGGCGCTCTGCAACTTCTGGCTAATTATGGACGTCCTCTACTGCACGGCATCCATCTGGAACCTCTGCGTCATAGCCTTCGACCGCTTCACCGCCACCCTCTACCCCATCTGGTACAGAGACAAGCGGTCCGCACGCCAAGCAGGCATCTACGCAGCCCTCGTCTGGGTAATTTCCGCCACCATCTGCGTGCCGCCACTCCTCGGCTGGAACGACCTGTCGCAGAACTACGTCTACGATGACGCCACCGAGGTGCACCACTGCATCCTTTTCCAGACGCGTAGCTACGTCGTCTACTCCGCGTTCGGATCCTTCTACGTCCCTTTTCTCGTCACTCTCTGTCTTTACATTCGTATCTTCATTGTGCTGCGCGCCCGAATCAAGAAGACCCCCTATGGTGGGTTCCGTGGCGCATTGAACACGACGCCTAGTGTACGCTGCGGCGAAATCAGCAACCAGGAAAGGACGACGAACGAAGCGCCTCTGGTGACGGAACTGGGTGCGAGTAAAGGCAGTTCCGGTCCTCGACTGGTTCGAGCGAACGCCGTCTGCATCGAGGGAGATGCTGGTCAGTCGGCGTCGGACCCTTCCCTTCATCGGGGTCTATCGGACAGTGAGACCGTCGATCAACGGTCACAGGCAGGACACGACGGCCATCACGGACGCTTTGGCTCGAGAGAGGATCCAGTCCTGTCCATGGATGACCAATCGGTCGGTGGTCAGTCTCTCGCATCCGTTGACCAATGTCAACCATCGATGGACGCTGACCACGGTCGCCGACCATTCGCCAGCTCCTATAGACTGAAATTGAAGTCCGCCATCACCCGAAAGGTCAAGAAGTTCCCGAGACGACAAGAGGCGTTCGACCTAAGCGCACGATCGACCCCGCCCCCACTCTCCTCATCAGCAGCAGCTGGGTCTGTCTCCTCCCTCGGTCAGGAGCAGCACATCCCCGCAGCCGAGAGGCGCCGGAAGTTCCTCTTCAGCCGGAAGTCGTGTCAGTCGTTGGCACCGGATGCGGGTTCTCGGTCGACGAGTCAGCGCCAGCGATACGAGCAGCGGGAGATGCGAGCGACGATTCGCATGTCGATCATTATCGCCTTCTTCTGCGGAATGTGGGTCGGCTTCTTCACAGTCTACATGGTGCACGGGTGCTGCCCCGAGTGCTTCATCCCTCGCGCCCTCGACGCCCTCTTCTTCTGGCTCGGTTACTCCAACTCCAGCGTCAATCCCATCCTCTATACGATATTCAACGAAGAGTTTAGACGGGCTTTCCAGAAGATTCTCGGATGGTATACTGACGACAACCGAAAACTCTCCTCCAGAAAGTAGTAGCATCCGATGTAAAACACAATTCAACGAGATGAAAGGGAGGGGAGTTGAGTGGAAGGGGAGAGGGAGGGGAGGGGCAGAGAGGGAGGCTTTTGACAATTGGCTAAACAGTGACTGATTGAAGATGCCAAGCTTACCCATAACACTTCATTTTCATTATTTCATCTATTATCATTATGCATGCAAGTGTCTAACTGTGTATAAGCGTGCGTGCGTACATGTATGGTTGTAAGTCTATGTATTTATGCATATTCATACATACATACATACGCATGTGTGTACATGCATGTATGTATGTATGTATGCATGTAACTATGTTTTTGTATATATGTTATATGTATGTGCGTATACATCTACATTATGTATGTATGTGTGTATGTATGTATGTATGCATATATGTTTGTATGTATTCATGTATGTATGTATTTATTTATGTATGCATGTATGTATGAATTCATGCATGAAAGTGGGCATTTTATATCCCCGTTTTTAAACAAGCACACAAACCCGGTCTAACTGAATCTTATAGTTGTATACAACATGTTTGTCCTTGCCCAAATGATGTTTTTATCCGACAGTTTCGCACCATCCGATGTCCAACACAATTCATAATAATACGTCGAACAGAAGCAAAATTAGATTTCGTTCAAATATCTACCTTTTCGACGTATATGACAAGAAAATCTGGTCCATCGTTTGTGTGGACAGAAAGCCAAAGATTGGGTGTTGGTGATCCGATGAGATCGGATCAGCGATGAACGAACAACGGAAAGCAACTGAGATCAGAGCAGACGACACATCGATCAATCGATTCAATATAAGAATTTGTTTCATCGACGGATATACAATCTAGCTCCACTTGTTCGATTTGTTTGAATGGCAGTTACACCTCCACTAAATCTAATCTATCGACATCTCATCTGACATTATATATAATCTAACTGTTCGTTTGGGATGACCGACCAAATCAAATCAATGCTGAAGTAGATTCGATTCATCGATTGTGATATAGAGTGACTTTTGCATCAAAATCAATATACGTAAAGAGAGCTTTAATGTGAGTTTTAAAGCGGAGGGAAATCAGGCGACCACAGGATTCACGTGGTAAATAATTTTAAATGGGGCCCAGATCATTATGATGTAGGTAGGTGTTGGCCGCAGATAGAGCGCGCATACGGATAAACCTATGGGATAGACTGCCATCTGTTCAGACGCACAATGCGCTGACATCACTTTCTGCACAGGTAGGAAGCTGCTAAAGCGCGGTCAACACTGTAACTATACAAGTCATTGATATACCTTCAACCCATGGTTGCTTGTTTACCAGCAGTCCAAGGTAATTCATTTACCAGCAGCCTCTAAAGAGCACTGTTCACAGAAGACGGTTGGCGTTTCGCTTATGGCGTGATGGAGTATGGAGGTAACTTGAATACCTGTCGAATTCGAGTAATGAGGCCAGTAGCATTGTAGGCTAAGCAAAAGAAACAAGAGGCCTACTTCAAGACAGACTTGAAGTAGAATTGCCCTATATAGAAGAGTTTATTGCTGCATATATATAAGTCAATTAATGTTCAAGTGTTTGTCCAGTTTTGCCTGTAATAGGGGTTATTAATTGAGGTGTCTTTATCACGACCAGTTGTTACAAAGAGCATTGGCCTAATTGAACTTCAACGATCAAAGGAAAATTGTCGGCTGCCGCTGATGGACGTCTCCAGCGAAAACCAAAGATAGAGATCAGACTGGGGTTGATGGTAACAGGAGACGGCATGTCTCAAGTGACGCCGTCAAGAATGCTCGTGTCCGCCAAGATTGAGCATCAGTTACTGATAGGACTGACCGTAGCAATTCGATTGCAATTCAGCTAAGTCGCCGTATAGAATGCCAATTTCATTGCGAAGTTAAAAAATCATCGAACTTGTCAGGACGGTCTTTGAGTCATAAATTTGGAATAATACGACTAGGCCGTGTGGTACGTAGGCGACTTCAGCCGGAACTTTCAGAGAAGAAATATTGTGTTTTAAGTGACGAGGAACTTTCCTTGCTGAGCGAAAATGTTACAGTTTTTACCAAATTCGAGCCGAGAACGAGCGATATGCGATACAGTCCGTAGAATAGCTACGCAAGCAATAATTATATCTGCGAACGGAAGCCGTGAACAGACAGCTTCAACGAAATTTGGTGAGATTCATACCAATATTATCCATTCATTGTCAACAATGGAGGGTAGGCCTATATCAATCTTATTTTCAATCTGTTTTTATTTCTTGAAAAATGGAAATGTTCACAGCAACATATTAATGTTAGCATTAGAACAGTATTAATGATAGTTAGCAGCTAATCTCAGCAATCGCTAAAAATATAAACCATAAAGGGAAGGGTCCCACTACAAGGAAGCCCCACAGAGTATCTTTTAAGGCGGCCAAAATTTACAGCAACGATTTCAAGACCAAGTTGCATGTATAGCGTAAGGCCACAAAGAAAAGCTGCCAAAATCAAGAGCCGACATCAAAGCGACTCGCCAGCAGCACAATTATGTATAAAAAATATTGGAACACGCATGCATTGAGAAGACCAAGGAGGACTCAGAGGAGTCACACGATAGCCTACATCAGAAACGGTTAATTAGCAGGCATGAATGCCACTGATCATTGTAACCCCATGACTTATCTTTCTTCCAGGCAAAACGCAACGCCACGTTACGTCCACAGCGTTGAACCAGTGTTAATTTCGTTCACGAAGCTAACACGAGAACGAAAACGAATATAGGATAGTTCACTAAGGCGAACAAGTAGAAGGGGAAAATGAGGTAAAGCTAAATAAAAACGAAAAATAGCCGATGCAGAACGAAATCAAAACGAAAACAATATTGAAGTATTGAAGGAAAACTATAGGAAAAAAAACATGTAGGCATATCAATTTCTTTCCTACCGAGATATTCTCATTTTACAGGCTATCAAACTTCATGCAGTGTCGGCTTCAACTGTGGCAACTTGGCCTAATTCATGCCCAAATCGAAATGTCGCATCAGGATCAGGAGTTATAGTTTAAATTGCTGGCTGCAAAGTTGAACGAACGTGACATAGAGAGACAAGATGCTGAAGTCACCAATGGGAAAAACTACCCAAGAAGAAATGGGCAGCTCTTTATCAGGTGTAATTCCTAAAGATTTAGGTCCCAAACGAATGCTGCTTTGTCCAACATTATCAATCAATCAATTTTCGTTTATTCAGATTTTATGCTGGCAAAAACGCAACGCTGTTACAATGGTCATGATAAGTAGGCCTAAAGTTAATCAGTTTATGGTTATACCGAATCAGAAAATCAGTAAGTTAGTTAGTTTGTAGTTTAATTAGATTAGCTCCTGTAGTTGAAGATCTCACAGCATCTGCTTCCCAGCTTAATGTTGACAGGATCTATCTTATGGTAGACTTTTACCAGCAAGCAGACGCAACAGAATTTCCAAACTTTTGGAAATGCGAGCTTTTCTTCTGTTAAACATGAGCGTTTTATAACAATACTCAAAAAGCAAAATTCTTTATTAAGCCCCTACTTATGAACAATGAAAGGATTTGGGTCTGATTTACTATGATTCTCTTGAACAAAACTAAAACAAGAACGAAAAAGATTGGAAATCTTAAACCAAAACCATAGGCCTAACTAAAATAATTTAATGAATCAAAGCTAAACTAAAGCTAAATTTATTTGATGAATAGAAACTAAAAGAAAAAATGATTGTAACGGGTGCAACTACCGATGACTATTATTATACTGTGTGCCTTCAATCAGCAATAAATACATAATACTCCCAGGATCTCATTGGAAATTTTATTTGTTATTCCACCCAGATATGGAAATCAGAATTTAAAAGAAAGACTCGTAAACTATCGAAAACAAGAAGCAGAAAGACAACCAATTACTTTGGATACAACTTCAAAGAATAGAGACTACATAGCACAATAATCAATCATTTCAAATAAACTTTCTAAGCATGATAACATGTCCCATCCATTTAGGCTCAAATGTCATACATTTCGAATGAGAAATTTTAAGCTTCTTGTAACAAAATCCTACATACATCTAGATAACCTAACTTAAGTCACATTTGAGATGTACTACGCAACACCAGATCACCATCTGTACGAGTGTGGCTCAGTAAGCTGCAATTGTTGCGGTGGAATACGCCGAAAGCACCGTCCACCGTTTTAAAGCTGGGTGTAGAGTAGCCGGGCGGCATTGGCAAAGCCAATGTCAGTGTAGTTGAAGTAGCAGATGCTACCAAACGCACAGACGGTCAGCACGTACACCAGAGGTCTGGCAATCTTTGGCAGTATCTCTCCATGGATGTAGTCCTGGGCCACTCCCGACAAACGCCTTCGGACATAAAAATCAAACAAAGCTTCATAAATCAACAACGGCTGACAGTTGTCAGATGCAGTCAACTCAACTGCTTGGATCGTGCAATTTGGTGGGTAGTAGGAGCGATCCTCAAGGTGTGCCACTGCAGTCCTCAACCAGTGGTATGCGTACCTCTAAGGTATGCCAGCTGTCGTCAAGGGGTATGCAAGGAAAAATATTAGAATAGACTCAATAGATTATAATTAGTGTTAGTTATATTAATTTATGGAAAAGTAGAATGGCAATGCACTATTGCTACCACTGAATGATAAATTGAACTTTCAGTTGATGGTGGATTAAAGAGTGAATTTAACTTAAGACTTGTTGAGTGATTTCTGGCGGCAAAGAACAGCAGAACATGAATAAACAAAGCTATGAAATTCCTTTCAGTACTGCATATCTTTGAAAGTGGCTTTTCTGCAATGCTTGGAATTAAGAAAAAAAAACAGAATGAAACTTGCATCTAAAATTGAAAAAAATTAAAACCTCACATTTCAAAATAAAGCAAATCAAAACAAGCTCACTGTTTGAATTAAAGCGATTAAATGCCAATGCCGATTGCCCTGTGATGTTGTATATTGTGTGCATAAAGGTGTACGTGTGGGTGTATGCACATGAGCTCAGTCTACGGATGAGACTATTTTGCTTGGTGGTAAAACAGAAAAAGAGGTTATGAACCGCTGTTCTACCAGGTGGAATCACACACTTCATGAAATAGTCCTGCATCCACTTGCATTGGGCCATTTGCTTGTTGAAGTGATTCATTTTCCTTATCCAATGAATACCACTCATAAAAAATTATCAGAAAATGCCTTGTCATGTCATGGTCATCCATCTGGCAATGCAAATTTTTGTTTGGGTTCCAGCATGCCACCCACATTCAAGTACTGACCCTGTCAACGTGTAGGAATCAGTGTAAGCTGGAATACAAAGGGCAAATCCCACAAGATAATCCTCCAATGTGCACGACCTTGGGATTCCTCCACATCCGGCACAAAGGACTCGGAGCATCAACTAGGCCCGTTCCACTTTAGCCACCTACATCATTCTGTCACTAATGCCAAGTATCTGGGCTAAGTGTATGGAAGGAACTTCTAAGATAAGTGGAAGACTGCGAATGTCAGGAATCTTCGGGAGATGGAGATCGTACACGGTCCATTTATCAAGAACGAAGAGGACGACAAGAGGCATCCGAAAAAGGACGACCGATAGCTAGTCATAACTAAACTTAGATAGCACACAATTGCCAGTATGCCCTATGATACTGTATATTGTGTTCATATGTGTTCATATTGTGTTCAAGGTGTGTTTATGTGTGCGAGTGCACACAAACTCAGTCTATGGACGAAACTTCTACAGAGATTAAGACTGCGAGTCCTGAGACTCTTTGGGCTTTTGAGATCACAAGCGATCAAGTATTCACAATCCGTCAGTCAAAAGAGCGACGAGGATGACGGGAAGCAGATGAACACGGACGACCGATGAAGTCACAAAGGTAGCGTAGCATTGCTGGTAGGCCCATCGATACTGGTTATTGTGTGCATAAAGGTGTTTGTGACTTTGTGTGTGTGTGTGTCCGTGTGTGTGCAAGCTCAGTAGATGGAAGAAATTTACTACAAATATAAAGCACATCTTAAATCCCAATGAATGGTGCACTTATTTAGACAATGAGATAATTATTCACCAGTCCTTGTGTAGTTGCTATTCAACTAATTAACAGTACCAACAATCACAGCAACTTATTTCTTATATTTTGACATTGAGCAAAATTTTTGAAGATGTTAGCTTAAGTGTTTTCAACTGTGCCAAAAAACACACCTGCGACATTCTTATAAACATATCGAATGACGTTAAAGTTCAAATACTAGAATCAAGCTGTGTTGGGGCCATTACAACACAACATTCTTACCAGTGGGTATGAAGAACCATAGCTGATGTCAGAAGAGTGTCAAGAATAAAGTTTGGAAAAGCAAGAGCCGCAGGAATCAATGGCAGCAAAGCCACAGCAGCATAGCGCTCATTGACCCAGTGATGCACTTCATCTTTCTGCTCGTGAGCCTCCTCTGCAACGGTTGTTTAAGCAAACACAGATTAATATATTTATTTATTCTGAAATTCTACATCGCCCTTCTTTCAACATTTTTGCTCAGAAGTGCACACGCCTCGACGGCGCAATTGCAGTTATACTGCAAAGCAATTGTGCGCGAAGGACTTGCTCAAGGTACCTACATAGAGACGCCTCGGACGAGGGTCGAACCCGATCATTCAGCACACACTGAGTGTTACGGGCAGACTGCTCTAACCAATCGGCCACCATGGCACACAGTTGTCATGTAACCATACACCCCTCTGTAGCACCTTTTCTAGGAAAGCCCTAGGCCATATGATCAGTGAGCCGATTAACATCTGTAATCCATGACATTACTAAGAAATTATAATGTAAACAACTCCAGAATAATTGCATAACCTCAATCAATCAATCAAAAATACTTGACATAGCGCCTGTAGCATACCAAGCTTATGTGTCACACATTGAAGTTCAAAGAGAAAACTGGTTGGGTTGCTGTTAGTAACAATCCTTAGTAAAATGGTCAACAGCATTTAAGTCAATATAAAATCTGTCTCAAATAAGCCCAAACACATTTTAATCATTGTATCAACTGCTCTGTTACCTAGAGAGTTCTGTATAATTTTATCAATGTATTTCAATCATATTTAAATATGCATTTGACACATCAGTTTCCAGTGACATAACAGTGACATAATATTATAAGTCACCATCTCCAACTTGAAAAGTTGGGCTCATTTATGTTCATGCTATATATTAGTAACAAAAGTACTGAATATTAAAAGCCTCACTTCAACCATTATCATTCTCCAATCAAGTATATAACTGACAAAAAAGATCAAAACTATGGCCTAGTCAAACGATCCTGGAAGTCATTATAAAATACAAATACTAATGAAATTTGCATTTAAACAGAGTAAAAGAAACAGAGTAACCCTGTTTGTTGTTCAGTAACTTTTTTATCTTGCCAAGATTCACCTAGTGTAAGTTGGACAAACTCTTAAAAACACTAACTATCACTATCTCTCGAACAACACTGTTTTGCATTTATCTTGATCAAGTATTCCAAGATAAATTATCAAATTGTGTCGCTTACAAAATGAGAAATTTCGATCCATAAAACAAGGAGATGTTCCCATCTAAATAACATGTTCTGCTAACTGGATAAAACTAGTCAGATTGTTCATTGAGAGCACACAATCTTAAAACAATTGGCCAGTTTTAGTGGTAGCTGTTGTAACTGCGATAATAATATTTACTAACCAGGACCATAGAGTCTTTTGTTACTAACAGCGCTCAGTACAATGGTCTTCCTTGGCATCAAAATACTAGACAGCGCAACTGGACGACTGAACAGTTGATGACCAGCAACTCGATGAAGGCCTGAAATAACAAAGCGGACAACAAAATGGAGTCAAAATAGGACAACTGACAAGATCACTACTTAGATAGCGTGCCATTGCTGCTAGGCTCATTGACACTATACATTATGAATATGAACAATGAGAATTAACATGTTGTATTACAGCAGTGCTCATGTCTCTTGAATTTGGATAATGTCATTGAATCGCATAATCTTTTGTAATTACATACCTATCCCTTGATTCCAGGACAAAATAAGTAGTGCACCGGACAGCCTGGGTCGTTCTGTGACTGTCCCCAGTCTTTCCGGGACAGTTGGCAACCCTACTCCTGACACATGTAGTCGCTATCTATGCCGTAAAAACCCTGATTATAAATGTATGCCACCAAATGCTTGCCTTGTATTTACATATTTCTATAGCGCCTCTCAAAGTACCGCCCAATCAGAGACGCTCTAGTACGAGAAGCGTCGCGGAAAAAGAGAAGTACCAGGCATACGGGAAGAAACAGAAGCACCCTCACTAAAAATAAAAGAGTCGGAGAGGGAAAATCGTACCGAAGCATAGGGTCAACAGACGGATAAGCGCGGTATTGGGCAGAAGCCATCTGAGGTCACGTCGGTCGAAAGAACGAAGAGGACGACGAGAGACAGCCGAAAATGGTCGACGGATAAGGTCAGAAAGATAGCGGGGTACTGCAACAAAGTATTGGTATTGGAATTGCCAATACTTCTATGAGGAGATATTGGTATTGCTAATTCATTTTCCCAGTAATAATGACAAGAGTAGAGTAGTTTCAATACCTCCAGCGAAACGCACAATATTCGCCATTTTTTATCCAACCATCGATTCCCAACCCAAGGACCAATATGAAATATAGAGTCTTGTTCCAACCATAGATATAACAACACTGGCCTAGTAAGCCTGCCGATTTCTGTCCAAAAATCTGTAGTTGGATTAAAGTACTGTCAATAAAAAATTTATATGATTTTGATATTATGATAAGTTTTGTATAAAGCGACTTCTATATGATGGATTTGAATGTGATATATATTTAGACATTTAGTTGTATTTTATAGACCAAAAGCCATTGCGGTTCATCCAGCATGCATCACGGCCCTATAAATTGCTCAATCGCTGTAAGTGCTGTAATACGCCTAGCAAATTTTTGTCGACGGCAACGGCCTCTGTTGTCATAAGCTGTCGTTAAACCCTGGATCCATCCATCCGCCTTTCTCAACTCCGCCACTGGTCGCACTCAGCCAGTGCCAGTCCCAAGCCTGGACAAAGGAGGAGGGCGACGCTAATGATCTATGTTATCACATAGTGTCGTTAAACTGCAACAACCACCACCGTCTTTCTCTCTGTTAAAATCTGCCGCCTAGAGTAGGTCATTCAGCGATGTCGAAGTATTAAACACACCATGCAACGGTTTAAACGCATATATCATCATTGTTATGGATGCGTCGTTAAATTATCCTATATAAGTCAGTCAGGTGTAAATGTTGTATCGTAGGCTAGTAATTACACGCGGGATTGTCTTCACCACTGCGTGTAGGCATTAGAGTTTTCGTTTCTGTGAAGAATGGATCAGAAAACTAACGTAGGCAGTTTGAAAGATGCAACCATGGATGTCGAAAAGTTGTGATAACACGGCAATGGAAACAACTTAAAGCAATTCTAGTCATGGAGCAATTAACCCCAAAAGCATATCCCGAGGGCCGTTGCTACTAGTGTTATACCTAATTAGGCCCTATAGCGATGAACAGATGCTGTTTTTGTCGCCCTCTTCGTATGAAGACGATAGAGATTTATAAACTTAATGATATGGTGTGGAGCACCATCTGCAGACTTTCACAAAGCAAGACAGCGGCCAAAATGAAGAGCCAATAAATGTATGTATGACTTTGGAGGTCAAGCTCATGAAGCAGAAACGGTCAATCCCATTTTTCGGGAACCATAAAAATTATATATAAGGATTAGTTTGGTGTTAGGCATACGGTTTTCAGTTTCAGGAAGTAAAAATGGTAGTTTCGATAAATATGGATAAATCTTCTGCGGCCGAAACTTAGTCACAAAACCAACTAAAATTTTACTTCTACGAACCTGTAAAAAAATTAGTGCGAAGACCTCTGCGTATGCGCTTCCATTGACGTATGCGCACTGTTAAAAAAGCACCTCAAATTTGTAATATGCGTCGTGAGGGTCGTTTAGGGTCAGATTAAGCATCGTGACTATTGTGAATGTCGGTTAGGACCAAGTTAGGCATCGTGAGGGTCGTTTAGGCTCAGGGTCAATGTCGTTTTTAGACATACACAAAACGCTTTTGACCGAACTTCGTCCGCAGAGGCTCCACGTTTCCATATTGCCTGAACATCAGGTTGTCTTGGAGGTCAAGGTCAAATGACCACAATTGTCATTGGTTAAACAGCCATCTCTCAAGAACCATAAATGATAGGCCTACAGGGATCGACGAGTCTATAGTGTCTGGAATATCGTTGTCAGAGGCAGGAAAATAAAATAAACTGTTGTCACATGACCGAAACAGTCAATAAAGACATAGGCCTATCCAATGTTAAGAAATTACTAAGTGTTGTCGTTTTAAAATAAATTCTTGAAATTTATCATAGATTCAATTGTTTTATCATCATTGCTATAATTCATCTTGCTTTCTTTATAGAACAATAGCATCACTTCAAGAATTATTTACTCAATCTTTCAGAGGCTTCCGCTGTTCAAACAATTTGCTGTGGCGGAAATAATTATTGCATCACCCTGTGATCAAAGTTAGAGGCGGTAGGCTATAGCGAAATATTAATTCGTTAGTAGAACCAATGCATCTTTTCTGACAGCCCTGTTTTGCCTTGTCAGTTGATTTTGCTATCTTTAATTGTTTTTTTTAAAATATTTTTATAGGTAGCATATATATTTCCGAAATGCCGTTTCGAGTTTTCAGTCTTATGAACTTGAATGCAATTTCAAGGTAATCATATACTAAGCCTATGACTTGCTGCAGCAGTAGACACACCGTACCCTCGTTAAGTGTGTGATCATCGGTAGATCTAGAAATTTTGATTTGTGTGTGCCAAGAAGGGATGTTTTTGCTTTGTTGCAAAACATTTGTGCGACCTTTTTATATTTTAATATGATCTGATTAATGTTTAAAATAATCTAAAATCACTTAGGTTTTTGCATGTTTTTTATATAGGCCTACTACTCTGCTGTTCCATCTGGTTCCACCCATTCTGTTGCAAAAAGATGATGCAAGATTTCTGTTACACACGTGCTCCCAGTGAACAAGCTGTAAAATAATTTTTTTCAAGAAAATACGATATTTGCGTCTTAGGGCTGTCAGCAGGATACAAGTTTTACAGAATCACTCGGTGAATGTCTTATATGGTTCTAATATCTCATTATGAATTTATTTATTTATTATTCATGTTAGTCATTTTAATATATACAGTATGTGCACCTTTATTGGTTACATACTATGTTATGTAAATATGTTTCTTTGCACAATACACAAGGATGTACAATTATACATCCATAAAATGCTATTTAAAGAAGAACTTACATTGATATATTATCGTGTTATACTGTATTATGGTGTTGATGTCGCAGTCATTGGTATGAAGTGTTAGTGACTTCATTTTCTGAGCCTTGACATATCAGGTCAGGTGGACAATCCTTTCCCTCGCTGTCTGAGCCTGTCTCATCTTCCCACTGACAGGACAGTACATGGTCAATGTACTCATTACACCCAAATTTCTGCCCTCACAGGGTTTTGCACCCTTATATCCACTCAATTGACAGACAGTCCAGTATGTACTAACCACTACATCACATGTAAACACAGGTCAGATGTTAAAACAAAAGTGACAAACCTGCTTCACTTTCAAGGGTTTATGCTAGAAACAACACACTGTTGTTAATCTCGTGAAACCAATGCAGACAGACGTGTAATGATGACGCTACATAAACATCTAGAACTTTACATTACAGGCATTTCGGCAGATGCCGGCCAATGCATCATTGACCGACGATGTGATTATCGAGAAAATCGGTGACAAGGGAGCGATAACATTGAACCGACCGAAAGTTCTGAATGCGCTGAACCTGTCAATGATTAGGAAAATCTACCATCAGCTGATTTTAACTGAACATTTCAGTGCTAGCCTGTATGCCACTAACTGTCATTCAGAACTAGGCTATGAGTTTTTGTGCTCTTGTCTTGCAAAAATATCATACTTGTGGTTGTAATGTATGTGAGCATTTTGCTTGAAGTGGACTTGTCTTGCAAACACCAAAGTATGTGCATGCTTGTTTAGATACTGTACATGTGTTTTTTTTCTGCTATATGTGACCCATCTGACCAAAACCAGTCGTATGTCACAACACACGTGTGGTTAGTGACAAAATTGCAAAAATGTGATAAAAGTAAAAATTTTCAACTTTTGGCAGAAATTGATGTAAAACTATGTTTTAAACACATGAAAACTAAAATTAGTGGAAAAAATTAAATTTTTAATGACTTTTAAATGACTTTGTGATAGCCGTTGTTTTAATAATTTTATGACTTCTTATAATTTGCCATTTTCCCGCCTTTAACAGCCAAGCTCAGCTTGAGGCTTGGATAGCAAACATAAACTAGTTTTTCTTTTTCAAATTTTACTCAGTTCTGAACATGGTTGGTTAGGAATTGTATTTTTCTTAGAATAATGATCAAACAATTGAACCATATGTTTTACTCATAATTTTGGATAGGAACATCGTGGAACAATGAAGTTAGTGTCATTTTAAAGGATAGACTTTACCCTTTATAATGGTATTTGACACTCAAATTGTAAAAAATCCGAGTTAAGACTGGTTTTGGTCAGATGGGTCACATATATAGTTCGTGTTTTTCTTTTCTGTTGGTAATTCTGCTATTCGGGTGTCCCTTCTAGCAGGATTTTGATCCATTTTAGGGCTCCCTTTGTAGCCTTCAGTTTTATAATCAATGATCTGTATTTTGCCTTGATAAAACTGTTTGGTATGGCTATAACTAAACAAATTATTTGATTGATTGATTAGTTGGTTGATTTGTTCGTTTTTTTGGTTGGTTGGTTTGTCTGTTTGTTGGTTGGATGATTGATCGATCGTTCGTGATAGGATATTCGTACTTATTTGATGTTTTTCCCTTGTGTTGCAGAAGTGGAATGATGAGTTATCAGTCAAGTTTGTGTTAATCAAAGGCTCCGGTGACAAAGCTTTCTGTGCCGGGGGAGACATTTGAGGTAGAAGCTGCCAGGAGTTTTTATTACCAGTTGTCAATTTTGTGTATGGGTAAACCCATTGAGCCTCTGGAAGCAGGCAGTTGTTTTCTTAACATGTTGATAATTAATGTTGATAGGTCTGCATCTACTTATCACTTTGTTATGTGGCTTAAAAAGAAATTTTGATACTGAACTTTGAAATTAGCTTGATTTCGGACTGAATGGCACAAAATTAGTAATATAATAGTAATCTTATTAAATTGAATAAAAATATTTAAAAAAAGTAAAACCCCAAAAATTGATATTTCTTTATTTTTTGGTTTTTTGAAAAAAAAACAAATAACCAAAAACCAACCTGTTTGCTGCCCTGGTTTCACTGCCTTTGCATTCTGCAATGACTTATGAAACTCATTGAACAGTAGTAGCAAAGTGAAATGATGAAAGCTTTTAAGATCTATTTGATTTTGACCCAGTTTTTATTATTTTAGCTATTGCAGAAGCCAAGACATCAACAGATGAAAGCTTGCAGAAGGATTTTTTCCGTGAGGAATACACACTGAACTATGCAATCGGTATTCCAGTTTCCAGTTCTGTTTGGAATTCTTTGTGATTACAGTTACTTTCAATGAGTCACTGCTGGTGCAATTAGTAGAGTGCAAGATTTCTTTGAGCACACCTCTGTATTCTGTTAGATTTGCTGGCCAATCTGCTTTGTATTTGGAATTTGAGATTCTGTAGCACGCTGTAAGTATGGTGGCCAATTGTTTTGAGCGCTTGGCTTGTTATGCAAATACAAACAGCTAAGGTTCAAGGCTTCTCTGAGATTGCCATGTACTAGTGACTGGGGCCTGTCTTGCTTGCAATTGGTTCCTACTTCTGATTAAGATTTATTGACTCTATGGTGTAATAAATTAATATAATAATAATCGTCGTCAGTTATTGATGTCAGCCATTCAGCAGTGATGGGTACAAATAAATAATCTCCATTGACTTTGTCACGGAATATAATATTAAAGTTGTAGCGCTGCTCGTCAGACACTGTTGTTGAGATGCGATTGTCATGTTGGCAAGGCATTCTTCGGTTCCAGTGGAACACTTTAAGACTGGTACTGCAGATGTCTCCATTATTCCATGCCTTAGCTGAACTCATTCCCTACATGAGCTGCAGACTTATAGATCAGAAAATATTCTGTTTAACTGTTTCCAGCAAAATTCAAAGTGCCATGGATAGCCCTTATTGACGGCATTACGATGGGCGGGGTAAGATCACACAATTCCAAACTTATTGCCCATCATGTGTAGTACATAGATCCTTATTTGTGAAATGGGATATTACAAATCCAGAAACCATACTAAAGTACTAAAGTATAATACTTATTTTCGAACAGCAATGTAACATGTATGACTTGTATATATATATACATATATATATATATATATATATATATATCGGAACACGGTGCATTTGAAGAATTGCACTAGTGTCATTTAATGCATTTGCAATGTATTTAGTAATATTAACTTGTACTTTGTTAGTTTTCACATAACAACAATAGTGAGATAAGCTGAACATTTGTGTAGTTAAATGTTTCAGTTTTTCGTGAAATGTTTCAGTTTTTCGTGGAAGACTGTCCCAGAAGGGTGGTCCAATACGAAGGAAGGCGTTGAAGTTTCTTACACTATGTAAATAGCACTGCTTTGAGAAAGTAAGCCGGACATTGATGAGACATGGATCAAGTTACTTTCTTAAGTTTATTCTTAACATGAGTCAATGATGCACCAGTGCTTGGTTTTTTTTGGTGAATTGATTTTGCAGTGGACGTGTTCAAGCTATTTTGTCGTTTATGTTTTCGCGTAGGGTGTTGGCCTGTCAATTCACGGGCGATATTCCGTGGCAACAGAGAGAACTGTTTTTGCTATGCCGGAAACTGCCATTGGTGGGAAAAACGTGGCATTCTTACACTGTCCTATTGCTGTTAAAGTTGCTGTTTATCTAGTAAGTTTAGGCAAAGGATTTCACTGTCTTTTTGACTGGTGTTCTTTGTTTCTGGGTCCTAAATTTGTTCTCTCCTGCCCAAGCTGCCCTACTATTAATGCAGACTGTGTTATAATTGCAGTAAGTGTAAAAAATGGCCTTTTAGTTAGGGTTTAACACTAATGGCAACCTGAATTGGTTTCCCAGTTATTTCTAGTACAAGTTTGTTGTCATAGTGTTATAGGGATTGCAATATTGTTCTTTTACAAATTGTGTCTCTACTTGGTTCATTTAATCTCAAACTGTTGAGAGATTTTTTTTATCTTGTACATTGTTTTACTCGCCCATGTTCATCATATTTTTAAGAATTTGGTGGATTTTGTGTTTTTCTAGAAAATGTTCAGTCTAGTGATTGAAGAGGCACAGCAAGTACAAGTACACAAACTGCTTTTAATTATAGTTTTATTGCATTTCATGTACATTGACTTGAGTGAGCAATTGTATGAGATATTTCAAATATTGAATATTGTTATTCATCAACAGCCTTTCTGTTTTAGAGCTTTTTCCAGATATAGGTGGGGGTTATTTTCTTCCACGTTTACCTGGGAAGCTGGGAATCTACCTAGGACTTACAGGGTTTCGGTTGAAAGGGCAGAATGCGCACAGGACTGGAGTTGCAACCCATTTTGTGGAATCAAAAAAGGTATATTTAGTTTAATTTTAGTCACCTCTTAACTTTCATGAGTCATTTCTGAACTTTCTGTGATGTGTAAAATGGGTGTTAGCCATGGTGTTCAAACTGTCTGGACTCCTGTGATAATTTTATCTGCAGTTTGTTCGGCTTATGCATTTAGTCTAGGTTTACAGGATCTTCCTGAATCAATGGATGCATAGGTTGAAGGTCACCAGCTTTAATTCTAAAAGACAGAATTTTTTTCTGTTTTTATATTGTAGATAGCTGACCTGGAGAAAGAACTGCTCGCTCTGAAGTCGACAACTGTGGACGAAGTTGACAAAATACTTAGCTCATTTCATAACCAGGCTAGTGTATTTGACAAAATTTGAGCTGATATTAACATTAGCGTGTATAGTAATGTTAACATGAATAGGAAGGACACACACATTACATCTGGAAAAAATTGATACAGAAGCTAAAAATCTTTGGTGTAATAGATTGGTAAAGCCATAGAGTTCTAACAATAAAAATTAAACTTCAATCTTTATTAACAATGCATGTGCTGATAAACGTGTGTTGATAACACTATCTGTCATAACGAGTAATATTAGAAGTTCCATTGAAAAAAAATCATTTTTTTGCATTTTCTAGTCTTTGTTGCCAATCATAGAAATCCTGCTGGGAGTAAAAGTCTCGGGAATAAGGAAATTAGTATTGAATTTGTATGCATACCAATCCACAAATGGACTTTTTGTAGAGCACATTTTAAGAATGTGAAACAATCTCTCAAAGTGCTCACTTGTGTTTCTTTCATGTGTGTAGTGTTACTTAGACAAAGACAAACCATTTATTCTTGCTGAGCGTCTTAGCAAGATCAACGAGCTGTTCAGTGGTGCAACTCTGGAAGAAATCTTTGCAAATCTAGAGCAAGACCAGTCAGATTGGGCCAGAGCCCAGTTGATAATTCTCAAGAAAATGGTAATTATGTAACAGTAATTGTCAACAGCAACATACATTTGTGAACAGAAGAAATCTGATAAACTTGTATACTTGCCAACCTTAAATTTTAAGATGTGTGAAAATACTTTATAGTTTCAGTGATGGGTTGATTATTAATTTAATGGAGCAGAATTATGAGAAAATAAAATTAATGAACTTTTATGTTGAAATTCAGACACACAAATTTTGACAGTTTTAAGGTGAGCGTCCAATTGTAACAAAGGCGTGTGATCAGGATGGCAACTTGATTGAAATATGTTAAATGTTGCCTTTCTTAACACTTAATGGAATCTGCATTGGTTTCAGTGTCACTTTTAGGACAGTCTTGTCTTTAGAGTGTTGAGCACAACCAACAGAAGACTAGCTACTCCACAAATGACGCTGATATGATCTTAACACTTATCCATGTGCGTTGTCTTTCTCAGTTGATGATGTAATGTCTGATTGCAGTAAAATGTATTGTGTTCTTATCAATTTTTTCCTCAGTCACCTACCTTGATGAAAGTGTCACTCCGTCATCTACAAGAGGGCGCTAATCTCAACCTTCGACAAGTCCTTCAAATGGAGTATCGACTGAGCCAACGAACCATGCTTGACAATGACTTTTTTGAGGGAGTGCGAGCTGGTATCAAACCCTTCTTCACCTATCTACCAGATTTTGACAAGACCTCCATTTCACTGGTTGGGCTGGGGTGAAACAGCATTTGGTTACATACAGAACTTGAAGAGCATTAAATAATTTTGAGTTCTAACTTTAGATTTGAAACATAATCCAGCACAATGCAAAATGATATGCAGTGTGTCAAGTCAGAGGACTATTCACAATTAGTAATTGTAATAAATGATTTATAAAGCACCATTCAGAAAGGTCAATGGTGTTCCTGCCCAGGCATGTGTAATCGTTGGAAAACTGGAATACTTTTCAAGCACTTGCAGAACTGAGGGGAGAATGACTATGGAGCTCTAGCCACAGGTCCTAAGACAGTTTCTACTGTACATTCCATCTTGAAAGGCCAAAAGAAGCAAATCTCGTGGGACATAGCAGTGCATCATCGTGCATGTAGCCTACTGGGAACCACTAGAAGGTGACAGGTAAACCGACCAATTGAAAAACCCGACTAGACAGAGCGGGGATCAGAATGCAAAGTCATGAAATAGGATGGAGCAATGCCCAAAAAATATTACTGCATGAATTACTATACTTGACAGTGTCCCTGTCGAACGTAATACTTTACCAGATTCATATTTGCACTCAGTGTATGAACAGATAGCATACATGATGTAACCCTATTTCTACAGATGAGGAAATAAATTTTGAAAATACATACCAACTGTAGCGATTTTATTAGCAGATTGTACTAAAAAGACTAAATCATTAGCACAATTCATCAAGTCATTTAATACAGTATCTAATTTGTCTTCTGTATATTTTTGCATGCTGTAATGATCTAAAAAATCGACAACCCAGCCTTTGGTTCATGCTTTTCTTTTCAGTCATCATTGACAAAGATCAGAATCCAGTTTGGAATCCAGCGGCTGTAGAGCGCGTAACTGCTGAGGCCATCGACAGTTACTTCTTGCCTCTTCCACCGGATCAGGAACTGGAACTCTGAAACTTCTAAAGCAGTTTTAGCAGACATGTTTCTAATCAGGCATGTCGTGTGAGAGGCAGAGTTAAGAATGTAGGAATTATGAAGGTTTCAATTTGTCAATAATTACAAATAATTTATGAATTGCTGTTAAGCAGTATACTTTTCTTGATTGTTTTTTTTATCAGTGAATGACTGTATAATTCCTAATTTTCTGAAGCGGTTATGATGGATTTGTGCATAGGAATACTCAAAGTGATGCATTTCAATTGGCTTTCAGTAGCCTTTTCAGATCTTGAATTGTGAGATTTTTGTCTTTTGTATTTACAGTTTTTTTTAATCTTAAATCTCTTTGTGCTTCCAGTTGCCTTTAAATTCATCTTTTCCAGTGGTGTCTGACACTCTCTGAGCCATCCTGATACTTTCTGGTGATGAATCTGCATCTGAGATGTTTCTCATGCTGTGACGAATGATAGAGTTTTTGCTCTCTCTGATTTTACGTGATATTTATTTAAGTGAAATTATATGTTTTTAGGAATTACCATATGCATTGACTGCCATATTTATCAAGATCCTCTACAGGTTCTTTAAAGTATTAGCTGAACATTTTGTAAGCAACAGTTACAGAGTCTCTCTCATGATTTGCATTTGTGATTGTCATCGAACTGCCTATCTCTGAATTCTTCCAAAATTAAACTTATTTGGTTTATGTTTCTTGATGAAACTTTATCCCCTCCGCCTTCTCTACAATGGCATTTGTCATCCTAAATTCCCCACCTCTATTTCTACATGATTAATTGACTGCACTTGCTTCTTCTTATTAAAGGTTTATATAATTCAAAGTCCTTCTTTCGGTCCTTAAGTGCAGTTGGGTTTTGCTCAGGGGCAGAGACTTAGGGGGGACTGTCCCCTCCAAAATTTCAGGTGGAGGGAACAAAGCTGCTTATATCTTCCCAAAATTTCATAAATATTCTGAATTTTTATGGTGTTTTCCGCTATTCATCGTTATTTGTAGCATTAATTCATGCTTGGGAATTGACATTTTTTCCGGCCTGTCCCCCCAAACCCTATTTTTTTCTATCTGTCCCCAGCCCAGGTTTTGCTCTAAAATAGGCCTATCTCATGAGATCTGTTACTCTCATTCTGCAGCTTCTCTTTGACCTCTTTGTAACATTTAGATTAGTAAAATTAAGGTACAATTTATTTTTATATGTTCTGCTTAATAATTTGTCAGATTTTGGTAAGAAATCTTTGTTGAATACCGGTGGTAGCTGCTTATGATCATATTTGTGCATAAATTCAATTGCTTTACATTTGGTTAATTGATCGATCTTTAGATTATTCTGTTTGCTAGTACATATATATATATATATATCAACATGAATATAATAAGATAATTATATGAATGTTTCAACAAATCTTTGCGTTTTTTCATGGACTTGAACTGCGCTTTATAATTTATGTCTTTGTTCAAATTTTCTATGCTTAGGGCCCATTCACAATTACGTAGGCCTACGCAAAGAAACGAATTTTTCGGACCCCTTCCTCGCCTCTGTTGCACCCCGTACATTCGTGGATCCCATGCGTACCTACATGTGGGCTCAAACCCCCCATTGCATAGGTTAAATAGCTAAAGTCATCTACATTCTAGAAGACTATGATTTTACCGCAGGCTATTCATTTTTGTTATGTTAGGCATCATACCTAACAGCTTAAATTTGTTAACTGTTATGAAGAATAAAACACTAGCAACACTTTCATTTTAAACAGTTTTAATGCTACATAAAATTGTCTGTGATTGGGTTTACAGTTCTTATTTTCATATTGCGTATTGCGGATTAGACAATTATATAATTACGTACAATTATATAATTACGTAATTAGACAATTATATTTGCGTGCGCACATATTTTCGAGACCCTCCCCCACCATACGCACTCGTACGCAAAATCGCCGAAATTCGATATCCCTCCCTAGCTGCGTACGCAATATGTGGACGGCCCCTTAGGTGTTGCAAAATCATACAACTATAATTATTTCATCATTGGCGATGCAGCGCGTATTGCAACCCCATCGCCATCTATCGAACTATTAATAATATTATTAGTCACATATTTCAGCATTGTAGTGCACACACCATCGAAATCATGCCATCTATCTCTTACGCCAAGGATCCTTGTTTGCTCTTGCACATACACAAGTCTTTCGCTGGTTGCATTCTGCCGGTGTCAGTCCCAAGCCTGGATATAGGAGGAGGGCGACGCTATTGGTCTATGTTATCACACAGTGTCGTTAAACTGCAACTGCCTATACCTTACACTTACACCATGACCATGGCTTATATACCGACCGTCGGGTCCATCTAAACTCTGCAGTTGCGCATTAGGCTAAAGGGTTCCTAACTGTATGTGCTGCTAAATAGGGAACCTGTGAAGTGAATCCCGAATAAATGCCTGAAATAATTATTGACAGACGTTGATTGAGCAGAAATAATATAGTCTGTGACTGCATGTATACCGTTCTGATTTTCAGATTCCGTATTAGTTAGACTGCTAAATATGAGGCGAGCAGATGCATTAAGAATAGACTGAAATTTGAGAGAATTGAAGCAAAAACGCCAATTTATACAGCATTTCCAATGTCCATCCGAATGACTGTCATGGCGCGGACTATGCATATAGTAAATTAGTAATAACATGATCATAGTAATACATGAAGTGAGAGAGAATTGCGAATTAAACGAAATTGGCGCAGGATCTGGAAACGCGGTTATATATTTTATACAGTGAAATGGTGAGAGATTGCTCATGTGCCAGTATTATACGTTCTGCAATACAAAACGTGCCCTATCTCGTCTGTTTAATTTATGAAGGCGCTTTGTGGGCAGTAATAGGCGAAGGTACTGATGGAGTGACTGGAACTTCCCTAACGTTGCTGTCGCCGCTCGGCTCTGTGTAAAAACGAATCAGTTCTTCCACCCAAATCGCTTTAAGTTAGTCTGGAAGACTATGAGCGCTTGGGAAATATTTGTTAGATTAGTGGATGGTATTCCATGTGCTCAGAGAATTCTTAATGGGAAGGGCCTTTGCCATAGGGGGAGACTTGTTCCTGGGTTTGGAGGGGGGGGGGCAGGTCGACAAAATCTAGGTTCGTGGGATAGATCGTAAAAATTTCGATTCCCAAACATAAGGACGCAGCAAAGAAAAGTGAACATTGGAAACATTGTAAAAATGTTGACCCCATTATATATTTATGAAATATTTGTGGAATATAAAAATCTCCATCCCCTCCACCTGAAATTATGAAGGGAACCGTCCATCCTACTCCCTTCTCATAAAGTCTCCTCTTCTGGCCAAAAGGCGTTAATTAGCTGAATTCCCTCGGATTGAACATCACAGGTAAAAGAACAGGATGTCATAGGATACAAGTTCATACAAGTCCCGTAGGTAGTCTTCGCATAGATGGCCAGTTCTGTTTGCAACATTTTCCTCTTGCGTTGGAACATTGATGATTATCAGGCTGTAAACGAAGCTGAAACTGGGCGGCAAATGTGCATCTTTTGACTGGGTTATTGGCTGCTGAAGTCGTTTTCATCTTAGGCGCCGCGTGGAATCGTTCACGGACCGATGGACCTGGCATGACGGAAGACAATGTCCTGATGTGAGAGGAAACCAATCCACCGATGGATTAATGGGCGTCACCTGCCTCCCACCAACCGCGTCACCGATCATACACAACGATCACAGACTTAAAGGCAAGGTAGAACGACGGTGGCTGCGGCGGTGGCGATTCCTTGAACGGTGCTGACATCTATCCACTATCCGTGCCTCTGTTGACATAATCGCGTCAATATGGACGGAATGGGAGGCTCACTGTGCGCCTCATTAGCTGACCGCGCCTCCTCCTGCTCTCACCCCTCCCTTGCCTTCCCTTCCCTTTCCGCCGTCTCTCCCTGCTGGACACGAGGCCGAAACTGAGGAGGTGTCAGTGGCAGAGGACGTTGGTCGCACCAGGCGATCAGTGGAATAATTAAAACGAACACTGAAAGGCATTATAACGAGATGAAGTGAGAATAAGCCGAGAAAGGGTGGGAGTTAAAGACAGGCAGACAGGTAGACAGAGACAGAAATGAAGTGAGAAGAATCATAGGCCCGGAGGATGGTAGTTGCAGAGAGAGAGAGACAGACAGACAGACAGACAGACAGAAAGAGAAATACAGACAGACAGACAGAAAGAGAGAGAGAGGAGAGAGAGAAGATGGGAGAAGAGAGAGACAGAGACAGAGACAGACAGAGACAGCCAGAGATAGATACAGAGACCGAGTCAGAGAAGAGAGAGTGAATAGAATTCTAATGTAGAGGATGCTGGGAAAGACGCTCTGCTGACTGCCAATTTCCAGCTGAAAATGTCTGAACGCAATGAGCAGTTGATGACCTGAAACGGACCATGAACGATAACACAGAAACTGTAGGCCTACCTGTAAAGCAATTAAATTAATGCAGTGTAAAATGATGTTTACTAGGCGCCTCTTCGGAAAGGCACCTGTGCAACATCATCAATCACTTATCGAAGAGGAAGAGAGGCAGCGATGGATTTCTTCCTCATTAGTTGAAACTAAATTGATCGTTTTGTATTATATGGTCACTGTAGAATAACAAGCACAAAATTATGACTGTGATTGAATATCAGAGGCGTCAATCCCTCTGAATGATGTAGGCAAACCTCCCGGATGCAAGTGTCAGGAAGGCAAGATATTCCTCCCTAAGACTAAAAAAATTATCCCCTTCTACCTGAAATTGAAATTCTACTTTTGCCTCCGGACCCCTATCTGGACGCCCCTGCTGCATTTGAAACTGTTCAAGCACTCTACCGTGCACTAAAACATTCATTTTTACAATTAAAATTCTGAAGAAATCTGTTAAATCACAAAGAGCGTAGAACGGAAATCTATGAGATCATATGTTATGGTCTTGTGGTCAACACAATATGGTGCAACATCGGATTTAATATTGGATTTATCCTATAAGAATTAAACTAGAAGAGCAACCGAGACAATAACCAGTTTCTGTGTATTTTGGCTTAATATGGCTTAATATCGCTTCATGTGATGGTGTAAACTGACGTGAGCTGGTCATTAAAACGTCTTCAGAAGCAGCGATACACCATGATTGTCCAACGCGTAACCAGTTCGAACTAGTTCTTAATTAGAGTCAGCTAACGTGGGACGTCCCAATCCTTATGGGTTCAAACTACTGCTGGTGCTGGTAAAACTCGATTAAACCTCGCGTCAGATATCGTTATGCGTTGTCAGGCGCCTGTGTGGATTGTGTTTTAATAGGAGGAAAGATCTGTTATAGCATCGACGACAAAGACCGATCATCAAAATGAGCGACGACTGTGGCGAAATAAGATCACATGGCGAGAATTGGACGATTGAATGCGACGACGCCTCGTGTCAATCGCCACGGGTCAGGGTTCATAGGGCGGGGTCAGCATCTCCCACCGAAACAACGACAGCGCCGTCTTAATTGGCCAACGTCCATTCTAGCGCCCATTGCAGAGACCGCTGTCCTCGCTCGGTCAGCGCTCTGCTGAGGACACTGTCGCTGTCGCTAGAGGGACGCAGAGGACGTGAGTTGCTGCGGTGAACCCTCTTTGGATCAACGAAAACTTTGTGTGTGGCCGCGTATAGAAAAGTGATTAATGCCACAGTGGCTGACCAGCAAGACTGAAGGAGGGAGAAGGGAAAGGGAAACTCGGGAGGAAAAGGGGAGAAAGAAGTGACAGAGGCTGCGAAATGGAAAGGATTACAGAGGGGCGCGCCGGTGTTTGGCCGCGGGTCAGTCTCGGTTTGCTATTTTCATAGCTACATTCTTAAACTAAAGAAGCTTAAGTCTCTTCACCTACTTTGTAATGTTATTGTTGCTTAATATTGGTGTGTTTGCTCTTAAAATGTTATTAGCCTTAGACTTTTAAGAACCACCTTGGTCCCGGTAATGACCTTTTGCATTTCATACACCGGTTGAGGCTGCCATGGTTTGCTCGTGTTATTTTGATATTAGCAATATAATAAAACTAATTTCTGTCGTAAGGTTAAATCAATTGCTTAGCATAGGACCTGACTCACATTTATATTGAAAACAAGTCCAGATGTGCACTTAACGCGTTCATATTTGTCCTTAAACTGGTTCATATTTGTCTTTAAACGAGTTCATATAGCTTTAGATTGTGTCAAAAACTCGGTCGCGCGGAGTCCCGTCTGACACAGCGACGGAAGATCCTGAATGCGCTATTTGCACGTGACCACATTTGATTGTATGTATCCAAACGTACTAACAAATCAAAACTAAGAGCAGGTCACCAAGTTTTCACGAGCGCTGCTTTGAATCAGATCGGTTGTCCAAATGCAGAGGTGGTCTAGATCCAGTTGCCAGTGGGGTCAAAGGGAACAATTCCAAATCACCATTATTCTTCAGCTTCAATTGAGATAACTTAAGCGTCTCAGAGTCTTGTTGTTATTTTTGCAGGAGAGAAAGAGACAGAGTGGCTATCTGAAACATGCATCACAATGTGACCAAACTGTCGATAGCGTCAAAAGGCAAGGAAAGAAGGAAGTAGGAGAAAAAGGAGGAGGAGGAGGAGGAGGAGGAAGAGAAGGAGGAGGGTTGAAGAGGAATGGGAGGTGGAGGAGGGAAGGAGATGGAAGGGGTGAGAAGACGGGCACGGGAGTGGCTGATGGGCGGATTATGGTCAGATATGTTTCGCTGATGAGAAGGAAAACAATGGAAGTGGCCAGCTTATGCTTCCAGGCGTGGCATGCTATCGGCGCTGGAAAGAGAGAGGAAGGAGCGAACGGAAAGGCGGAAGGAGAGTTGAGAGGGGCACTGGGAAGATGGTGGAAGAAAGTAACGGCGAGCTACGGAGGAAGAGGAAGGAAGGCATGGCACCGGGGATGGACCGGGAGGATGGAGGGAGAGACAGAGACAGACAGACTGACAAAGGGTGGGGAATGGAAGGGAAATGCCCCTAGCTCCTGTAGTGGGGATGACATTTGACTGCTGAGGCTGCTGTTGCTGAGTTTGACCTGGAGCCGCATTTTATGCGCTGACGGCAGCTTATTTGTGGCAGACCATATGGATGGATGGATGGACGGACGGGGCTTAATTGAGTCTGTCCTTAGGCTTGTCATCTTCGGTTACAATTCTTTATCAGACGCCACAGTAATTAATTATGACGAACGCAGAGGCTCTGACGTCGGTGTCTATGGCTGAACAATAGCATATATCCGGATTGTTATTGAATGCACTACCAGATCAAGTGAAGGGGCTAGAAATGGGTTTTAGCCTTTAGGCGTCTCAAATCATCTCTGTCTCTGTCTGTCTGTCTGTCTGTCTGTCTGTCTCTCTCTCTCTCTTCCTCTCTCTCATTCCCTCTCTCAATCTCTGTCTGTCTGTCTCTGTTCCTCTCTCATTCTCTCTATTCCTCTCCACTTCTCTGACAGAGGAAATCACGCACAGAGCGAGACAGTATTTCCATCTGTCTCTGTCATTGTCAGAGGGCACACACACAGAGAAAGAGAGAGAGGAGAGAGAGAGAGAGAGAGAGAGAGAGAGAGAGAGAGAGAGAGGAGAGAGAGAGAGAGAGAGAGAGGAGAGAGAGAGAGAGAGAGAGAGAGAGAGAGAGAGAGAGAGGAGAGATAGAGAGATAGAGAGCGAGAGAGAGAGACAGAGAGAGACACAAAAGACAGGAAACAGAGAGAGACATATAGGTCTATCATTCTGTCTATCTCCTGACGGAGATAGACAGAATCTCTGTCTCTCTCGCTCTATATGATTTATGCATATATAATTACATTCGGATTTAATTCGTACAACTTTTTCAACAGAAAAATCCGCATGAACGGACAATTTTTCTCTTTACTGAATTTCCTTAGCGGAATGCCTTTCACGTTAAAAGTAGAGTGGCTTGAGGAAGCACATCTGCTTCGAAATCTGCCTCTGCCTCTTCTCTGCATGACAGTGCCAGACCTAAGCCTGGGTAAGGAGGAGAGCAACGCTAATCATCATAATATATGGAAGATAAAGTAGGAGAACGACGCAGTCTTAGCGGCTTTCAGGCGACGGTATTATTTGTAAAAGAAGTAGCTTGAGATTCATGGAGATTTCTCTACAATATCTTTGGAAAGTCATCTTTTATTATTCACATCATTCCAGTAATTTTCGTGAGTTATACACAAACTTTCAAACCCGATTTTATTAATCCAAATCGCACCTATTTATACAATTCATAATTGCCAATAACAGATTCTTCCGCTGACTACAATCCCCCGTCATCGAGAACTTTGCTGTCAATAGACCTTATTTTACAGATACATTCTTTCGTAAGCTATTAGGTGTACACGCATGTTCGCTATTCTGTAAGTCGACAATGTCCGATAATAATAGGCATAATTATAATTATCCAATTGTTGATCTTCGTTTTGCTTCTGGAATACAGGATTATTTATCTTTATCTGCGTGAGTATCTTCATCTCTGTTTATCTGTCTGTCTGTCTATCTGTCTGTCTGTCTATCTGTCTGTCTGTCTATCTGTCTGTCTGTCTATCTGTATGTCCATCTTTCTGTTAAATATCTGCCTGTCTGAAGAAATCGCGTGGTCTGTCTAGAAGATGCGAGATAAACACAGAGGTTGATGAGACGAGACTGACAACGACAGGGACGTACAGAGGTACAACGACGCTGACATATCATACGCAAGGACACAGGCTTACATGCAAGCAGCATCCAGGCAGACACCTAAACTCACAGATAGTCACATACACAGGCAGACAAGCAGATAACCAAGAGCACCGTAGTTCAGTGCCTGTCTGAGGGTGAGTCTATATATAACATAGATGTGTTGCTGGTTGTATGCCTAGATGTTCGTGTTAGGCGACTGCTCCTATCATTCCTGTGGACGCGAACCCGTTCAATCCGTGCGTCATCTGTGAGTCAAACGTTGCAGGGCCACCGAACTTGTTTACCCCGCCACAGGCAATGGCCGCCGACAGTCCACCGGAAGACAGGTGGTTCCCAGAAGCCCCTGCGTATCCGTCGTGAGCCGTCGGAAACGGATGGCCCTGCGCATGCGCAACGGCGGCCGGCGATATGAAGGGCGCGGTCAGTGCGTGTCCGGCACTTCCGGTCATGTAGCTGGCCAGCTGCTGGCGATTGTAGGAGAGTGCGGCGTTCGTGGCGTAGTGTTTGTCGTATCCGCCGACGACGGAGCTGATGGCGAAGTCCAGGGCATGGTGATGATGACCAGCGGTCATCGCGGAGCCAGAGGGATGGGCGCCGATGACCACTGACCCCGTCAGCGTCTTTTTGTGCCGTTTGCTCTTCGCCGACATCTTCCGGTTGCGCGTCTGAATGCCATCCTTCTTCATCGTCAGAGGGCGATTCACCTATGCAACCAAACGACGTCATTCAGAAATGAGCAAGAGAAATAGACGGTAACGTGAAACAAGGTCAGGTCAGGTGAGGTGAAATAAGGTCAGGTCAGGTCAGATCAGGTGAAACAAGGTAAGGCTAATCGAGATCAGATGAAACAAGGTCAGGTCAGGTGAAACAAGGTCAGGCCAGGTCAGGTCAGATCATTTGAAAAAAGGCAAGGTTAATCGAGATCAGATGAAACAAGGTCAGGTCAGATCAGGTCAGATGAAACAAGGTCAGGTCAGTTCAGGTCAGGTCAGGTTAATCGAGGTCAGATGAAACGAGGTCAGATGAGGCGAAGCACGGTATATGGCAATGGCAAGGTAAGGCTAGGGTAAAGGGTATATGCATACATATGTGCATGATTCAACATTTGTATGAGGACTTTTATGTGCAGATTGTGCATCATAAAAGTGCGCTACATGGAGGAGCCTAACGGGTGCGTTCAACAATGAGGTTGGCGCAGTGGCAGGTTGCCGATTATCATATTGTCTTTTATATCTGCGTTTTTTGTTTCAAGGCAATCATTCAGAAACTGAGCATCGAGGGTAGAGCACCAACTGTAAACCGTCTGTTTGAGAGTGTTCTACCCATTCTACCATCGCCACTGTCCTACTCGCATTTCGCCATTCTCTCATTGCTGATTGCATCCGAATTAACCGATGCCACGCTTCGCTGATCATCGAGTTATTCGACCACGTTTCATTGATTGTCCTGTTTCGTCAAATTGAGATTAGATTATATAGGCAGAGACACACACACAGACACGCAGACGAACATAGAGTGACAGACAGATACCCAGCCTGCATTTCTGGAAAGGAAATGTAGAGACGTAAACTGCACAGAAGCATTAAATGTACGAGACGACGAAAGCGCAATTAGTGCAAAAGACAATGGGACATAAATAAATTATGTTGAGCAACACAGTCTGTCAGACAAACAGATCGACAGAATGACACTCAAGTGCACCGACACATATAGACAGTAAGACAAGGAGAGGGACAACCAGAGAGAGGCGCAGAGACAGGAGGTGAGGCAGCAAGGAGTCTGACTGTCTGGCAGACAGTCGTCTTATCTCAGTGGCTCATCGAAGACGGAGGAGGAGGAGGAGGAGGAGGAGGAGGAGGATTAGAAAGAGGAGGAGGAGGGGAGGGGAGGAGGAGGAGGAGGGGAAGCGAATGAGACGTAGAGGTTGATGATGCTGTGACTGATGCAGTGGCATCAGAAGGATGGATCGCCCGATCGAACCCCTTAGCATCGCTCGGCTACGTTGATGTAACGCTGGTGCTGCTGATGCCTTGCTTTGGGATGCAGATACTGCTGCTGCTGCTGGCGGTGATGATGATGCTGCATGTGACGTCTATGCTGTGCCGCTCGGGATGCTTCTCTCCAAGTGAATGCAAAGACTTCCGAACAATATTGATTCTAGAATATTATTATTATTATTATGTTTTAGCAGCAGTCGGATGTCCTCTTCAATATACTGCTCGACGAGAGAAGGTTTACGCAGGCAAGGCAGAGATAACGAAAGAAAAAAGGAGAAGGTCATGAATGCTATGCGGTTTAATGCAAGTGACAATGGTGATGAGGCGAAGCATGACGATAGAGATGGTGAGGAAGAGGAGTAGGAGGAGGAAAAAGAAATGGAGAAGAAGCCAAACCTCCGTGTCTTACATTATGTAGTTTGTAGTAGAGTCCGCATGCGTTGCAGACCGGTTCGCCATTTTGGTTCCGTCTCCAGAGAGTCGTCGTACTCGTCGAACAGTTGGCACAGTTCGTCCCAGCTCTTCGCGCAGATGACTACAACAACAAATATGTAATGTAATGTAATCAATAACCAACATAGACCACCCATCAACATTGGGCAGACACTCTACGTAAACATGTTGCATTTTGATCAGCTGCTATAAAGGCTTATAGTACATTACATGACCACTTACGCCTCACATCCCCTCCTGCATTGTCTTTTACATGAGTCACGCGGTGCCAATAGTTACAGACTCGCGTGTATACATTCAACGCCTCTTCTCGCAAGGAATGAAGTCGGCTGCCACTCTCACTTCGTTGATAATAATTTCTTCTTTCCTTTAAAATGAGTCTCAGATCTCACTATTTCCCCTTGGTTTCAATCGTCTTTTAACGTCTTGCTTGAAAATTATCTACATTGCATGTCCACATTGTCCAGTGGCTCAGTGGTTGCGTCCTCGCCGTCTGACACGTAGCGTGAGAATTCGATTACTCCTATGACCATCGCTGTGACGTATTTCCGATCATTGAACAGGTCATTAAACGCAGCTGCTCATTAAACATCGATGGACGGCTCTAATGGCATTGATTAGGACCAGAAACACTGCCTAATCTTGGTTTTTTGATCGAAAAACGAGCCAAAGTTTAAGATGGGAATTAAGTGGCTTTGAATGTCAAACAATCGTACGCCTAAGAGTTGTCTTTCAATCATTACAGAAAAACAGCAATAATCACAAAATGACAATATGACAAAACGACAAAATGACAAAATGACAATGTGACAAAATGAAAAACTGACAAAATGACAATATGACTCTATAGTATTGTAATTGTGAACAATCACCGCAGAATTTGAATGTAAAAATTGAACGTAACTTTTTCGTAATCCGTCTGAAGATTCGCTCAAGAGACTACTAGATACATTCTTCTGAATGGGTACGCTGTGCGCATATGGGCCTAAGTACTTGAAACTCTGGGAAATTGTGCTACCTTCAACTCTACCATTTTTACTTGGCCTTCCATCTTAAAGTAAGTAAATAAGTACATTGTGTATTGTACCGCACGCTGAGATATACACTTCTCATTTGATTTTACCGACGTCGTCGTCGTCGTCATCATCATCATCATCATCATCATCATCATTATCAGCGACAGCAGCAGCAGCAATATTAATAACAATAATAATAATAGCAATAACAGTAATAACAGTACTGTTAATAATAATAATATAATAATAATAATAATAGGCCTAATAATAATAATAATAGTAATAATAATATTAGCAACAACAACAGCAATCAGCATTTACATCAATAATTTTTCCCAGTTTGCACTTCAAAATTATATTGGAAAAAACTGACGCAAATTAATTCATGAAGCATTCTGTTCAACTCGTGATAAAACTCAGTCTATCTAATCAAAGTGACATTTTCTATTTGATTACGATAATCCAAAGGTCGTTGCGTGCGTGAGGAAGTCAACGAAATAAAAGATAAAAGCCGATGCCTGAGCGGACGGAAATATAGATAGGCACCTACACGTTAAACGTCTGCTTCGAAAGAATGTTACTGAACGAATAAAACTATAGTTGAAGTTACTCAGTGTCTAACCACAGTCAGAAATATATTAAATCAATTGAAATACCAAGGAGTCAAAGCCGATTAGAATGTTAAGTCATGTTCTAAACGTAGAATGGTTTCAATGGAGTAAAACAAAAGAAGATGGCTAAACAATTAATTATATACATGGTTAACTACGACTGCAAAATAATACACAATGACATCTTGCTGTAATGCTGAGAAACATGACGAGCATGATAAAATTAGCAGAAGTTATGTTCTAATAATTATTGTGATAGGATGATGTACCGTGATTAAAGATGTAATTATAATTGTATTTGTATCCCTCAGGTAAAATTGTTCATTTACAATGTGGACGTAAAAGTCTAAAGGTAGAACAACCGACCCAAGCGCAGATAGAGACATGTTGGCATGTTTCCTTCTTGCTATTTATAAAAGAGACCTAATGGGTTCCAGAAGAAATTCAGTCGATCTACTGGAAACGTTTAGACAAGACAGTATATATAGTCAACACAACGATCAAGGAAGTGAGAACCTCACTGCTCGTTGTATTTGTGAATGCATACGGCAGTTTATATAGCGCATTGCAAGAGTCTCAGCCATTATATGGAACTTGATTGCAACAGTGGATTCAGACTTACATATGTAAATGTGCACTTTTAAATACAGGTTTTTTTCTGTATCAACCATATACATGTACGGCCTGTAGACTCTGCTTATTCGTCACAGAATAAAATCACATGAATGGGGGCCACGCTCTTTAAGATATCCGCGAAGGTCCATGATTTGAATCTCTTAAATGAACCACCAGTATTATGCGAATCGGCAACCGCATGTCCGGATGTGTGCATGAGACAGACGCTCTTAAACCATTGTTATCTGAACATGTCTTTATTTCGCCTTGATTAAAGGAGCGGCGTTTGGACTTATTTTCCAAGTCGTACAATTGCTGAACATAAGTATATTTAGTGAGCGATGATTTTGAGAACTAGGCAGAGAAAACTAGGAGCAATTGTTGATATTAAAATTAACATTTATAATCAGCTTCAAGTTCATACACGCATACAGTTGTTGCAGCAAACGTAAGAGAGTTTAGTGATAAAGAGGTCGAATGAATAGAACACGAAGTGGGCTTCGAAAGCAAGAGATCGGAGATTAGAGACATCTTCCTGGAAATCGGAAATCCGAACGACATAGCAACATTAAACACGGAAGTATTGGCTGACAGACAGCGGACACTCGAAACCTGGTCAGCGGGTGGCCTAACATTCAACTTGCGCGGATTATCATATCATGGAGATCAAAATATTAGAGCAATTTAGCAGGATCGGTCAAAGGGCAGAGGTCAGAGGGCAAAGGTCAGAGGGCATCAGATGCGAGAGGCGCGGGAAATCAGATCATAGAGGTACACATAAACATCATTTGCCAAAACAGCTTCCCCCATTTAGACAACAAATGATCTGGTAAAACCACCTCATGACTGAACAATCACTTGCGCCTCTTCGAGATACGACGACATGGAAGTCTCGAGATAAGAAAATAAAATACGTACTAAATAAATTAAAACAAATAACAAAATATAAGTCACAAACGACTCTTAGCACAACAGTATATTAATCGTAATAACAATTATAATAATAACAAGAGCTATAATAATAAAGATAATCAATAATACACATAATAATAATTAGTAGTACTAGTAATAATTATTAATACTATAGTAGTCGGAGTGTTATAGTAATTGTTGTGGCTGTTGCATGGCAGCTAGTAGCATAGTAGCTGAAATGACTACAATAGCAACGTTTGGACATGTGCTATTGATGATGTTGTTGTTATTGAAACGTCTATCTTTTCGGTCCATGGGTAATAATTAGTGTATTGATGATGAGAGTGTGCGATGCTTACAAGTCTTCTCTTTGGTTTGATGAGAGGTCGATTCTGTCCGTTCATCTTGTGATAAAGTCCGCAGGCGTTGCACAGGTAGTGTCCCGTTCCATCCCTGCGCCAGAGGGGAGTTGACGTCGCCCCGCAGTTGACGCATTCACGACCTTCTGTTAACAACATTTCATCGGTCAGGAACGAATTCATCCTACGATTGTCTTACTAGCAAAGAAATGTTTAGTACAGACTGTATAGAGACTCATGTGAAAGATAGAGGCTTAGAGGCGAGAAAATTAAATGAAGAGAGAGAAATAGAAAGAAAATGTATGGATGGATGGATGAATGAATACATAGACAGATAGACAGATGGATAGATAGACAGACAGATAGACAGAGACGGAGACAGAGACAGAGACAGCGACAGACAGACGCAATCAGATAATTCTAGTTGATGACAGGGAGGCAGGCTGGAAGGTAGTATAAGACAGACAACCACTTACAGATACACGTAGAGAATGCATACATATATATCTAAATATATATCTATCTATATATATATACCTATATATATATCTAAATATATATCTATCTATATATATATATCTATATATATAGATATAGCTATATATATATAAGAAGGAAGGAAGGAAGGCAGACAGACTAACAGGTGGACAACTGAACAAACACACACATATCGACATGCGCGCAGGCAGTCAGAGACTCTGGCAGAGAGGAGAGACTGTAAAGGCGCGTTGTACTAAAGGAGGCTAGTACTTGAAATGACGTAGGCCATATATGTGGAAAGCTCAGAGATCGATTGATCGATCGATCGACCGTTGCATTATTTCAAGAAGGGTTGAGAAGTGCAGCCATCAAAGCAAATCTCGAGAGGAGACAGTGCGCGTTTATTGTTGGCCATTTCAATTTCTCAGTCTCGGCATATAGAGAGAGAGAGAGAGAGAGAGAGAGAGAGAGAGAGAGAGAGAGAGAGAGAGAGAGAGAGAGTGAGAGAGAGAGAGAGAGAGAGAGAGAGCATGGTTACCTATGAAATCTCCCCAGCGAAACTACGCCGCTCATGTAGTGAGATTGAAAACACTTATTTTCCTCAATCAGACGTATAAAATATACATGTGTATTATTGTATGATGATCTTTTTATCCGTTTTGAGATGAGTCTCCTTTGATAAAAGATTGACGACAGATTTCGATAAAGGAAAATACAACTTATTTCATTATGATCGATCCATATTGATCATTTGACAGCTCATTTAATATGGATAAAATAATTAATATCAATGCAATTATTTATGACATACAATAGACGAAGCAACGATAACATTATAACACCGAATATTTTGCAGAACAATCACAATCTATTCAATATTGTTAATAGAGTCAGTTCTTCCAGCACAAGTTTCAATACTGTCAGTTCTACAAAAAACAAATGTTAAAACATTTCCATGCTGCCCCAGCTGCCTGCTTCCGTTGCTGTGCATGTTTCTAGTGTTGTACGCTTTCCTAAATCTGTTTCGACATGACGACCTTTACCAATCCATCCACGACTGCTCATAAGACAACGGATTCCACTCACTTAAATGCGGTCCAACGACAGAAAGGAAAAGAAGAGAAGAAATGTGTACAACGCTAATGCATGACGTTAGTAGCGTGCAAACTGAGCTAATTTTGCTAAAGCTACTTTCACATTCAGCAGTGCTAACAGGCGGTGTGTGGATATGACTGATCGGTAAGTCTTAAGTTTCGTCACAGAACACTCAGCTCCCTTAACGTCTTTGACGTATCTGTATTCCTGCTTCAATTCCTTAGTGTATGGCACTAAAAACGTATTACATACCAGCCTTAGTTCATTTTCTCCATAATTAATCTGACGACACAGTTGAAGTCCAAGAACAGGGTAATAACTAATAAAATGTTGACATATTTAATTGAGAGTCTCTGGCGCTAGCTCTACGTTGTCCTGCTTTCTATTGGAACTTTAACTCTAGCATAGAAGAACTTTATTCAGATTAAACTAACCGAAACGGTTTATTTATTAAAGCGAAGGAATTGACGAATGGAACGACCTTCTTCCCTCGCTGTAGCTAAACTAGTTACTGGCTAAACTAATTACTGGCTAAACTAATTACTGGCTAAACTAATTACTGGCTTCTGCCCATCGGCCTCTCACTCATTAAATGCGTATCTTTCCTCTCTGGAGTTTCCTTGCAGAGAGCGCCTCTGAATAGTTATTCTGCGAGAGGCGCTATATAGTACTCTAAAGATGCGATACGATTTCAGATCTAATATCATCATCTTTTGGATAGATCTAATCGAGAATTTTTCGAGATACAAATATGGCGCTGTAGAAGCGATAGAAAGATACACTTTAAGCTTTCAGCGCACTGATTTATTCCCCGTATACCTTTCATTTTAACACTGCGCCACGCTAGTTAAGCCCAACATGTTGCAACATTGATTGCTTCAGAGTGCCATGGGAAGGAAATACAAAACAAATGAGCCCACTTGGTTTGGACCTGGAGCAGCAACGAACCGAGGGGATCGCCCCCCCCGGTCTTAATGCAAGGGGGTGTAGATAATTATCCCCCGCAACGAAACCCCGATTCCGGACGATCGGACGCACCATGTACAATTAGTGGAGGACGTGTTACCTTACCTCACAGTAACCGCGTCTAATGTCCCTCTGTCTTCTAACCAGCTAGTCATTCCATGCACTCATTGCACAGTAGCCGACATAGGCTACACATACTCAGTGGTCCATTAACACTCTGGCACCCTGCCCAGCACAGACATACACGACCCATGATATCGATACGCATTCCAACATGGGCACACAGCGCTGTGTTGACCTGTAATGGACCTCCTTCCCTTGCAGCAAATGAGTACCGTCCATTCAGTAACGGCATCATCAGAACTGATGCGAAACCCACCAAAACAGCAGAGGTGATGCTGTCACAGACTCCCCGCGACCTTTCTTAATTTGCTCAAGAAGTCAATTCCAATCTGATCTGCTTCAATTCAAACCGATTCAGTTCCAATCAGATTCATGCTATTCTGTTCAAGAATAAACTCTTCCACTGTTCGCTTTCTGACAGTGCCAGCCTCAAGTCTGGGCAATGTAGGAGGGCGACGCCAATGATCATTGTTATCACACAGTGTCGTTAAACTGAAACTAACTTCCGTTTAAGAGGACCTCGTCGCCTGAAGAAAAACTCATCAATGGTCAACCTATCATACTGTGGATATTTATTAAGTTCGGACCACCCTCTCAAGTTTAGAACAAGAGAGGTGTAATTAAGCAGCCATGGATGCAAACGGGTCTGCAGAAATAAAGTAAAAACAAATCTCGTCTATAAAAACAACTTTAAAAATTCCCACAAGAAGAAATTGAAAAAATTCGTTGTCTATAGAATAAATTACGTACTTACTTACCATCAAACCAACTTTCTGCTGCGCCATATATGTATACAATTTCATATACGTGTGGATGGTGTGGTCCTAGTATCATACGATCTAATCCGCAAATCGATAACGTTTTCAACCCAATGCAATAACAAAGGCTGCAGATCGTATCAGTCCGACAAGACGAGCTACGAACCAGTCTATAGATCACATTACAACAAGCGAATATCGCTTAAATGTTAAAATGGCATAGATTAGGAATACACACGACTAACATGTGGAGGAAAAGCACTTGTGCAAGCCACGATTTAGCCGATGAAAGTCAATGACGTTTTCAGTGTAGACTGTAGAGTAATTACAATTCAACCTAGTCAGACAGATATTCATTCATTTATTCATTATGAGAATTCTCATATATAATTCGCCTCCAGTTAATTAATCTACTCGGAGGCGTTTTCAGCTAGTCACGGCTAAAATATGGGTTTAAGCGGTGGGCGTATTGTTCTGAGCAAGCACAACTCTGGTGGAAACCAATTCCAAATGGACGGCCCAACGATTGAGAAGAGAAGGCCCGGCACTGTCTAACCGTAGAACATGCTCGCAGAGATAAAAGTTCCCTTCGGATCGAGGAGCGGAGGTCTCGGCGGGCATTGAACAAGGTTGGATGCTGGAAGTAGAGGTCACACATGTAGAAAGGGCACAAACAAGAAGACGGCGCCAGACATGCGCAGCAACCCTGTAAGAGATAATTTGAGATACAGGAAGACAGCGCAGAACATCACGCATGTAGGCATGAACACAGGCAAACTTAAGAAGGCGCTCGATGAAACGAGCAGTTGATCGCAGAATCCTATCAAGAGGTTCAATTTGTCCGAGCGGGTGAAAAATGAGAAGCGAACAACAATGACCAATTCAACTTGTGACAGAGGCCGGAACTAGAACCACATTAGCAGTATGATGAAAGGGTGCTGACCATGACTAAACGTATAGTTCACCATGACAGCTACGAGTCACGATACACTATGTCGCGAGAAACTAAGCTCTTGGTCTAAGGTAATTTCAAGGTCTCGAAAAATGAATTGAGACATAAGGAAAAGGGTCAGCTATTGCATAGCAGATGCTGGTAAAAGCTTGTCAATTGCTCACTCCCGCTTAGCCGCAGACAATTGGTTGAGACGTAGAAGAACTTAAAAACTTTCTCCAATCTTGGGACTGGCACTGCCAAGGTCCAACAGTGTCGTCGACATAAAGCTGGTGCAAGTTCCGCACGACACCAGCAGAAGTTAATAACAGAAGTTTAAGGAATGTCAAAGGTCAAACCTGAGCCATAACGGCTACTAAAATGGTAGGAACCCAGAGGGCCCAAGATCAGTATCGACGCATGCAGTTAGTGCCGAGACAAAATAGAACGCGGCTATTTTAGGGTTTAATCAACCAACCAAGGGATACAGAAAGACCTTGATGAGATAATATTTTTTTAGTCTGCTGAATCAAGATAAAGAAATCAGAAAGAACCAAAACAGTAAAGTATAGAGTGCTCTGCCGTCAGTTCAAGGAGCCATAGAACTCAGAAACGAGACTAACCTGAAGAAGCTCCGTGAAATTGGTTCCATCGATTGATTTACAACAATGCGCTCGAAAATATTTGAAAAGAAATGTCACATTGACAATTGGTCGATAAGTAATTATAATTGGCAATTGGTCAATATAATTACAAGTGTATATGAAACTAATAGCTTACCGAAATTTTGGCGCGTATTTCATTTCAACAATACGTAGCTAGAAATATTTTGTCTGGGACAAGATAGAATGAATGCAGGCGATGTAAGTGGTAGAAGTCAGGCGAAGTCAGTTTTCTGTCAACATTGCAGAGATGTTCATACTGAGCGTGCGTGTTGCGTGTGTGTTTGCTAAAGGTCGTACGAATTCTTGCAGAAGATTATCGACGAATCTATTACTCACCGGAGCTTGAATGCGACTTAGTTCGAATCCTTGAGACGGCAGCCGATGCCTTGAACATCGTCGAATGAAACGAGGAATAATCAAGATCCGTCATGTAGGGATAGGGGGCCAGCTGGTGATGATGATGGTGGGGACCCTGTGCACCCGTCGAAAATCCTGACGCCATCCCTGACAGATGCGAATACTGGAGTCCATGGTCCGCTACGGCGACGGACAGCAGGCCCCCCGAGGGCCCCGATGCGCCCGGGGACCCATCGTTGATCGGGAAGGCCAATTTCGTGTCCGGCAGATTGCAAGCGTAGCCGGCCTCCATGGTGCTGTGCTTACCCAGTCGGTCGAATCCCCCTGCGGTCGGCGACGGGGAACAGGCACTGCCCGGAACGGGGCTTGTTCCACGGCATGGGTGCGGGGAGAACGGGAAGCCGAACAACCGAGACCCGGCGCTGGCACAGCCGAGGTTTAAGTTGGCCGCCTTGACGCTGTAGCTATGCTGCTGTTGTTGCTGATGTTGCTGATGCTGCTGGAGAGAGTGATGATGGTCGGCGAGAGAGTCTGTCTGCTGCTGCTGCAGGCGGCTCGACGCCTTGTTACCCATGCCGCCCCATCCGGGAGGTGGCTGGTGGCCGTAGGACATTCCGGTTCCAGGGTAGGACGGCGCTGGTTTCGTATCGCCGCTCGGCATCCATGGACTGCACGGACTGTAGGACAACTGGCCAGCCTTCGTTCGATCGGGCGACATCCAAGACGGAGGCGTCGGGTGGAAATATGGACGGTAGACCTGGCTGGAACAACCACCTCCACCTGACAAAAGATACACAAAGCTCATTCAATCACCGTGTAATTAGTTATGCATCTCTTTATAAGACTCATTGATTAAGTTTTGGGTAAAGCAAAATCCAGTTCAATTCCATGTAGACTATATTTTGGGCGGATCGCGCATAACAAACGATTATTCAAATGTTTATCAATCAATTTAATTTTAAACCTCAGAACCAAGAATTGTACACGAGGTTGTGGTTCAGCTGATGTAACTATTTCGATCGCTGTCTCAAATCAATCAATCTATGAAACCTAATATAGCTCCTCTTTAGGATATCTACTCAGAGGCGCTCCCTGTCCGACAACGGCTAAAAAGTGCAATTTTCAGTAATGAGTAGAATGCAGATGAGAAGGTTTTGGGCAGAAGGTGAAGCTCTTGGAGTAGCCCATTCCCTGTGATCGAAACTACCAAATGCACAGAACGACCAAATTATGACTCAATGGTCGAATAATATATCGCGACAGTCTTGCGGTCTTTTATAGGCGGAGTTGTCTTGGCATTGTATAAGGTGAATAATGATGATCTTCGTTCATTGATTTCAAACTCACATACTAGAGTGATTATAAGTATATCACGAGTCATTAGAGGCATGGGCGCCCGCAGCATAGGTCAAGGGGGGTCGCGTGAGCCCCCCTGGAAAACTCAAAAAATTCCCTAGACTTTGTGTCTCGAATGAGAGCCCTATTAAGCCCTACTAAGTTTTGTCTCGACGCAACTGACTATCCGCTGGCTATCCGTGGTCCTTTATGTTCCAATTTAGAGGAGTCGATATTTAACTGTACTACTGCCATACAAGGCCTCAATAATGTTCTACCTCTACCAGCATCGTATCCATAGACATTTGACAGGACTCATATTCATATCGAACATTTACATAGCGCCTCTTCAGGGAAGCTGTTCAGATAACTACTACATGAGCCATGTATGGATCAGATCAGAGCATGTGTCTCAAATTGGTCATGGGTGGGTCACATATAGAAACATTGGTCCTACTGCAGGACTCCTACATGGACATGCCAGGTAGTTAGACCAAATTAGACCAATAAGTGTATCCCGTAAACATACTGAGGATTCTCTCAGTCTATTATATTCGCTACTTGGTCGATCATCGTTTTAGACCTGCACGTCAGCAAATGACGAGTCTTCAGATTTATCAGCTGTCGATCAGTTTATCGATCTTGCTTTATTAGAGAGAGATCGTTGTCAGTCAGGCGACAGTTAATTGAATTAATGGATAAAATCCGTTGCTCTGTATAATTATATACTGAAAGAAGACGCAATCAGCAGCCAACATGCAACAGACTGAATTTCAACATCACTCGTTCTCGGTCAAACGATCCTGGATTTGTGCTGAAGCCGAGGAAACGCTCAGCCCCGATGCGCACAGTCCGTCATCGACGACCTCCTCTTCCATTCCCCCCTCGCTGCAGACATCTTTCGATCGCTTATCGCAGCCATGCCATGTGTCGTCAGCGCAGACGACGTGTATATCGATGCGACAGCGATTGTGTGTGTGTTTTAATTAAATCGACCCGGGAGCTGTTTCCGTATCTACTCATATTCTTCGCATGATGCAGATGCAGGGTTGCAGAATCAGAGGAGGAGGCTGTAGAGTCGCAGTTCTAATTCTAAAATCCGCCTTGAGCCGGCGCCGTCGCTCCCGCGACCGCCTCCGCCTTTATCCGGCTAAGTGAAGCTGCGAGCCATGAGATAACGTATCTCCATCTGATAGACGGACGAAGGGGCGATCCCCGTCCGCCGTCTCAGAGGCGAGCGATAGGAATCGACGCTAATCGAATAAATGTTATTTCGCGGAGACAGGCGGTCATGTGATATCCGGGTTAAAGGAGAGCATGCAGAACAAGGGCGACAACGGATAAAGAGACAGACAAGTAGGCTTTCACAGCGCATGTGAGAGAGAGAGAGAGAGAGAGAGAGAGAGAGAGAGAGAGAGAGACGGACAGATCTATATACACAGAGAGCAGTCCGAATGAGTGACGCAATGGATTACATTTCAATTCAAGTCATCCGGAGATTATGGATGACATGGAAAATCAGGGCTTGGCCCTGATGTAACCCTATTGTTTCAGTCGGCTTAAATTGAAATTTATGAGCGTCACAAATTTCAATAAGCTTATTTGGATGTCTGCATATTCAACTGCATTAAACACGGAATCTACATTTCACCGTAGCCCATTTATCTTTATCTGACTGTCTTGGGAAGCTAACAGTCAGCCTCCAACTCATTCTTATCCAATCAACCCGCTCTATACCCGATCATCCTTCTCTTTTTCTCGACCCCAGTCACTACTCATAGTTCTTCAGATGAGTCGTATCCAACTGTTCCAACACTAGGCTATACCACGCATCTGGGGATAATCTGGAACGAGCTGCCTCCTGAATTACTCACTTTTCTGTTCCTCGACCATCATTCCAAATCATCCACCTTCATGTGCGCGAGGCATTCTTCACTCCTTGTGCTCCTTTCCACTCGAAGCTAAAGTCGCACCTCTTCAAGGACTCTTACCCCAATTTCCAATTCTCGACTTAAACAGCACCCGCCTTAACATAAACTCTGCCTCCTGCTACTCTCTAACTAATCGGCCACCGTACCAAACTGTTGTACCATAAGTTTTCTAATCTAATCTAACTTAGCGACACCAATCGCACTGTATCGTAATTCACATGGCATCCATTGTATATACAAAGATCAAAATTAGTGTATTAGAGGCAGTGAAAGAGTATGGTAATTATTATCGCTGGAATTTAAAATCGGAGAATAGAATGAGATGTAGTCACTTTTCCTTAATCCACGAAGCAGCTGACGATGCGGCGATTGTAAAGACTACTGCAGTTTCAAATGAATAGTATTTGCGGTATGGTCGGATTCAAAAGGAAGGTAAACAATTTGTTTGATTAGAGATGCAGATCATCATGTCACGAATTTCTCAAGACTCTGGACACGAAATTGATAATAAAGCTGAACGATTACTTAATAACTCGCCACGGGAGTCAGACGATTTTTTAATAAGGAAAGGATGTACCGCAGCATGAGCGAAACTGGCGGACAAACAAAGGATTGTTGGATACATTTTCAAGGAGAGAAGTATTAGGGCCTACTTGAATAAGAGGATAAACCGTAGAACGAGCTAAGCTGGGCACGTGAAGAATGGATGTGCCGGTCGTTGGGCGCAGTAAACAACTTAGTCAGCCAAACCTCATTAACAACATAATTGTAGAGCTTGCGTTTTAATTATAGAGTTTGCCTGTTGTGGACCGATAAATCTACATCCAAATTAAGCCTTTGTTGTTCATGTACGTTCGAGAATGTCCTACGAACCACTAAAAGAGTGTAATAACAGATACGACAGCACGAACCAGTTAAATGTAATCACCTCACATTTGCTCAACTGAACATGCGATCATAACGATCATGATCACGGATATTAGGCTCGTGAAGAAAGGATGATCATTAATGAAGGAGGGACGTGGGCCATAAAGAAGAGTGAGTTGTAATCGAGAACATTCTCTTACTTTTAACCCATTACTCATCGAAACTGATCAAACAATAGAATCACGAATTAATGCTAATTTTTATCGTATATATTACTGATGCTGACCATTAGATGCTCGGTATCCGAAGACCATTCTGGCTGCAGCGGCAGATGTACTATCGTAGTAGGACGACGCAATGGTCTGAGCGACACTCATCTCGGACCCCAGATGCTCTCCACCTCCTCCTACGCCGCTGAAGAGATCGGCACTCGAGGCCACCGACGACGTGGCCCCTCCTTGGTCCCTCGAATGTGTGTCCGTCGTGTGACCGCCGCCAGCTGATGCGTGGGTGACCTCGTGATGCCCTGCCCATAAGTGCGACGGGGCAGACGTTGACGATGGGCCTCCGTTGATCGGGTGCAGGGCCTCCGAGGAGGGATCTCTGCCTGGGTCGTGCATCGGAACGATCGACTGATGAGCGAATAAGTCAGGTGATGAGGCCAGGAAACGAACGACGTTACACTAAGCAAGTATAACACAGGCATAAAATCAGTTACCAAAGTATAGAGAGTAAGACTCAGATGGTTCTCGATGGCCGATATTAGAGGCGTCCAGATAGGGACGGAAAGAAAATGCCTTCAATTTCAGGTAGGGAGATTTTTGTCTTAGGGAGGCAATATCTTGCCTTCCTGACACTGGGGACAAGGGTTTGCTCCCATCACTCAGAGGGGTATTGACGCCCTTGGCCAATGTACATGCATATTTGTGTGTATTTATGTATGTGTATACATGTATGCGTGCATGTATGTATGTATGGTTGTATGTATGTGTGTGTTTGCAAGTGTGTATGCATAATGTAATGTGCATTTGTGCCTGCATATATGTGTATACGTGTGTGAGTATCGGAGCAGTTGATGTGGTGCCTTTCGTGTACGGCTGCCTCTCAAAACTGCTGCATTTAAGACTATCTTTATGGCATATAGAAATTATCGAAACAATTGCCTTTATATATACAGTATATACATATTATATATATATATATAAGCTTGAAAATGTGCTGAATATCAGTATGATCTGCAAATTTCTCCTTTAATCATATTCCCTCGCATTTTGCACTATAGTCGGTCTGCAGAAGCTATCGTTTTGCTTTTATGGGCCTATATTTATGTGTAAAGTCGCCCGTTCATAAGCTATACTGAACCTGATTGTTCTGTTTGTGATTGATGTCATACTTGTTTTCTTCCCTTTAATGATTATTGATAAATATTCATTAAAGTTGACTCCTTGTTGCTTTTGTTAATTTCATCTCTGCTGATTAGCCTTAATTGCCAGAGAAAATTAATTTGAAGGCAAATGATAAGGGCGCACACAAGCACTGAAACCTTTTCGCGTCGCACAAGAATGTACTCTTGTGCCGTTTATAATGAGGATTTAAGCACTCATTTTTAAATACGATTGAAACAGCTGAGCACATTGTTAAGACATTTAAAGCAATTATCTAATTGATCTATTTCTGAATCCTGTGATAAGCTTCATGCGTCATCAATAAAAACAAATGTTAAACAAAGAAACCATTTGCTGAAGAGTAAATGAAAAATACAGCTTAAATACTTCGCAGCCTACGCTGTGAAGGACCAAACAAAAGAAACTCCAGACAATAATTATTGTAACTACTTAACGCTTACGAAATCAAATTTCTAAAACTGAGGGTATGTGGGCCTTGCTGATTCACCGCAAAGCACAAAGTATACAGCGTAAGATGACGCAGGAAAAAATCTTTTTTTTGGAAATTTTCAATCAAAACTTTAGAAGTCTAAATGGCAAAGCATTTCAAAAACTCCTCTGCTGAAATGCGTCGAGAAGTTGTGTTCATTCTTAATCATAAACGATCGTGGTTATTTGTCGAAATCGGTCGAGACCAACCAAGCACCGAAGCTGGTAAGTTATATTTGGTGAATTAAATATCGATTCTGTTCCATGAGAGAAGCATAAGAGTTAAGTGGCACGAAACTGGTGCATATAATGTTTAGACTATAGCCAACTGAGAGGTACTTCTCCTGCGATTGGCCATTTAATATAGACCTCATTTTATGACATAGCGTCTTTGTGTATACACTTCATGTGCATGAATTAATTTCGTCACTAATGCTAAGAACACGCATGCATGGCCATTGTATCTGGCAATAGTCTGGCAAGATTTTCAATCATCCTCGCTCACGAAAACTACAGAAAGGGAATCGCTTGCATTCGGAATAGAAACGATTGGATCGTCCAGGATTCGATAAAATTTTATTATAGGCCTATTTGATTGATTTTACCAATAGGAGTTGATTAGATTATAAGAATGAAACTGAATAGTTCGGTAATAATAAGTGCGCGATTAGTACGATCTTTAAATCTGACATTATTATAAAGTGCGAGTGTCGAGTCACAAGTGAAATAGGACCTACGGATACGAAATAAATACTTGAATGCCAAGTGCGAAAACAAGTCTCTTCCTAAAGCAAATTGAAATTATAGGCCTATTTGATTGATTTTACCAATATTATATTATATTATAATATAATAATAATATAATAAATAATAATAATAATAATAATAATAATAATAATAATAATAATAATAATAATAATAATAATAATAATAATAATAATAATAATGCCTTCAGAGGCTCTTTTGTGCAGCTGTAGTTTAACCAAACAATATAAACACTCGTGCACTCAATTAAAATAACTTTCTCAGTCATAATAATAATAAAAATAATGATTATTCAACGCCATAATAATAATAATAATAATAATAATAATAATAATAATAATAATAATAATAATAAGCCTACTAATTATGATTTCCATTATGACTTATCGGCCTAATTTAGTTTGATAACATGATGCGCTTTTTAACGGGTAGGTATCCTTTCCAACAATGCAATAATATGGATTATAGGCCTATGGTCCATATCCGCCATCGAACTTTTGTCTGCCCTCGTCATATTGTTGCTATAGCATACTTATTGAAAGTATTCTAATTTCCTGTCGTCTTTCAGTATAATTTAATCACATCTGACGCTTATGTGTACAAATGGTTCTACTTATCAGTACTTCAGCTAAAATAGACTGCGGCTGAAAACAAGTTCTAATTTTGAATTAAAAAATTTGATATCATGTTTGCATCAAAGTTGAATGTTGGTCATTACAGAATTCTTCCGCATTATGGAAGATCATTACCTTCGCATAAAAATAGCGAAACCTGAGAGTATAGGCTATAATTATTCGTTATTGTGATAATCCTCTGTCCTTAAATCAGGTCATTCATTTTGCAAAGTCCGATAAATTGTATTCAGTGTAAGTGGTCTGTGACGCGAGGACCAAATCAAGACACTAATTCAAGCTAAGTAAATTTTCAATATTTAAATGTATTATCAGACTCTTCATAAACAATACTATTTTAATTACTCAAGTACTTGAAACTGGTACTTCAGTACTACTCAAGTAGCCTACAAATTCAAATTTTAGTGACTTTTGATATATCGATTTCATATATATAGAGTCGCTGTGCAGTGCAAGTGAAACAAATCTTTGCAGCAAAGATTGATTGATTAGGAGACAGGATTCAGTAATCGATCAATTAGAGATTTGCTTTAAATGTGACATGCATCCAGTGATAATAATCACAGACACACACTGACGTCATTCACGGGTGCACACTGTGACATCATTTGCATATTTCCTGTGACGTCATTGAGTGGCGTACACTGTGATGACGTTGAATTTCCCATTTGCATTTTCAGACACAAGCACAGACACTAAGACGTCATTTGCGCGCATATACACATGTTTATCACATTCTATGTTAAATACATACAGTGATGCCATTCACGGACGCACATAGTAACATCGTTCGCAAATAGAATGTGACGTCATCAATAGGCGTTGCCCTGCGCTGTGACGTCATCTTCAGTCTATCACAGAAACACTAAGACGTCATTCGTTCACAAACCAAGAGGTTTGACATCACGTTCTGTGATGTCATTTGTAGACCCCATGATTACGTCACTCGATGGTCTTATCGGAGGATGGATATAATCAGTTAGGCCCTAAGCGACGATCTCTATAAACACGAATCCACAATGATTTCGGCGATTCATACCTTGCAGGCGGCTCTTTGGCCATCATCTTCCATCCATCCAGTCTATTAACTGTTCTCGCCATAGCCAAGTTTCTGTGGAATACTGATCTAAGATGAAACCCTCTTGTTCAAATGCTGTTGCAATTCAACTCCAGTCTCATTCGGCGCTTCCTCCTGCTCATGAGCCGACTGCAGCGCTGCTAGTAGATGTGTCGTAGGATCGTGCCCCCACAATGTGTCCTTGTCTTTCGGACTCCTATATACCCCTCATGTCCGGTGTACAGGCGACCGTATTTCACCGGAAATCTCCAACACAAGTCTCCTAAATCTGCCGGTTATCGCCGGTTACAGCATCGCCAACGCGCCCTATCGCAACAACCCAAGTGGCGATGCAAAGTCACACGCGGCGCGCGGACCATCGTCGGACGAACGGACAGACGGATGGACGAACGGACGGACTGCCAAGGGATAATCGTATGGGGGTATCTTAATCAGCGGTCAGACGGGCGGCGCGATAGCAGCCCGACCGGACCCGATGGAGGGACGCTCGGGGAAAGATAGAGGCTTTCACTCACCTTATCAGCCAACTTGCAGGCTGTCGGGGCGTCCTCTGCAGTCGCCGGTCGCAGTTGAATACAATCGCAACGGCGACGATATCAGCCGTTCAACGAACGACGACTACGAGTATATGCATCGGTGCATGGGCTCAGGCGTGCCCGACGAGTTATAGCCTTGCCAGCCTCCCTAGCAGCCCCAGCAGCACTAGCGACGGCATCAGCGGAACGGCCAGCAGGCAGCGAATTGCAAGCGTTTATCGCGCTAATCATGCCGGTGATCGATGGACGATGGTTGGCTGGAGGCTGATAGCACGGTCTCCTCTGTGCGGACGGACTGCGCAATCAAAGCCGAGGAAGAGATGGAGGAGGAGGAGGCAATGCGGCGGTTGTCCTCTGCGCCGCTGTCAGTCGATCAGACGCCAGATAGCGCTGCCTCTGCCTTTGCCGCAGCAGCCTCATTGCCTGACGGACGCAGCAGCGAGCGGGAAATGACCGCCCATCTTTTGCGGTCCTCCTCCGCAGCCGTTCCCTCCCTCCGCATCTTACCCGTGCGACGCATATATCACACGCGCTCGTGCAATATGTTGGGTGCACGACCATCGGTTGCACCCACCACAGACTGGGCCACCACAACCACGCAGAAGATATGCGCATGTATTCTTAGAGATCTGCTTTCATCTGCCTCGCCTTTCGAAACAGGCTATGCTATACAGTACGCGTAGATTAATTTTGACACAAGTTTACATATTTGTAACGACCGGAGCGTTGACCTTGAGTTGTCAGAGGTTGTCAGAGGTTCATACCTGCCGCGATCAGAAGAAGATCAAATCGTTCAAACTAATAGTTGTTCTAAACAGATATTGGCTCAAATTAAACTGTAATCATTGCGAAATAGTAGTCATTTCTAACTTCTCATTTTAGCTAAAATGAAGATGTTTCGACGACGAATGCTCAAGTCAAAGGTCAAAAGGTGCACGTGGTCAGCTCCCAAGGTCAAAGGGTGCAAGTGTTCAGCGACCAAGGTCAGAGGGCGCAAGGGGTCAGCGCCCAAGGTCAAAGGGTGCAAGTGGTCTGCGCTCAAGGTCAAAGTGATCAGCGTACAAAGTCTAAGGGTGCAAGTGATCAGCGTGCCTATAATTTATCGCCAACTCGGCTATATTGATTTCAAAAGCCGCGGGCAATCGGTGCATGGGAAGACCCAATGATTGGATATGCCGAAGCAGAGGAAATGAGGGTCGGTAGCGCTACATGCATATGTTGCCCTTTTTCTTCATAATTCTCAAAAGCTTCTTCCATGTCAGTGTTTCATTGCTCTGATAAACATCTCATAACCGGATGGACGGATGCAGCTGCTACAAGAATGTTGAAACCATACCAAAGTGTTGTCACGAGATCATGAAATCACTTGTTTTTTCATTGGATCGGTTGCAGAGGCAATTTGGCAAGAAGCAATTATAACTAACGTTAGCCGATGTCATGTAAAGTAGGAATCAACGTCGGTTTTAATTCTGTAGGGCCTATGCAATTTCTTCTTATTAAAACGTCGTGTCGTATTAAAAAAAAATCGTGGAAAAAAGAATATTATGCTAAATGTATGTCATGCAGTTCAAGACAACTGGAACAGTATCATTATGCCATTTGTAACATTACGCTTGCAAAAAATTATTTATTTAGGCAAGCTTAACTATCGTGGTCCCTTTGGTGGCCGGTGTGTTGTTTTTGGGAAATCACTTCACCGTATAGTTCGCGTCCCATGCAGTTGAACCATGCAACGGGAAGGAGTTATCTATCCATTCCGAACAGAAGCTGAAAATATGTGAGGTGGCAAATATTCAGACCCGAAGGCCAGAAATTTCTGGTCAACTGACAGGGTGTTTCTGGTCCGTGAAGGTTTGCCATTTGTTATAGTGTTTGAAGCGAAATCAAATTGTTGATTCTAACAATAGGCCTGCAGTCAGCCGTATACGAATCATCATTCCGTTAGAGAGGTCTTGGAATATCTGTATTTATGACTACCGGTTGGTTGTAGTTTTCAAATACAATAATAATAATACAGTACAAATGAAATTTGATTTTGCCCTTCTTCCAAACTTTTTTTTCTCAAAAGTGCAAACGCCTCGCCGGCGCAATTGCAATTGTACTGCAGAGCAATTGTGCGCAAATTACTTGCTCAAGGTCCCTACACAGTGACTCCTCGGACGAAGATCGAATCCACTCACTCAGCGCACACTGAGCGTTACGGGCCGACCGCTCTTACCAATCGGCCACTGTACCACAAATACTAAGGGCTACAAGACCATTTAGAATTTAAAATGTTACCAAAATTAACTACAGAAGCGAAAACTGGGCAGTGACTCAGGGTTGTTTCGCGACATTTTATCTGATATGTATTATTTAGTCAGCGATCTTATCCTCTGATGTGATAGGCCCCACTAACATGCATGTAAGCCCTGTACAATGACGGCGCTCTAGAAATTGTCTACATGTATCGTAATGAGATTGTAAATGTAATCATCCAAATTAGCCAGCACCACATAAAAACAGCTCTAAGAAAACGAGAGTACAGCAACGCTTTAATATGACAAAAAGTCCTCACTACCCAGGCTCCTGTGTCCGCTTCTGAACCCGGGCGGGTCACAATCCGGGAAGGTCAAATCGTTTGATATAATACCTATTCGTCAAGCATTCGTCGTGGCGAGCAGGTGCTCCACGATTTCACTGTTCTCGTCCAGCAATTGATTGGCGG
>OY365816.1:18430418-18643230 GCA_959347315.1 Bimastos eiseni
TGAAGGGCTTATTTTGTGCACTGGATGCAAATAAAATATTACTTTAAATTCATCTGAGGATATTTGCACGACATACGTCATTTCGTGGAATAAATCAGCAGACCTAAGCCTACGTATTCCCAGATTCTGGAACTATTGAGAATGATGATTCCTACATCAATATAGACTAGACTGTGGACGCAGAGTTGTCCATGGTCCAATTGTCATGGCCCAACCCAACCCGACCCATCGAAAATCGACTCGACCCGATTGGACTTCCGATGTCAAATATATGACCCGACCAGACCAGACCTATGACGTGCATGACCCGACCCAATCCAGACCAGACCTATATGATGATAATACTGACTTGTGAGAACGTATTATTTCATTTATTTTAGCCTAAACTTACTTTGTCCATAGATAAATGTAAAAGAACAATTCTGGATATTATTAGGGACGTAAGAGTCCGGCTATAGCATGTCCCAGCGCTGCATGCTCAGCTAATTCGCACGCTTGTAATCAATCTGTTGACCTTTCGTATTTTCTATGAGAAATTATTCCATACGTCACCGTGAGTTGAGTTCGGTGTTAAAAGGAGCAAATCCGGTGTTGCCCTTAGTTTTCACGCTAATTCCTTCGCCATATTTAATTTATTTTATTGTAACTAATTAACGCCGGTTGCCATGCGATAGATTAGGCTGTCTTCTGCTGTTCTTTCCTCATTCAGGTGCCTTGAGGATCTCTTGCTAGTAAACTCATGCACAGAAGATGAAACTGTAACGAATTTTCTTAATAAAAATTACAGAGTTGAAAATTAAGCTATGAAAACAATTTGCTGGTCGAAATTGGTCCTAGTTTGGGACCCAATCTGACCAACCAGAACCTAGATCCGACCGGACCCGACCCGCCTAATCTACAAATATTTGTGACCCGACACGACCCGACCCGACTCGCGGGTCACCCCGACCCGGGGACATCTCTGTGTAGACGACCTCACTTCAGTGATTCCGTTGGCGCAAGATCTGCATGCAGACTGCATCATCGTCACCATCAGCACCATTATGCGATAGTCAATCCGATTATAAATATCATCATTGTATGCAGTTTCAGAATAATAAATTATGTTCAACAGCGCTGGAAAATTTAGGAACATCGGAGATAACAACACCAGCAGCCGCAGCCATTGTTTCCCCATCCGCGAGTCTGTTAAAATTATGCCATGACTTGGCCTACTCATATGAATTCCGTCGTCTAAGAATTCCTCTTATATTCAACTTTCGACATTTCGTGTTGATCATATAGAACCTAAATCATACATACATACATACATACATACATACATACATACATACATACATACATACATACATACATACATACATACATACATACATACATACATACATACATACATACATACATACATACATACATACATACATACATACATACATACATACATACATACATACATACATACATACATACATACATACATACATACATACATACATACATACATACATACATACATACATACATACATACATACATACATACATACATACATACATACATACATACATACATACATACATACATACATACATACATACATACATACATACATACATACATACATACATACATACATACATACATACATACATACATACATACATACATACATACATACATACATACATACATACATACATACATACATACATACATACATACATACATACATACATACATACATACAGAAATTTAACATATCTGGACATACTTACCAACACGTAAAACTATCATCAAGCAACAAGAAGCAGAAGTATAAAAGAGACAGTGGAAAGAGAGATGCTAATATAGGTCATAATGTTGATGGCCACAATAACAATTGCAGATGGTGATACCTTCGATCGATTACGTAAACAAGCCATCTAAATGCATGTAGCGTATACAACTTCCATCCTACGCCATAATCCTAAACATGATCGACGCTAACATCTGCATTTATCTAAATGCATAAGATTCATGCGAATCTGCATTTCTTGAGCTGCGATAAAAGACGAATCAGAGGGAAGAACGGTTTCTTCGGCGAACGTTGCTTAGTCGATGGAAATATTGTCAATGCCTGAAGTTCGGATGGTTTCTTGACGAGAGTAAAGTCTTCTCTGCCATCCGCTTTCATTGGGTTTTCAGGGATGAGATTCTCATGAGAGCCAACGAAAGTCATGCATGGGGCGTTGCTAGAAGGACTGCCGCCGGCTTTACTTGATCACAATTTTAAGCTTTCAATAGCACATCAGTTTCATCAGAGTTTTCAACGGCACATCCAGTTGCATTTATTGCATATTTATACAATTCACACGTCATTCAAACGTCCACATCCGGTTTCCTCGATTGTTGTGGGCTAGTTATGCTATGTATACTGCTGTTAATATGGTCAGTTGGTCTGGTTTGAATATCAGATGTGCTTGAAACTGTTTTGGAGAGTTCGAAATTTGTGTATCTTTATATTACAGGGCTTGAAAAATCGAAGCGATGGAAATAATCACCAACTTGAAATGCGCCAAATAGTCATTTCGGGTTATTAGCACTTGGAACCTGTGACTACATGAGCTCCCTACTTATTTGCGCAATTTATATCGACGCTTAAAATCCTTTTCCTTCACCGACACTGGACTGATATATCAACAATCAGACAGCATCTCAATCGAGAGGAGCTCTTTAAATGCATTTTAACAAAGTGAATCACTGAACGAATGAAAGAAGGAAGGAATGATGAAGGAATGAAGGAATGAAGAATGAAGGAAGAAATTCCATTATGAAAGAAAGGAAGGAAGGAATGCAGGACTAAGTATGAAAGAATTTAGAATGATGGAATGATTGAAAGAAGGAAGGAAAAGTTAACGAAGGAATGAAAGAAGGTATGAAGGAAGAAAGGAAAGACAGAATTACAGAAGGAGGAAGCACGGAATGGCGGAAGAAAGGACCGAAAGAATACAGGTAGGAATGAAAGAAAGTCAGAAGGAAGGAAGGAATGAGAGGTGCAAAAATCATCATGCGATGAGAATAATAATTAAAATAATTTGAGAGAAACGATAGAATACTGTATTGAGAGGAAGAGGAGACATCGGTGAAGGATGGAGGTTAGAGTTGAATTTGAATTTAATTTAATTGAATTTATATGAAATTAATATAGCGCCACTTCAAGACGACTGCTCAGAGGCGCTCCCGATCCAGGCCCGAGCAAAAAGAACAACAGTTTTGAGGTGTCGATAAAGTGGAAACGCTAGGATTCCATCCGAATGCTCACATGCAAAGCCACACAAGACGTGTTTAGCGCTCAATCAACGGCACTCTGCTTTAGCAACGGATGAGTCCCAAAGTCTTGAGACTTTCCAGTGCAGAGTAGGATTTGCCGTATTTTTCTCCGCTTACACCACCTCGACCAAATGACGCTGCTTACGGACAGTGATCGAAGTGCGTGATATATGTCTTTACACGGAGGGGTAGTAGACTGTAGAATCGATTGAGGCAGCGCACATTCGATTACAGATCAATGGATCACGATACGCGAGGCAATCGTCCATTGAGGAGACTGCCACAATATCCAAATACCATTCGCTTCTCTATATAGTCTTGTATACATGAATGCATGAAAGACATAATGAGCGAATGCCGACATGCGCTTATCTAGATATAAATAGTATGGTATTATCATAAGATAGTATATTTTGTATGATACGAAATCTATTCGGATACATTGATGTCGATCTATATATGCATACATGCTAGCAGGTGTAACATGGTTTTGAAAAGTGGGGGGGCATAATTTAGAAAATATTGCCTCCTCCCCCACTTTCGAATTTTGCCCCCCCCCCAGAAATTTGCAAAATGGGGGAGGGGACGCAAATTATCTTAACAAAGGTCATCTTAAAAAGCCATTGGAGAAACATAAAAAGAATCGATTTGGAGAACATGGGGTGGGGGGCACTGAGCACTAAAACTGGGGGTTTGCCCCCTCCCGGTTTTGAAACTGGGAGGGCCGGTGCTCCCTGCCCTCCGCTTGTTACACCCCTGCATGCAAGTATACATGAATCAATTATCTTTGAAGTGTATATTTTGCAAGATGTCGCAGGCTGAACGAGGGCGGCAAATTCAATGGCTTCGAACGTATACATGATCTTCATCCAAAGTACTGTAAGGTCCCCCGGACAGTCAGCTTCACTCCCCAGTCGCTTCCCTCTGACGGTTAACGTTACCGTATACTGTAGATCTTATGAACTCAATCCCTCTCATTTTGCAATTAAATTTTGATCAGATTAGGTCCGTCACCAATACTCGCCCATTTGAATGGACTACACGCCATTTCGGGTCTCCCGTCACTCCCGTGCAAGAATCGTAGGCCTACTTCCTCAATGTTTAAATCTCCAAAATAAGCCAGCATCGGAAAGTGAGCCTCGCGCGGTCCGCATGCTCTCCTTCGTAGAAGTGCATGGCACGTGGTCTACATGCACGCTCTTACCGATTTGGCTAACTGGTTCATCATATATATATATATATATATATATATATATATATATATATATATATAACGACTGCGATAGCGAGGCGGCAACAGAAAGAGAGAAGGCGAGAGTGAGGGTGTGATGCATGTATAAATGTAGAGTGAGAGACAGGGAAAGACAGAGGGTGAAAGAGGAAGGGCTAGAGATACAAACAGGGAAACAGAGAGAGGCTACTCGCCGCTGCTGATGTCGTCATCATCATCGTCGTCGTCGTTGAAAGAGATGAATAATAAGCGCCATCTATTGACGACATAGGTCGAGAGGTCACGGAGGTCGACGGTCGACGCAGGACAGGCGAAAACGCTTCTGATCCTCATCATAGATGCGGTCGCTTCAAATCCAAATTAAGTCCGTCGCCTCCTTCTGCTCTCGTCTTAACCCTCCTCCATCTTAACTCTCCTTCTCTTCCTGCACCTCCTCTTTATGTTAATCCATCTCTCCACCTCCTTCTTTTATTCCTTCTGTTATTCTCGCCCCAATTCCTGCTCTTCCTTCTCCTTCTCCTTCTCCTCCTCTTCCTCCTAGTCCTGTTTTTCCTATCATCAGCTCCAGCGATTCCTCCCATCTCAACCACCACCACCACCACCGTCTATTCATCCCAGTGCCTCATCACCCAACTTCTTCCTTCTGCGTGTCCACCTTCGCTTCCTCCTCCTCCTACTCCTCCTCCTCCTCCTCCTTCTGCATCATCAACATCTATCGCCTCATTGAAACACAGACGACGCTCATAGACATTCATAACGCACCGTCCATCCGTGCATCCATTCATTCATCCGTCCGTCCGTCCGTCCGTTCATCCATCCATCCGTCCATTCATTCATCCATCAATCCATCCATCCATCCATTCGCTGTCTGCCGTTCTCCGCCCCATTAATGCCGTCTATATTTCCATTACCATTGCCTCTCCTCCCCACTTCCCGTCCCTCCTCCTGCCACACATCCCCCATTCCGTTTGACCCTATTAAAACTGACCATCGACGATTGAATGGACAGCGCCGCCGCTGACCATTCCTCTCACGCCGAGACGTCGTTCATTCATCCTTCCTTCCTTCCGTCAGTCAGTCGGTCAACGCTGTTGCGAAGGAAGGAAGATCGGGAGAGGAGGGAAGGATGGATGGAAGGATGGATCGAAGGATGGATGGAAGGATGGATGGAAGGATGGATGGAAGGATGGATGGAAGGATGGATGGAAGGATGGATGGAAGGAAGGATGGAAGGAAGGATGGAAGGAAGGATGGAAGGATGGATGGAAGGATGGATGGAAGGATGGATGGAAGGATGGATGGAAGGAAGGATGTAAGGATGGATGGAAGGATGGATGGAAGGATGGATGGAAGGATGGATGGAAGGATGGATGGAAGGATGGATCGAAGGATGGATGGAAGGATGGATGGAAGGATGGATGGAAGGATGGGTGGAAGGATGGATGGAAGGATGGGTGGAAGGATGGATGGAAGGATGGATGGAAGGATGGATGGAAGGAAGGATGGAAGGATGGATGGAAGGATGGATGGAAGGATGGATGGAAGGATGGATGGAAGGATGGATGGAAGGATGGATGGAAGGATGGATGGAAGGATGGATGGAAGGATGGATGGAAGGATGGATGGAAGGATGGATGGAAGGATGGATGGAAGGATAGATGGAAGGATGGATGGAAGGATGGATGGAAGGATGGATGGAAGGATGGATGGAAGGATGGATGGAAGGATGGATGGAAGGATGGATGGAAGGATGGATCGAAGGATGGATCGAAGGATGGATCGAAGGATGGATCGAAGGATGGATCGAAGGATGGATCGAAGGATGGATCGAAGGATGAATGGAAGGATGGATGGAAGGATGGATGAAGGATGGATGGAAGGATGGATGGAAGGATGGATGGAAGGATGGATCGAAGGATGGATCGAAGGATGGATCGAAGGATGGATCGAAGGATGGATGGAAGGATGGATGGAAGGATGGATGGAAGGATGGATGGAAGGATGGATGGAAGGATGGATGGAAGGATGGATCGAAGGATGGATGGAAGGATGGATCGAAGGATGGATCGACGGATGGATCGAAGGATGGATCGAAGGATGGATCGAAGGATGGATCGAAGGATGGATCGAAGGATGGATCGAAGGATGGATGGAAGGATGGATGGAAGGATGGATGGAAGGATGGATGGATGGATGGATGGAAGGATGGATGGAAGGATGGATGGAAGGATGGATGGAAGGATGGATGGAAGGATGGATGGAAGGAAGGATGGAAGGATGGATGGAAGGATGGATGGAAGGATGGATGGATGGAAGGAAGGATGGAAGGATGGATGGAAGGATGGATGGAAGGATGGATGGAAGGATGGATCGAAGGATGGATCGAAGGATGGATCGAAGGATGGATCGAAGGATGGATCGAAGGATGGATGGTAGGATGGATGGAAGGATGGATGGAAGGATGGATGGATGGAAGGATGGGTGGATGGAAGGATGGATGGAAGGATGGATGGAAGGATGGATCGAAGGATGGATCGAAGGATGGATGGAAGGATGGATGGAAGGATGGATCGAAGGATGGATGGAAGGATGGATGGAAGGATGGATGGAAGGATGGATGGAAGGATGGATGGAAGGATGGATCGAAGGATGAATGGAAGGATGGATGGAAGGAAGGATGGAAGGATGGATCGAAGGATGGATCGAAGGATCGATGGATGGAAGGATGGATGGAAGGATGGATGGAAGGATGGATGGAAGGATGGATCGAAGGATGGATGGAAGGATGGATGGAAGGATGGATGGAAGGATGGATGGAAGGATGGATGGAAGGATGGATGGAAGGATGGATGGAAGGATGGATGGAAGGATGGATGGATGGAAGGATGGATGGAAGGATGGATGGAAGGATGGATGGAAGGATGGATGGAAGGATGGATGGAAGGATGGATGGAAGGATGGATGGAAGGATGGATGGAAGGATGGATGGAAGGATGGATGGAAGGATGGATGGATGGAAGGATGGATGGAAGGATGGATGGAAGGATGGATGGAAGGATGGATGGAAGGATGGATGGAAGGATGGATGGAAGGATGGATGGAAGGATGGATGGAAGGATGGATGGAAGGATGGATGGAAGGATGGATGGAAGGAAGGATGGAAGGATGGATGGAAGGATGGATGGAAGGATGGATGGATGGAAGGATGGATGGAAGGATGGATGGAAGGATGGATGGAAGGATGGATGGAAGGATGGATGGATGGAAGGATGGATGGAAGGATGGATGGAAGGATGGATGGAAGGATGGATGGAAGGATGGATGGAAGGATGGATGGAAGGATGGATGGAAGGATGGATCGAAGGATGGATCGAAGGATGGATGGAAGGATGGATGGAAGGATGGATGGAAGGATGGATCGAAGGATGGATCGAAGGATGGATCGAAGGATGGATCGAAGGATGGATCGAAGGATGGATCGAAGGATGGATCGAAGGATGGATCGAAGGATGGATGGAGGCAGAAGAAGAGAGGGATCGAGTGATAGAACCACTGACAGGAGGAAGAAGTGTAAAGGAAACGGAAGGTATACGGGTTACGGTGCATGGGAGGGAGGGGATTGACGATGGGGTGGGATAGGGAAGAGCGTGGGAAGGATTGGATGGAAGGTGGAAGTACGAGGAAGAGGCACAGAGGAGGAGGAAGAGTAGGTGAAGGAGGAAGATGAGGAGGAGGAAGAAGAAGAGGAAGAGGAGGAAGAGGTGAAATAAGAAGAGGAGGAGGAAAAGGAGATTCGAGGGAGACGGTGGTCTGAGGTTTGCCACACACGTCGTCACCGATGTGATGGGGAGCACAATGGAGGAATGGGTTTCAGCGGCTGGCAAGACCAGATAACATTGACGCCAGATTCGGTCTTTGTCTGCGGCGGCAGCGGAGGAGGAGGAGAAGGTGGATTACAGGGAGGGAAGGTGAAGGAAAGGCAATAGACCTCATTGACGCTTTGCTCTTCTATAGCATGCCCCTCCCTCTCCCACACTCTGCCTCCCCCTCCCCTCCCCCTATTTCTCCCCTGGGTCGTTTCCATCGCTCTTCCATTCTGATCCGATGTGATCCGATCGCACCGGATCAGATCAGATTATAGATTAGATTCATTGAACTCAAAGAATTGGGATCTAATGAGTCAGATCGCATCGGTTGCGGGTTCACTATGACCGATATTATTATTAGGGCATGTCAAAAGAATTCAGGTCTAAGATTACGTCATCCTATTCACGAGACATAATAAGCCTATACATTGATAAATCGTAAAAATAGTAAAAAAATCAACCAGTGTATATCAAGAACTTCACAATTCATCAAGTGTTGTTAAGTTTATAGGCCTACGTGTTGTCTTGCTTTAAGTATAGGCCTATTCCATTGCAGACCAAAATTATTAACACTTTGAATGTTATTACATAAAATAATTCCGATAGGTTATTTCGAAAAGCTTAAATAATACAGAAAATTTAATATAATAGATTACACTAAACGGGAGCAGGTCATGTAGGCCTAGTATAGACTAAGATTTTTCCCATAGACCTACCAAGTGCATCGAGTAGCTCTATATTAAATGCAACTGTCACACAGCAACGAAGAAGAATTCCAATAATATTAAGCGGAAAGCTAGTAGGCCATAAATTTGTTCTTTAATTTTCTTACGACAGTTAGTTTTTGATGAATATTTTTTAAACGACATGTCGTATTTCTTAGCTATTTAGGCCACACTGAAGAAGGAAAACATTTTGCCCGCTATACCTATCAACTCTAAACGCATTTTCAAAAAAGTGGAGATAGGCCTATGACAAGATAGCCTAATTCTCACGCGACGATTGGTCATTGGTCATGCGTCTGAAATAAATTCCATCAAAACAAAACTTAAAGCGAAGTCGCGCGAACCAGCTTATTCACAAACGCTTAATCGATACAGAATCGAAAGGAAGAGGATCAAAATTCAGAGTCAGACAGGCGGGCAGATAGACAGCATCATTAGCATAATAGACCCTTGGGGTAGGCCTATAATTGAGCAGCTGCTCTTCTCTCCAATGAGAAGCACTGCCGCCATCTAGGGAATAGCTGGGACGCTTCTTGTTACAGTTAAGAATTTATGAAGATCAGAACGTATCTAAATTTTGATAAAGTACTGTGTATCGCAGTTAAAATCGTTAGATTACAACAGTTTTTACTGCAAAATGTCATTTAGTTAATCAACTGAATAAATGCCTGACATAAGGAAATAAAAATCAATGAGGTTCCGTGGTGTAACGGTTAGCACTCTGGACTCTGAATCCAGCGATCCGAGTTCAAATCTCGGCGGAACCTGATGTTTTGAAATAATTAATTCAAAGGCTATTTTAAACCTCTTATTTTTATTCTAACCTTTTGGTATCGTTGGTATGCTACGTTTTACCTAGCATTTCCATTACGTTTCATATGTTATATAGGATTTTGTTGCTGCCTCTGGAATTATCTCCAGCCTGTTTGTGGCGTTGCAAGGTGGCTGTACTTAGCAGAAGGTATTTTGTGTCTCTCTGTCTGGCTGTCTGTCTATCTATGCCTGTATGTATGTTTTTGTCTGCCTGTATGTTTGTTGTATCTCGCTCCGAGCCTTTTAAAAAATGACCTGATTTTCGACTTCATGTTTGATATGGGCTTTATAATTGGTTCCATCGCTTTTTCTATGCTGACATTATGATGCAATAGCTAATCCCAAATGCGTAATAACAATAGGGAAGGTAGTTGGAAAAGATCGGCTTTCAGACTTGAAAGAAATGCTGCAATCGAGATTGCAAATGATGAGATTTGCAGATTAATCAGAAAATATCATCGATACTGATGCATTGTTTTCAGAGAATTGATCATAGATCAGTTATTGCCACCGCTGCTCGCAATGGCGTCACACCGCTGGTCCCAAGAGTAATATCACGTTAGCCGTAACGATTGAAACCATTTGCTGGGCTTCTGCGTCAATCATATGGGTTTCTTACTAGTTAGCACTTCTACAATTTACATTCAGAGCGCCACATCTTATAATAGCGCAACAATTATTGCGCTATAGATGACGTAAACTAGTGGCTCATCTGGGAAAGTATGTAGTCGTTGGTTTTGCATAACTCTACCTTGCAATCTGCTTTCCTTGGTGCGTTCGAAACGATTTCGGTTCAGTTTTGCGTTGTTTCTTGTTCTATTTCGTGCGAATCGTTCTTTGTAATGATTTCAAAACCTGGAATTGTTCAGATAGTCTGTAAAAACGGACTTTTCTTTCTGCCACGTCCAAATGCGGCTGGTTTTACAGTTTTTAAACTTAGACCTAGGCTTACACCTCCTGGTGAAGCGAGGTCATTGATGACCGTGAGTCAAAGCCTGTCTGCCATCCCTCTCAAGACAAGTTCGCTTTGTGACAGGCCTTCTTACCACTGTCGTCATGGACTCTACCAGCAGTTTTTACGATCTTCTACGCAAGGTCAGATTAGTGAGATTACCTTCAAATCAGGCGCTTTTAGTCCCTGTATGACGGCGAACCCTATTCTTCGCAAACTGTATAGCAGTGTAATGTAAATCTCCGAAATTTTCAGCGTCTCACTAGTGTTGTGTCAGAGAGACCAATTTCTTTATCCGCACTGTATAAAACAAAGTTCGAAACGACCGGTGCCAGGCCAAAATTAGGGAGAGGCTAGCGGAGTAAACCGCTACGGCGGAAGTCGATCGTTGGGGTGACAGGAGTAGAAAAACTAGACCAGCTTGAAGAGTTTGGATTTCAGTATTGTGTGGAAAGTTACGGCAGATAAGAGATAGCAAGCTGTGGAGTAATGAGATTGATAGATAAGAGAGGAGGATGAGTGAACTGGCAATGATATTTTGGGTGTACATTCCAAAGAGCAGATGCAACCTAGATTCTTAATTAAGGAGTATGGTCGCTAGAGCTGTTAACATGTAATGAGATAGTTCGGAAATACCCACTTACAGTAGAGCACCCGGCACTAAAGTTTCGAATGGGTACTCATGAAATTTCCATAAAGATGATGCAATCGACATAAAGCCAGTTTGTATGTACACCATGAGAACACGCAGCTAGTTTCCTCCTCTCTAAAATTCTGCAACCTTCATCATATCTTAGAACTTTGTCTTGTGTCATTTGATGTTGTCGACTATCAGACTGACAACTATTGTGCACTCAATTGTAGACCTTTCATTTATTGTGCAGTACACAATACACTGGCATACAACATTTTTTGGTGCTATGAGCTTTCATTCTACACTGAATTAGGCTTTTATGCTTTATATGTCTGATGACCACAGAAGTCATGCTCAGTTCCTGAGCATAAACCATTGTGACATTTTAGGTACCTTCAGTTGTGTATGATTACTAGAGCTGTCAATTTGGTGCCCTGGTATCATTGACAGCCGGTTACCCAGGCAGTTAAGTTTAAAAGTGCCAATGATGACTCTGCAGTTGGCAATACACCGCAAGTTCATATATATAGTGCAAGAAAGGACATGTGCAGCCCTAAGCATGATCATTAATTAGTAGCAGACATTCTAGCTTGTGCCAACAAACACACAGCACCTTCCACAACCAATGCCATCCAAAATCTCACCTGCCTTCTGATGAGTGGGCAGCACATCTCTAATGTGTGGTGCTTCTGCAGCATAATATTCAGCCATGCAACACACAGAGAAATTACTTATGCAGCCTAAGGTTTTCTGCATTTTATCTAATGATGTGTCATGACACTAACCCTCACAACTCAAGTCACGACAAGTATCTGCAGAAAATTCTGATTAGTATTTTTAAATGTTTTCACAGCTCTAATGATTACTGCTACATACCACACCGTGTTGATTTGGTGCAGTTTGGTTGAGTGGATGTGACACTGGCAAGCACAGTACTGTTTATTGCAGTGTTTGCTTTGTTACTGATTTCACAATTGATTCTGCCTAGAATGCTAGACCAACTGGGCTTCTGTTTCTCATGTGTAAGTGTGTAGGTGTGTGTAAAAAAAACTTTGCTTGGAGGCTCACAAGTTTGCTCAAGTTAGTTGCTGTAGAGGTGTTCATACTGTTTTGAAGTCTCCCTGCCAAGTCTTGAGGGCTTATGTCCATTCCACCATCGAAATCTGCCACTGTTGATATATTGTCCGATATATTGACCTCACCAGAAAGAAATTGAATACAAAGACAACTACAAGTCCAATATATGGGCTTAGCCATGACCTTACAGTTCTCATTATCATGACTTGATACTTTAGAGTACGTTGAATTTATCTAGACATATTGCATCATAAATAACTATGCAAACAATGGACTAGATTAATTGCCTGCCTAGAGACCTCCCTTACCGTATAGACTAGTAGATAAGACAATCCAATGTAATCTATGCTGCAATTGCAATTCTTTGCTGCAATAACAGCATTTTGAAATATGAGAGCAGCATGTCCTGTGCATTTTAATAAATGTTTGTTCTGCTCAGCATCTCCAAATCACATGAGCTGAAGCAATGTGTCACAGTATGCAACTATTGGTTAAAAGCTTTGCTAATCATTTCCCAATGTACCCTAAGTCTCCCTAATATGAAACATCATCGAGGGAAAAATGAAGGGAAAAAGACCAGAGGAAGACCGATAACAATGATCTTGGACTGGACAATCGAAGGGGCGGCTACAATTGGATGAAAGAGGAGGCCCAGAACAGAGGGAAGTGGTGACATTGGACATGTGAACCTGACGAAAGAGAAGAAAACTGAAGAAGAATACGCTGCTCTTACTTTGCCAATTCCAACTGCAAATCCTGAAATATGGCCAATTAACCTATGTGGTCATATCATGGAGCCCTGAAATTGTGACTGAATACCAGGTGAAGAACAAAAAAGCTTTGATAATCAATATTCATGATGCTCTGCCTTTTCGATCTCGATCGAGATTATTGTTGAGCTGTTCTTTTTACCTGCTGAGGAAAAAGCAATATGGTTATCTTAAGGCATATGAGAACTGCAGTGGCTCGGAGATTCTGTTGGCAGCCACACAGTAACGTTATTGAACGGATGTTATGTAACTGTATAGATATTCACCCTCATCCTTTTGTTGCCTTAAGACTTTATTTCCTTCTGAATAGTGCTGTTAATAGGCACTTTATAAATTCTCAGGTACAATTCGTATTTTGTTATATTTATTAATCGCTTATTTGTTTAGGAGGGTTAAAGACTGTAGAGAGAATACGGTGAAACATGTTTTGCCTGTGCATAATATCTAAGAATACAAGCAACAAAATGAACTAATCTATATTCATGTTTTCACTTTAACTATGTCATCAGTCTTTAGGTACATTTGTTACCCTTAGAAAGTGTAATGGACCAGCTGTCATGAATATCTGTCCCGTGCCAAAATGTCTGACATCAATCAAAGTGTCTGGCATTCCTTGCCGTTACACTGCATGGCCAACTGTTTGATTGACATTATAGACTGCCACCTGGTTCATCATGTACATATTGAAGATTACTGTTAAACATTTTCATTTCGTTAGTCTCCTGTGGTAGACTCTAAAATTCAACATGAAACAACACACAAACCATGTAATATCTAAATTTCAATGGTTGTTCTGTTGCACAGCATCTCCAGCCACAGATTTAGGAGAAGGAGAAAAGCCAAAGGGAGGAGTAAACAAGACCCAGGTACTGTTCGATGAGGTCGTCAGCTTGGTTGCAAGTGGCAAAGTGACGTTAGTAGATGTCCGAGAGCCGGATGAATTGCAACAGACTGGAAGCCTGCCAGGTTGCATCAACATACCACGTGAGCTATACCACATTCTAGAACATATTGTCTGTGCTGTTGCTCTTTGTGTTGTTTACATGGTTTGTGTGCCAGTGCGTGTGTTGTTTTATGTTGTGACGGAGAGCTTAGTGTCGTGTAATGATGGTGATACAATGGTGACATGCTTTGATTGTGATTTTGTTTGTATGTGATTCTGTTTGTATGTGATTGTGTTTGTATGTGATTCTGTTTGTATGTGATTCTGTTTGAATGTGATTGTGTTTTATGTGATTCTGTCTGTATGTGATTCTGTTTGTATGTGATTCTGTTTGAATGTGATTTTTTTCTTGCATTTTTATAGCTCAATATATGTAAATGTTAATTTACAGCCTGATGTGCACAAGTTGTTGTTAGAATGTGTATATACTTTTTAAACTCTGATTTAGTTATCTTACTCTAAAGCGCGATTAGCAGTGGTTAATTAAGCATATTATTACTTACTTATTACATGTGATATTTTGGTCATGCTTTTCTGATGCATTGCCAGAGTGTATAACTTCTATTAGTATGGTATGTTGTGGTGCTCGTTTATGGTATGTGTGATCTGTTTATTATGAGGCATTAATTATAACATCTTGCAAATGATCATCATTTGTGCATTGCTCATTGTGTAGCACTGGTAGGGCTTTGAGTATTGATCAGACAAGCAGCTTTTTCATAGTCTACTGTGGCCTTGACACTTACACTGTTCCAGTTTTAGTCTGTTCTTATTCTCGCCCATTGGAATTTACCGGCAGCACGTATCTGCCAGCTTCTATTTGTGTACATTTACATCAGGCGTCCGTTCTGTGCCAGTACAGTTTTAATGGAGCATTAGAATTTTTTGCAGATGTGCTCATATTTGCTCTTTTCATTCATACAGAATAACTTTAGATTTGTTTGTCTGTGAATGTATAGTTGAATAACATTTGTCAGCTGTTGAATGTCACTTGGTAGTTCATCAAACTGTTCACCATGATGCCTGGCTGCATTTTCGTCCTATACAATAGTGGTGAATGTTTTTTATGAATATGCACACTGTGCTTTTGTAAGACTTGCATATTTTGTTTATTTGCATATATACTTGGGGTGAATATTTTATATATATATATATATATTAAGTATCTATTATATATGTGTATTTAGAAATGTATAAGCTGCTTATTTATGCAAGGAATAGAACATTTAGTTTGTGTAAGGAGTAAGGTTTGACCTCAAGTGTTTGCTAGTAGGACGGTTTTTTGAATAATAAAATGAAGCAGAACATAACAAAGTCTACAGACCAGAATTTTTACTTTTTACCTTATACTGGATAAATTTGCAAATATTAGTATGTACCTTCTTAAATACCAGCTGAAAACAGGAATCATTGTTTGTTACAAAGGGTGGCATAAAAAAATGCATGCACGTGTTATTGTTGTTTCAGTGACAAAGTTGAAGACTGCACTGGGATTGAGTGAAGAAGAATTCACAGCAACTTACAATGCTTCGAAGCTGCAGAAGGATGATGCAAATATCATATTTTACGGCCTTAAATCAGTAAAAAGTTCTGCAGCTGTTGAGATTGCGCACAAAGCGGGCTTTAAGAAGTAAGCATTCATGGTTTTGTTGATTTGGACACATCTAGCAAGATCTGTCCAGAAACTGGAAAAATCTAGCAAGATCTGTCCAGAAACTGGAAAACCTTTCTTTGTTCTTTGATAACGACTTTTGTAGAACGCATGCTGAGAACCTCTCAATGGCAACTGCAACTTTGTTCTAGTGTGTCATTGGTTGATGCTTTGTGCATTAGAAACTTGAATGAAGTTGCCATTTGCAATATGCAGATTGTATAGCTCAACAGTAGACAGTAAACGGCCGTTTTCTTGTGATGAACTGAAATGCAATCCTGAGCCAAGTGTTTGAAAGACCATTACTATTGTCTATTTACTACTGCTGTTCCCATGATTGTTATAGATCTGGTTTGTTGCTTACTGACAGTGTATGAATGTCAGCATTTGTCTTTAACCCTTTCACTGGTTTAACCCTTTTAACGATTAGGTGTTTTAGTGCACACTCGTTGTTAACGAGTGTTTGCACAGGCACTGGGTATTCAGCTTTAATTTCTAATAAAATGCTTGGCATTACCTAATGTCTAATTTATAAGAAAGGTAAGAACATTACAGTCATTTCTATTTTTGTTTTCCATACTACATCTGTCATGTCATATCTTCTTGTTCTGAAAGGCCTTCTACTGTGCATCATTGTGACACTGATTAATTTGACCTTCATTAATGTGACTTTACAATCAATGTGAGCGCCTCTCCAAAGTGTTATAACCTATAAGTGGATTGACTTGCATTGCATATATACTTGAGATGAATTCACCTTCAAGTGTATGTTTCATTCTAACTGAATGTGTAATTTTGTACATGAAGAGCCCTTATGTTGTGAAGATGCCGGTAAGCAAGTACGAATAAGGTAATTTTTGGAGAGGTTGTATGTCTACATAGGAAACATTAATCAAATGGTAAATTTTTGAACCTTTAAATGCTTTACAGCAATGTTGAGTTTTTGCGAAATAGATGATTTTGTAGTAAAAGATGCTGCTATGACTATGCTTAATAAGAAATTATTTATGTGCAATTGCATAGGTGGTGCTTAGCTAAGCTGTAGCATTCGTTAGTAGACACATTTGGTGGACAATGAAATTTAGCCTTGATCCAAATGAAAAATGTCCTAACTGTTATGACTTATACATGAGTATGTATGGATATGGTAAATAATTTTAGACTTTAGGAAAGTGCTAAGCAGGCTCTCTTTTCTTGTTTCTTAGTATCTTCCTAACTCTTTTTAATTGTAAATTCAATAATAGGCAGATTGTGTTCGATTTGGGTTTTTTCAGTTGATAGGACTTGTTAGGACTTGTTGTTGGAAGTGAAACCTTGGAAACTATGAACTCTACACCCAGTGGCACACATAAGATATCATGTGTACAGAAAGACCCATACATACACCCATTCACATGCACACACTTGTGCTGGGCTTGGCTTTTAAGTTAATATTTCCCACCTTGACTACTGTAGTGCCCTCTATGACGGACTCCCTGCATGCCGGATCGGGTGCTTGGATCGGGTTTTGAGCACAGCGGCACGCCTCATTGGCCGTATCCAAAGGTTTGACCATGTTACAGAATATCTGTGGGACGTCCTTCATTGGCTCCCCTTCTCCCAAGGAATCTCATACCGGGCCTCATCATTGGTATGGTGCTGTGTCGAGAGATCAGCTCCAAGATACCTGTGGGAACTATGCTGTTCCACACTAAGTGTCCAACGCGGAGGTTCCCTACGTTCATCCCTACAGGTCGAGCTTCTTGTCCCTCGCTCTGAGACTTCCATGAGGCAGCGCCGAGCCTTCTCGGTTGCTGGCCCTGCAACCTGGAATGGGCTCCCTGTCACACTCTGCCTTGTGCCCAGGGGACACTCAACCAAGTTCTATACTAATCTTAAGACTGTCCTATTTAGCCAGGGTTGGGTCGGGAGCGCTTCTGAGTAGATGTCTTGAAGGGGCGCTTTATAAATCCTCCAAATAAATAAATATTAATTGGCTACTACTTGTGTTTTCCAGAAGTCGTTATTATCCTGGAGGACTGGAGGAATGGAGTCAGAAATACAAGAAGACCTAGAAAGGGAACATTGCAAAAAAACAGAAGATTTGGGACTTGTGCATTTGTTTCCCTGTAAATTTTGAGCTCGTGTTTTCATACTGTTTGCCATTAGGCTGTTCTTTCTTTAAGGTGTTAATTGGTTATCTATGAGCTTGAAGGCTTTTTTCTCATGTAAATAGAAACTTTCTTTATGCAGAGATTGGCTCTAATAGGCCAGAAATATGCACATGTGATCCATGCTGCTGTTCAAACCTGTATGCATAATTATAATGGTGAAAACAATAACATTAAACATCTTAATTTGGGCTATGATCTCCAATAACTACAACACAGGAATGTAGTCTGAAATTGGCTGTGTGGAATCTGCAATCCCACAGAACAGCAAAGGTTTGTATTAACCCGAGTAGATGGAATTAATATTTAGAATTTAAATGTGTGAGATACAAACTGATGAAATGTTTTGCATTTTTTGACCGAATTAATAATTGGTTTAGGATGTGTAAAATTACTGAGTATCATAAATTTTGAAATGATGTGTTGGCAGTATTAACAAATTTATTCATTAGGGATGTGGTCTTAATTAGGAGCGTTGGATCAAGCTAAGCAATGGGCTAAATTAGGACAGAATAGTATCAGCTGAGTGATGCTTAGATTAATAAACAGAAATGGTTAATAAGCAGAGTTTGAAGTTTAAAGATTTCTGATGTGTACCAAAAGACAGCTGTGTACAAATGCAATACAAATCCTGACTGGCTTTACCATAATTATGCTCACAGTAACTGTGTTGTCTAAATCTAGCGCTCACTGTATTATCTATCTAGAGAAATGTTCCCTAAGTTGCATATTCCAATTCATCTGACACCGGGTATATGTCAATGAGTGCTGTTTAAGTCCCAAATATTACTCAGCTTGCTGAAGTTGTGACTATGATATGAATGGTATTAAATGGTAGCTTAATGTGAATTATCTGTGTGGCCAAGAGCCTTCTAGAAGGTACCAGTATGTAGCAAAGGCCAGTCCATCTAGGCTCTTGTGTTGGTTATTTGTTTTGGCTTGAGTAGATGACAAGGCCATCTTCTAGAGTGGATGCCTGACATGTCTTTCTGCCTTTGTAGGGATTTGAGCTGCTTCTGACTGTTTTATTGACTGTTAAAAATGCTGACAACTTGACTATTGTGCATGGAAATAAAATTACATTGGTGAGGTACAGTCATGCTGGTTTCAGATTACAGTATGTTGGCCATTGTTTGTAACCTTCAAAGTGTTGCAGCACATACTAGACAAGTCAATGATGTCTTGTCCTGGTAATAAATTTGTCTTAATTAAGCTTTAGCATTACCAAGTGAACACCAAATGTAAGTTGATTTGCAGATGGTACCAATATTGATAGTACTGAACGCATTTTCTTCTGCTCTGCAGGAAGTGCTTGATGTTTGCAGAGGCCATTCAGTTGATGTTTTACAGGGACTCGTCAAAAAGGGACAGTTTGTTGGGAGGAGAGAATTGAATCACAAATAAGGTGTACTAATTTCATATATACATATGACTACATGCATATTCAAGGAATATTTATTGTCTAGATGACGTGCATGTCAAGACGCACCCTACATTTTGTGTCTGTTTCTGCGCATGGTCTGGGTTTGTATGATAATCAGGAGTTCAGAACTCTGGTATCAAGGGCTGATCTTGAATGTGACATCTAGTCTGGAGATGTGGTAAAGTCTTGAACAGTTAAGATATTTTGCAGTTTCTGTTTCTGACTGTGGATCTTTAAATATTTCGACATGTATTGGAACATGTAATGCAATGCATGCTGATAATGCTTCTGCATGGAAGTTCTTTACATTTGACAGATTTATTACAGATAGTTTATGTAATTTATTAATTACTTGTTTACTTGATTAGTAAAAATTCTAGTTTTCTGATCACCTGATTGACTAGATAATTGTGCTGTGTACAGAGCCAGTCTTGATTTGGCAGCAAAGAAGTTCTTTACGGAATTTGAAGCTGATGTCCAGTCTCATCTGAGAAATGCGATCAAAGTGTGAATTAAAATGAAGCATGTCGAATTTGGCAGACATTGAAGGACGATTTGTGTGGCCCTTGCAGCATCGAGACAAGACTATGGTTCAATGAGAAATCCGCTGTGGTGGCAGTCTCTTAGTTAGTGTTGTGGGCTACATTGTGTCTTCTCATACCAGATTTTGCTTTTAATGGCAGCTATTGCCATATTCAAAGGCTAAAAATATTTAGAGTTTTTCTGCAAATAATAAGTTTGTGTGCGAGTTCAATTAATTCTGTTTTAGTGTTTGGTAGAAGATGCTTATGTGCACTCTTAATGGTAAATTAGTAACAATTGTGTTATCCAAAAACACTTTTTTCTGTGACGTTTAAAGACATCTTTGACTCTGTTTATTTTAGTTTTTGTTGTGCTGTAATTGCCTAAGGCTGGACAACCAATTAACGCTTTGGTGCTATTGTGGATGATTTATTTCATGTTCAGATTAAAACTGAAGAATAAAACTGTTCTGCATAATTTTGGTGAAGTTTTCAGTTGAGTGTTTAAATTTCATTAATTGGCTTTCATTTCGCTCGTGCATCTAGTGTGTAAGTGTTTGTTGAGCCTTAATATTTGCCAGGAAAGGGTTTCCACATGTTTGACTGCTGCTATTAGATTTTGTCTTAAGTACATTTGAAGTAATGAACATTTTTGTCGTATTTGCATCTATTGGGCTTGCGTCTGTCTTGGAGTGCAGACAAATTGTGGTAAATTCTGAACAGAGAGAAGTTCCTGATGCAGTGCCATGTTATCCTTTTATGAGTTACCAGTACTTCTGCTGTGAGAGCAATAATTCCAAGTCTGCTCAGTCATGTGTATTATCTTCAAGGAGTATTGTCATCTTATTCTAAATCGATTGACTGCTGGTGGTTGTGGATGCTAGGCATCTGTGGTGATCATCCAGCGCTATCTAGCTTAACTCTGCACCCTTGAGCTAAATAAATGCACCACTGAAAAGTATTTGTCATTGCACTGTCAAGATGCTTCTAAGAGGTACCAAGTTTCTCTAGGTTGCTGGTCACAGCAATGTTAAAGTATCCACCCACCTGTAAGAGCAATAGCCTAGGACTACCTAGGCTTAGTAATCTGCTGGTGTGGGATGTGTAATGCCAAAAGGGAATGAATGGTCAATTTAAGGATGACCCCTACAGCCCGTCTTCTATATCCGGTGCTATAGATATACTCAATAGTTCACTTTAAAGGCTTCTGCAAATGCCACATGCTTCTATCAAGTGTTTTAGACACTGAAAAATCATGTGGAGTTTACAATTTAATTCTTCACCTACAGGAACCTATAGTTATCTGGTTGTAATTGAGATCTAAATATTTATTTTCAACTGTTTAAAATTATCACCTGTACAATTCTTTATCAAATAACCTAAATAGTTAAATGCACAGCTGTTTATATATCAAAGTTGTGAAACACAGCATACGAATGTTTGCAGTTCATTTCCATCCATTGTGCTTGTACAATGGTGAAAATCACTCAGTTTGCTGAATACTATTATAATTTTCATGTGCCTATATGGATAGCCATGGCTACAGTTATCTTAAAGGATGAGGAGTCTGTTCTGCTTAAAACACTTTATGGTGGTAAAGGCATGGCCATGCACCATTAAAAATTGGGGCTGCAGAGCTAATGGGTGTCCACATGTAACATACTGACTAACATTGGCAAACACTAACAAATAATTAATCTAACAAGTAATATTAATTATATATTATTCAATGATTTGTCAACAGCTATAAACCGGATACAATTGTGTTTAGTTGATCATACCAACATCCGTGAACTCTCCTTTCTCGCTCCAGCATAAAGTGCATGGGCGCTGCTACTAGACGTCACGACAGGTAGAGGGTTCTATCTATTAAAGGTCATATATGATTAATGACTGGTTTCAGAGTTTACTGGCAAGGGAACTTTGTGCATGCCTGCTGTTTTTGATCTGACCTTTACTATGCCAAATTCGAGCTCTTGCCTGGTGGTACAATAAAAGTTTGAAACCTGCTATTCTAGGGCCATACACAATGGTTTACCATCAGGTATAACTTACCACTTTTGGCTGTCCAGTGTCCACTTTCCTGCAGTTTACAAATGACCTAATTAGTTCATGCATGGTCTCCCGGACACTAGCCTATATGTTTTTGCCATGCATCTTTCTCCCTGTAAGTCCCACACTGACGGTTAGACTTTCATGATTGATTCATTTACTTACAATGTGAATGAATTCCAAACAGTTCTGCAGCCGTAATGATAAGCAATAGTTTTAGTAGCTCAACATAACGTCTAAATCATTATAATTGTCAATATAGTCACTTTGTGTGTTACGTTGCATGTCAGTCTACGTTTCCGCAGGTGCGTTTGTCTCTAATGGGAAGGTGTAAGCCGTCCAGTAGATGATGTTGAAGAGGATGAAGGCCAGCGGAAAGCACTGTCGCGACAGTTTGTCTATGTTCTGTGCCTTCCTCTTACCGTCCATTTCAACTGGTTTCCTGGGATCCTGCAAAGCCGAAAGCATAGACATGAACACAAAAAATTATCTAACACTTAAGATTTTCCAAGACATACGTTCAGAGTAGATAAGATGCGACGATGAATGCTGGTGTTAAGAAATTTTAAGTATTTCTGCCACCTGTAGTTAAAACTGTCCAATTTAAACAATCTTACCTCAAAGCCAGAAATGCAAGAGAGAACTGCAAAAAAGACAAACTGAGGCTTTATGAGAATTCTTTTCAAAGTAGTACAAATTTCAAACAATTCTCTACCTTGATGCACTTGCAAAGGTCTTTCTTTACCGTTTCCTGTCCAAAAAAAACAATGCAAAAATAAATCAGAACTCCAAAATGATACGAATGTTTTGGCCTGATACTAGAAAATGGGATGCTGGCATAACAGTTTATCCTGGACCAACAGAATGATCTATGCAAAATCTACAAGCTTTTACAAGTAAAAGTTTATGACTACATATCAGCAAAGAAGTAAGATCCCAGAGCTTTTATTTGGTTATCCCATGGCTACGGATAACCAGTGTGGTCCTAAGGTGGCAGTGTTTTGTGTTATAGATACTTGACTTTAGCAATATTCATTAGAAAAGGGCATCACAAGAAAACTTTTCGAGCAGTTTCAGATTTTGAGAGGTAGTGACTGAATGATGTATGCCTATGGCAGCCACTGCATATTGTATGTTTCACTTGTCAGTGCATGTAGATACAGGTAAGGCTACTATCATAAGATGCCATTTACATGTACTCTAGTGAGTAGCAGCCACTGAGAACAGAGAACGGTGACATGGCAGATGTCAGAATGAGTTACTTGAGTCATGCATTAATTATAATATTATCGCATCTAATAATATCATCTCATACCATTATAATCCTCAGCATGTACAACTGTTTCTCAACTCTGTCATTCCCAGGATCCTATGGTTATGTTTATTTTTAATATCCTTGGTCAAATTAGGTTGAGCTGAGCATTTACCACTTGAGGGGCCGGAGCAGTCGTCTTCTTTTTGGATGGTTGTTTTCTGGACATGACATTCACTACGGCATACTCGATCAGAGAGGCAAAGACGAATATTAGGCAGATGATCATCCAGACGTCAATGGCCTTGATGTAGGAGACGCGAGGCAGAGACGCCCTAGCCCCAGCGCTCATCGTGGTCGTCGTCAGCACCGTCAGCAGCCCAATAGAGACCCGGGCTGGGGAGGACTCGATGTTGATCCAGAAGGAGACCCACGACAGAATGACGATAAGGATGCTAGGTACGTAGACTTGGATCAGGAAGAATCCGATGTCACGACGCAGAATGAAGTTGACGGCAAGGCACGTGTAAGTTCCTAGACGATTAAGAACGAATGTGATAGAACCGACCTCTTCAAAACTAAAAAGAAAATGAAAGAAGAAGACAACGAAGGAGAAGACGAGCAGTCCATTAAACTTCCTCTGTGTGACAGCCATTACTATGAAACATCAGAACCTCATTTGGCATTGACATAAATATTGGATTGGGTTGGCAGTGATCTAGTTCCCATCTGATCATCCAAGTCACAGTGAAGGTCGGCATACTCTTTACCAAGGCTGTCAAACAATTTAGAAGTCACTGCCTGGGTACCTGTCATCCCACAAAGTGGGTACCCGACCCGCGAAGACATTTTTTTAGGAAATATAGTGATTTGCGCAATTTTACGGAATGTCAGGGCCCTAGAACCGATTTCGTTGCCCGGGCAGTCAGCTAATATGGTCAACGGAACATTTTCTGGTATATGCTCAGGTAAAATTGCGCATTTTTACGGAATGTTGGGCACCAGAGAACTGATTTCGTTGCCCGGGCAGTCACCTAATATGATCAATAAAACATGTCTGGTATATGTTCTGTTAATAGTGCATATTTTTACGGAATGTCGGTTACCCAAGAACCGATTTCATTGCCAGGGCATCGGGCGGATACCCGTTAGCAACCTTATTCTTTACAACTGAGCTCACTAAAAGTGGAACATTAATCTCAAAACGTTTTTCCCAGGCAGGTATATCATCAGCCCTCAACCAGTGGGCTGACAGTCCAGCATGTTAAAAACTAGACTATTATGAACCCAGCAAAATAGAAACTCACAAACAAATAAATGCCAGTGTCATCTTTCCTGTGCCATTTCTATTTAGGCTGTTTGATAGATAAAAATACATCTAAAGAGTTAAAACTGTCGAGGTCTTGGTTAAACGGCTGCTCAGATATTTAACTCCCATCTGCTGCTTCTGCCGTACAGACAGAACTCTGACAATTCAGTACCTATTCGAATTTTTCCAGGTAAATGATTGTAACAACTTGAAAGAACATTTGCATACCTACTGTAATAACCAAGGCCCAGACTCACCAACTTTCACCCTGGCTCCCGTAGTCAGGAGTCTTCCAGAGTATTTTTACTGGGCCTTCCTGTGCAGTACTTCAAAAGTAATTTTATTATATTGGACTGCAAAACTCTACCTGCTGTGTAGTTTTGTGTGCAATTTTCTAGTTCAAAAGAAACAAGTGTGAACTGAGGGAGTTGTTTGTTCGCTCCAATATCTACGACGGGTTCTTCATTTTGACCCCCTCGCCACCAAGCGAAGAACATCGTGTCGATTGTATATCCAACTGAAAATGAACGGAAATCGTCGATTTGCACATCTTAACACGTTTCAGTACAAAAAACAAAATGCTGCAGTTGATTCATGCCATTAAGTATTTCTAATGCACCAGTTAATTATTAACAGATACTTCTTAGGCATATTCAAAAAAGACAAAAATAAACAATATGTAATAACAGAAACTCTGCTATCAAAATGTAAGTGATGCACTGATGTAATGTAATGTATGCCTTATACAAAGTAAAGAACTGTGGCAGAACTCTGATTGACAATACCAAACATGTTGGGTACTCAGAAACACTCATTCAAATATGTTGAGAAATAAAGTTGTTGATGCAATTACAAGTAGATATAGAAGGCCGCACAGTAGGGAAACTAATAATTAATTATATAAACACTGATCACTATCAATTGAATGTTCATGCACAGTATAATGAAATATATAACAACTAAGTGAGACATCTATTGCGAAGAAAATTAACGATCATAATAAAATTAATGATCGATTGATCATAATATTTAAAATATAGCCTAGAAGTAAATAATAGATAATCAAAAAAGATTGAATGATATCAGTCTGTCCCAGTAAGAAGGAAGAAGTATATGCAGGGCTGTACCGAGCCATAATTGCGCCCTGTGCCTAGCATCAATCTGGCGCCCCCACATTTTTAAAATTGTGCATTTTATGGAATAATAAGTTACTCCATCCTGAAATTTGAGCCCTTTCCACATTTGCTCCCTGGGACACGGCCCCGCTGGCTGCCCCCTCCTCGGTACGGCCCTAAATATATGACTTATTCAGCTTTACAACTATGTCAAGCCTTTTAGAAATGTCTCAAATGCACTGTAACTATGTAGATCCTGAATTACAGAAGTCAAATGAAAATGGTGTTACATAAAATTCATGTCACATAAGTAAGACAGACATAAGTTCTACTAACAGCTTTCGATTGTTATCGGACATGTCTGGGTGTCTAGAGGATACTTCTGCAGTTTCATAGGGCAAGAAAATGTCGCCGATATTCTGTAAATATCGAAAAATTGGAACTTCCCTTTAAGCACTGACAAACCCATTTCCAAAAACACGCATCATTTCTCTTCTATTTTTATGTCTCATAATTAGAAATTGCCAACTGATTATTGAAACAATTTTAAGAACAAAATAAAGACAACTGTGGCACAGTGGCCTATCGGTAAGAGCGCTTAGCCCGTAACCTTCAGTGTGCGACCGAGTGGGTTCGACCCTCGTCCGGGAAGTCACTGTGTAGGAACCTTGAGAAAGTCCTTCGCGCACAATTGCTCTGCAGTACAACTGCAATTGCGTCATCAAGGCGAGTGTGTGCACTTCTGAGCCAAAATGTTGGAAGAGGGGCGGTAATAAAAAAAAAACAACACGAAACTGAACTGAACTGTTCAACATAACACTACCTCCTCAATGAAACACTTGCATGGATTAAGCAGCACAATACAGGCTGAAACAATTCATTATTATTAAAATGTCAATTATAATGCACCCAAACAAATGATTCTCACACAAAAGCATGTAGCAGGAAAGTATATAGTCATGATATTTTTTTATACAATATAAATATAATATAATATAAGTAATATTTTGAACAAATAAGTCCTTTAGAAGGCTAATTTTGAAGCATGATAATATTGTTGAAGATTTGCAAATAAAATATAGCAGATGCAGCATTGTACTATATAAGTCAGAGGTTCCCAAACTTTTTCGACTTAGGGCCACTTTTAATTAGTTGGAGGACATGATGGGCCACAAGGTCAAAAATAATTATTTTAAATTTTAACAGATTTTTGTTTTAGAATAGAATCAAATTACACATGGATAAAAATACATTTGACGTCACGTATAAATGTCAACAAAATACAATAATTTTTAATAGAAAATAATTGATCTTTCAAATGTTCATTTTGTACATATATTTTTTTATATCTTTACTAGGTCGAGGGCCACTGTTTGAGGTCAGGAAGGCCATTTTTGGGCAGGTTAGGAATCGCTGATCTAAGTGACCGTTATTTATGACCCTTCTTTACAGAGCATTCTTCCTACTAATTGATTATTATCACTTACTACCAACAGTCGATTGAAATCTGTTATCAACGAAAATATACAAGCTCCTTGGTTTGATTTAAAATTTTGCATGTAGAATTGACAGGACCATATAACACTAAAAATTAAGCAGCAGCAGAACTAATTAACAGCTAAGTTAACAGAATTGCTTATGACATTCACTTACTTAGTGACATACCAGACAGTGCCGTTGCAGTTCAGTCGCAACATTCGGTTGTCCACCGTTACCTCGTGAAAGTTGGCTTTCTTTTCATTGCGGAAGAAGGTGTCTGGCAGCCAGATCTGTTTCCACGTCCCCATACCAAGCTTTATAGTGTCGTATCTGTTTGATGGACATTTATAGGCGAGTCGTTTGTCCTGCCACCTCTGGCGTAGGTAGAAGCTCACCATATAGTCCTTGATAAATGTAGCAAAATTGGTACATACAAGGGATGAAAAAATTGTTCTTTAGCACTTTATTTTATTCGTACAATCCTGTACCGTCTATAATTTTATAATTACTATTTTGCACCCTTTCCTGAGAAGGTGACTGGACTGCTATCAAATTGCGACAGTTTGAGAGATTGTTACGAACACAACTTTGCACTATCTTTGTGGCATCCAATTATATCTGGAAGCCAGTTAAAATTAAAAGGTCACGCTCAATAATTCTTGCCCGGAAAATTTATACAACAGAATTTCTAATGATAACTGCATGCCATAGAAAATCTTGGATGACCTTTTATTTTTTTCAGGACATGCTTGTCTCCAAAGCACCATTTCATACATTTTTTTCTGCAGTTTTCTAAAACCTGAAGTTTTTTGATGTAATACTCAAGTACAGTTAGTTTTAAAAACCTTACAAATATTATGGGAAATCATCAAGGGGCATTCTCTCATCCTAAATATAAGGGAGAGATGTTTTCATGTTCCACTGGGATCAAAATTTTACATACCATAGTTCCCTCACTTATTGAATAGAAACTGTTGACACGAATGCCCAGCTGAACTTCTGTTGATTCATCTAACAATAGGAACAGATATCGACGACATCGTCACCAAACTCAATATTCGGGATATTTAGCGAAAAGTGATTTTATACAGAAGAGCTTAAACTGATCTACTGTGATTTTATACAGAAGAATTTAAACTGATCTACTGTGATTTTATACAGAAGAGTTTAAACTGAACTACTGCATTACAACAATCAGTCCTTAACATATGCAATTTCTCAGGTCCATTAACAGCAAAGTCAGGACAGCCAGATTTTACTAATTGTCTCATTTTCTGAGCACCAATGCACTCAATATCAATGCGCTCAACATGAAGGCACTTAGTCAAAGCACTCTGCTCAGCATAATTGCACTCAACATTAAATGCACTTAATATCGTGTTTGCACTTAATATCAATAGATTCAACATTAATACACTCAACATGATGAATGCATTCAGATTCAATGCACCTAATAACAATGCACCCAACATCAGTTTGCATTGAGCACCAGTTTCTTATACATTGCACCAATTCAATTAATTCAATGATAGTAAATTAACCAAACAATTGTTATCCCCAATGTGTTGTCCTTAATGAGTCAATTGTTCAACAAAAAGCAAATCTCGCAAAATAGATCCAACAAATAAATACAGGCAACCATTCATCCCTAGAAAATGAATTTTCAGGTCAATCAAAGTAATTCATTACACGACGATCATTGAAACAGGAACAAAATTTATCAATTTAGTAATAATCAATCGTTACAATAATCGTATCATATGTGGTTATTTATATAGTGCTTCTTACAGTACTAGCTATTCAGAAGCGCTCTCAGCGTGACAGCCCCGAGGAAATAAAAAGGTCTTCGCGCAATGAAGGGATGAGGGTGGGAGCCCGAGAAAAAGCTTGCTACGGATAATTGGGGGTAGGTCATTCCACATAGAAAGGGCCCACAATGGCAAAGGCACGGTGTTGAGTTATAGCAGTCCTTGCAAATGTAAAGGAAATAGCAACAGATAACCCAGAAATTGACAACTGGAGATAAAAGACTGCAGTCAAATTTAACTGCTACATTAAATAAATTAAGTGAATAATAATATATATTCAGGACTACAGCTTTTGCAATGCTGCTAGATATAACATGATGAGACATTGAATGGTGCATCAACAATTAAACAATCCTAATAGAACTCATTTCAGGAGAATGTCACTGTTGTCTTATTTACAAACTTACTTGCGCTTGGTGGATCCTGTTTGTGATAATCATTTAAATCGATCAGGGTTTCTTGTCTACAACAATCAAATTGAACAAGCAAACTGAAGAATTATGTTACAAAAGTTACATAATTTATTAAATCCAATTGAATTTCATTATCAGTTCCAAGAAACTAGAATTTAAATTCTGCTACACAGTTCGACTATGAAATACAGCTCTGATGACAGCAACATTGTCATCGTCAAATATTCGCTTCTTTGCAATTGCGCTAACTAAGTCTGCCTATTAATAATTTTGAGCATTCTTTCTAGTCATTGAATTTCAATGCAGTGCAGTCCTTAATTTTCCTCCTCCTTTCCCTACTCCTCTCTCTCTCTCTCTCTCTCTCGTTCCCTTCCTACCTGTCCTGTTGTCTGCTCTTCTTCCATCAATAACTAAGTTAGCAGAGAGCATCTTTTATGCCCAAAGCACACCTTTGCCCTTCCTCTTTTCCAGCATCACGAGAAACAGCAGCTGACACAGCAGCAGGGTTCCATCATGCAGCCAGTATGACGTCAGTTGGCCTTCACGGATTCGGATAAACTCCAAGCTACACAGCACATCATCGGATGGAGGAAAGCCTGCTGCTGATGCTGCTGAGAATGTTAATCACTGGGGTTAAACTATGGCTGCTTTATGAGAACTTGCCTTAAAGATCTGTAACAAGAGTTTTCCAGTGCCAGACTCATCCTTCGGAGATAAGATAAAATCTAAGACCAAATCTTAAGACCTCCTGTTCAGCGAATTGATAATTGAAGACTCTTTTCCTGTGGCTTATTTGTTGGCAAACACATCAGTAAAACAGCACGGGCATGAACAGCACTGACATGAACAGTACTGACATGAACAGCACTGACACGAACAGCTGCTGATGGGAACAGCACTGACATGAACAACACTGACAAGAACATCGTTGACAAGAACAACACTGACATGAACAGCTATTGACATGAACACCTACTAACAAGAACAACCCTGACATGAACAGCACTGACATGAACAGCTATTGGCATACACAGCACTGACATGAACAGCTACTGACATGAACAATTACTAACAAGAACAGTGCTGACAAGAACAACCCTGACATGAACAGCACTGACATGAACAGCACTGACCTGAACAGCTACTGAGCACCAGATAAACAGGCTATAGGAAAGACAGATATATTATTTCATTCATAATAATTGCAATCCTGATATTATGCTTTAGGACACGTGGTTCAATACAATTTACTCCAAATTCCAACTGACATGTAAGAGTTCTTGCTTCCTTAAAATCAAATCAGGGAATAGTTTAACTTACTGTAAACAACAACTCTATGAAGTTTCCTAGTGAATAATTCAATAGTAAACCCATATCTACAGACCAGAAACCTTAATCATGTTTAGCAAAGAACACACAAGAAGACTCCTGCAACTAAATTATCACCTCTGAGTTAAAGAGCATAAATACAATATAACAGAACTGATAGACTCACAAGAGATAGCCCTGAGAATCATAACAGTTCAACTCACATTGACTTTGAGTACTTCTTTTTGGACTCTGCTAAATATAATAAGACAACAAAGAGGAAAGTAGTCAGAAAAGAGCCTCCATGAAACTCCATTCTCAGATACGGACACCGCTTCATTTCCTAAAGCCTAAAATAAACAAACATTATAAAAGTCATTTACTTAAGTCTCTGAAAAAGTAACAACATTGCACAGAATAACTGATCAAAGATGAACCTATGACCCCTGAGTTAATTTACATAAACGATATTAAATGCATTAAACAGCTCGAAATACAATAAATTAAGCCGACTATTACAACACAATACCATAATATAGGTCACTTGAAAAAGAAATGATCCCTAGCAGTCCTGCACATCAAATCCCCCAAAATTTAGTCACACAACGTATGTAACCCAGCTACTTATTTTTATATACCTACTACAATTTTTAGCGTCAACCTACCTACTACAAGTTATATGTCTTAAATGATATTACTTATTAATTCAAGGTATGGACCTATTCTGCAATTATGATAAAACGATAGGAGCTGTGTTGGTGCTTGGTTTTAACTGGGCAATCTTTGAAATCTCAGGCTGGCATTTCTGGTAATGCATTGGGAATAAATTGTCATCATGAATAGCATTGGACAAATACATTTTGGCAGTGGCAGAATAGAGGTAAAAAATTCATTTTTAATTAAAGGAAAACCATGACCGAACAATTCCAGAAAAAGGTCACTAGGTACGCATCACAAAAAAGCAAAAGAGGGACCTAAGCCAAATCTCAAGTCAACGTATTCGAGTTCAAGTCTCTAAAGACCGACTTCCAGTTCAAGCACATCAACCCATCAAAATACATCAAGACACGCAATTCAGTGGCAAAAAAAACAGCGGCAACATTTACGATGAAAGAATTGCTAATGAAATTCATCCAAATTACACACTAAAACACACTAAATTAGATAAAGTTTGGCTTTGTAATCTGGCACAATGACAATGATGTGGTAAGAACAGCTAAAACTGTAACTGCATGTCTGCCATATATAGTCTTGCTAACAGATTTATTTTACTCGATCGCTATGACTTCAACCTCATTTGGGCCAGCGCAGAGTGCCTTTTTGAGAGGGGGTGCTATATAAATTCTCAATAAATTCTCAATTACATTACAAGACGTAGGTGTTGCCTGTTCAGCCTAGAAATTATAACTCGTAAACCGAGTCAGCAAGTTTCATTCGAGTTCGAGTCGTAACTGTTCGGGTCCAAGCCCTCAGAAAACAGTTCTGTAGTCCGACTCCAGTTCTTGACTGGACTCGAGTGCTACATCGTTGCCATTCAAATGTTATTTAAGAGTTACATAATATTCCACATCATCAGTTGCACTGTGCAGCCCAAGTTTGAATCCAAGTATCCTGTGAGACTCCTCTAAATCATAAGAAAAGCTTATCCGTGTTGGCGCTTCATCCCAGAGATCAAATAATCCCAGAAGTAAACTATAAAATCTGGACTGAGAGATAGATGGCTCCAGCCGATAAGATCAATCCTCCCGTACACACCCAACACATGCTGTTCCTATGCCTAAAGCAGAAGCTGAAAAATATTCCCATCTTATCTAAGTTGCACCTGTCAAGATCTGCTAGACAGTCATGTGTCAGTACTTTCCACAAATCAACGGCATTATATAAATACGTACGGTCGGCTATAAATGCGCGTAGTACATAAAAGCATGACAATGCGTCTTAAAAACATTACAGCATTTTGCTTTATCACTGGTTGGGACATTTACCTGGAACTGATTCCCTTTGGATCTGTTGATTGTCTTAGCTAGGGATTTTTTAACAATTTCTTTTAATTTTTAACTGACAAACCACAGGATGATTACACGAACGGTATGAACGAATGATGACAAGTTATCCTAGGAGTCGAATTTAACTGACAGCAGCCATGCAAGGTGCCCATTATGCTATACTTAAAATTTAACCAATGATGCCACCTTGAGAAAGAAGTACTAGTGAATGCTGTACACACATGTTCATTTGGCAGGTCTAGTGTTAGATCCAGAGCTCTCCTACAGCATTAAATGATGGAATCATCTGAGGAATATATGCTATGATTGAGAGAGTTTGTAATGGTGATGTTCAGTCTCAAGTGAAGGCAATCCAGCAGCAGTATTTATTGTGCTGGCCAAGGATTGTTTGCACGCAAGGTTACAACCGCAGCTGCCAAAGAAATGCCTGCATTTCGCTGGTGGCTGGCATTTGGCGCTTGTGTGCCTGAACTCCAGAAAGTGGCAATTTGCCTTTGGTCTCAAGTGGCAACAGCGTCTCAGCATGTGAAGGAAACTAGTCCACTTTGGAATTTATCCACACAAAGAACAGATATTGCTCAAGTTGCTAGAAAGCGTAAAATTTTTTGTTTGTACATACAATGAGACATAATCTAAGAACTTTTATCCTATATCAGATGATTCACGCCAGTGGCCAGGAATATCAATTTCCTACATAAGTAAAAATGTCAAGCACAATTTTTAGTTAAGTACACAAAGTATAAAGTATATTAAGTTCAGTTTTTAATTATGTACCTTACTTACCTACATTTACTTTATGTCAGCACGAACTGAAGAGGATTTGCGTTTACAATTTAGGCTTTATAAAAATTCAAATTTATAATTTCTCAACTTTATATTAAACCAAACTTATAAAAATAAAATAATTGTGGCAGATTAATTCTACTTAGTGCTTACTAATGAAGTTGTGTTACTTGATAATTAAAATAAATTTTCGCAAACAAGGTTTTTTTATTATACATGCAGTACAAGTTGTAATGTTCAAAGTACAATTTTTTTTATTTATTCGGTTTTTGTTACCATTTTTAACAACAATGGATGGGTTTCTAAGAACTAAATGCTAACTTGCAGTGGTTCTAGCACATTCTGTTTTTCCTCTGAACTACTTAAAACCAATGCTATGTTCCTTTGTATATGTCAACACTTTCCTATCACTGTAGATCTTTTCACTGCAAATATTTCTTGTAGAAACGATTAACTTTGTTTAGCTTCCATTATCTCTGGCAACTCAGAGGATAGGGGGCTTTCCATGAAGATAAAAAATTATCCTTTACAAATTGTAATTGCAATAATTGCAATCACAAACTTCAACAGAAACTCGTCTGAGATTTTAAAAGTCATAAGAAATGAAAATTGTTTCTAAACTTTGACTTCTAGTTTGTACTTACATTTTGTCACCTGTTACCCGAAATCTCAATCGCCCACCGAAATGCACCAAGAAAATATCTGTTTACCGCTGAAATGAAATTCTACCCTCATTCATTCATGCCATCACTCCACACATTCTTGCCTATTTTCCCACCACTGGCAAATGACCTTTGCCTTTCCGTATCAGACATATCACATATCTACGGAATTTCCTGAATAACAGACACTAGCTTGGCTTATAATTATTCATATTGCAGATATCCAGAGCATATTTTATAGGCACACATGTGTAAAGATATATATCCTGGAATGAATTCTGCCATGAAATGAATTATAATGAATTCCATACATTAAATAATTACACACAAACCAATTTATAAGTAATAATTACAGACCAACAATATAAAAAATATTAATATTCAACATGAGTTCGAACCAAAAAAAAATATTTCAAATGATGACATACGAACCAATATTGTATTGCTAAATGAACATGAAACAGTAAGCACCACTTTGACCTCAAAACCAATAACTTTACCAGAAGCACCCTGTGGCACCAAAAGATGACCCACACAAAGTACATTTAGAACGTTTCTTGCAGTTGATACATTCGTCAGACATGACAACACAAAGACTAATTTAACCTTAGTTTATCCAAGGTGTTCTACAGCACCATTAATTACAATATATATATATATACCAGGTATTAATGATGATAGATCAATTGTTCCAAGCTTACTTGACCATGAAGATCAAAGTGTAACACTTCGAATTAGTAGAACAATATGAACAGAGGAACAAAATAATAATGAATTCAGGCATCAAGATACTACGGTCTCAAAAGTAAGATATCATGTTCCTAATTTTGAATGTCCGAAACCAAATGAACAAAGAACAATTTCACCCTCAGTCTAATAGCAGATATCTGTGACATATTCGTTCGAATTGTTTAACAAAGACAAAATAATCTGATATGGTAATGTTTATCCCTGGAATAATCGACACCTACCACTTCCACAGCACTTGTCTCTAACATGATGCTCAAGACATTAATTGATGATTGGCTAATGCAAAATAAAAATATATAAACAAAAAATAACCTGAAGCTAGTTAATGGTGGGAATGCAAGGCTAAAGATACGTGTCTGAAGTTCAGACATGAATGGCATCAACAAATGAACGTAATTCAGGTCTAAACTCAAGAATTATGCGTCGCCGCCGAGTTCACGCTGTACTTAATATGTTCTGACTGTTTACTATCAAGTTTTGACATTCACATCATTCTCACAACATTTACTATAATTATGTAGTTACCTGCATATCCGTAAGGGACCACGACTGTTTAACGATTAGCATGCAGGAGGACTGCCAACACAAAAAGACAGATATTGGGTCGAGAGTTTTCCTCTCCATTTGCATGCCTAGCCAACTCAGAGCAGCAATTAGTACACTCACTGACCCCAAGAGCAGCTCATGAGGAAAAGGGCAACTGGACCCACATGCTGAAAATTAAGTTGCAAGTACCTCACAGTCGTGGATGCCCAAGGGCTAGTTTAAGAGACTGTTCTTCTTCCTTTTACTTTCATGCATTTCCAGTTGGGTGTTAGGTAGTAGCCTCTGAGCACTCAGCTTATTGCAAGCCACAGCCTTTTAGAGCTGTCAGAAAACCAGGTTTCAACCATGTTTAAATGTCGTTGAGAGCTTCTTCAAATGTGTTGTATAAATATTCATAAACAAACATGACACACACATAGACCTATACGCTAACATAATATATACATAAACAAACCTGCATATATACATGTCATATATACATAAAAGCACACAGGCATACAAAGTCATACATGAGTATATATACATTCCAAAATACATTATATATGTTGCTACTTAAGTACATATGTGCCTACATAAGTAAACATATATTGGTTATTGCTATGGTTAAGTAGATGTCTACTCATCTTATAATTTGTCTCAAAACAGAATTTGTCAAACAATTCCTTCATTCGGACTGCCAATGAGATCGATTTGGAACTTGGGTGTTAGTTGTCTCCGAGCTTGCTGTGACGTTTGAGTTTACAGACAGCATTTATGCTTGTGATGTTCTTTTGACCTTGGATTGATTGATCTCTACTATAGGCCTAGGTGTGAACTGTAGGTGTGAGCTGAAGGTGCGAGTTGTAGCTGTTGAATGGCAATGAAGGGTCTGGAATGGCATAGTCCATTTGTCTACCAGAGCTGGATTCTACATCGATCCAACACCTGGACATGTATTCGAGTGATGTCCAGAAGCTGAGTCTACTTCCACCATCTGAGGGACAGGCAGTGGTGTTACTGCATATCATGGACATGGGACACAATCATCTGATGTGTCATTCTATGCCTTTGACACCAGTTGGTCCAGAAGCATTGAACATAGTGCCAACTGTAGGCCTTTACTCTTTACTAGGAACCTGGTGTTTGCGCTCAGGCTGTGTGTGCGTTGATGCGCAAGTCTGCTGCTTGTAGAATTTATAGCCATCTGAACAGTAGACCCTTTAACAGTTAGTAACTTGCATGCTTATTGATTCCCATCTATTCACTTCTCCAGCAAATGATTTTGCTGAACAAATAAATGACTGTGATCATTGACTGATCACTTCAGTTCAGACCTTCTACAGGCGACCATCAAAACCTATCACTAGGTGGGTTTAGATCTGAGGCAGATCTAAATCTGATCCCAGACAAAGAAGAAACGATGTCGACTGGAGAGGAAGTGGAAATGTTCTAGGCTTGACAAGGACAGACAGTGTTACCACCAACATTGCCATATAGCTAACGAACTCATAAACGTTTCAAGTAGCTCGTATTTCCCCAGCCAACTCAAAGTGCCAAAAATCCACAGGCTCGATAACACATCTCCCAACATCTTCTACACTCAAACGAGACAATCAACTGCCAATGCTCAGGCCCTGAGAATCAGACTCAGTATTCCAACTTTGATGTATTTTTCTAAATTGCAAGATGTACAGCTGATTTAGATGAAATGACACTGCTGGTCGATTCAATGTCTTCTCTGGCTCTGCCTTAAATGACACACCATCTGTAACCGACTTTGAAGTCTTTAAGCTCCTCAGGGGCATGGTCCCTAAATCATCTGCGCTTATTGTCTCTTATTCTGATGCTTTTTCTCACCTTATTGCACATATGTCTTTTGCTGAAGCGTGTTTTCATCCAGGCTTCAAATAGGCTCTTGTCACGCCTTTACTTAAAAGGCCTGACCTTGACACCAGCAACCTTTCTAACTTCAGACATATCTTCAACCTCAATAACATTTCCAAGATCCTTCAACGTCTTTTCTACGCATACAAAGAACCACATAACTACTTCCTCTCCCCGCCTCAATTCCTATCAGTCAGTTAGCAAATTGAGTAACAAACGTTCATTGACGAACTAAAGGGGTTTTCTAAACTTTTCCATATAGTTTAAACTTATAAATTTATTTACACTGCATTATGACTAGGTATGTAGTGGATGAGCTCTAGTGCAAGACTTGGTTTGTTGAAACACACTATGCATTTCAGTTGTATTGAATAGGCATACAAACGTATGGACATATACCAGCCTTCACAGAAGCGGTGTTGGTTAAATTAGATATATAACGTGATGGGCGCCTTTCATGGCTGCCGACATCATTCGTTCATAACTATGTCTGCAATCTTGGACTATACTGCCTTGTTGTCAGTTCGAAAATAAACGGAAATTATTATTATACATGAACAGACAGGCGGACACTCACACAGGTCAATGGCAACATACAATACCGTAAATACAGACCGACCGTAGGCTGAGGCATGGAAGGATTTAAATGTGATGAACCACTAAAACCGAAAACATACGAGCGTACAACCAGCGTCAGACGAGTACACAAAGACAAAACAGGCATCCAGGTACACAATTGAATGCAAAGTGATTATCAAACTCACCGCGATTCACACTTGGTCCCCCTCCCTCGTTCGATTCCCTCTCTGTTACTGACGATTTTTGTAATCGCTCAATATTCCGACACTCAAGAAACTGGAATTTTCGTCATTTTTTCGTACAGGTCGTTGAAATTCTCCAACAGAAGACCGCAGTGAACAATTATTAAATGTTTCCTGTTTAAATTAAGCCCGACATAAGCGTAAGCTTTCCCGCGACATAGATTTCCAGCACAACATAGACTTTAAAACCAAGAACGGTGATGATGACGATGAAGTAGGTGATACTGCGGCTGCTCCTGATGCGCTAAGCTTAAGCGATTTAATGGCCAAGGTATATGCGAAAGAATTCGCAGGCAGTACGACCAGCAGACGGCTGACGAGAGAAGCGACGCAACTGGAGCAGAGCATCTTCCCAGGCAGCTTTCCCCCCCCCCCCCACATAGGCCCACGCTGTGCCTACGTGAAGACGCTGGCTAGCGCCGAGATAACTAGCAAGAAAGTTGCGGAAAATATTTCTGGTTGAGAAGAGGTGGTCGAGCAGAAGGAAGGTGCATTAGGCTGGGAGTTTCGACTCTTCCTCCCACTGCGAGCATCTGTCGGATGGGCCTATATTATAGTCTGCGCTGACAACAGTCGGTTATCGGCGAAGCACTGTAAAAGATAATAGGGGGCTCCGTGGATATATCTATAGTCGGCACGACCGAGCAGTTAACTCTTGGGCCTCCTTCACCAACGCTGTTAGCCGGTCCGCCTGCCACGAAACTTAAACAATCGGACTGTAAAACTGACAACGGTACCACGACATAGACATTTTTTATTATTAGCCTACCATTCGATTTATGCATGTCTCTACATTATCCTCTCTAGGCATCTTCTTTTGACACGGTAGATGGAGAACATGGAAAGCTGTAAAATTTAACCAGAGCAAGCGTTTCGGATTCTATGATTGTGATTTTGTTAAAAAAAACTGTTAGGGCCTATCTGCCATTGAAACAAATTATGACGTTATCAAAGAGATGATAGAGAATAGAGATCTCAATTAAAATCTCGTCTCTTTTTGGACTAATTTCCGTGCTGTCCCTTCTTGACAGCATGTCTGCACAGCAATTTTGATTAATAGCGAACATCCAATGCTTTGAGTATTATGACAGAGGCACCATAGATTAGCATAGGCCTACCTCATTGAAATGCTGTACCAAGGTTAGAATATGTACCTAACAAACACTGAGAGACCAGGGTTTAGATTAATTGAAATGAAAGTTTTAAAAAGCCGAAAACGTCTCATTGCTGTTTGACTGACATTTAATGGCTAGCGGGCAAAACTGTTACATTGGAATTCTTGGATCTATCATCTAAGAATGTTAATGGAAACTTGGGAGACTGGCAACTGCCCTGCAGGATGCTTCATTTATAAGAGAAATACTAAAATGCTGTTATTAAGAACAGTAAAAGCATTGTTACGATGGTCTCTCATCCAGTGGCTAATGTATGATACGCTATCACTTGACAACTTAGACAACTTCACAATCCACTGCTAGCAAAAATTAGGATGCATTGTATTGAATATCCCACAAGCAGCAGCAGCAGCAAATTGAAATGAGAACTAGAGTTATGTGAGTCAGCCAGGCCCGCCGAGAGGGGGCCAAAGGGGGCAAATGCCCAGGGGCCCCACGATTTTTAGGGGCCCGGACCGAGTCCACTATCAACTTATTAAAAATATGATATTCAGTTTTACACACTTTAAGATTTATGTCTTTTAAATAAAATATCTCTGCCTAGGGCTCGAAATTTCTCTGGCTAGGGGACGGAATTTCTCCGCACGCTAACATCATTTCTTTTTCCATTCCATTTGATCGCTTAACATGTCCAAAAAAAAGCTTCCTTCTCAACAGTGTTTGTTGTAACGTCTCATCATTCTCAACTTCAATCTTCCTGCGCACCTCTTCGTTTGTCTTATTCTCCATCTCCGTCCATGATATTCTCTGCCTCTTCCTGACTAATCAGGATTCTTAAATTGAAGGTCAACAGGAAGTGGATTATATACCAAAATCATATCAAAAGCAGATGCCTAAAATACAGAATAATTCTGACAAATCAGTCTGTATTCAGATAACTTACTTTGGCAAAACAAAACATATGGTTGGAATATATGCAATGTTGGGACTATCAATGAAGCCGACAATGACATCAAACTGTTGAACAAGTCATAGAAACCATTTAGAGATCTACTTCCATGCAACAGAACAAACAAATCTCGAAACAGGAGACATTATAATTGGTGTATGACAGAATCTCTCTGGCCAGACAGATTACTTTAAAGAGCTGAGATGAAGCATTACAAACACAGAGATTCCCTGCAGTACAATCAACAAGCTTAGGATATATGAATTGAATAATTACCTCAGAAAGACATTTTCAAAGACATGTGAATCAGTAAATAAACCTCTATGACACAAGCTGAATGTGCAGTGTTGTTTAACTTTATATACCATAAACTCAACAAAAGTCCCTACAAATACTGCAACCCAGTTATGCTGTGCTCCTCGATCATATACATTGTCACAAAATACATCCTTGTATTGATTCTATATACAACCAAAAGAGCCATATATATACATATACATATATGTATATATATATATACATATATATATATATTTTCACAATACTTGAATTTGAACACATACCAATCGCACATCTTGGGCCTGGCACAAATTAAATGCAAATGCAAAGTGCATTTACAGTTGGCCAAAGTTGTCAGTACTCAGTCAACAATGAAACGAAAACTACCTTGTCAGATGACCACCAATCTATTTGAAATTATACACCTGTAGATCCTTTTACTTTTGCAAAGCCATTATTAAACTGCACACTCCTTCTTATTTATATTTTAAAGTGAGGTCACAGAATGCTTGACTTTCCAGAGGCTCTAGAGTTAGGCTCCTTAGTCCTTGTCTTAGATTGTTAAAATAAGGATAAGGTATAAAAGTTAAATTACAATAGTCCTTTGTAACCCATGCTGCTATCTGGATCCATGTTATTCTAAAGAGCTAGCTAGCACAACTATTATGCTATGTTGAGTTCTTGTCCAAATTTGAAAGTGTAACATATTTCAAAACCTTTTGATACAACTAAACAATAGCAAAACTTTACTACATTCATCAAAAATTAATTTTAACATGTATAAAACTGAAGAGTGGACATCACCAAAAATAAGATTTACAATCATGCATGCTATCTGACAAACACAAGTGGTATAAAAAGGGAAAGATATCAATGCAGAATTTATGTACACATTTAAAAAACACAGCCAATGCTCAGAACAAAAACAGCATAGTAATAACTATAAAATAACTATATTAATCACAACTCTTTCGAATTCAGAGGGATTCATTGGTAAATGTAAGTACATAAATGATAATATAATTAGTTGAATGAAACTTAGACAGAAATTCCAACTGATTAGTACATTGTCAAACATTGGACAAACATTGCAAACATTACATGAGTACATTGACACACATTGCACAAACATTGGACAAACATTACAAACATTGCATTAGTACATTGACACACATTGGACAAACATTGCAAACATTACAAACATTGCATTAGTACATTGACAAACATTGGACAAATATTGCAAACATTACAAACATTGCCTTAGTATATTGACAAACAGTGCAAATTCCATCTGCCACTTAGCAAAAGTGCAGAACAATAAAGAAATTCTGCATCGTTTCGCAAATATTGCCTATTGCTTGATCACTCTGTATAAGTGTTCTCTTATAAATAATTACAATTAAAAGTGGCATGGATTTTAGGCATGAAACACAGGTCTGTTCTGGGACTTCCTTGTCGACTGCTATATATCACATAATCATCAAATAAAAATCAGCACTCCCATGATAACATGTAGGCCTACAGGGGCTTGGCTGCCTCCCACATCGAGTCATATATCAATGCGGACACCTACTTGCAAACCGTTAAGTCAAACAATGTTCATGTGGATTGACACTAAGTAAAATATGCAGTTTGCCAAAACTCTGTACATAAAAAAATGCAAAATTGAGTAACATAACAAACTTCTAGATCCCATTTCGATCAATTCTAACACACGATCAACATTGGATGCAGACAATAACACCACCTCAAGGCACTAAGGGTCAAAATTGTAATTATTGTAATGTAGAGTAATCAGACATAATCTTACACAAACTTGTATATGTTTTCTAGAAGGCACAATGGATAAAACTTACAGACTAGGATGTAATGTAACTGTACGTTGAAGTATGTAAAGCAGGTCAGTGGGGTTTAAACAGACAATACTTTAGAATGGAAATTCCTCCTACTAAAAACAGAGTAGAACTGAGAATACGTCTCTAATTCTGTCAAAAGCTTCAAAAAATATTGTAGCTAGAAACAAGTCATGCCAGAAAGTTCACAAAACTTCATAAAAACAAGAACTTCTCAACAGATATACAACTTATATATGACTTGCCAAACAGGAAACCTCACATGCCATCGTTTGGCTAATGCCCTGGTCTCCCGAAACTCAGCCAAATCACTGTGGTCGCTATTGTCTTGACTACAGCAATTTCCATACCAGACACAGCCCATCTATTGTTATCTTCGGTGAAACGTAATATCTCACTTCAACCGATATATCACTATTTTCAACAAATAGCTGAATTTTTGTGGCAAGGCTGAAACAGTAATTTTCACATCACGACTTCTCTTTATTATGCAAACGCTGACACATACAAATGCACAAATCACACACATAAACAACACATACAAGCAACACTATAGGCAAACATCAACTAAACCTGCATGATATGTGCAACCAGTTTTAACACACAAAAATAAAACAAATTGCATGTCAGTACATCTTCACATTTCTGGGAAAGCAGTACAGATAAATTATGAATATCAATAACTTATAATTATGAATATTAATAACTTATAATTATGAATATTAATAACTTATAATTATGAATATTAATAACTTATAATTATGAATATTAATAACTTATAATTATGAATATTAATAACCTATCTGTGTGTATACAATATACATGTAGACAGCTGTATATATTAAGCACATCTGAAACATCGTATAGTTGGCAACCAATAAATTCGACACAAAGTTCTCTATCACAGACAGAAACAACTGTGGTCGATGTTGAGTAATCTTGCAATTAGAAAGCAAATGTAAAATGAGTCAGTGTGCACTTGAGTTGTTGATACAAGTACCGGTTATGCTACTTCATTTGTATAAAAAACATAATTTTTAAGTAGCTAAACTTAATTACGAAAAGTCTCAGTTCTACCAATCTCCCTTTCGGCAATTGCACATACCAGTATGCAAATACAGTGAATACAAAACCTCGCAGACACAAAAATCTCCCGAAAATGTGACGGTTGGTGGATTATTCTAAGAATTCCTACTCAAAATAAAATCATAAAAATAAAATAAAATAATATCAGACCAACTCAGTTGACCATGACATGTGATGTCTTGAGTAATATTAATACAACACTCATAAAGTGATTAGATTTAATTGGACTATGCTATTACAAGGGGTTAATATTTCGCTAAATCCACAGTCGGCATGGCATCAATGACGCAAAAGTGGCAATGAACGTTCTCTGGAAAATTAAGAACGCTTCAATTCCAATGTCCTTCGGTCATAAACGGAAATAAAATCGTACTTGAGGCCAGAATTTATGCAAACATCAAACCTGAACTAATTTAACTCCAGAGACCACGATAAAACGAATTAAACTTCAGAGGTCACAATAAAACCATTTGCAATTCAAAAATCTCATTAAATTTCAACTTTATTATTATTAAACAGTTTAAGAGCAAATATTCTAAGACGAAACTGCCCATAGAAGAAACAACTGCCTAATGAACACAATGAATTCAAATGGCAAATTATTATCAATGCATTCATTGCTATGAAATGTTCTTATACAATGCAATACGACTAAGCATTTATACCGCGGTTTAACAAAACAAGTCTTGCACGAAAGCGCGTTGAGCCTAGTCATAGCTCCGGGAGAATAGGTAAGTCTTTAATTTTGATTTAAATTGCGCAACAGACGTAGCCTTATACACAAGTAGACCAGATGAAGGCAATTGCTTAAGTTGTCTGAGTCTTTAAAATCAAATGCTGAGCAGTGCATCTAGTTAAAGGCACACACAAAATGCAGTAGGTGGAATATAAAGCCCAGTATTTAGCATATTCAACATGTGGTCAATCCACGAGCGGAACATATAACTCAGGCAAATAGTTGTATTTACTAAATGAACTACTCTTACAGTTATCATGATTGCATCAAACCAGCAATCAATCGCTGTCTAGCAGGAACAACTCATTCAGAGCTATTATGTAGCTCCTTTTCAATGCACCTAGTCAGAGGAGCAAATAGTTCTACCCCAGCAAAAGAAAACCAATAGGAATAAATGCATGTGAGATGAATATGCAGAATTCCTAGTCAACAGAACACAAAGATCTGTTCAAAGAAATGCTATTCCAGGTTGATGCAAAAACGTTGCATCTTCACAGACCATGAAAAGGGAGCAGTCAGTTCGCCTCGAGCTGAAGATCAAAGAGCGTGGCAAGCCAGCGTATTGCACAAGGAAACTCCATGTCTGATAATCCGGTTACTTCAGTCTGATTATGGCTGGTAACAGGCTAGATGTTGCATCAATCCAACCAATTAACTTGAAAGCATTAACTGTGCATCATGCAAACTCTGGCATATATAGTAAACTATAGTTCTTATTCCTACCAAGCACACTAGTCTCTCTCTCCTAGCCATTGCAATAACAGCTAGCCTGATAAAGCAATCTGATCAGCCAGGCTTAAATTCTGTCAGCATTCGATAAAATACTGAATCATCATATGCTGAAATGGGCGTTAACTAATACAAAATACTGAGAATTTGATCAATTGTGAGACATACTTGGATAATAAAATTATGATTGCGATCGATTGATCGGATCGGTCGGTGGACTGCATTACTCAAGACAACAACACTTCACAGATCAAAAGAAAAACACAATCACGGGCCAGCGGCTCCACACAGCACTCCTACTGCTTTCAAGTGAAGAGCTTGGACAACAAGTACATGGTCAATTGATAGAAGTCCAGCATGAATAGCAATTGAAGGCACTTCAAACTCAACCACTACAAACTCCTTCACCTTCACAGTAATATGGGCATGGGGGCTTGACAGCCTGCTCAGGTCATGCAAAGCCACTTCATGATAGCAAGCCACTCTTTGACAGTACAATGTTCCCTTACAGTGCAGAACCTCACTACCTTCGTTCAACCTTCATAGACCATTCATAATCTTGTTAAACAAAATGATTTATGCACAGAGATGCAATAGCCAAATACTGTACAAAGGTCACACAAATCGACTGGAAAAAAACAGCGCTGTACAGTAACTAAAAGTGAGTACTGAGTAGTTGAATCAGTGTAATGAAAGACAACTGGCACAAGTCTTCTCAACCTCCGACGTGACGTCACTCTCAGCATAAGTCAAAACATTTTGTTTATTTAACCACAACACATTCAACTTCCAATATAAATATGGAAATGCACTGAATCAAGAGAATAAATTTCTAGGATTAAAGGATCTATCACTTTTGGCCACGACCAAATCGCCACACTGGCACTAAGTAACCTGATACGTTCAAGCAATATATTAGTCAGTATCAAGCATGGGTTTGTTAAAACACGGTATCCCAGTAAGATCAACATAGTATGAAGCAAAAGGATGTCATTACTGATGAACATTAATATGGTAAACAGCATTAAAAAACCATAAAAACAATGGGCCATTGTAATCATTTGAACTTTGATCCCATTATGTTGAAAATTGTTCTAAAGTTACACATCTAAAAGTAAATGGGCATTGTTAGGTTTCAGCAGTTCCTGTCTTTTGTCTCGTCTCAAAAGTGAGACTAGCAAACACTTTTCATGGCAATATACAACATGAGATTGCTTGGCCATAGCCTTGATTCAAAATCCTGGCAGCAAATAAATTACTTGAAAGCGTTGTGGGCTAACACTCAAACCGTAAAAAATCAGTCTATCACTTCCACAACTTGCAAGAATCTGAGCAGCACATACACCTCAGTACGGTATCCCATTTACTAGGAGAATCAGAGGGTTGGACCCACCCAGGTTCAGCTGCAAGGGCGTTAATATATTATGGCATTCTTTAGCTTCACAGAAATTTTCATAAGCTTCTCTTTTTGACAAATCAGACCCTACCATGGTCGCAGGCGAGTATTGTAAGAAAATGGCAAATGCCATGCTATGAGCGAAAAATTCATAGTCACGGACAGCCAAGTAAACAATACCATGCGTGTGCTTCCACGTGTGCTTCCAGATTTAATTCTCAACCCAATATGGCAGAGAGCGTTACTGTATAATGCTTCAGGTTTCATCGAAGAAACTACGAACCTACGCATAATTCTGGCCAGATGCTCTTCACTTTATGCACATATACCTCTGACTCTTTTGGAGGAAAGGACATGCAGCTCACCCAATACATCAGACCCTTCTCACCTTGGCATAACAGTAACAATTATAGAGCAAGAAACCTATAACAAATATCCTCTCAGGCATATTGTAACATTCATCTCACAAGGTCGTCTTATTTGCTCCGATGAAAACTGTCATGAAATCCAACGTGGTTTTAGCCAAGACCCTACTGAAGAGTCAATCGCAATGCAACTGTCATTCTGAGCACACCGGTCACAAAGAAACTCAGGCTTAGCAGATGAACATGAAGCAGCAATGATCACATAAAGAGCAGAAGCACACAAACGCCACAGTCGAAAATTTTCTAAATGGATCAGCTTTGTCGAAAATGCAGCGAATGCCTACGAAAAACCAAGCCGACAAATCAGGAGCTGTCCACAGCTTACGAAAAGAAAGCAGTAATCATTACGACGTTGACTCGTAACGGAGTTCTGCTTCATCGATGTAGAACCTTGAAACAACATCGTTTTCAATGTGATCGTCAAGATGAACGTCTTCTGTACCCGTCGTAGCTTCGAGAATGATGTCAAGTGTGGTTGGAGTCAGAGGAATTGCAGGATGCTCTAGGCTTGGATGCTCAGGAACTTCGTCAGCAGCTGGCAGGACCGTGCCAAGTCGGTTGTCTGCAGGTGTACTTGGCTGCCGTAATCTAGAAGGAGGCAATACAATCATTGTAAATGATTTAACTCTGTCACTGGTTGCATTCTGCCAGTGCCAGTCCCAAGCCTGGAATTAGGAGGAGGGCGATGCTAATGGACTTTGTTACCACACAGTGTTGTTAAACTGCAACTACCACCATTGTAAGTGATAAGAAAACTTTTAGCTAGTGCTGGTGGATGGTGTGGTCTTTGGATTTTCAGCATATTGTTTCAACTGTAATACTTCTGAAGCAGTCTTAAATGGAGCTCTCTCCAGTACCCGTTGACAGCCTTAGTTAAGAACCACTGCTTCAAATAATCACATGATAGTCAAGCCCGCACTCATTGTACTGCAATGAAAATTATGCACATTTGAACCTCTCCAAGATCATTAGGGACAACTGTACAGCAATAACTTACAATGATCAATTTAACATGGATCCAATCTTATCAAATCCACTTACTAATATCACTGCCCAATTGTACGGAAAAATCTGAAGATTCACATAGTCGGTCAATTACTGGTCATATTACGTTCTAAGCAGACGTTGTTTTCTTATAGGACTTGATTGACTTACAGGGTTGGTCTTCGAGGTGAATCTGACGCAGATAAAGACCTTGAAAACAGTCGGATTCTGTTAGCAACACCGCCGCCCTGACCCTGACTGGAGGCTGAACCTCGGGAAGAATATTGCTGAGTTCCCCTGTTCTTTGATCGACGAGGTGTCCCATCTGGGATATCAATGGCTTCATCGTAGCCTGGAGGAATCTCAACTGAAACATATGCAAAATGGACAGTGATAGACACAATGACACGTTAAAATAACTACTTTGAAAGAATTTTAGTAGCACCATTGGAAGGTAAGAACAATAGCTTTTGGACCATATCTAGACAAACGAACACGAGAGTATGTCAGTGCATGTCTACTTGTACATGTCTGGATGTTTGCACGGTGACCAATTAGCCTTTAGATTACAACATTATAGGTGCACTTATTAAAACAGTTGGATCGTAATTATGAGCTCTACATTACTACAGTGCCCACAAAAATGAAGTTGCAGTAACTAACTTATTCCCAGATGCTTAATCAAAGCAGTATTGATATGAAAAGGGGTCAAGATTCGGAAAGTCATGTAGGCAGAGTCGAATGGATGGTGTTTAGAGATGCAATGGCAAGGGAGGTAGAGGAAAGAGTAGAAATCAGGATAGACTTTGTAAAAAAACAGTGTTGCATGTTAGGGAACCAGTACTCTCAGAATGTGAAAATAAGTTAACAATAAGTAAGACAATGAATAAGCAAAAAATGTCCACTCGCTATTTATACAGCTGTGGATTTGAAGGTAAGACATCTGTTTCAATTGACAATCATGTATTACGATAACAATGGCAAATAAAAATGAAATTTGGTATGCAATATTGCATAGTTCAGTGTAGGGCATAACCGGCCTCGGCCGAATATCTCGTTTCTTGAAACTATTCGGAAGTATTCGCCTCGGCAAATATTACACACACAAAGAGTTAAAAATAAAAAAATTTAAATTCAATGAGTTTTTAAACATTTAACAATCTAAAAACGAAAATAAAAAACTTAAAGCCTTTATTACAGGCACAAACATTTATTTTGCTAATTTTTCATTATGTAAAATGTCCAAAGTTGAAAATTTTAAGCTTCGCCTGCCGATGGTACTTGCCAGGCCAGTTGCCACTCTACTATTCGGTTCGTACCAGGATCCGGCATCCATATACTCGGATTCGGTACTCGATGAAATCGTCTATTCGGTTATGCCCTACCTCAGAGTCAGTGAAATCTGATTTGAAGGCTCTCATGTAATTATTCATTGGTAGCAGGATCAACAGTTGCCACTGTCTGATTATATTTTCATAGTTTTACAGCGAAAATCGGTACTGCAAGAATCGGTACTGTAAGTAGTGTTAAAAAAAAACATACATGGAGCGTTAAAATAAATAATGAAAGCAATCTCACGAGCTATATCGGTTGATGCTGCATCAATGACAGCCAGGCTTTTTATTGCCTCCAATAAAAGCATGGCAAAAAGGTCACTAAAAACGTTGGCCCACATGCCAATAGAAAGATCTGTCACTGTCTGATTATATTTTCATAGTTTTACAGCAAGAATCGGTCACCGAATCTAATTACCACGCTGGTATTTTCTTAGCAAAGAGTACTAAACTGGCAATACTTGGATTGTGCAAAGTGAACATATATGGATTCAATACTTTTTCTATGCTCTATGGAAATGACTGCCATACAGTCAAATTCAACTCCTATAATAACTTTCAATCATCCATTCACATAATAACTTGCAATCATCCATTCACATAATAACTTGTAATCATCCATTCACATAATAACTTGTAATCATCCATTCACATAATAATTTGTAATCATCCATTCACATAATAACTTGTAATCATACTGCACAGACTGTAGTGCATCAGTTTGAATTTATAATGAACACAAAATGTAAGTAACATGTTGTGTTATGCCATCAACCCTTGGAGATATGCAAACCACCTAGACTTGATGTATACATTGAAATGTGAAATGGTGCACACAAAACCAACAGAGTTTATTATATATCAAATGTTACATGACACGAAGAGATTTCTGACTCCCTACTAGCTTCAAATTTGACATATAAATAGATGAAGAGAAACATGATGCGGTCTGTATTAGTAAGCTATACTAAAATGTATAGTATTGATTAGTAATAATTATTTATCACAAAAAATCTGCACTATGTAGAAAGATGAAAACTGTAGCACAGATGCACAGCATCACAGTTCACCAACTGTCATAACAAAAAGAAATTTAAGCACAAATTTAATTCAAAACAATTTAATGACATAATCATATTTGAGATTTATTTCTAAAAAAGCTTCATGTTTAAGTTTTAACTTTACCTCAAATGGTTGATGAAATATCTAATGTTTACCCTTAAGTGTGAAATTGAACAAAATTCGTACAAACTATCTGGCCAAGGAGGGCTAATAAGATCTGGCATGAAGTGGTTTAGAAACCTTTCAAAGGACCCTCTAAATACTACACTGAAATGCATAAATCATTAAAAGTGCATCAGACTCAACAACCTAATAAGAGGGTGATTTGCATTCAAACAATTATTCCCCAGACACAACCGGACCTCACTGAACTCAGTACAGTCTAGTTTGGAACTGGAACCACATTCCTCTGCACTCTATTTTCCTGCCATGAACCCATTATCACCACAGAATATAACCAGATCTTATTGAACCTCCTGTAATCATTGACCTCTTTATCTATAGTACAAGCACAAAGGCTGTAGGAGTGACTAATTGAACAGTGTACTCAACTGGATTCCATCTCTGGGTAATAAGATGGTTGATATAAGATTGCTGATGTAAGACCAGCCTGGACTGTACCCACTGAATGCCTCATACACTCAATTAGGAAATGTACATCAGAAGTAGCAGGTAAGCAGGACATCCAGCACAACAAACAGGTCAAATATGCCATTCCTCTAGCCCGCTGATGAGGAGGTCCGTCATGGTACAGTAGTCACAGAGACACAATGTCTGCTTTCAGGTCACTGGCAAGTCATGCCTCATAACTACAAGCACTCTTGTCTTGCATTGATCCACAAGTAAGCACAGAACTTCCTAGCATGCAAAAGTTCCACTGATTTTCATTAGAAAAGGACGCTCACTCGAACTGATCTGTACTATACTGTGAAGTATTCCACGAGAAGTAAACAGGGACTTCAAAATCAAACAACTGACGTAAGATAAATATATACGATGATAAAAATGCGGAAGAGACAAAAACGGACAAAGACAAGAGACCGAGCAACTCACTCTGGCTACTCGTTTGACTAATGGTGCTGATGTAGCTTATCTGTCTTGAGATAACGGCATAGGACGGAGGAGGAGTCTCCGGTACAATTGGATCGGTAGAACTACCGTTCAGGTTGACGTTCAACCTCAGGTTTCGCCTTGGACTAGTAACCATCTCATCAGAACCTAGAAAATAAGCAGTGATTCACCTAAAAGGTCAAACAAACACACACACAACCACACATACACACACACATACACACACACACACACACACACAAGCACACACACACACACAAGCACACACACACACACATACACACAAGCACACACACACACACAAGCACACACACACACAAATTAGCACAAGAAGTCCAAGATTCGTTTTGTTTAGGCACATTATAAATGACAGTTTAATAATAATATAATAATAATTAATAATAATAAGAAGAAGAAATCGCTTGCAGATACATTGCACATCCAAATCCAGTCCTCCTGTTCCAATTCCCAAATTCCAGGAGTCATAATAATTAAAAACAACACACACTGTCGTGCACAGGTCCCGGTCATCCTCTGAACATCCAGACCATTCCTACATACTTACATAAATGGAATCACCTACAGCATACACTGCCAGTGCATTCTCCGTTTCAGCATTTCTCGCCATAATAGTCCAGTCCATACACAGTCCATAAGCTCAACCATTCCCAGAAATAATATCAGACTGAGTACTGAAACTGCAGCCTAACAGAGCAGATTGTATGCAGGGAAATTAAGGATAAGCCAAGACTATTTAAGCTCTACAGCCCCATAACACATCAGGCATTAACTTAATTGGTCTATCTATATTTATATATATGTATATATATATATATATATTATATAAGAATTACGTTCAATATATATAAATACATGCATCCACAGCCCCATTACACATCAGGCAGAACTTAATCATTATATATATATATATATATAATGATTAAGTTCTGCCGGATATATATATATATATATATATATATACATATATATAAGCAGCTGGAGGTTCTCCCTGATTGGACAAAACAAAATGTAGCAGGGCACACAATTAAACTATTCTTACAATTACACAACTGTTTTATGTGAACTGTTGTTGTAAAAGCAACTGGCCAAAGTATGCAAACCAAAGCCAGGACTTTTTGCAAATTAGCAAGTGACTGCTAGTTTAAGCAAACAGTCAGATGTAACACAGCAGCGGCTCAGCTACTTGGCTATAGGGTTCATCTTGTCTGACAGGTTTTATGTTACAGCAAGAATTAAAGCATTAACATCTAATCTGCATAAACAACCAAGTCCTTGATAAGTTGCCATGTCATTGGAGAACAAAAATTCACAATCACATTACTAGCGCAGTCATCATCGTACCTGCTAAAGTTCTGGATCAGTAACCTTCTGTCGATCTGCAGCCACACCACCTTAGTTTCAGTCAACCTGCCTAACTTTTTACATAGTTGAATTAAGTACAGTTTCACTGAACCCCAATCAAGTAGAAGTTGTCTTGCATGGCGTTGATAGTCAAAGTAAAACCTCAGGACGACTTAATACGGTTTCAGTACTTAGGCTAAAAACCATGCAAATGGCAGAAAAGAGCCCCCCACATAATGCTAGTAATGATCTAGACCACCTGGCTGAAACTGCCTTCCCACTGAATATCCAAAATGTTGCACCATAATCAGGACAAAAAATTCCACATAAATCTATCTACAACTGTTAGATGAATATGTTACACCACATAATCAATAGTCTCTATTAATAGATACACAAATATGCATAAATATGTAAATATTGTATGATATGCTAATTAAGTTCCACTTTTCTCTTTAGCTATTATTACTGGATAATGCCTGATGCTTGCTGATGCCTTTCAGCCTTTCATTTCTGTTGACAGTTCAAAGTAGGGTTACTTTTACTGGTTGCAAGCACATTTGAATTTTACATTTTATGGCTGCATGTACGCCACAGCCTGTTTACTCGTCTGCGCCACTTCCTGGAACTCGCTTGGTTTTCTCTAAAAAAAAATGGTGATTGGGAATTTCAGAAGGAATTGAAGGAGGACATCGCCTGACAGAATACAATACAACTGTATTTGGATATTGCTCCCCTTCCAAAGTCCAGAAGTGCACACGACGGTAGAACAGAAAATCGATGGCCCGAGCAATTGTGAGCAAAGGACTTGCTCAAGGTCCTTACCCAGAAACCTTCTGAGTGGAGCCTGAAACCAAAACTATCCGCATTATACATCTGCATTAAGCACTCCAGACAATCATCCAACATTTCCAATCTGACACACTACAACCTACAATAACAGTGCTATTCACATTTCCAGATATAATTAGATATGCAAATTTTTAAATCTGCTTAACTTACTTCATAATGAAAGACAAATACTTGATGTATACTGAAAGGCAGCCAAGATATACACTTACCAGAGCTTGATTCTAAATTCGATGGAGCACCGAGACATTTGCAACCGGCACGATGCGTCTGTCGCCCCACAATGATCAACGTCGTGATGATCATGGCGAAAATGATGACGATGATGAGAGGTATCCAGAGGTAGATTGCCTCACTTTCTTGAGCAGTAGTCGTTGAAATGAACGGACTGGACATTGCGCTTCCGTCATATGGAATGGGAAGAGTAACATTAGATCCTGAAAACAGTTATCAAGTATATCACAGAAAATTACAAACGGGTCATACACGACTGATATGTGAATGTAATTAATATCAGACAATTTATGTTTCTTACCACTTAAATATCGACTGTTTCCAAACATTATTCCAAAACGTAAAAGTGTCCAAATAGAGATTCCAATTGTATGGGTACAATTGGGAACTGTTGTCACCTTAGCTGAGACAGCAGTTAAGCATCTGTCAGTGTTAAGTATATTAATAGTTGCATGGAAATACCATAATTTGCTCTACTGCAGTTGCACTTTGCAACCATATTCAATAACATTTATAACCCGGCAGACACGTTTGTTCCCTTTTTTTAACATGGAAGAGTGTCTGTTAAACCTACCACCTAAACCAGTCATGGGCGGTCTAAATCTTGCTTCAGAACAGTTTCCTAATATTAAATTCTGCGTGCTACAAACAAGCAGTTGATTTTTTCCATCAAATGAAACTGGTCCTGCAAAACATCAGATCATGTTACATCCAAGAAAGGATAACTAAATTGTTAGCTGAATTGTTATGTTAAGACCTGTAATTATCTTAAATTGGAGTCCTGGTAAATATCTCTGAAGCCCAAGGCAGCTGATTATAACCAGCTATAAAACAATTCAGCTACTTTGTAGGCAAGTTGAGATCAAACAGTGACCATTAATTAATAATAATTACTATGACCTCATTTGATTAATACAGACAAACAAGATGATATAAATGTTCAGCTGGGATGCCCTGCTTTCATGCCTCTGAAGGTAAGCATTTAAAAATTGGCTCAGGCATTAGACCATAAAAATTTAATGATCTTTAATTAACAATGGGTCAATATGAACGACAACTGATTATACAGTATATTCTGAACTAAAGAGATTAATTGCACAGATTCATAGGTCAACAGTGACAATGATTATTACACGACCTGACCAAAATGATTCAGGTACTAAAACGATTCTTTTCTAAACTTGTAATTGTCAACTGAACTCAATTTTATCAGGATTGTGGTTCAATCAATCCAAAAAGTGTTGCTAAATGCTATGACAGTGAATTGTCAAACAAAGCCAAAAACAAATAACTTACAATCTATTTAGGCATGGAGACCTTATCAATCCTATGCACGAGTTCTGATTGGCTATCATCTCCCCCGTAGCTCACCTACATTAAAGAAATAGCTAAAATCACCATAATCACAATGCTCCTGGCTAAATCAATGTTTCTATAAATAGATATTAGAGCAAAGAATATTGAACAATTATGTAACCATGTTTAATCATAAACAAAACCAAAACAGCCTGAACTAAGTCACTCAGAGAATGCCATGCCACTGGGGGAATATGCCTCACGATTAGAGCTTTCAACCGATACCTGGATACCCGAGGACCAATTGACAGCCGGATTCCCAGGCAGTAAAGTTTCGAATGCACATGCATAAAAATGCCCATAATGGCGCAGCAATCGGTAATAAACGACAACTTTATATAAACTATATAACATGAGAAACCACATCTGGACTGTGCAGCCCCAATCATCAGTCATTGGCTTTAGCACTAATAGATGCTTTAACGAGTGCATAAATACACACAGCAGCTCCCATAGCTATTGCTTTCCAAAATGTTGCCCACCATCTGACGAGTGGATGGCATAAAAAGATATTCCTAATGTGTGATGCTTTTGTGACTTAATATTCAGGTTTGAAATGCTCAAACAAATTACCTTTGTTTACTTTTGACAGGTCGTGCCCGGGAACCAATTAATTTTGATGAACCTACCATCTTGAAATATTTTGACAAAATGTGCACATCAGACCACAGGCAAAAAAAAGGAAAATGCTGAGAAAGTCATTAGCTATCACAACAGTGTAGTTCTTGTGTGGTGAGCTAATTAATGCATTGTGTTGAGTAACTTGAGTTGATAGCTTCAAAGAGGAAAATAACACTACACCACTTCATGTTAAGCAGAATGGCACATAAACCATGATATGTAATTTAATGGCACATAGACCATGATATGTAATGAGTTAACCATGACCATAACCAGATGTTCACATTGTATTCGCAATTTCAGCCTTATAAAGGAAAGCACTTTGTCATGCAATATTTAATCACCATTGCTGCTTCATGTTTTCATGCTATGCCCAAATACAACTGGCTGTTCAAAGAGATCTTGATATCTGGCAACTTACTCCCTATTTGTGAGGTTCTAACCACAGCAGAACTTCCAACAAATACACTGAAAGTTTAAACAACCTGGAAGACAGAACATTGATATCCAATCAAATCACAGACTTTGTGATTTGATCATGCTTGAACCAGAATGAGAATCAAAGCATGTGGTGAACAAGGTCAACTAGAAATAAACCTGCAAGGGTTTACTCAATCCTGTCTTTCGTTAGCCTCGAGTCAAAGAGTGTAAACTCTTGAGCAAGGCAGATGGCTAGAGTGCAAGTCAGTTGAAATTTCATCACCATGATAGTAAATAATGAAGGAAGTGAAATCAGATTATGACTCTGTGATCTGCAACACAACAAACTGCAGAAAACTCTTCTTTATATTATTACATAATGAGTGTAAGTGCTAAACAACAATGCACCTACTACACCCCAAGACATGAATAGCAACAAGGTCAATGCATTATGCATTCTCCTCTATCGCCCTACTTCCCACACCTTTCAAACTCCAAACGTCATCCACCTTAAGTATCCATCTGACTGTCTGAATGTCTGCCTGGCTCTCTGTCTCTTGACCTTGCCTATCGATTTGGTCTTCATTAAGTGCCTGTGAGTGACCTGATTCCCACAACTTCCATCCACTTCGCTATGGTGTGTGCTGTAGATATGAGTACACGATTACATGTCTACTATACAAGGCATGACCGATCAGCTCAAAACTCCGCCACTGTTTGTACTCTGACAGTGCCAGTCCCAAGCCTGGTTAAAGGAGGAGGGCGACGCTAATGATCTTTGTTATCACACAGTATCGTTAAACAGCAACTACAACTACACCAGCTCAGACGTCTGAAACGGGTTTCCAAATCCTTTTTAAGCTTCCTTCAGACGTCTTCAGAAAGTAGGTTCATTCGATTTACACCCTAACCGACAAATAAATGAACTGCTGATCGAACTCACTATTTTCATTTAAAGCACATCTCAGTCTGACCCACTTTTTACATCTATAACCTTTGCACAACTCTGTTTACACTCCACAAACAAACATCTGCATATCAAACACACATCATGTGCATAATACATCTAAATAAATGAATTAAGTATGAGCCACTGTTCAACCGACCACTTCCCACAGATCACAGAATCAAAACAACCACCCAAAGGTGGAGCCAGGAAATTATTTCGAAGAGGGGTATATGGTCAGTTGTTAAAGGTTAAATTTGTTCAGCAATTGATTATTTTGAGATATGAAACCTTAAACCCCTAAACATGCCCATGCTAAAACCAGATTGTCAAGAAATCAAAGCATTGGCATCAGTTTTGTAAAGCATCTGTTTAAATTTGGATCAAAAGACAAAACAAGACAAAACACCCGCAACATCTACTCCCATATTAAACAAGATATTATATATAAGGGTTATGCTGCATACATAAATTAATGTATCTCTTGAAATCTCCAAACCATGAACTTCTACTATTGACCAAACCCACTTTTCTCTCTGATGTTTCATTTCAGACCCGTTAAATCAACACTTACAAATTTAATTACATTAATCTAAGAACTTCTGTAAAGAAATGACAATAGTGACCAAGGCATCAGTTCCTACTACAGCAATGAATATTGTTGTAAGTATCAATTTCCAGAAAGCCAAGAAATGGAATCCACAAAGATTTGGAAACAGACTGATCAGTAATAGAAGAGCTGAGTTTTAATTCAAGGTCAGAAGGCCCAGATAATGTTCCACTGATAAAGCAAGAACAGCTGTCCCTAGAGCCAATAATGTATTTATGGACAGAGAGTAAAGTTATTGGGGTAGATTCTGCTGTTTGTGCTTCGATAGGGATAAGGAATTTGCTGACAAGTGTGCCTCTGTGCAGTTAACTTGTATATCAACATAGCGTTCAAGAAGTTTAGAAATAAGATTCAAGTTTGAGAATTCTTAGTTGGCTGTTGTCGGCATCAAAATTCAACACATCTTCTTCAACACATGATACACCATTGCATGGGTGAAACATGATGAGATGGATCCCACAGAAGGGTCACCCATTGATTAAAGAGCCCATATGGTGGAACTCTCAACAACAAAGCAGCCCATGAAGTCAATTGGAAGTTCACCTATTTGGAATATTATACTATTTTGTGCGAGAGAACAAAACCTAGGACTGTATTCACATTAAATTGTAGTGCACTGTTGGCAAATAGGAGATGACAAGATTGTAGAATACTACCACATTTAAGCACTGTCTAGGGTAGGAAATATCTTGGATAAACAAGACTTAGGCAGTTTAAAGGAAGACTTTTTGTCTAATTTCCTACCAGCTGTTGCTACTGTATGAAGTCTGAACTGGCCTATTGTTGCCTACTTGCTATTAAGCAGGTATAACGACAAACTAGTACATTACATAAAAATGCAAACGACTTGTTAATATGACGACTTGCTAGAACCTCTCCGACAGGAATCGCCACAAGACCACAATGTCCAATGCCACAACCATAAATTGAAACAAAACTAAGCGTACCTTTAACGAGAAGCGGGAAGAACAAAATAGTCATGATGGTTGTCCAAGCAGGCCTATTCTCATCGCTCCAATACCGGACGCCCGCAAACGCAATGGGCATCGTCGACTAAAGTAGCGAGCGACCAGACCGGTGTTCACCCGTGTGAAAAGTCACGATGCAACAACATCGATAAAATCCAAAAATGTCGTAACTTTCCTGCAGAACGTCTTATGCTTGCAAATCCGAGAAGCAGCCGCAATTTCTAATTAATTAATTACAACACTAGCGTTAAAACACCTGCCCGAAGGGCGTTTACAGCAAATTGTGTTATGTATCCACTCAGCTCAACACAGTAGGCGGGGTCTGATGCAGATTTCTTAACCAATCATGACAGCGTTCACATGACATTCTCCATCGACCAATCATGTCACGTGTAACAAAACACGTCTGTGGCACCAAAATAAACTTGGGGTATCTAAGGGGCCCAATAATAATAATTCACTGATTAAAATATTCGACTGGTAAGCCTGCACTGTAAGATGATAGGCTTAGGGCAGTAACAAATGATAACAAACATAACATGAGGGGAATTTAGCTGCATAGAAGCCTGCAAGGTGCCATTTATCCTACAGTTTTTAGAGCTCATTTTACAGTCGCCTCTAGGGAGTGGGTTGCTAAATCAACATTATGGGCTAACGGGTGTCGAACCCGCGTCCATATGATCTTCGCGTCAACCATCTCTCATCCCCAAATCGTAATACGCAAAGCTCGACCACCGATCTAATTATAGACCAGGGAGCTGATTTGTGACCGGGGGTCATGTTGCTCATGTAAGACAGAAACATATAGGCCCTATATATTAAGATGATCAAGGAGGAAGTGTTGGCTGGATGTTGAAGAGTTCACAATAAAAGGCTTATTAGGCCGAGAGATGTTGTAGGGAGTTGTAGATTATAGGCCTATCGAAAGGACATTGAAATGGATGCGCTCTGGGATTTTTAGCAAATGGAGCAATTTGTTCCGTTAGGCCTACCTGTGGAAGCTGTGGAGATCTTCGCGTTCTATAGACCTACTCTAGGCCTATAGGTTCCGTACGTCAACGAGTTATCTCCCTATGAACATTCGAATTGTAGGCCTATACTCTGGCCTTAAATCTCTAATTTCTGCTCAAATTACTTGTTTATTTTATTAATGTTATGACGTTTTGTTCATGTACCTTAATTGGGCAACCATGTTCACTCAGTTCGATTCTTATATTGATGGATTGTTAAAAAGCGATTGGAATTGAAGTATCTTTGTGGGCTGTAGAGCGTATAGACCAACATAATACTGTCGCGCGTTCGGCCTACTGACCGTACGGTATAGGCCTAGGCCTACGTAGCATTCTTGTTTTCGTGTTTCTTCCTATAATATATGCACTGTGTCCGGAAATAAAGGGACTCTACCAATATTATGAATATGAATAGTAGACGATCGTCGATTTTCAAAATTTCAAAACCGTTTTAATCCTGACATATTATCCAGAAATGTTTAATTCATGAACGTCCTGGATAAAAAAAGTACGTCGTAGTGACGTCTTTAATTAAAAAAGTTAGTGCCTGGGAGGAATTTGATCAGATGGTCATTGATGCTTCTGTTGGTCAATGCCACACGCGTCTTGAAGCTTCTGTTGAGGCCAAAGGCGGACACTATGAACACATCTTGTGGTCTAATATTTTTCAAATATAAGAATAAATTCGAACTAAATTCATGGCAGTTTATCGACAACATTTTTAAGAAGTTGAACACTCCTCATATATATCAAAGGCGCTCCTTAATACTTGAATTTTGAAGAAAATGACGTCATTATGGCGTCATTATCGGATGACAGAAGCTAATGTATTTTATGCGCGGCTAGATAAATATGTCAGGATTAAAACGGTTTTGGAATTTTTAAAAATCGACGAATATTTACCATTTATTTTCATACTATCATTATGGGGTCCCTTTATTTCCGGACACACCGTATATATAGCCTAAGTTTGTATTCAGCGCAGTTTCGGCTACATGGTCTCATCGTACCATTTACAAAATCGATCTAGCTATTAGACCTATATTGAATTAATAGAGGGTAGGCCTATACACGAGTTACGTCGATCAAGTGAGGGCACGCATGAATCCATGCGCAGCGAGCAACTCCTACATTGTTGGCATGGTTTCCTTAACATCTCAATTGACCTGGCAATGTGTTGTTCTCTACGGCAAACTACCTGAGTCTAACCGATCACAAAGGTATCCAAAATCCAAATATAAGCTTAGTTACAATACAATACAACAGCATAGGCATTTATAACGCGCTTTAATCCGACAAGTCGTGCACGAAAGTGCCCACACGTCTCGACGACGCAGAGCAATTGTGCGCGCGTAGGACTTGCTCAAGGTCCCCACAGAGAGACACCGACGAAGGTCGAGCCCGCTCATTCAGCGCACACTGAGCGTTACGGGCCGACCGCTTTAATCAATCGGCCACCGTGTCTCTTACAATTGTAAGTTGTAAGTTGTAAAACTTGTAACCTACGTGGGACGTCAAGTGACTTCAAGACATAGATTGACCTTAACAATACGGTTCTACTTGATCGAGTCCGAACGACGGTCAACTCTAAGACTAAACGCAAACAAAAGTTAAAACATGTCAGATGCAAGCAATTCAGTTGCATGTTTTATGATCAATCTCTGCAGTGTTGCTTTTCACGTTCTTCTGTTGATCATCCAGGAACCAAAACCCCGTGATCGGACAATTTAAGACTCTTTTTGTGAATGCGCGCCTGACGGTAGTCACGCACCAGAGTCTTCATGCATGACCGCTTGCAAGGACGTTTCAAGCATGCTACATAGGCCTACACCGTATACAATAATATAGATCTACGCCCTACACTTTAAGTAGAAGGCTATACGCATGCAAGACACTGTCCGTACTCTGACAGTGCCAATCCTAAGCCTGGATATAAGAGGAGGGCGACGCCAATGATCTTTATTATCACACAGTGCCGTTAAACTGAAACTAGGCTCACTATATTTGTGCATTAATTGGACACCCCAAAAGTACGGAAACGCATCGATCAGCCTTGAGAGTTGCAGCCTATCATAATTTTGGAGCCAATTTTTCGTCAGCTTAAGAACCTATCTGGCTTTCGTCGACGTCATTGCACGTGCTGTATCGTGCTGTTGGTCACAGTTCAGTGTGCTGTCCGTTTGAATCGCTGACTATCTATCGATGCGCAACCGTCGATGTAATCAATGATTCTTCTTGATGACGCGTGAGGGATTCGATTCAGTGGACACATGGTCAGCCTGGATCATTCTCTGACGGACACGGTCAATGCACAGCACGTCACGGACGATTATCGCCGTTCATGATGCGCAATTGTAGCGATGCTCTGGCTACGGCGACTACCCAATGAAGGCTAATTGTTCTGCCTCAGAACAATTGAGGCATATGATTGGTTTCAGCAACGACACAATGGATTTTGACGACTGGTGTCAGAAAGTTTAGATGCAAAGACATCCCCATCCGTATTACTTAGATCTTTTGATTGAACTTTTGAAGATGCTCCGTGACATGGACGAATCGTTCAGTTTCGAAGTAACATCGCGATCGAATGCCTTTGAATTTTCTATTCATATCTATTCTATGGGCCTACGATTCTGTTGCGTGACCTGATTTTATTCTCAAAACTAATGCTGTAATTAAACAGAGGCGGCGATCCCGGGGGGTCGAGGGAGACAAGTCCCCCCACCTTTACAGAGAGGGGACAATTTATGCGTGTGTCCCCCACATTTCCTACTCCTCTCATTGGGTGTCCCCCACCTGTCAAGCGAGATCGCCGCCTCTGGCTGTAAGCTTTGTAATATTTTTGATTGTTGTCGATAAGAACAGCTTTGATCTCTAATAATGTATTCTTCTTCTGGTCAACTGTCTCGGTCGGTCGCTAGGCCTATCTCGGTCCACGCACGAGGACCCTAAGGGGCCGTTCACATATTATATAAGAGGGTAGGTGGGTGGGTTCCGGTTTTGTTAGCGTTATATTGTGTAGGGTGAGGGTAGGTTGAAGGTTTTGTCATATAACAAACTGTTTTTCAGCTTATGCTATTTTGCCGGTTTGCCTGCCAATTGGAAATTCCATATACCACGACCTTCATTGTTTAATCGAAGTTCACAATACGTTGTGAACCAAAGCTAGCACCATTAGCATCCACCTGGTGAATTGATTTGACGTTCTTACTTATTATTTTATAAATCCACTTTTAACAATTTGCTGTTTACAGTTTTAGCAATTTCATGTGCATAGCTCTAAACGCTCTAAAATTCAATTCTGTGTACTTTGTTTTGATTCTGGCTTAAATTTAATTAATTCACTTGAAATAATTATTTTGGTAGGTATTATCATGATGTTTGATTTCATTTTCTATAGTATGTGTGAATAGTTTATGTTTGCTTAAATACCCAATTGCAGATGTAGTACGGACTCTGTATACATCATACGCTATTAAATAGGTAGAGTTGTACCGCGAACCTATCGATAAATACCTGATAGTGCAATATTAAACCAATCCATTCTATGTGATACTGTAATTCTCATTACAACTAAAATGGTGTTTCCAAATAGGATGTACGTCACTACCATGTATTATCATGCTGTATTACAGTAGGCTTACATGTAGATACATGGTGACAATCGTCGACTATCCAATTAGTTACCGTAATTAATGCAAGTGAATTTAGCGCCATTAAAAGTCCGATTATTAAGAAGTAGAGGAGCTCCATACATCCGGTCTAATCATCATTGGCACGAGAGAGTGCACAATTTTAAGGTTTGGTTACATGGCTAATTGAGCATATGATGATTATTACTACAGTTCTTGAATTGGATAAAGGCAATTATCAGTTGAATCACTACCATTAAAGTGCTAACTAACATCGTATTGTTATAAAAGTGTCAAATTGTGCAATACAATTATGTCGATTGTATGTCTTTTAACGTGCTTATAGGCTGGGGTGGGGTAGGGGGTTGGGTAGCATATCTGTTATATAATATAGGGGTGGTGGGGTTCCAGCTGCTGTCATATAACGTTATTAGGGGTAGGGGGTGGGTTTAAAATTGGGATTTTATGCGTTATATAATATTTGAACGATCCCTAAATGGCGTGGAGCCCATTTAAACTGGCAGAGTTGGTGAAGAAGAATCTCACCCGATCACTTAATTGAAATTTGAAAGCGATTGAGATCGAGGCCATAAGCTTTTACAATTTAACTGCAGTTTACATCTATCACGCATGCCTACGCATTGACCCTAATCGAAGACTTAAATTAATCAAACACGAGCTTCGCAGACGTATTTTGCCAGAGCGCTAAAACTGTCTGTCATGAACAGTCCGATGCGTTGGAGTCATCGAATATGATGATATTGTCAGACCGTCTTGTCCTGACAATCCATGCAGCCTAGGCCTATAGCAAATATTTTAGGCTACTCACTACAACATCAATTTCAATTTATATATAGCAGGCTACTACATGTCGCCTATAATATCAGAAAGTATCAATAAAAACCTACTTGGTGTAACCTAAAACTTTTATCCTAGTAGGGCCGACAACCCTACACAGACTGCTGGGTTAGCAGTCTAGGCCTACTGCTATATATTAATAAGTTTAAAAAATGACCCACATGCAATACTGTAGATTGTAGGTCTACAGTATTCTATTGCATATGAGTAAGATATAAGCTTATTTTATACTGGTCTGTCTGGACAGATTGATGCAGAAATATGCCTAGGCCTATATGATTTGTGCTCTACAGGGATCAGCCTCTCAAACTCCTTGAAACTGCTCTATGGATGGCCCTTATAGTAGCAATTCCTACTGGACATGGGCCGTCCAGTGATTGAACGACTGCAGGTCCTATCTGAATTTGTCTCCTCCCACTGCTCTCTTACATTGGATTATCAGCGAAATGGTGGAAGAATTGACTCGGCGTCGCTCATTGTGCGACCGTCCAGATGCTATACAGAAACGGATGACGTCACGTGCAACGGATGCACTATATGTAGTCATTGTTCTCGAGACGCTGAGGTCTTGTGATTTTTCGCTGTCTGTAAACTCCAAACTCTGCATGTGCACTCTATGATGTTCGGACTAAATGTGTTGCAACAGACTCGCTGTTTGAATACAGGTTAAATATCAACAGGCCTATTCGTTTCTGTTTTTAATGTTCATGCGGATTCTACTGTACGCTACTGCGGTTCACCAGATGTCGTCATCATAAAGACGCAGTATTATTAAGGGCACTCGTCATCACGATTATGAAATTGAGCAACTGGAGACGTTAAGTCTTACGCTTGAATACTGTAGATAATAATAGGCCTATACAGCCGATATAATCTGTAAGTCAACTATAGTGCACTCATTGCAGAATACAATGCTTCTAGTTCAGACATGATGTCCAAACCGACTGAATTCCTGGACGATCAGAGGACGTTGCTGCTGAGCCGAAGTGGCCCCCTCTTGAAGGAACCGACTATTACCAATCGGATTGTATCTGGGTCGATTTCGACAACTGCGCAGCCAAGTCAGACGGGGGTTGTCAGGGTTAAGCGCCCGATGAACGCATTCATGGTCTGGTCGAAGGTCCAGCGAAAGCAGTTGGCTGAGGAGAATCCGAAGATGCACAACTCTGAGATCTCCAAGAAACTCGGCATCCGCTGGAAAGCAATGTCAGACGCCGAGAAGAAGCCCTTCATAGATGAAGCCAAGCGCCTGAGGGCCGTCCACATGGTCGAACACCCTAACTACAAGTACAGACCTCGACGCAAGGAAAAGCCACCCGCTCCTCCACATTCTCCTCCTTCAATCACGCACAAAGGTCACCCGATTCACGTCAACAATCAATTTCGTAGACAGTTCGACGTATCAGTCCGCAGTGAATCGGCTCACGCCTACGTCATACAGAGGGGTATGGCACGTGACCAGTCTATGTCACAACAGCTGACGACAGGTTTCACAATGGCGTCACCTCATTTCCATACGGCATATCCAGATTTTAGGCCTGCCGCCCAGGTTAATGCTTACTATGGGAACCTCAGGGTCAGTTCAAACGCCGTAGCCCTCCAGTACATAACACCTCAAGCAAAGTGGCTCCGAGAACCAGTTCCAGAATCTTCGTCGGTTTATCCATGTAAAACTCCTTATTGGCCTAGATACGATTTTATGTACCGACAGGATTTGAAACCGGAGACCGTGCTCAGCATGTGCATCTCGGGCGATCACGAATGGGAAAAGCAAACTTCGTGGCGGAAAGTGGCAGACTGCGGAACCACCAGGCGCGACCAATCCGACTCCAGTGTGGATTTTGGAAATTCAACGATGCCCTTATGCCACATCTAACTTACATTATCATCTACCTGATCTACAAATAAGTTGATGCAGTTTTGACAGTCCAAAATTATAGAAGATGGACAGCAAGAACACAATGTAAAACAAGTTAAAACACAGCTCTTTCCTGAAGAAAATTGTTGAGCAACGAATTCTTACACAGAACCACCTGGAATAACCTGATTCTCATTGTCAGAAAACAGGCATGCTGTCTTTCTTAATTTGCTCAACATGATGCCAACATTCCTTTTCCATATATTATTGAATTCTGGCAAAATACAAGTGATTCTGTTTCAGTCCAAGAGCTACTAAATAATAATTATGCTCTCAATTGTGGCAATAAACTTTGCTGAAGGTCTTATCCCATAATTTAGACTTATATAAATCATAATCTCGTATTTTAAAAGCATTTGAGAGAAATTTACACTGAAAAGTATTTAGGTATTTACATTTTATCAAGACTTTAAAACAAGCATATGAACATTTTAAAACTCTCCATACCCACATTATATATTCAATTATAAGTTTTCAAATTAAAAATAAATGCTGGCAAATGCCGATTCTTATAAATCAACAAGTTAAATTTTTACATACAAACAACTATAAAATATTATTAACTGCTAATTATTTACAGTTCTGCATTCATCTTTCAGAAGTACTGGTTAGTAACGACATCAATATTTACATTGTCTTAATCATAAAAAAGATTATCAATAACAATTTGCTTCGAAGCAATGGACACCGGAAATTGACTGTACACCACACAAAATCCAAAACCCATTGGAAAACTCTCAATGCTGTCTCAGCTCAAATATTAGAGATTTTCCATTCATAAATCAATACAACACAGCTCAACATGTATACCAGATTTCATAGAAGCAATGACACCCTATCACGGTAGACTAAACAGAATGTAGCAAACCATCCCAAAATTAAACAAAATTAAAATAGGCCCTATGCACATTTTGAATAATTTTTTTTCAAACAAATTTAGAAGGATATTATGTGCGCATCAATTGTCTGACATTTACAAACAGAAGAAACTAAAATAATACTGCATAATAATAAAATATTGCACAAAAAACAATACTTATTTTTCATGACCAAATGTTAATTAATAATTAAACAGATGTCAATAATTTATCGCTAACATAATATCATATATTAAGATAATATAAGATTTAGAGTAAAATATATCCAAGATTGTCAGTAAAATATATCCAGTAAAATATATCCAAGATTGTCAGTCATCATTGGTGACAAGTAAATCTGTTTTCCAGGCAATTAAGTTGATTACAGTTTAATCTGTTTTCCACACACCAGACGCGCTCGATACTTCCAAACATCCTAGGAATTATCAGAAAGTCAAACTTAAAAAGTGACACTTGCAAACAACATTTGAAAGCATTGTTTATGATTATTACATCAACACAGCACAGTCTCATTTAATAAATCCAGCTGAAAAAGTAAATATCAATGCCTAAATACTTATGAGCGCAAGAAGCACATATAAGAGTGGTCACATGCTTGACTTATTCATTTCGTTATCGTGTTTTAGCAACTTCATAGTATAGAAGTTCATACAAGAGTTTTAAGTGCATGCATAACATGAAGAATTCTCAGTAATAGATCTTCTATGGAACTGGCAATTTTGTGTTGCAGAACAACACCATAACCCTACACTATAATCATCATTTAATGTTCAGTTCGAAAGGGTAGGCCTTGTTAGTGAGACCTATCGATTGGTATCTTAGGGGTTTCTTATTTCACTATTGTCCCTCTTCTGTATACCAGTTAATTTTATCTTATGTATTCTTATCATTGTGTTTTAGTGGTCAAGGTGATCAATAAAAACAATTGGGTTATGGTTATCATGAAAGGTAGACTTCTGTTTGAAGACTTCGCTTATAATACGAATTCATATTATATCTGTTTTCATCTCACTTGGATTACACTAAACTGTGCAGTGTGTGCACCAGTTCATATGGCTTGGTAGCTATGTGAAGATCTCTCAAATTGATAAGGGTAATAGCAGCATTGTTCCCTGATCTCTTTTCAATTATAATCAAGCCAGTGGTGGCCTTAAGCCATCAAGCAGAAAGTGTCTTAGAGGAGTTTTGCTTGAAAAGACCTATGCAAATCGATGATTACAATAATGACCACTAATGACTGCTGTCTTGATCATTACAATGGTCTTGCAACCCAAGTTCTAATTGAGGTCATCTGTAATAAGTCATTATAACATTATTATGTCTCTGTTCTCAGGCTAACTGTGCAAGACTTCTCTTGCAAGCATAGCCCAATCTATCAATGACAACCATATGGTACTGTAAAAGATGTAGCCAGTTGTGTCACTGCAATAATGTGACCAAGAACAGCATAATATATTCCCCAAAACAGCCAAATTTCAATAAAATCCTGTAAATCACAGTAAAAAAGGCTTACCTTAAATGTCAAGTTTCCCAGGTTCTTGTACCTTGCCAATTCCTCCATTTCCTTTACCATCTTCTCCTGCTTTGGGTCATAGTTGTCAGAGTATTCACACTCAGATGCGGCATAGTGGCAGGAAATCGACTAAACAATAGCATATTAGCAAAAGAAATTGGAATTTCATACACAGCTTGAATGTTAAATAGGCCCTAAAATAATGATAACGTACTGTAGTAGCAAAATATCCACTTCAGTTGCTGGTGTTGCCTCCCTCCACTTATATGGACAGCCAAAGGGATGCAATAGGGTGACCTTGTATATCGACGCCCAATGGGGCGCAGTAGAACTCAACACTGTGAAGATTTCACATAGACAACTTTACAGTTTCTCTATCAACTGTTTGTAACTTCTTTTTCTTGTTGGTTACTAAATAAACAATGAACAATTCTCTTGCAATAAAGACAGATCATGTATGTTGATTTTTATGTTGAATACTTTGATAAATACCTTCCTGAAGCCATCCGTCTTGTTGCTTCCAGAACCATGAACGAGAATTGGATGGAAAAAGATTGTATCACCTTCTTCCATCTCTGCCCAAATCCTGTGATCCTTTTCTGGATTGTAGTTCTTTATTCCATGATATAATTTGTTCACACCGCCCTAGTTAAAAATAAAAATAAAGCAAACAGGATAACTATAAAAAAACATTTAAGCAGAAAAAACAAGACAGAATAAACATTGCACTGATCAATACCTCTGATTATCACTGTGTATGTTACATTTTCTCTATGTAGAGAAAAGTAGAATGCATGGGACGTTTTGTGTCACAAAAATCATGTAATTCCCAATCTTTTTTCAATTCCTGTCCACTTTGCTTTATATCTACCAAACTTCCTGTTCTTAGGGGCATTACTTAATGCAGTCAGTAGAACACTTATACTCCCACAAAGCATCTAACTTTTTCACATAGAATTTGCTGCTTATATTCTGTAAACAGTTCAACAATAGGTCGTAGTTTACATTCTGGACACTGTGTGATAACAAAGGCCATTAGCATCACCCTCCTCCTTTATCCAGGCTCGGGACTGGCGAAAGTCATTCAACTCAGCAAATTTGAAACAGAGTTAGCCAAGATTTATGACAGTTAGGACACAAAGAAAGGGTACTCCACAGCCAGGTAGAGGTAATAGATAACATTATAATGCATCAAGAAACCATTCTTCTGACCTCCCATTCTGGGTAATCATGTTCTAGGAGTTCTCCTTTGTGAGTTCCTGGTATGACAACTAGACAACCGTTGTTACGGTCGATCTTTTGCATTGCCGTCCACGAACAGACAACACGATTGGCAGGACGGAATGGAAAGTAGTACAAGTCCTGATGCATTGGATGCCGTGATGTGTTCGTGCCTAAACAAATTGTAAAATTGAGAAACCATTCACTAGCTGTTGATCTGTTATGTTATAGAAATGTCGACATCGTTATTTGCATCAGAACCTTAGCCACGCGCTTTCAAGGTGTTCCAAAACTGTCCTTGATATAACTCAAGTTACATACACATAAAGATTACAAAATGAACAGTTACTTGAAAGCTAACTTTTACATAAAATTCAGCATAGAGTTTATAACTAATGTTAACCTTAAAATTCTACTTTCACTAACAGTTACTAAGCCGGAAGTAAAAGGAGAAACACCTTGGTCTGACAAATTACCGAATATCCAATCTTGTTCTTGATATCAGTAATCAGAGAAAACGACATAAGATGGCCTATGATGGACCACACTATAGATATATTGCACACAGATGTGGCAAGAATCTTTGGAACATGTGATAAACATGTTACAGCATATTAAACAAATACCTGGATCCGGAGGTTTGTTAATCAGCATTGTGTGCATAGCCATGATATTTGGACCAACAAAGCTCTTCACATACCTCAGTACCTGCAATAAAAACACAACAAACAATGATGTATTAATAGAGATTAATCTGCATACATTGTCACTGCTATTTTATACAATACAATTATCTAGCAAGTTCCAACTTATAAAACTGCAGCCCGATAATAGAGTAGCTCAGAAGTGATAAGCTTTTGAGCAGGTTCTTCGATTCTGTATATCTATAGGCTGACAGAACCTTCTAGTACCTCGGTCTAGAGCTGCCATAGCTCAGCATCGTGCCTATGCCTCTGTTGGCCCTTCGCTATGGAACGATCTTCCTGCTGCGACTCGTGCTGCAATTTATCTAGTGGCACAACTGTTTCTGCTCGTTCTCTTAAAACTTTTCTTTTCTCTAGCGGTTTTTCGCACTGGGAGCACCTCTGATTAGGCAGTACAGTGAGAGGCGCTTTATAAATCCGTAAATAGAATAGAATAGAATAGTGGTTTATCGCAGCAGAGGATACAAAACACAGAGAGAGGTCATGCAAAATTTCAATAGCGCACCACTCATAAAATACTCTGAATGGTATTGAGTTGTCTTATCATTTGACCGGATGATAAAGTTGTTGACAAAAGCATCATGTTATATTAGATCATGCTCACCCAGTAAAGATAGACTAGAAAATTTACTTGGTGTCATGTGTGATTCTCATTAACAAGACAAAATACTTACTGACCATCATAATATAATATAAAACATAAAAATTGACAAGAATTTTATAGGTTTCTATTAGCAATAGAGGAAAGAGGAGACTGGTATGTAAAATGTATAACATTTAATAAATCTAAACAAACAGTTTTATACTGCATAGCATTTTTTAAACAAAACCTTGACAGTTGTACAAACACTATTGACACAAGAGCAGTAACAATCATGATCACAGGTGAACTCCACTCTTCAAAGTAGCCAGTTAGACTCTGATGGTGCTACCTTGAAAGCAACCTTGCTTGGGAAGTAACTCGTGTAGGCATCACGTTCGAAGCATACCTACTGCAGAGTATAGAGACCAGGTCTGGTGGCAAGCATTCAGAAATGGTAACCCTTGAAGGTGCCCTGTTTGAAGCATACACTTTATAGCAGGGTACGACAGTATCAGAGACTGAGGTGGAAACCCAAAGAAATGATGCCAAGTATGAAAACATCTCAACGTCATTAACCCTGAAACCATCTCAACGTCATTAACCCTGAAACCATCTCAACGTCATTAACCCTGAAACCATCTCAACCTCATTAACCCTGAAAACATCTCAACGTCATTAACCCTGAAACCATCTCAACATCATTAACCCTGAAACCATCTCAACGTCGTTAAATGGAAGCACACAGTAGGCCTACACAGGCATTCATATCGGCAATAACACTAATAATGCCAATAATCAAAATAATAATCAGAAAGTGACAAGAATTTTTTAAGACCTTATTCGTAATGTCAGATGGAGACCGGGATGTAAAAATGAGAGTTTAATAACAACGATTAACCATAATACAAATTCTCTACCACAGCAATAATAACAGTCTATTTGTATTGACCTCTGGTAAGCAGCAGTATTCAAAGAGGACATCATCCCACTGGAAGTTCTGGAGTTTAGAGATGGCCCTTTCATTCTGAGAAAATTCTGACTTGCAGATGGCTACATCCCGCATTAGAGTCATTCCGGCACTGCCTACTTCTCCCGTACAGATGTCCTGAAATCGACTCCTGACAGAAACATAAAAGTTACTGTGCACGCAAGTTTCTGTCTTGTTAGATACATTTTTTAATTTAATACTCAAAAAAAACATCGACTGAAGCTTTGGACATTATAACAGCTCAACAGAAGCTATAAATTAGTTCCAACTTCAACTGAATGGCTTCAGTACATTCACACTAACCGAAAATAGCATACAAATCTGCAGAAAACAGTCGTTGGATAAGCTGCATGTGAGTCAATAGTTGTAATTAGACCTAATTCAAAGTTAGTAAATGTCACAAGCACAATATATCTCCCATCATCCACAATAAAGAAGCAGATTATATAATAATGCTGCAATATAACGAAGTTGATGTAGCTCGGAATTATACTGACAATTTAGGACCTCACAGAGATATTTTGCATAAAATAATGAAGATTATGTGACCCACCGGTATTTGTCAAGCTTCTGCTTTGGGACCAACTTTCTAATGATAAGATATCCATTTTCTTCATAGAAGGCTTTCTGCTCCGGTGTTAGGACTGACTCCACCTCCGACAAAGTGTACTCATAACCGCCAGCTGATGGAGTTGTCAGAAACTGACCACTGCACAGCTTCTGTTGGAATGTTAAGTCAAAAAAACTGTTGGCATTCAGTAGTAAATAGAAGTTGCATGGATATTCAATGCATCGTACAAATTTCACAAGAAAGGAAAAATCAATTTTAAAGTAAGCCACAAATAATTTGGCAATTGTGATTTGTCCTTGATAATAAGCAGATATACATCATCATGGCCCATCACCATAGGCAAATCAATCATACAGGTGATTTTGAAGTATAAAAAGGTAATTACACATTTATATACTTTGCAGGTCCATTATGTACCTCTGCATCTACTAGTAGCTGCAAATACATGCAACACTTTTGGCTTTGGGAATACATACCCTACATCTTAAAATATGCTTTATAAACTGCTCTGTGTGCTTGAGGCTTCTTCCAAACTAATTTACAGCGGTGGTGCAATAATATACAACACTATATATGTGTCCAATTGGTGATAAAGGTGCCAAAAGAGGTTAAACTCCTTACTTCTACAGAAGTCCTCACTTCAGTATCAACAAAAATTGTGTAGGCCTACATACATTCCTGTCATGAAACTTCAACTTAGGCAATCACCAAAAAATCTCTGACTTCCACATATTGGCCATACAACCTAAAAAGGCTCAAACAGGGAGAAATGTCATTTTCAAGCATTTTCTCACTGGGAGTATCAAACTGGTAGGCCTACAAGTTTCTATCATGCTAATGCCGACTACTGGGATGGTTGTAGGCCTGCGTCAAAATTATGATATGCTCCAAATACAAGCTACTTCGAAGAGTATTCGGGTATAAAAATATAATTTCAAATGTATTGAAATGCAAATCGGTAAACAGAGTGCTACTTGATATATTTCATAAATGTATTTTGCATTTCAAATACCCCATGCAACTAAGCTGACGTCACCCGTGCCCCACTAAGTCATTTCGTCATTTCTAACCCGCGGCCGCCGAATAATCAATAAATTATCACACCAATCGTGTATAAAAAAAAGATACGGAAGAAATATCGTTTTTCCCATGGTCGGCGTTCAGATGACCAACGACGACTTTCAGACGCTCACTCATCGTGAAGATGTGTGCGTAACGATCTAAGTCTGCTAAGACTTTATGTGGTCGATCTATAACCGCTTAAAAAGTTCCTGATACTCATTACGTATGATAACGATTGCACATTGATCTCTCATGAATCTCAATCACAAAGTAGAACGTGCTATTTATCATGCAACCTAGAACCGTCCTTGGGGAGGGGACCTAAGCAAGTCGCGGTTCTGTAATCCGTCACTTGTAAGGCCATCTAGCGAAGGGCAGTTGAATTGTAGGCTTATAGTCCTTTTATTATTATGCATAAAAGAGCCTCTGAAGGCAACTGCGTTGAAGCGCTGGATACACACTGACAATCGTTGGAACAAGTAGCTTGTTATTTATTTTATTATTATTATTTTTATTTTCTAGTTAAGTTATCGATATGTTGATGGAATAACTTCAGCTGGGTCATTTTTTTTATTTTAGCTTATTACATCATTCGTACATTGTAGCATTATTATTTCTCGTCAATTCTGCTTTTACTTATGCAAGAATCTCTTTCATCAATTCAGCTTCTGTTTCAGTAAAAAATTATGTTTTATTGATCGAGCTTCTATGTAAATAATTTTTTTCATTGATCCAACTTTTATTTAATTAACAATTATTTCTCATTAATCCCACTTCAATGTCAGCAAGAAGCTTTACATTAATCACACTTCTATTTAAGGAAATATGTTTTCATCGATAGAGCTCGTATTCCACCAACACTATGTTTCCTTTCTTAGTTGTTCAAGTATAACTCCAACGTTTCAGCACTTCAGCACACAACATCCCAGGCCAAGTGGCTCCAGAACCAGTTCCAGAATCGTTGGTTAATCGAAAAAACACTGATCTGATTTTATGTGGCAACAGAATTTAAACCGGAGATTGCTCAGTATGTGCTTCTTGGGCAATCATGAATGGAAACGGCAAACTTTGTGGCAAAAACTTCGGAAACACCAGGCGCGACCAGGCCGACTCCAGTGTGGATTTTGGAAATTCGACAATACCCATCAACACACATATTAAATCTACCTTAGCTGCCTCATCTACCATTTTTGATATAGTTTTGACAGCCCAGAATAATAGGTGGGCAGCAATTACTTAGAATTAGTTCCTCCCGCTCCTCTTGGAACATTGGTCAATAAGATCTCTCCATCCCGTACAATCCTTAGCAATAATGGAACAGCAATAATAGAATGTATTACAAGTTTTAAAAAGACAGATCTTTCACACAAAATTGTTGATAAATTGGGATAATCTTCATCTCATTGTCAGCCAAACATTCAGACTGTCTTTTTTAATCTGTTGAACATGATGCCAACTTTCCCTCATCATCTATTATTGAATTCTAGTAAAATGCAAGTGGTTCTTTCCCAGTCTAAGGACTACTAAATTAAATGCTACACAATAGCAGCAATAAACTTCACTACAGGTTTATTCAAAACAATTGTAAATAGTCAACAGTTCATTTTTTGTCTCTCAGAAATCATACTCGTGTTTACAAGTATTTGTAGCTCTAACAATGTTAATTGAAAAGTAATTGGGTAAAAAAATGTTGGTAATGTTTGTAATATTGCTTTTATGCACAAAGTCCACTCTTTAGTCTGATCAACACCTTAACAAGCTGCACTGGTTTCCCAGTCATTCTTAGTACACATTCGTTGGTAAAGTGTTAATCAAACACACATAATAGAGTTATCAAGACTTAAAATATAGGCATACCGACATTTAACAACTCAGTATACAAACATTAAATGCTAATCACAAGTATTTAAATTAAAAATAAATGCTGGCAGATGCTGATTTCTAATAAATCAACAATTAAAATCTAAACAAGTACAAAACATAATAACTTTTAAATATTTACAGTTATCTGTACATTTTTTAGCAAATCTAGTCATTTATGACAGTGAATTTATTGTACAAAACAAAATCAGCACAGAAACAAAGGACATCATAGAAATTCTGTTCTTAACTCAAAACACCAGAGCTCTATTAAATATTTCTTAAAGGCAATTGCACTACACAAAAATTAAAATATCACACTAAAAATATATCATAACTTTTCACAACTAAAACTTAATTACAATCAACAAAATTCGTTAAAATCTATTAAAACATGTATTTGTATGTAGATAAAAATATTCAAGATTTAGATTAAGTTACAACCAAGATTGACACCGGAATAATTAAGTCCTTTTGTTCATTGCAGGTAAATGTGTCTCCAAACAATTACGTTCATCACAGATAAATCGATTTTCATGCCATTATGCCGATCACAGATTGACCTGTTCTCCACACACCAGACGTGCTCGATACTTCCAAACATCCTGGCAATGATAACAAAGCCACACTTAGAAAGTGACACTAGCAAGCAACATCTTACAGCATTATCACATTATCATTCAGTTTTTATGTGTTATGATAATATCAGTCAATTTCAATGTTTAAAAATATTAATCCACAAAAAGCACATAATTGAAGAGTGACTAGACAATTGGAGATGAAGGGAGAAACCAGTTTCATGAAACTTAGGGCACAAAGTCAGCCTCAAGACCCTTCTCCATCTACATTTTGAAAGCCATTATGCTTGATGAATCCATTGTCTTTGATTGTGCTCGTAAGTCATCAATCAAGCTTCAAGTGCCTTCAAAGAGTTTCTCTTGAAGAGATGCTATGCAAATCGGTGATCATGATTACTATAACGACCAGATTATGGAAAGCCACTACTGACTGATGCATTGATCGTCACTACAATCTTGCAACCCAAATCTCAAGATGTGCTCACTTGTAGGCTGTCTCTCTCTGTCTTGACCTCTTGGAACTGACCTGATTACGGTATGGATTTGATGCGCCATCGATTGATGCACTCAGTATAAGACAAGGGCGCAATAAAAGTGCTGATTAATAATAATAATTAATCAAACAACCAATGAAAACTAAAATAGCGTACCTTCAAGATATCTACTCAGAAACGCACGAAACAGTTCATTCCCTCTCTGTTCATGGTTGCTTATGTGAAAACCTGGTCCTTTATAAGATTAGATGAGCAGCCAGGTCAACACAACAATGTGACCAAGTATGGCCTATTACCAAAAAACAAAAAAATTCAATAAATACCTGTAAATAATGATAAAAACGAGGACCAACCTGAAATGAAACTTTAGCGTTTGTCTTGGTCTTGTGCCGTACCAATTCCTCAATTTCCTTCGCAATCTTCTCTTGTTTTGAGTCATATTTCTCAGTGTACTCACACTCGGATGCTGCGTAGTGGCAGGAAATTGACTAAACAGTAACAAATAAGGAAATGAAATTGAAAAGTCACACCAAACCTGAATTTCATATAATATAATGGAAACATATACAAAACTGTTATATGTTCAGATTAATAGCCAATTAAGTAAAGCCCGTGTCACAAGACAACTTAGGAGATAAGACTCCTTGTTGTCAAAAGCAGAACTGTGCTATAACCCTTTAACGACGAGTGTATACCAAAAGTGACTGGGAACCAATGAAGCTTGTCATTAAAGGAATAAATGTCTGAGTGATTCAAAGCACCACAACAAGAATTCAACTGCTAATTCATAGCAAAATACTTTTTAAAATATTACCTTCCGGAAGCCATCCGTCTTGTTGCTTCCAGAACCATGAACGAGAATTGGATGAAAAAAGATTGTATCGCCTTCTTCCATCTCTGCCCAAATCCTGTGATCCTTTTCTGGATTGTAGTTCTTTATCCCATGATACATTTTGTTCACACCGCCCTGTCAAAATAAAGCAAACAGGATAACTATCTACAAAATATTTCCACATAAAGCACCCCAAAAACATTTTTTATTATTAATACCACTACTATCTATCTGTGTCTTTCCCCAAATGAAAACTAGGTTACAAATAGGCCAGTGTTTCCTAAACTATGGGTCGCGACCCAAAAGTGGGTCACAGCGTCTTGTAAAGTGGGTCGCCATTCTTCAGGTCTGCTTAAAAATAGTTCCATTAAATTCAGAAAAACAAAATGAAACTGTTCTCTTGACATTCCTTGTTAACTATAATATACTCCAGTGAGTACAGTCTAGTCTAGTCTCTTCATTATATCGAGTAGAGTATATTCAATGCATGCATTACAAATTGACGTTGAACTGCTAATTAAATTTTAACACAATATTGTTTGCCTTTGTGAGGTGGGTTGCGAGCATTCAAGTTGTTTGGAAGTGGGTCTCACAACCAAAAAGTTAGGGAAACACTGAACTAGGCGACAATTGGACATTGTGTTCACTCACAAATCATGCCATTCAAAATCTTTCTCTAATTCTTGTCCACTTCACTCTAGATTTATACAGGTGAACATGGATGGAAGTAAAATCTTTGGCTATCCGTTACGATTATCCCAGAATAACACACTATGACACCCCATTCGTTCCTGGTATAGAAGAGGGAGATCAAAATTGTCATCTCTTTAGATTTATTACTATTGAGTTTGAGATTGCAAGTAAGTACCCAATAAGTTTAGGAAAATTTTCAAGTTCAGAGGAAGAGGCTGCCAAAGTGGATGCAAGAATCAGGATATAGCTTTCATCCACGTATCTAAGCCTATTGGTCATAAAGGGCTGAATTTGCCAAGATACTTGTTATACAATGTGATTGCGTACTGAATACTAAATACACAATGAAATACATAAGAGCACCCAACACCCAGCTTGAGGCAATAGTTTACATCATAATGCATCAAGAAATCATTCTTCTGACCTCCCATTCTGGGTAATCATGTTCTAGGAGTTCTCCTTTGTGAGTTCCTGGTATGACAACTAGACAACCGTTGTTACGGTCAATCTTTTGCATTGCCGTCCACGAACAGACAACACGATTGGCAGGACGGAATGGAAAGTAGTACAAGTCCTGATGCATTGGATGTCGGGATGTCATCGTGCCTAAACAAATTGTGAAAAGACTAATTCCTATCTGTTCATCTGTTAAGCTATCGAACTATCAACCCCATTAATTACTTGAATCAGAACCATATAGTCATTCGCCTTTGATGTGTTCCAAAATGGTACCACATAAAATTATGACACACACACACACAAACACAGAATGATGTGAGGAATTAATCACAACCTAACTTTTACATAAAGTTCAGCATAAAGTCTATAAATATTAGTAATCATTAAATTCTGCTTCACTAACAGTTACCAAAACAGAAGTAAAAGGAGAAATATCTTGCTAGTCACTGGTTTGACAAATTACAAAATGTCGAGTCTTGTTCTTGATATCAGTAATCACAGAAAACAAAATAAGATGCTGAACGATGGACTACACAAAATATACATTGTACACAGGTATATGGCAAGAAGCTTTGGAAACATAACAAAATGAGCAAGCAACAGCAAATTAAACCAATACCTGGATCCGGAGGTTTGTTAATCAGCATTGTATGCATTGCCATGACATTTGGACCACAAAACCCTTTCACATACCTCAGAACCTGCAATCAACAAACACCACAAGCAATGTTGCACATTTACAGGTCACATGGTCGACATTGGAGAGCTAACCATTGGTAACCCATTTCTACGTTGATGACTCACAGCCCAACACGACACGGGTTGCCGGTCAACAGGTGAACAGTATCAGGGTCAGATGGATTCTGCGGGTACGACACCGATCACTAAAGAAATCTTAGTGTATAATGAAAAAGAACCTGCCTTGGTCACCACAATTTCTCAGCAGCAGACCCAGATGCTGGTATGGCATTCATCCTGCCATGTTAAGTTGTATTCTGCACTCTCTGGATGTTATCGCATGGGTAAGAACAATAACAATGATTAACTATAATAAAAAGTTGTTTATGATAGCAATAATAAGTCTGTCTGCATTTACCTCTGGTAGGCAGCAGTATTCAAAGAGGACATCATCCCATTGGAAGTCCTGTAATTTTGAGATGGCCTTTTCACTGTTAACAAATTCTGATTTGCAGATGGCCACATCACGCATCAGGGTCATCCCATAAGTGCTCATTTTTCCTGTACAGATGTCCTGAAATCGGGCCCTGTCAAAAAGGGTTTAGGTTGTAGAATATTGGACAAAAAATAACAGCTTCAGGTCACTTCTAGCATGTAAATATTAAGCAGTAAAAGTTTGTTTTGAATTCTGGATATACTGTGTTTTTGTTTGTGTTTAGTGTTGAGGCTTTTCAACTGTTGGGTCATCGACCCCTGGATATGTGGGTACTTCTGGTTATGAATGTTTCATGCACCTTCCATTAACAGCGGTCAAATCTACGAATGTGACAATAACGCATTATAGCAAAAAACTAGTGTCAGTTATAACAGTTGCCTCGATGGAAACTAAATGAGTGTGAAACTATTCAGATACATTTGGAAGTCCATGATCATGATTAGACCAGTGCAAACATTTTAGTAAAATAAGGCCTGAGTACAATCATCATTCTGATGGGTACTTTACAATCTGTCATTCCAACAAATTATAAATACTTTAAAATAAAATTAACCAACCAAAGACAAGTCAGTGAGTAATTTTAGAGTGGAAAATTATACAGTTATCCAACCATAAGCCATTTATAATTAAGTCATTGTATACAGTAAGATTAAATAAAAAGTTAGTAAACATCACTTGCACACCTCCCTCCAGATATAATAAAGAAAGATAGTAATGCCGCCACATAAAAAAGTTATGGTTATGGATTTATAATGGAAAATCGATATTACAGTATAAAATGATAATGGAGGACTTTGACTTTACAGACATAACTCAGTATAGAATATGAAAAATATTTGACCCACCGGTATCTGTCAAGCTTCTGCTTTGGGACCAACTTTCTAATGATAAGATATCCATTTTCTTCATAGAAGGCTTTCTGCTCCGGTGTTAGGACCGAATCCACTTCCGAAGAAGTGTACTCATAACCGCCAACTGACGGTGATGTCAGAAGCTGGCCACTGCACAGCTTCTGTTGGAATGTTAAGTCACAAAAATGTTCGTCATCTGGTACTATATAGATATTGTATGAACACTCAATTGCAGCCTGCCAATTTATCCACAAAACTGCCATTCATAGTGTATTGGCTAATTATTAGCTAATGCATACTGTTGGCTATTGTCATTAATATCTTAAATAAAAATACAAAATACATAATCTTTAATTTATTTGAAATGCAAATACATAAGTACCTTACCGTATTCTTACTTTGTATTTCAAAAACTACCCAGGTTACTCAACTGAGTGCTACACCTCCGAGCAAAAGAACTCGGTTGAGTCACCTGCGCCCCACAGCTATTTTCAAACCGTGACCGTTACATAATCACGCCAACGGCGTTATGAAAAAGGATACGGAATAAACATCTCCCTTCCCGTGATCGGAGTTTAGGTGACCAACGACGAATTTCAGACGCTCACTCATCATAAAGATGTGCGCGTAATTATCTGAAGCTATGCGTACACGGTTTCATCTATTGTCGTTTTAAAAGTTCCTGATGATCACTATTAATTTTATCTCTGCATGATAACTGTTGAACTTTGACCATCGACTAAAAACTAGAACGTGCTACATTCAACAACCTCTTGGCTATAGTCAGAGACTCTGGTCCGAGATGCTTACGTGATTGAATCTACAAACTTATAGATTAATATGTTGATCGAATTTGGGACTAATAATCATATCTATTGATTACATTGTATTTGCTGACCGGCCTGGCCCATCGATTTTTACAATTAATGCAAGGACCAATATATAGCAATTAATGATATCGTTGCAACCGATAATACCAACGACCTCTTGGGGCGTAAATAATTATATGCCGATGGTTGCAATGATATCAATAATTTAGTCTAAATTATTAAATATATATAAAAGGCTAAAAGCATAAAATGCAGATTAGTAATCCCTTTGGCATGGTTATGGATAAACACTATTTAATTGTATCATTTGTGTGGTCCCAATTTATACTAAAGTGAATGAAGTGTATGAATTCATTCGAACTGGAATTTGCAGCAAAAACTTTTTATTATAATAATCATACACATAATATTATATATCTTCGGTAATTTGACCAACCTTGATGGCACAGCGCAAGTTCGCCACCAGTTGGACCTACGAGGATTATCAACTTTAAATTACAAAGGGAGGAAGCTGAACATAGTTAACAAATACTACAGATTCATGGGTCTGGGTCACATGGGTCAAGTGCATGGCTGGTAAAATTTACTACTAGGCCCATTATGTGCGAAGTTATGCAAACTGTATCACCGGGTTCTGCTGTGTACAAAGAAGAAATGATTTATCTGTGAGGATCACCAACTACAGAAAAGAGACTAAGTCTATTTTATTAAGGCCTTCGTAATACCACCTGCTAAGTTGAAATGAATAAAGTTCATAGCATAAACGGGACATGGTGGCGTAGCGGAATGTTCAGGAATATGCAACCGAAGGGTTGCAGGTTCGAATCAACCTCACAGCATAACAGAAAAATTCACAGCATGACGTTTCTGATTGTTTATATTACATTAACAATTGGATTGTTATTAATATTAATAATCTAGATGCCTGTGCTCCGAAGTGAAGCCAGCACTGTTCTAGGTAGCCACGTTTCAGGTCGTGTGAAAGATTCCCCAAGTTAGATTGTTGTAAAAATTCACAAAAGAATCAACTATAGTTTGAATTTTATTCAAGCTATTCAACAAAATACATCCAGAAATGACTGCAAGGTATGTAACGACTTGTGCTGGCCATCCGGTAATGAAAGAAACGTTCCTGCCACAAACAAGACATCTTTGGACAAAAAGTTAACAAGTGTAACATCTAATCAAACCGGATACTGCAGTTTCTTCCGAGAAGCGCTCTACCATCTCTCAAAATAGATCTTGAAATGCCTTACAACATCAGTAAAAGATCAACTTCTAAATTTAAATAATTGCCAAAGAGTTTCAGCTACAAAACAATCGCAGTACAACAAAGAAGTTTGGCAAACTTAAATTTTTTTAGCCAGTGGGCAGCTGTTTCGAAAGTCTAAATCTATCTTTGCAACAACTGCTTATCTGCTCTTGAATATAAACGTGCTGTTCGATTCTGTTGAGCAGAAATTCATAAAAATTATCATCGCAAGAAACCCATAAAATATAAGAATTTTGAAGACCAAATGTTATCTACAATTGTGTTGTGAGCTGCCTTCAGACGGTTCCATGAGTCTGTATTTTGCCTAAATAAAATGCATTGGAGACTTCTGTGTCACCACACAAGTGCATTGCTACAATTACTCAATTATGGTAACAGAACTGTATAGCAATTCTTCTACGCCTTCACATCTTCGTCAGCTGATGTATTATGTAGCTAGGCAGAATGCCTTCCAATTTTTCCATGATGTAATAGGCTGGCCACACTCCCCAGGTCACCATCTGAAACAAAATAACAAGGACATACAAGTTTAATACATTTGCTTGGTTTATGGCATAACAAGCACTTTTGAGCGGTACTTAAACAGCACTACATGGAACGCCTTATATGCAGTTAACTTGAGAATAGAGCCAAAAACACATACTCACTCTGGCTCATACTTCATTCCTACATCGGAGTGACTCTGTAGATGGTGTTCATTGGGCTTGCAGTACGGTTGCGGATTTAGCTGATAAACTAATCGCTAAAAATGTAATCGATTAATTTCGGTTTTTGATTTTTTTCTTATTTAGTTCACTTTATTGAGCGGCTGTGGATTTTAATGATAAATTAGTTGATTAACCGTTAAAAATGGTAATCTATTAATTGTTCCTATTTTTATTGACTATGAATGACTATGACTACACTTTTTTACGTCACAGTTCTAAGAGTCAGGGCAGCAAATGGAGAAATTTTTTTATTTATGCACAAAGTCAAACTTTAAAATGTGATAAGTTGATATTTAATCAGGCATATGAGGGAAAGTCTCTTTCAAGAAGATTTGTAGATTAGTTTACCCTTACAGGTGTAATCATTAATCTAAATTTTAGCTAAGTGGAAAACATAGAAAAGTGGTGATATACCTAAGTCATGTCATTTTAAGATTTAACCAAGTTTCTGATTTTCAGCTTCAAATGTCTTCATATTTGGTAATTTGGTACGGCGCCCATGTAGTGGTTAGGGCCGCGTTTACGGCACCTTATAAATTAGCGTTGTTATTATTATTATTATGACTGACCTCAGTTCCTTTCACAATTCAATTTCCATTGGAATCATTAGTACACAACCAATAAAGACAGTAGCAGCAAGAAACATATTAGTTACTTTGCCGTCAAGAACAAGGCAATAAAGCAAAACAAATAAAACATATAGAAATAACAATATTATATTAACTGTGCAAACATATCTACCACAACAATAACTTAAAGAAAATAAGGACAAAAGTAAACGGATTATGAAACTTGCCTGCTAAAAAGGCAACAGCATACGTACAGTTCTGGCAATGTAGCCCATCGTATCTGGGTAGCGATATGTCAGAAAGGCAAGAAGTGCTGTGACCGAACACAGTACAGCCGTAAACACTAAGAAGAATGGCAGCTCCTTCTTTGGATAAACAGATACCTCATGAAAAGCTGTAAGCAAAACAAAAATACCCAGTCTTCTCAACCAATTGACAAAACAAATACCCTGTCTTCTCAACCAATTGAAAAAACAAATACCCTGTCTTCTCAACCAATTGACAAAACAAATACCCAGTCTTCTCAACCAATCGACTGCATTGTTGTCAGTACGACCAAATTGGTCAGCTAACAAGTAGGTCATGTAGTCTGAAAATATTTCAATATGTAAAGTAGATTTCAAGTCCCTTTATTTCTAAGAAAAGCAAACTCTAATGTACTAAAGCATGTAGTAGGTCTCTTAAAATTCGATAGTAATTACTTTTATAGTTCTAAAATTACACAATAATTATGAGAAGCAAGCATGTTTGGTGTGGTGTGTTGTGCCTAAGAATTCGATTGTATGCTAAAAACTGCAGAATACTGAAGACAGAAAAGCTTGACAATAATCTCTGGCTACTTACAAGGAAGCAATTCCTTGTCAGCATTCTCTGTACAAGTAGGGTATGGGTAAAATAAGTGGCCCTTTTCCAGAGGATATGGAATCATTCGGAATGCTACAATGGAAAAATCAAACGCAGCTGCATGCATCGCATAATAATCATAATTTATCCGTACATTAAACTATCACATGCCAATCTCTGATCCAAAAAAAAATTCTGAGCCTCAATGTGATGAACAAAGGTTGCACATACCATTGCAAATAACTTTATAGTCTTTGTATGACAAGCTTCAAACCGTGTCCTGCTTGTAAGAGTAGTTTTCACATTTGTATCTTTTAGTTAGACTATATGGTATACTGGGCAAGTAAGGATCAGAGAGGAGTCTCATAAATATGTGGCAAATGATTGTGTAGACAGAACCGAAAGATTGGAAACCGGGTTCTCGTGAATAATTTCAAAGTGAACAGTGGTAATAGAAATTCACATAAACTGGAGCCTGTAGAAATATGCCAAAACCAACTGCCAGCTATCTTGCTGGCTTGTGAATGCGCTTGTGCCCTCTAATTTATCAACAATATAACCATCTAAAATTATGAGAAAAAAGAAGTGCTGGCCAAAAACAGAGAAATTATTCATCCTGACTACTTAAGGAATCGATAAAATAATATGGTCATCCAAATGGATGATGTAAATGATAAAATCAGGTAAGTTTATGAAAACCATAATAACACAGTTCAGAAAATGTTCTCATGATGAAATGTGCTAGATCAAGTAATAATCTCCTGCTGGCACATTGGAAACAAATAACCCTTCTGTCAAATTGTCTCTTCAATTTGCATTGGCACCCACCTGTATGTACGCTTTCTGATAAATATTGTATCACCAAAGAACCTTACAGACCGTCAGGTATAAATGTGCAAGTTTGGCTAAACAGAGAATGAATATAAACTGCATCGAGAATTGACAGCACATCAGCACAGTAGAAGCAGTGAAATAAGTAAGTAAGTAAGTAAGAATATTCTTTATTAGACTACCAGTAAATGCACAGTAGCTTACAAAATGAATAAATAATAGCACATTCAGATGAAACCTACTTCCTTCCCATGTACAATGCAACAGGTTAAGAGCACCGTCAACATTCTTCCAGTGCTGAAGATGAAAAAATGCATAAGCGACAGCTTCACTGTCCCCTCGCTTCAGTATGTGCTCCGGTGGAAAGATGAGTGGCTTCATTTCCAATAAATACTACAGAAATCAAACATTAACAATCAAGGTTCGATAAGAAATCACCATAAAATTTCTAGAACACACAGATACTGCCGTTTCAGCACAACTTTCATCATGAGGTATGATATTACCCAAACAATCAAAAACAAGCAAGTCAACAGAATATCATTGTGATTAAAAAGTCATTAGTTTGGTGGCTTGACTCTCCAGATATCAAGCCCAGTGAAGCTAAACATGTATAGCTATTTAACACAGGTAATAAGCAACTGATTTTCAAAACATCAATAAACATGATGAGTTACTGAGCTAATGAGTCAAAAATAAGAAAACGATATATTCAGTTGAATATCAAATGAGTTGAATATCAAATTAGTTGAATATTAAATGAGTTGAATACTAAACTGACATTTTACGTCTGAGTGAATTGCCAAATCATACAAAAGCCAGAAGTCTAACCTTTGGCACGTGTGGATTGAATTCCACGGCTCGATGTATTGCATCAACAGCGTTCATTTCAGTTGTGCTCAGACCTCGTTTAGATGCTGCATCCGGAGAGAACCTAGACACACAACAGAAACAACGTAGTCTTCACATCTCGACAACGCTCACACATTGTAAACAACATCTGATAACAGAGCTCCAAGGTTCGTGTTATATACAAGATGCAGCAACCTTCATCCAGCTTCTAATGCATTTGTAGCAATGATTCATGAACTGATTAAAAGGAATCACCTTTTTAGTCAGTTGCCTACCTTTTTAATAAACGAAAAGGCTTGATGATCCATACAAAGACTAAATGGGGCAGTTATCTTTTGCTTGTCCTTGGTACCCCACTCACCACTCACCGCCCATGCACACATCCGCTATAGTTAAGTTAGTTAACTATTTAAGAATCTGTTTGGTTTTTAAGGGGGTTGATTGCTGACTTATATGGGTTTATGACCTTTTATTTGCTCGATGCTCCCAGTTCCCTAGTTTACAAGTAGGCCTAATATTAATAGGTGGCTATCTTATTTTTTTCTTTGTTAATTCTGCTACTCGCGTGTCCCTGCCAGCGGGATTTAGATCCCTTTTAGGGCTCCCTTTGTGGCCTTTAGTTTATATCTGTATCATTAGTGCATTGAATACTGTTTATTATGGCTACAATAAACGAGATTGATTCAAGAGATTCAAATTGATTTGAAAAATTGAATTAAAGTGCATCTCACAGCATCTCTGTTACAGTTTCAGTTTTACTCAGTTCTTAAAAGCATTTATTAACAGTCCAGCAGCACGCATTGATCTTCATATTCAAATCATGCTGTGCATTGCCTATGAATTATTAAGTAATGCAAAAAAAATTTGAGAATAAAATTACTCATCCACAACAGATTTCTGTTACTTACTTCAGCCATCTGCACCAATTAATTGCTCATCGTGCATTGCTGTACAAATGTTTTGATTAATATTGCTAATTCACATTCTGACAGCTGCCGTAATTGCCACTTACTTTTCAGCCACCTGCCTGGCTTTGAGCAGTGCTGCTGTGTAGCAGATTGTTGCCGACTTTGGAAGGTTAATATCTGTTTAAGAACACAAAAAGAAAACCAATTAACAAATGCATTAATAATACATAGCACTCTCCATTACATGACATAAAATCACCTGCTATGAGCAGAAAGAGATGCAAAGAGGACATCATGAAATATGACACAAGAAAAAAAACTGTGACTATATGCACAGAGTTTCTCTCTCATAACCTTCTGTGTTGAGCGCACATAGATGTCAACCGATAGTAGCAAACCATAAGCAATAAAACAAGACAATATACGGCAGCTAAGCAATAATAGGAAAAGGTAAGTAAGTCAGTAAGTTCTAAGCGATGAACAAAATATGACATAAGCGATTGAGCAGAATCAACAGGGTGCCAAAATCAAGGTACAGCAACCAAAAACCAAACTCTGGTTTGCTCACCGAAGCAGTTCTTGTCACATTGTGATAAGTCTGGCTATTCAGGTTCGACTTTAAATACTATACAGAGTTCAATGTTTCGTAAACCATGAGCACATTTTTGACAGAGATTCTTTGCTGAACAAGAAGCCAATGCACAGATTTACACACAGGGTTTATATGTTCATATTTAGCTGAAACTGGCTCAACATAAACGTGAAGAACAGACAACATCTGCCTAAAGACGAACCAGACTTGAGAAAGGGTTCAACAAAGTAAAAATAATCTGAAAAAAAACAACAGGAGGCAATAAGAACAAATATAAATATGATTTTTTTATACTACCAATTATAAAAATATGTGGTCTATCTTCAAGGTTTGTTTTAAATCTCACACAGGTGGAATGAAATTACCATCGTATTTAGCAAGCACAGCTTGGACATCGGCATAGCTTTGAAGTTCTAACAAAGCTTCGATGAGGTTTTCATGTATGTTAAACAGATTGAAACTCGGAAATTCTTTCATCAGCTGCAACAGTCAAAACAATGCCTGAACGACACAAAACAACATGTACGGGTAATAACATAACAAGAACCAAACTGGTAAGTATGTTAACATCTACACTTTGAACCAAATATACATTTTACCATTACATCTCTGAGGCTTAGTGTGGTTGGCAGAGTGGCAAACCTGAATTCTACTATCCCTGACTTTTTGTAGCTCCTGCCTCTCTCAGATTTTAGAAGTGTTAATATGAAAGCAAAGACTCGATGATCTGCAATCTTCAGACTAGCTTTCAATTCCAATAGGTCAACCACTCAGTTAACCCCTTAACGACCAGCGTCACTGATTATGCCTTACGTTTTACATGCCCTGGTCGTTAAAGGGTTAATCCATGAACACATAGAGAAGGATTTGATGACCCCAATATCAGCCTTCATACAGTGCACAGAATAATGCTCAGGACAGAAGAGCCTGATGACATACTGTTCACTTCTTCTACAAACTGGATATGTAGATAAGCATAAAAGCAAAGTAAAGATAAAACAAAAAGCAGTAAAGCCATAATCTTGCTAACAGCTTTTGCTGTAGATAACATTGAAACACTGTATTTGTAGTGAGGCCTACCTCTCTCATTAATTTGATGGCATCACGAGTCTTCCCGAGTTTACGAGCACACATGGCCAACCGTCGCTTTATATAGACAATGGTATTCGTATCTCTTCCTGCATCATTAAGAAATAGTTACTTCAAAATTTAAAACAAACACATGTCAATCTTTGCCCACAAACTAATCATAATATATTATGCAAGTACAGGAAGAAAACTCTCAAAAGGTGGCAAAACATGGTAGTTTGACATAACTAACAAGATCCGACTTGAATATGTTTCTTGGGTTGCTACTTGCAAAGCAAGACAACATTCAGCTGCTCCACATAGGAAGAAACTCAGAGGTTGCCAGATGCTGCATAGCACAATTAAGACCGTTTGCATGGCTTGAGATATGGGCGCTTTCACACAGGCGTGTGACTTTACACGTTGTTTCATTTGTCAAGCTGTAATCAACAAACAATAATGAAGTTTCGAAATTGATTCTAGCATTCTGAAACCCTACACAGCGACTGGCACCTCGGACAAGGGTCAAACCCGCTCACTCAGAGCACACTGAATGTTACGTGCTGACCGCTGAAGCCTCTCATAAAGACAAGAAAAGGCAGCTAAAACTAATAATTAACTCACTGAGTAATGCATCGCTTCCTCCATTTAAGTGCTGAGCCTGCTGCGACCTTCGATAATTTGCTTCTGCATATTTGTAAGCAATCTTCAGTTGCTTTTCAGCCTATAATAGCAAACCATAAAAATAATATACAAAGCACTTAACTGATAAAACATGTGTTAAGATTTAGTAACTGCATCAAGCCACTTCAGCACTCGTGCTTCACAGGCTTGTACTGCACTCGTAAGCGGCCAATGTAAGGGAACTTTAGAACTGCAATATAGTTCTGTCAACTGTTCCAATATGGCATCTCTTTTATCAAAACAAGCAGCTCACACCATTGATATAATTCTTAAGAGACTTGTAGGCTTACAAATCAAGAGAACGATGTTTCTAATACAAGCTCGATCAGCGTACAGCAGTGAAATAATTTTAAAATCCACCCACTCAAAATAAGTCCTCCTTAAACAAATGTTATAGAATGGGATGGTGCATTCATGAGAAAATTCCATCAGTTCATTATCCGAGGATCATTGATAATAGAAGCTTATTGCACTAAGCGGCCAAGTTGCCACCTGTGTATACAGAACAATTACTGTTTTGAGCAAAGTACTCACTTCAAAAATTGTGTCACATTCTTCCTCTGCTAACAGGATCATTGCTGGGGCACATCTAGAAAATTAACAAATCAGGAGAAGCAATTCAGTATGATTCATACAATTCAGTGCCATTCATACAATTCAGTGCCATTCATACAATTCAGTGCTATTCATACAGTTCCGTGCCATTCATACAATTCAGTGCCATTCATACAAGTCAGTGCCATTCATACAATTATGTGCTATTCATGCAATTCAGTGCCATTCATACAATTCAGTGCCATTCATACAATTCAGTGCTATTCATACATCACGAAAATCAGTGTTCGCTAAGTTACAAATATAACAGAAATGTCGTAATTAGCTCAATTTTCATGCAAATAGCCATATTAGCAATACGAAGAAAACAGTCACATGTTCCCAACATGCTGCATGACATGCAACATACTATCGATCATGTTTACATATCAAATTCATTATTCAGTTCTTTAATCAGAACCTGCTAACAAGACTCACTAAAGAAAAGCTAAAACCGACTTCACTAAATGATCAATTCTAATCTCTTAAAAATGCAGCACGATTAGTTGGTCCACATCTTACTCTGGGTTTATATCTAGGGCTTCCTTGGCTGCCTTTATTCTGGCCAATGGTTGCCGCTCTCTCCATGTCGTCTGCATGACTAAAAGGCAATGACAAGACATGCCTAAGTAAGAAGATTTCAATGATCGGCTATTACTTAAATAGAAAAAATCAGTAATTATCAGTGGGAATATGACAAATGGATATGGTAGAAATATGATTAGTGGTTCGTAGATTGTAGCATTCGAGACAACTAATGCATGTTCAACTGAACTGGGACAGTAAGATAATAAAAGCAAATGCAACAATCATTGGCTGGATTAAAATGCTTCTCCAGTACCATGATAATTAAAAGTAATTAATGAATACAATGAGATTTATGTGCCAGGCATCAATACTTGAATCAGAGGAATACTGCTAACATTGAATCACATAGGAGAATTTATATAGGGCCTCTTTCGGTACTAGTTATTCTGAGGCGCTATTAAGGTGTCATTTAACCCTTTAACAACCAGCGTGTACTAAAATGTATGGGAAAACATATGGAGTTGGTTGTTATCGGGTTAAAGCAGAGTTATACAATCTTATACAAACGTGAGCAAATTCATCTACCCAAACATCTCTAATTGATATGAATAATAATCCAAAAACTTGCAACTTAAACTGACTTTCATAGTCCGGTTTGCCTGCATCACATTCACAGTTAAAGAACGTCTGGTGATCCTGAGCTGAGAGATTCATGTCATAATATGTCAGAGGCTCCTTGGTCGTTGCCAGAGAGTAGCGCTGGTACTCTGCACCTCGAAACAAATTCAGTGGATTCCGCCAGACTTTGCATTCTAAATGGATATTATAGATAATTATAATACAGGTCAAAGAAATAAAGTATCAGATTGCAGAAAGCAATGCACATGGGCATATATAAAGGCTGAAAAAGCATGTACTCTTCGCTAATACCACGTTCAACCAATTATTAAAATAGTGATACTGATTATGAGGTCGATTATTTCATTATTTGTTTAGATAAAATGTTTGGTACAAAAACATAAACCTACTAAATGCAATGCAAGCCTGTGTTTTGTCAATCGTGATAAAATAGTGGGCGCTCGTCAAATACTATTATAAGACGACAAATTTCATTATTTGTATATAAAAAAAATTGTGTGAGTCGCTGCTGGACATCAGTAGGCAGATGACGGGTTACCAGTACATGGTATTGCTGAATCAGCTGGTGAGTGGAGAGCCGTCAAAGCTTCAACAAGGAAAGCATTATACCTGATGAGAAATATCTACCAGCTGTAATTGGCAACAGAAAATCCACACTCTAAATGTATATACCGGTTATGGATGGTTGGCTGCCAACATGGTTCCCTGTTCCGTTTGAGTCTCCACTGCTGCCTTCAACTCTGCTGAGAAGTGGAGACAGATGACTAATGGATACTTGTTCAATGAATGATGTGCCATACTTCTTGAAGTACCACCACTCAAACATCTGAGCAAAACAGCATACTAGCTGCACTATTTCAAAACACTGCAATCATCTATTGTTACAATAATCAGTTCTCTACCCAACAGATAGCAGGTCCACTGTCTTTAATGTTGCCCAGAGTTGAGAAGAGTGATGTGGTTTCCCACTGCTCTCCTCACAGACAATAATGGGTGTAAGCAAGAAGGTTTGCCCTGCAGTGACTTGAGGATGAATCGAACCTGCTACCCTCCAATTACATGGCACAGATCATATGCAAAAATAAAATAGCTAAGAATTTTTATTCCAGGTTGAAATCAAAAGCTTCAGTGCTTCACAAGGTTGAAATTAAATGCTATACATAAAACACACTCTTGCTTTATACACACACACACATATATGTATACACACACACACACATACGTGTATATATTACACAGCCAAGCCATGTAAACTTTCAGCACCCACTCCCTGACTTCAACCGCTCGGTGGTGATGGGCATATAAAACGATTTCATTTCTCTTAGGTTAAATAAAACTATTTATTTATTTATTCTGAAATTAATTTGATGTCGCCCTTCTTCCAACATCTTTTGCTCAGAAGTGCACACGCCTCGAGGGCGCAATTGCAGTTGTACAGCAGACAAATTGTGCGCGAAGGACTTGCTCAAGGTCCCTACACAGTGACACCTCGGACGAGGGTCGAACCCGCTCGCTCAGCGCACACTATCGTCACAGGCCGACCGCTCTAACCAATCAGACACAGTGCCATACACAAAGAGCAATTGATTAGTGTCCTCATGTTAAGCCAAAGTCTTGATTGCAAATTTGTTGAAATATTATGCCTAAATAATGCAAAAGATAGTATTCAATGCCGACCAACCAGTATTAGCCCTGATATCAGTGATGACGTTCCGGTCAGTGCAACATAGAACTTTGGTGTCAAGTTGTTCAGGAACATATACACTACGAGAAAAGCACACCCAACACATGATTAATCATAGATATATTCAGTCAAATAAGAAATCTGTCTACAACATAAAACTGAGACGTACATGCATGTGTTACACGAACACTAAAAATGTCAACTGTCGACCATATTAGTCTTTATCTGCTATATAAGAACTCATGTCATCAGACATGTGTAAGCAGTCCTACACGTCTCCAAGACACTAATTTCCATCAGACTGAAAGGGCACTTCTCATAAGAGGCACTGCTCAAATGGTCAGCAACAGTTGCTAACAATAAGGGAGATGCTCTAACAGTCTCTGGCAGAACTGCATTTTAAAAAGTTAATATAAAAGCACTTGTCAAATTCAAGCAAACCCAATTCACTGGAATTCTAGACCGTGATTCAATGAAGCATGAGAAAGTATGCTAAACTGTGATACGTGCAAAATCATTTCAACCAATCAGAAAAGGGAGTTCCTACTATTGGTTGGCAGCTGCTGTTTCTTAGTCAAATCTGACTGGCTAAAAAGTACTCTTCATAACAGTAGTTGGCAGCAAATCCAATTAACAGACATATAAAGGAGTGTGACCCATATTCGTCTAGACATAAACTATTATGTAAGGTTTGAAAAATGTGCTATGCAAAGACTCAGATACATACATTTAGATACAAAATGCACTCATGCACACACACACACAGACACATGCACAGTAAAGAATTGCTATGAAGCACGTAATGCCCAATGCCTCTTTTTCATCTCAATCACACACCTGCAGTCTGAGAGTTACCTATCAAACCTCTCAATTTTAAAGCTTCATATTTTAATTACCAGTGACCTAATATTGTCCAATAAATATCTTAAATCAGGCATGCTCTGCTGACTTGGCATTTGGCTTTTACACCAGCTTGTTCTTCACTGAATATAAATTTATATATTCATCATATACCCAGTTCCCAGTATGCTTCTTAATTGCATCTGTTACCTTTCTTCTTTATTTATAGCTCATTCATACATATCAATACTGTGCAACAAGCACAATAAAAAAATCCTTCCAACATCCTATGTGGTTTCATGTTATTCAAATCCTGCCTATGTGGTTTCATATTAGCAATATTGGCACATAAAGTAAGTTATCATCAAGCACAAAATAATTTGACAGCATTTTCTATGGCCAAATAAAAGCTCAATATTTCTTAAATACACAAAGAAAAATTACATACGATCAGCTCTAAAGCCACAAGATAAAATATGGTAAAATACCCTAGAAGCACGATAGTATAATAAAATATGCTAAAATACACTTTTACCTAGTATTCAATTCAATCTGAATAGCATATTCGAAAATGCCCCAAAAATTGGTAAAATATCGTTTTAGCGTCAGTAATTATTCTAGGTGTGCTGGATGTCAGGCTACATACACATTTACATTCACGACATCCAGCTTCTATTTATGTGTTATTTTTGTCATCACATCCAGCTTCTACTTTGGCATGATTTTTTTCATCACATCCAGCTTTCATTTAAACATAATTTTTTCATCAATCCAGCTCCCATGCATTTGAACAGAATTGATTTCATCACCTTCAGCTTCAATTTATGTATAATTCTTTTCATCACATCCAGCGTCTATTTATGATTCTTTTCATCATATCCAGCTTCAATTTATGTATAATTCTTTTCATCACATCCAGTTTCTATATGCATAAACTAAAGCACTCTATTTAGTGTTTACGTAAACTGTTCAATATACATCAATAAGTAATTACCGACGCTAAAACCATATTTTACCCGAAAATTATTAGTAGTAAAAAATCTAGTTTAAACTGAGAAAGTTGGTTATGGGGATCTGTCGGAAATTCTGTTTCAAATATTGGGATTTCGGGACTCGCAACGCACCCTGAACGCATGTATGTTAGCAATTGCAAACAGAGATAACGCCTGTTAAAAACACGCAGAGAGTCCAATGTGGGATATATATCATAAAATATGACCTCATAACAGACTTAATAAATATAAATGAAGCACGGATATACACTCATTTAGTTACTTACTTATGCACTGGAGAACAACGTCCCCAAGGCCTGGATGAAACAAGAGATTAGTAACTTACCGAAGGCTAAATTCTCGCCGATTCGCAACGGACCTTTCAACATGTAGGCAACAAAGCAAACGAGCAGAAACCAAAGAAGGAAAAGATACACCCATAGCCATGCGATCCAAGACTTAAATTTGTCGAAGATTTTCCTAAGCAGACCTGCCATGTCAAACAATGTTTACCGTGGAACTAACGAGACGGCTCATTTCGTTCTTTCATGATTCACGTAAGTATGTAGGCCTATGCGTATCCTCCTTTACCCTTGACGACTATAGTACTGTCCCAGTCTTTAGTACTGAGTCTGTTGGTATCTTGATATTTCTTAATCGTACTTTTTAAAGCGCCTTTTGAGGCTAGGTGCAGGGCATCAGCTTACTTGCGAGAGCTCCGTCGTGTCAGATGGGCTGTTCCGCGAAACCAGTTATGACTTGTGGAGGTCTGATCTGGCCCGTTGCCAGAGGTCCACAGAGAGAACGTGGGATAAGGCCTAAAAATTAGATGGATTTCGCCAGAGACGAAAAATATTGATAGGCAGAGGAGAGCATGGATATGGATAAAAACTTGAGTGGAGTTTGGAAACTTTGGAATGCTATAAAATATTATGCATATTGCACCTAGAAGATATTTGATATAGCTAAAAGCCAGCGGCATCGTAACACGACTTTTAAAGGAAATATTGTGTGGTTCTGGACATAATGGTTATAGTAGCAATTAGACCATTCAGAGGCGCTCCCATGTAGCGCGACAGGTCCTGAGGTCCACGAAAAGCAACACGTACATGATGCAGGCGGGATTTAAAAAATCCAACTCAAGATAGACCTATGAACTGCAGAGGAAAGGTCATTCCAAACTTAAGCGATTTGGTATCGACTACAGCAATTAAAGGCCCGACGTTGGAATAAAGAGTTCGCGATCGTGGAACAAGATGATCAAATATTGGTCAGACTGCATTGTCAGTAGAGCAAAGAAGGCGAGAAGAACTAGGAGAGTTTGGCTCACACAAGGTCGTAGAGAATAGAAATAGATGCTAAACCTTGTTGAGACTTGATAGCTACTAGCTAACAACTTCAAGACTTCTCAGTTGGTAACTACAGGATCTTGAGATAGGTATCCTCTAAACGTCACCATCAAGCTTGACGTCGAGATTACGGACACGTCAGAGACGCTCACATGCAGCTAGCCTATAGTATATATGTCTGGGATATATGTGTTTAACTTTAACGTATACGCTTCTCCTGTAATACAATTTTCATTCCACAACATGAACAACCTTAATTATAAACGAAGGATCATTATCGTGATAATTATTTATAATTAAGCGGTGCTAACGTTACAACTTATTCCAAACTGCTGTAATAATAGTCCAGACCAACAACCTCAAGATAATAATTAAATTATTGACTTTTATAATTTATTATAACGAATAGATTAAGAATTTTAGAGAGCGGGATCGGAGCATACATAGAACAGGCTTTCGAATAGTATTTCCGGTACCCGTTGCAAATGGCGTCGACGGCGTAATTTTTGCTGGAAATTGAGATACAGTTTGGATCAGTACACTGTTTCATTTGTTCCAGCTCGTGATTGTGAATACTGTTGTGGATTTTGGTATGTGTGAATGAATGCTTTGCTACTGAATGTCATGCATTGTAATTTTAAACCAGATTGTTCGGCATTGTGCGATACGTCTTACGACATAAGAGAATGCCGTTCTAACGGGTGCGTAGCGATTCGTCAAAACCCGAATCCCCGAAACTGATTTCCACCTTGTCCCAGAAAACGATGAAAAGGATTCTGCGTAAATGTAAGCTGGATCGATGAAAAGAATTCATGCAGAAGCTGGATTGATGAACGAATTGCGCTGTGTTGAGACAGTGCAGCGTTTTTCAATAGTACATTGCTGTTTTCACAGACCCGGGCGTTTTGTCCTTTTCAGCGTTTTCGGGGATTCGGGTTTTGATGATTGGGTTTGCTCCCGTTCTTACGTGGGTTTTAATGAAATTAAAACTAAATTAAAGCGTAAAGACGATCCAGTCTTAGCATGTGCCAATGACATGGTGCCACTAGAGCAACGGTTTAGTGTCGGGGTTTGTAAGTTTTCGATTATTAACTACACCTTTTGACAATGGCGAAATTGCAGCTTAGGGGTATTTCTCTACAACATATATTTAGTATCTTTTCAAGGCGTGAGGATTATTAATAGTGGTGTACTCTCTCAAACGCTCTTTCCTGTTGCATCGCGAGGGTCGGTCAGGTTCAGTTTAGGCATCATGGGGTCGTTTAGGGTTAGTGCTAGGGTTCAGTGAGGGTCATTTAGGGTGAGTGCTAGGGTTAGGGTCGTTTTTAGACATATACGAAGCTTACTTACTCCTTTGTGTTACTTCATATGTCTGTGAAAGAATATGACAAGCCATGATACTCTCCGTCTATGCTGTCGTTTATGCCGGCAATATGCACTGTGGAAAAAAGGTATTGTAAAGTAAATGCTGTGTTAACTTGGATGTGTTGATGCAATTGGCTTATGGCATCTGCTTGTTTATCTGCAGGTGACATTTAAAGCAACAATGTCTTGGAAACCACTTTCCAGCCTAAAGCCCGGCCAGGCAAACACATATGTGGACAGAAATCGTGAAATGAGTGCTCAGCAAAAACTAATTGAGCAGAAGAAGAGAGAAATTGAGAAGAAATTGATGGATAAGAAACGACACGACGGTGGCGGAAGTGGCAACACAGATCAGGGTTCTGGATCAAGCAGTGGATCAAAGTTAGACATTTCACATGCTTGCATGTTTCAGTGTTCTAGTGCAAGCTTATTTTAAGAAATTCTGTAATTGAGCACAGTATTAGTGTAAGATTTGGATTTATAAATTTCTAATGGATATACTTGTCTTAGAAGTACAACATGATCCATTTGAAGCTAACTTTGAGTGGAGGTCATGTGAATGAAGTGCTAGCAACTAGTCAGTTGAATTCACCTCGGATTTGATGGCCCAACATGCTGACTACGACTTTTGTGCTCTATTCAGGTGTTATGCAGTGTATTAACTTTCATCCCTCCTGAGTCTGCTGTGAGCGGCAAATTATAACGGATTTAGGTTAAAGTTGGGGGGTTAAATGTTAATAACAATGTTCTACTTGGCCTAAACTAAAAAGAAAATATACTCATATGATTATGCATGCAATATCTGAACAAGCTAAAATATGAGATTTGTTATTGGCATAGGTTTCATTACTGTAATTTTCATGCATTTTATGCTTGACTTGCATAGAATACGGCTATTATTGGCTTGATCATATATTGCAATAATGATTTATTAACCAATGGGAAACTGTCATTTGTTGTGAGTTTGTGACAAGTCAGCATTTATTAACCCTGATTTTTCATATGCTTTGCATCAATTTCTTTAATTCCTTTGTAGCATTTAATAACTATGGATTTGTTTTGTGAAGGTACTTGAAAAGGCCCGGATTTACTGCTAAAAGTTCACTGCCAGACTTGGCTCAGCCCAAAGCATCGTCATCTGCCGATCTGTTTGCCAATGATGGGAGTTTTATGGAGAAGTTCTTGAAATTACAAGGAATGAAAGGTGTTTATACATTTCTGCTTTCTGCTGGACAGCTAGCCAGACTTCTTGTTATTTCTAATATGCTATGATTTAAACCTTTTTACATTTGTACAAAGTTCTAAGTCCATTGAGACTCAGGATTAAATATTTAAGATTCAGTGAGTGATAAAGCCAAAGTTTATGATTTGTCTCAATCATATGTGCCAATGTTTTAACCTGTAGACAAGAAGTTGGAAGAAGCTCATCGCATCGAAAGTGCTAAGGCGATCGAAACTCATAGTCCAGAGGTAGCAGATGTGAAACCGACTGCAGTTCGATCTCATCTGGCTGCTGCTGCCGCTGTTGAGAAGTTCTTCCAGGAAGATTTTAAGGAGGAAAGCAACGACGAATTCATGGATGACCAGAAATCGAATCCTGAGGAGATGATGATGAAGCAGGATCCATCTGAAAGTTCACAAGATGGAAGTGTCTCCTCGGCGTGCCCTGCTTTACCCGTCCATGGCTCTGTTACAGCTCTGCCAGTCCCACTACAGACAGCTCCTGTTCCTCCATTGTCTGGCCAGCTTTCAGTAGCTCAGCCAACCATGGCAGAGAGTGGAAACCCATTGTCCCAGCAGCTATTCACTGCATCACCTGCTGGTAATGTACCGACTCCTGGCAGCTTTCCACCTCTTCCACCACCTGGATTTCCCGGTGGATTTCCTTCAGGCTTTTCCTACCCTGCTGCTCCCCCACCACCACCTGTTCCAGGTCCTCCTGGATACACACAGTTTCCTATGGGGTATGCACCACCTCCCCCTCCTCCAGGTGCCTCCTTCTACCAGTCCCCAGTTCCTGGGCAAGGAGGATTGTATCCTCCTCCCCCACCTCCTCCACCGCCTCCTCCACCTGCTTCCAGTTCTCAGCATTTCATGACTGGTTATGGCAATCCCCCCGGCTCAGGCCCTGCAGGACCTCCAATGAATCCTGGCTTTGAGCCCAGGCCTCCATTTGGACCTCGTTTTGGAGAACCTTGGCATGGTGGGCCACCAGGGCCACCAATGCATCCAATGGGAAACCCTCCAAATTCGCAGTTTATGGGTCAAGGGGATTCCCATATGGGCCCACGGGGGCCACAAACGAGCCATAGCGGGCCTCCTATGGGACCCGGTGGCCAGCCGATGGGTCCTGGAGGATCACAGATGCGCCAAGGTGGACCACCCATGATTCCCAGTCTCATGTCACAAAATCTAAGAGGCCCCATGCCACCTAGCATGCCGGGAGATTTCGGTGGCCCAAGACCTGGAGGACCATCATTCTCCGGTGATTTTGGTCCAAGGTTTCCACCGGGAGGACCATCTCAGTTTGGCCAGAGACCATTCCATGATGGTGATGGCTATGTTCCTAAACCTCAGAGCAGTGGATCTGGGACTGATGAGTTTGGTTCACAGAATCCAGGCGACGAGGAGTTTGGCAACGGAAACGACAACGATGAAGAGTTGGATGATTACGGCAACGTTCAAGAAGACGACGACGATTACGGACTGCGACACAAACAAAATCGACGACAGGAACTAGGAGGGGAGAATTATGGCCCACCTTCAAGAAACAATCCTGAGTTTGGTGGCTACAGAGCCAATGAAAGAGATGACGGTGGAAAGCCACGATCAGAGGATGATCGGTATGGCTTTGATCAGAGGAGAGATCGACCTCAGAACTCAAGAAACTCTAGCTATGGAAGTCAGTCACCAGATTACAGAAGAGATCGTAGACGTAGAAGCCGATCACCGGATCGAAGAGAAAGGAGGAGAAGTCGGTCTCCATACAGCGATCGAAGAGGAGATTGGAAGGGTCGATCTCCAGACAGACGAAGAAGCCCTTCACCAGATGGTCGTCGCTATGATCGAAATCGTAACAGATCTCCAAGTGAAGAAGATTACTCTAAAGGTATGTTCAGTTATTGTTGCAGTGTCGTTTTAGGCATAATGTATGCATTGTGGAGGGATGTCGGTAGAACCCAAAGGCTTTGGTACCAGTTTGAACGGTTGCGTCTGGCCCATTAAATCGATACCCTAAGCCCTACATGATGCTTTAAATATAATGTTGATTATTTAACTAGGATCTAGCAGTTAAATTTAGGTTCTGGCAGTTGACTGTCTCCTGTGATGCCAAGCGGTGTGGTGGGTGCAGTGACGTAGAGTAATGGAAAGCGCACTTGCGTGCGGAGCTGGGGAAGCGAGTTCGCTTTCTGTATCCCCTGTAAGGTTGACTAGTCCCCATTTGCTAGGTGGTGACGCTGTCAAATCAGAAGTATAATGTGATGGGCACCTTGCTGTAATAACCTGTCATCATTTGTTTATGCTATACGTGTAATTATGCTGTGGTTTGTCAGTTTTAAATAAAGTGAAACTTTTTATTTTTATTATAGGGCCACGATTTTTTGCGTGGGGACAAGTGTAATTTAAAATCAGTACCACTTTTGTGGCAGTCCAACATGCACAGTGGTAGTCTCAGGGGCACCAGCATGAAACCAGAGGGGTGATGTTGACATACCTAGCTCGATGCTTTTTGAACAGATGTCTGTTATTGGTTGTTGTAGCTAAAGTAAATGAACTGGAGATGAAGGAAAATACATGGGATATGAAACCTGGCAACAACATGCCGTTTAAGTATGTTTCTGTAGTACTTTTTGGTGAAATGATTATCGAATATTATAGAAGAATTTAAATATTTGTACATAGAAAAATTTCTTTGACTGCTGTTGTTCACAAGCATGTTAGGTATGTTTGTCGATTTGGGTTTCTATTGTAATTTTTCAGCATCCATGTGGTAAAGTGACGTGATTAGAAATATGAATTTTACGGTAAATCACATATGGAGGAATTTAAAAAACAAAAATTGGCCTTCTTCTGACCAAGTCATTGACTGGAGAACACAAAGGAAAAAGGGACTTATAAGTAAATTGCCATGGAGACCTTACGAGATCACTTGACATGTCTTTGGATTAAAGGAAGGAAGAACAAATAGAAGTTTTTGCTATTGAGTTGTTACTAAGTATTCAAAATATTAATGTTTTTTGTGATTTCCAAACTGGAGAGGATGCATGCTTTAATGCCTGTTCTTTATAACAATGTTACAGTGTTCCCCCAACAAACAGAAATGCTCCAGAGCCGCCAAAGAAGAAAATAACTGTAGCCGAGGCATTTAGAGAAGACGACGATGAAGCCATCGATGATGAAGGCAATGATGTGCCACGTGACAGTCAAGCAGGTAGCATGATATATTCTTCATTAAGCATGTTCTAGCATTTCTCTCTGTTGTATGAAAATCCCATTTGTTTAATATGGTCTGCTATGACTTCTGCATCTCTTTCAGTCTGTCTTGGAAGTTGTTCTCCTGGTTATTGTCAGAATATTAAAAGCTCTTCTTCACACCATTCATTTTCTTGAATCGACCCTTCCCCCATATGATGTCTAGGGACCGACCAGGTAGACAATTTTCACCGGGTACCGAATCCGAGTGTTGGACTATACTATTTGCCGGGTACAAACTGAGTAGTAGTGGGTCGATACTAGAGCGGCCATTCTGGTTAGCACTAGTCAATCGTCGTCATGTATGGCAAAGCTTAAAATTAAGAATTCTCTTATAATGAGATTTAACTAAATAATGTTAAGTTGGATGCTTTTCACTGTTACTGCATACATAAATCTAGAAACTATATGATTAGGTACTAAGTAACAATGATGAAATTATTTATGGAGTTACACATTTTTCAATTAGTTGTATTTTTTCAACTATCTATTTGCATGTTTACTATACATCCAAAGTAGTTAAATTAGATGGGTTATTCGGCCGAGGCGAATGTCCGAGGCAATTTCCGGTCGGTCCCTAATGATGTCCTCTTCAACACTGCACTGAAGCATTGCTTTCGTTAGCTGAGTTAGTAAGCGCTTGACATCTATTCTGGTGAAATAAGGTTCTCCTTATTGGGTTGGGAGCACTGCTGATAAGTTTTTGCTTGAAGTTGTGCTATAGAAATTCTTATTTATGCCATGTGTTACGTTGAGTTAAGAGGTTGAGACTTGTGTAATTTTTACTCCTTCCTATAATATTTATATGATATCACTGTAATATTCTGCTTTATCCTGCTATGTATATACATGCATATACATATATATGTATATATATATATAAATATAGATATATAAATGTTTTAGTGTGTATTGCTATATAAAGCTAAATGTTTCTGTGAAATTAAACTGCACAAAGTGTAAGTTAGTAGCACTTGTGTTTACACACCATTTGTTTGTCAGCAGAGTTAAGAATTCTATAAATGTAGAGCGCCTGTACTCTGGTTGCATGTTAGAAATAGGTTTTAGTATTATAACTATTGTGGCAATAATGGAATTGGGTTATATATTAGTGGTTGCAACATCCACAAATTACGTTTGAAAAGTGGTATATTGTATCTGTTTGCCTGGCATTCATAAGTAAATTTATCATGTAATTGATTTTAAGTAAGTTTTATGTTGTGAGCACTTATTTTGGGGTAGTTTAATTTGTCTGAATAGTGTGCAGGGGCAAATTATTTTTATTTTTCTCTAAATATATATATATATATATATACATAATGTGTGGTATTAGTGTACACTGTATACATGTATGTCAATCTGTTATTTTTTGTGTTCCTCTTTATACAAAGCAATTACTTCACTGCACCTTTAAATAACTGTTGTTGTTAAGTTGTTCTTGCAACTTGGGAGCTAATCTCCAATCTATGAAAGTCTCTTTTTCGCAGCTAGACAAATAAGGCTTAGCTGTGAAAAAGAATGTTCATACTGCTACAGAACTATGAACAGCAATGTCTGACTGAGACCGGGAGGTGGGTCCTCCCGTAGAAGGGCAAAAGGACTGATAGCTTGCGTTCTAGTTTGTCCTGCAGCTAACGTGGCAAATAAAGAGATCATTGACCAGTTTGTGAACTGCGTGGCACAGAGTGGACCGAAACTGGAGGAACTTGCTCTGAGAAATAATCGAAACAATCCACAATTTCGGTAAGCGATTTACGTCAGCACTCTTTCACTTTGTAAATATCTGCACCACAAGAAAGTAAATTATATGAAAAATTTTCATATATTATTTTACGCAGTCGCTATGCATTGTTCTTGTTCAATTTTTGGGGAACTTGTAGGCCTATTTATCTTAGTTTTATGTTATGCGATTCTTTCGCTCTAATCCAAACACATTGTTTTTACTAGATAGTTTTTAGGTAGTTGCTCATCCTGATGTTTTTCAAGCCTCCTGTCTTCTCAGTGCTGCATTCCTAGTTAGTTGATGATAGTTGTACCTAACTAAATGGAATGGGGCTTTATTAGTGCATCTGTTCACTGTTTTTCTTTGATAGGTTTTTGTTTGAGGAGGGCACTCCAGCCAACCAGTATTACAACCAGTGCATGGTGCAGGTTCGGGCTAACTTCCCGAAAGAAGTTACTGAAGTTGATGATGGCTCAGGCATGTCTTGATTATAGTTATTTTTTATTTGATAATACATTACTTAACCCTGCTCTATTCATATACACTTATGTGCTGCTGTATTTTTTCTATTACATTTCAATCACTTGGAGACAAGCAGCACATAATATTAGTCTGGGAATGTTATTATGAACAAGTACTTCTTTGGCTAGCGAGTTTCTGGCAGCCAGAATGGCATACTGGGACCTGTGATTGCCAAACTTCACTTCTAGTCAAGATAGATTATTTTTATTTCCATTTTGATCGTAAGTTTGATCCAGATGGTACAGTTGGATCATCATAATTTTTTCATCTATTACGCTTGTAGTTTTGCGATAAAATCCATCTTACATAACAGACAAAAGACTATCAAAGTGATGTTTGAGTATGCAATGAAAACTCATTTAGTACAAGTCATTATAGCACAAATTGTCTTGATAAGCAGCCAGCACCATGAATCCAAAATTAATTCACCTGTTGATGAAGGAACCTCATCACATGATCTTGTTATAAGGAGTTTTTGATTTTGCTTCCCAATACAACATCATAACAATCAATTTATTATTAACTTTGTTATAATGTAAATGCTGAAGTTAATAAAAACAATTTTGTTTGTTTGTTTGTATGTGAAATATTAAAATATCATATATTTAATAATGATATTTGACTGATTTTTGTGTGGTTTAGAGAAGAAAAAGAGGAAGAGAAGTCGCTGGGATCCAGAGCAGGATCGAGCGGAAGAAGATTTTCCTCCAGCAGTCGTTGCTCCTCCTCCTCCTCCCGTTATGCCACCCATGATGCCAGGTGGCTCATTTGGTCCTGGCATTGCAATGAGTCCTCAGCTGGGGGTACCTATGCCAATGATGTCACCCATGCATGGCTCAGGGGGTAAGTGCATTCTAACATTTCTTTGATCACTGTTGAACTGGTTTGTTAGGATCGCATTTTTAAAAAAATATTCGTTTAATTTAAGACTGTCAGACCTCAATATGATTACAAGCACAGCATGAACGAATGGTGACAGGTTATTAGAGGAGTCGACTTTAACTGTCGGCAGCCATGCAAGGCGGCAATTTCGTTGTACATCTCATTTGAACCAGTGTTATGTAAACATTATTACATTATGTGACAGAGCATTATTACAGTTTAGACCATGGCAGATTTCCTGTGAATTTTTGTAAAACATGTTAATGCTTTAACATCAAGCTGTATTGGTTTCCCAGTTGCTTTTAATTCATTCTATTGTGATATCTGACTGTGGGTTCGAATTCCAGGGCGAATTAATTACCACATCCTTGACAAGTGCTGTATCCCATAAGGAAAGGTTATCCAAATGGTGGATATTGCAGCTTTGTTGCTGTGGCCATTTTTTCACATGGTCATATATTCTTAACCCCAGGACTATTTCTCTGAAGACTTGTCCTTGCTTAGATATAAAATTAATTTACAGTTTCCCTCCTGTAATTCTTCAAAATAACATTAAAGTAAAACAAAGTTTGACTGTAATGGTATTTTCTTATGTTGTCTGGAAGCCAATAACTAACTAGAAACTTGTTTCTAATAATTATTCACTGTTTTTTAAATTGAAGATGTTAACCTGATTAGGATTGGCGATGGTGGAACAAGTAAGAAACAATGACATTTTCTATTTGTTACTTTCAATATTGTATTTCTGAAAAAGAAAGTGTTGTTTGAAAAGGCTGTACTGAAATCTGCATCATTGTATAACTAATAGCAGTTCTCACTATGTTTCTGGATTATTATACCTTGATGTTAGGCATGGCTAGTTAAATTTGATGTTATTTCTGATGTCTACTTATTACGAAGCTTGTCATTGAGCAACACGTTTCATTCCAGGTCTTCTAGAGGCACTTAAACACGGCCATCTCGCTGAAACACTGATTGTCAGTAAACACAACCTTAACTAGCTCTGCTTGAAATCTGCTAAAGTCCCAAGATCCTCTAAGTGCTTAGTGTTTATATAGCCGAGAGTCAACGCCCCTTTTACACCTGCTAGCCGTTGGATAAGACTGAGGTAAACCCATTACACATGCCCCAACCATAGTTAACTTTTGCTAATGACTATGGCACCAAAATTCATATGGTATCTATAGTTTAGTGCATTATTCTTATCAACAGCTTTGCTGTTGTCAATCACATGGTATTTAGTAAGTAAGCAGTTTGTCATCCAACAATATATATGTATATTAATGTTGGCTATCACAGATTTGATTGGTGCTTGTGTGTCAGATATTACAGTGAATCTGACCCCATTATCAAAGATGAACACAGAGTCCTTTGCACGAAAAATGACAGGAGGCGATCATCTGACCGAGGATCAGAAACGACAGATACGAGAACAGCAGGAGGTATAATTGGTCATTTCCAGAATGCTTAGAAATACTCCACTTGTAAGATACTTTGGCAACTTTGATGAGCCAAGAAGCAGTTGAAATTACATTATGGTCTTGAACAATAGGTCTATAACTGTGTGGCTAAATTGTTAATTTTATATATGATTTCTGACAAACTGTAGTATCATTACAACGATAGTATGAACAAATGATGACATGTTATTACAGGAGTCGAATTTGACTGTTGGCAGCCATACAAAGTATGCATCTAATTTAACCAATGCCACCGCTTGGCTAAGGAAGGACTGGTCAGCCGTGTGAGGGATGCGGGGTTTGAATTCGGTTCCTCAGCTCGGCACCCCAAGGTGTTATCCATTACTCTGCGGCCCCCTCCCCATAGAGGGAGGGGGTGCATAGAGTGATGACGATTGCTGATGTTCTTCTTTCAGATGACTGTCATGTATGAGTATGTCCTGGCAAAGCGAAGGGCTATGGACCTTCAGGCAAAGGCTCTGGCAGAAGGCTTGAACATCAAGCCGAAATACGAATATGACTCGGATGAAGATACGGAAGGTGGTACTTGGGAGCACAAGCGTCGTGATGCTGAGATGTTTGCAACGAAAGGTGAAGAACCCATTTTTTCTAATGTTACACGGCTGGGCTATTTATCACGAATCCTTATTTTGATGCATGATTGGAGTCTCTTGGCCTTGCTGTTCCTTTTGATTGATATTTGTCACGTCAGTTGATGTGTTTCTGAAGCAGATGCTATAAGTAGTACCAGTGCAACGAATGTAACTAGTCAGTCAGCGACTTTGAAGTGCATAACTGGAGACAAGATTTCTCAAATTTGTTGATCTTGTGAAAATCATGTTTTGCTGGTTTGACCATCGTGTTTGTCTGTTCTGGAACCGCTCGCCAACAGCATACCGACCTCACTCCTCCTCGGTTATCCCCATCGTCTTCTGTTCAAGAAGCTTTAATTCATGCTTAAGTCAACAAACACTCTTTGTAAAACTGCAAGTAATTGCTACTTCTCAACTGTGCTTATTTTTAATACCTCACATATGTCTTACAGCTTCACTGTGCTTAATTTTCAGCATATCTGAAAATGCTTATGCACAACTTTATTCTGACAGCGATTGACTACTTCAGCTGCAAGCTCTATGCTATATGGTCCTTCTTCCTGCACATTGCATCCGCTTAATTGAGTCGTGCTCCACGCTGAGCTATTGTGTCATGGACTCACTTATGGCAACCTTTTGCTTTTCCTTCTGTACAGTGCCTCAGATTTGCATTTCTGTGCAAACTTTTTAAGGGAGGCATTATAAAGTCTCCTCTGTACTGTGTTGTCTGCAGAATGGGCTGAGAAGTTGACTGAAATGGGAAGAGGCAAGCATCATCTTGGTGACTTTCTTCCACCAGAAGAACTCGAAAAATTCATGGAAACATATTCTGTAAGCATTCTGAGCTTGACTATGTTGTATTAATCATTCAAGCCACTATTCAACTGTCAGTGAAACACGGCTAATGGAAGCTTGAAGTTGAAACCGTGCATTGTGCGTGCCTGTGTTAACGGGGTCTTTCAGTAAGGTGTAGCAGCAATACACACGCATTGCCTGGATACATTTCTGTGTTATTGTAATGTATGGTCGATGCATTGTGCATGACAGTCGTTTGACTTCATGTGAGTGTGCTGAGACTGATTTTTTTTATAGTTTCTGATAGGTTTTTATAGGTTACACAGGTCAGACTTCTGTCACCGTGAAAGTTTGATGATTATATATATCTACCTTTAAATTCTGTTTTTGTTGCACTGCATATTATTATGAATTCTGTTCTTGTTTCAAATTCTTATTGTAATTTTCTGTTTTGGTTACTTCTGTTACTTTAGGCTCTGAAAGAAGGTCGGGAACCTGACTTATCAGACTACAAACAGTTCAAGCTGACTGTTGAAAACGTTGGATTCCAAATGCTGCAGAAGATGGGTTGGAAGGAGGGCGAGGGTCTCGGACCGGAAGGCCAGGGTATCAAGAATCCTGTCAACAAGTATGTAAACAGCCTGAAGGCTTATGAATTGCTTAAAACTCTATCTGGCCCTGATGTCATTTTTTCTAGGCGTGTTCACTCTATCAGCCAAAACATTTTTTGTGTTTACTGATTGACAGTGCATTTGATTGTGGCACATGATGAAGCCAGGACACATCTTAAAAGACTCTTTGCAGATTCCGAATTATATTAATATAGATGTTTGATTTTTGTTAAAAAAAATTGTAAAATCAGCCCAGTTCAGGGGACTTCATAATAATGGTGCCACCTACCAAATTGACCTGTGACGTGAGGTCAGTCAAAGGGCATGTTTTGCATTTTTATTTTTTATTAGACCGTGCAACCTTCAGTCGAGTATGGTGTTAGTCAAGATCACTAGAACTTCATTTGAAATTGACTTCTTTGTTAAACAATTGAGCAGATATTGCTAATTGCTGGGTGTCTATTATAATCGCATCTTTTCATTTAAGCCAGAGATCTGTTTATACCAGAAAGAACTACTATTCGCCAACAGAAACCTGTTGAAATTAAGCAACGACAGTTCTTATGGTGTGTCCAGTTCACATTATTACTTAGAAATATTGTGTACATGGTGGTGAACTGGTATGCTTTTCAGGGGCTTGACAGCTCTGGATGGAGGTGGACTTGGCGTGGAGCGACCCGCTGACCTGAGCAAAGATGACGATGAATACGATGCTTACAGAAAACGTATGATGCTGGCGTATCGCTTCAGACCTAATCCGCTGGTAAGCAAGTGCTTTTCAGACAAATCTGGCCTTCTCTGGTAAAGTATGTAAAGCTATTTTTTCAGTCTCTTGCATTTAAGATATACCTATTACAAGACTGAAATGTTGTAGGTTACAAAGTGTTGTCTTTTTCTGTCAGCAGTCATTGTCAGCCATGGTGTTCTAACACAGCTTGTTGCTTCATTTAAAACATTGCAATTTTAGAAATGATTAATTGGCAGTAAATAAATGTTTTATTTTGTTAAAGTCTCAAAAACTAATTTTAACCAATTTTGTGCCTAGTTGTTGAAAATATTGAAGGATTCTGTATTTCCGATGTGCTTGCAGAAATTTTGACAATTAGTAACTTTTGGTCAGCATTTGTATTACCACCAACAGTTGTTAATCTACAATAAGTCATACAGTTTGCACAGTTATTTATGTTATTGAATCATATTAATGATCCTTTTTGTCTGTTATTACTTTTGTTTTTATTTTAGAACAATCCACGAAGACCGTACTATTGAAGAGAAGGCAAAGGTGTTCATAATAAACTAAATTACAGCATTTTGTGAACGGACTGATTAAGAAATGCTGAATACTTACTTCATTGTCCATTGTCTCTGTTGGTCCAATAAGTTGATTTTCTCTGAACATCTATGGTTACTTTCTTCTTCTTTGGATTATTCGAATAGAAATGTGACCCAGTCACCTTTTATTATGACATTCAGAGTAGACAAAACAAATGCTTTCATTGTCGTGTGAAACTTGTTAACATTTGTATTGTTCACATTAATGTCTCGTCAACTTTATTTTGGTGGAGATTTCTGCTTCACCTGCACACGTGGCCAACTCGGCTATAATGGGTACACTGACTGTATGCACTCTCAGTGAAAAGACGGCAAGGGAGAGGATTGATCACCCCGCCATCGTATGCCAAGTCTAAGAAAATGAAGTCGCTAATACTTCATACATATGACTGCCTCAAGGATAGCTTAAGAGACTCATCTTATTCTAATTTTATTATTTTGATCGCAGTTCTCCATTGGAATGGTTTCTTAAGTAATTTTAGTCTTTGTGGCTTGTGATTCTGGTGATTAGAATTTCATTTCCACAGCCATTCAGTTACATGTATAAGTGTTGTCCAATTGCTTCTACACATGGACTAAAAGATCAATCACACAGGTCATGGGAATGTTGAGTCAGTCTAAGCATATGTATGGTATACTTGTCTCAACACAGTTGTAACAAAAACATTCACCATTCAAATTTACTGACAAATCTCTTTTCATTGTCTAATGTAATTTAGAACTAAGCCGTTGACTGTTTTTGGTGTACTCACTATTCACAGTTTGACTTCTGGCGTCTCTGACAGTTGGACGTTGACTTAGTTTATCTAGGGATTATGACAGACTATAATTTTGAAGCAACTATTGATGCATTATCTTATGGTGCTATATAAGTTGTTAGATTGGATTATTCTTTAGATATATTCATCTTGGCTATTTCACTCTGCTACTAAACACTTTAGTGGCAGTCTGCATTGGTTTCACTTGTAGTATAATCTCATGTCCAAGTAGTATAATTCCACAGTACATGGCTTGATGTCTCATTGCCAACAAGGTCTTAAGATGAACACAGTGAGTTCCCTAGTGTGCTCCTCGTAGACATGATAGGTCTGGCATCAGTGGCATGTGGTATACATGTGACCTAGGCATGATTTGTGATTCAAGGTTGACATTGGAATATTATGCTATCAACGTTACATGATCCTGTTACTTTGCCTGAAGCAACTTGAACATCTTCATGAACCTCAAGATAATGCGTATTGCTTCATCTCAATATTATCTCAAAATGCAATGCACGTTGCAGGATGCTCTTGGAACCGATGAATGCTGACTCGTGATAAGCTCCCTAAGCTCCTTTGCCCCTTCACTAGTCTTATCATGGAGTATAAATACTCAGTGCTCTTCCCTGTTGCTTTTATGGTTGGTAATTACTGTTAAGATTTTAAATAGCATTCAAGGGTTTGAATGAAATACAGATGCTTATTAAGGACTAAACATTATGGCCTTAAGTTCTCTGGTACAAAATCAGGAAGTAGAATTTTTCAGGTGAACTTTCTGTTACAGGACATGGACAAAATAGCAGCAGTATATTCGTTTAGTTTAGTAACCAAGTTTAAGTAAGGAGCTATGTTTCTGTTAGAAAATTAATTGATCACCTTAAAATTTAGGCTTCAAGTGCAGCATATGTATGATGTAGTCCATAAATCTTGGGTGGCACTTAGTTCCAAAATACTTATTTGTATGAATGAATTCTTTCTGGGAGCATTTTTCTTACAACGCACAAAACATTGTTCCATGTGAATTTTTCCTCTGGATACAAGATTTTATGCAGCAAGACACTGAGATGTTTGTTTAAATATATCCCTGTATTTACAATACAATACAATTAGGCATTTATGACGCGCTTTGACAAGACAAGTCTTGCACAAAAGCGCACTGTGCTGGATTCTTAGTCATAGATCAGGGAGAATACGTAAGTCTTCAGTTTTGTCTTGAATAATGTAACGAATGTGGCTTGACATACTGTAATTGGGAGAATAGTCCATTCTGTGGGTCATGCGACTGAGAATGCACGTTTCCCAAACTTCTTGTTGGTGCGAGGTATGATAAAGTCCCCCCCGCGTAGACGAAAGGAGTCCTCTTGAGGTAGAGGCAGAGCATGACGCGACCATGTACGAGGTGGAGGTTCCGTTATGAATGTGGTACAAGAGAAGGGACATTTTGAAAGCAATGCGAGCATAGTTGTTTTAAATACATTTCAAAGTGAATATAATATCATCTTAAGACAAAATGTTTATGTGCAGACAAACTTTATTATGAGATTCTCAGATCTAGGTAAAATGAAAGTGTCTGTTTTTAAATTAGTAAAAACAGTATGCATAAAGTTAAGCATGTTTTCAGTAGTTTTTAAGTTCATTATTATGTAATGTAATCAAGCATTTGTATAGCGCCGCTCAAAATCAGCAGCACTTTCAATGGGCGCCTGTGCTTGGCATGTGCGGTACTGAGTAGGTGAGAAGGCTAGTGATTCCAGGTGTATTAACAAATGCTCTTCAATATGGCAGTTTATCATATAAACATTAATGTCAAAATGTGGCAATTTTTAGAGTTGTGTGCTGATGTTGTGACTGAAATCACGACATATTTTACTGATAATGGAATACTAATGATCATCATGTGTGACACTGTGATTTCACATGACCACATTCAATTTTATTAGTGAGCATTTGGTTTCCGTAGGTGGGCAAGCATCCACACTAGACGACGATTGACATTTTCATCTGACTGACGTTTCTCCTGTAAATTACTCTCCTCTGCTGAAATTCTCACTCTGTCTTGGAAATCATCGGAATCTAGTCCTGTTGCTGCGAGCAGGTCACTGCCGACTCCTGTAGCCACATTAGAGTTGCGTGTACAAGGTTCCACGGAACAGCTGTAACAGCCAGAACAGTTACTGGTACAGACCATTTTGTACTATACTTGGTGACTAGTAACAAACAGCTTACTTAGTATTTCCAGTCATACTGGTGATTAGCTATTATGATGCCATGCATCTCTTGCAAAATCTTCCCAAGTCTTCCCAAATCTGCTGTCCTCAAGTCAAACAAGTCTTCAACCATAGGAAACACATTGTAAGATTGGTATAATTGTACAAAGAATTATATGACTACCTTTCGTTTGCATTGAACACAGAAGAAGCTTTGTGTTAAACTATCATTGAGTTCTGTAAGATTGTTCCATAAAAATTGGAACAATGCAAAACATCTGCAATTTGATCAATTCCAGGTTACCACTAAACGATTTGATCCAATGCAGTTACAGACTAGAGTTTGATTTTGCAAGATTGTACCAAATGCGACTGAGGAAGAGTGTCTCTGCTTCTATTCAAAGCACTTCTGTTGTTAGATTAGTGATTACACCTTGTTGTTATGGTTGAGGTATCTGAATGACTGAAAGAACATTCTAACAGAATTGTCATGTTTTGTGAAATGTTCTGGGAATATTTCAAATATTTAACAGTTTTGTGAAGCTTTGTAAATTGGCTGATGGGAATCTAACTGTTGTATAGCATTAGAATTTCCTGACTAAAATAAATTATTATAGATCTTCATGCTTGTGACATTGTCAGATAATTGGTTCTTCATCCTGATGAGACAGAGGCTTTAACCCTTTAACGACCAGCACATGGTAAAACATGAGGCATAATCAATAACGCTGGTGGTTAAAGGGCTAAACAAGCCTCTAATGTGCTTTAGTAAGGGTCAGTGAACTACAATGTTTATTTCCTTGTAAATATTGGCTCTGGATCCGAGAAAGTGACAAATGCCAATTGAGGCTGATCAGCGTGCATTGCAAGACTACATTTGCCTTCAAGCTGCAGTGATGTGTGAGCTACATGTATTTGTCAAAAGTCCTCTTAGCTCATACCTTAGTTAACTGAATCGCAACACAAGCACACTAGCAATTTGCATTTAACTAGTTCATTGATTGTTAATTAGTTTCTTAATTAGCTTTGGTATGAAACTGTTAATAGCTAGAAGTTGAATATGACATGTTTTACAGCATAGAAATTCTAATGCGACATAAATAATACCTATACACCCACACTGCCTAACACGTGGGCCGCATGGCTGATTGATTTTAGTGACCCGCTCGGGCTCACTAAATTTCTGCAATTTGTGTAAAAATGAAGTAAAAGTCACTGGCCTATTAGCATATTCTTAAGTCAGGTTATCATTTGACAATGTGAACATATGACATACAAATGTGTGATTATTCCACAAGATTATTCCATAATAAAATGTTATTACAGTTGATAATTTTCAAAATATTTCAGTCATTGCTTTTGAGTTAACTGGTGCAGTCTGGGACTTCAAGAAAAATTTATTCGATGACCAGTGGTGTCAAAAAGGTTGGACAGCACTGTTACACTCTTACCTTTGTGAAAGCTGTATTTCAAGCAGCACAAGGCTTGCAGTAATCAGCAGCCAGCTAGTCAACATTTTGAATTGTCCCTTCTCCATTTCACTTCTGTGATGACCACAACAAAAAAGTTATTCTACCTAAATTTATAATAAAACTCTGTTGCTTTATCTACATACAACACCTAATACATGTTAATCGTTGCATCTGGTAGAGATTTTCAAGATGTACAGTTCCACTTTTGCTCCATATAATTAACTAGCCTGGCAGCCCAAATTCACTTAGGATTGAATTATGAACTTGGCGGTTGTCCACAGACCTCCGAGATGCAACTTTCAGCTGGTCACATTGTTTGTGTCACACACCAGAGGATTTCTGTCTTAGTAGGATTTAGTTATTGGTAACAATTAGTTCCGTAACAGGCTGTCAATTGTCATGTTTTTCTCTGAGAGATGAGCTTAACAATGAAAAACCATACTAATAGGCTTACACTGTTTATGGTCTGCTAATCAAGACATTAATAATAATGACAATGAACAATAAATATCTTTGCTATTCTAGTACTTTATCTTAAAGTCACAGCATCAAAGGTTTTTCAGTGGGAACACTGTTAAGGATATTCTACCCTCAGCCTGATGCAAGTAATGTTATAGTTTCAAAAGTCATCTTGATTCTTTCATTAGCAAATTTACAGAATAGTAGGCCTATTCATTTCTGCGACAGCTTGCTTTGGACTGGCACCGATGTCCTGCAGATCAACACCAGTCTGCAGATTTTCAGAAAGCCGGCTGTTGTGTTGACGCTCATTCATTACGAGAACTTGTGCGTAGTGTCTCTTCAAGGTGACTCAGAGGTGCCCCAGCCCCAGTGTGGCCAAATAAAGTCGTCTTAAGATGATAGAGGAAATGCCTGAGAAGGGGTTCTAGGAAGGGAGTAAATAATTACAGAGAACAACCGGTTTAGTTGTGTGGACTGTAGGCACAAGATTCATCTGGAAATTTAAGAATTCCTAAACAATAGCACACCATTGGCTGAAGCTTAACACTACCGTACATGTTGGCATAATGTAAAGAATAGAAGTACTGAAGTACAGAATCAGCACAGATATATAGAAATTGTACATCATCATGACGTTCCTGATGTACGAAGTTACTATATTGAAGCTTGGGAGAACAATTCCTTGCCACGAACAGGTTATCACAACAAAGTCTGATGTACTTTCTATGCTCTATAACTTGGTAAAAATGCAAGTCCACTTACTTACCAGTGATGCTTCAGAGATGGCAGCAGAGCCTAACAGTAATGCTCGTTTCACACAGATAGAACTAATGAAATTCACTGCAAACCAACTTGGTTTATATACTAGTCACTGACTTTGAAGCCTCGACTGATAAGGTGCATCAACGCCGACAGTTTATGAGGAAGCATGAAGGCAGCAGCTAAGAGGGGAAGGTGGGAAACACTTCATCCTCAAGTGCAGTCTTCTACTCTGCTAAGAGTCTTCTTCATCAGCTGAATCGAAGATTTATTCAACTTGAAAGGAAGTGTCACAAGGAAGCCAGTGCATAGAAGGAAGTTATCCAGAAGTCTTAGGTAAATTATTGTCCAATGCCTCTTGTAAGGTTAATTAGGTAATATCTTTCCATTTCATTTTTTATAGATCCATACATTAACCATGGCAACTGCTAAGAGGAATGAAAGTAGCATAGCCCATGATGATAATCATTATCATGGACTATCTTTAAAAGATAATTCTTCAAAGAATATAAGTAATTAGTTATATTTAAAAGACCACTTAAGAGTTCTGTCTAAAGTCGGACACATCAAGCAGTTGCAAACAAAGACTTCTCAATAAACTAAATACAATCCAAAAACCAAATCTTGGTACCTGCCACATTCATATAATGTTTATAAATGTTCATATACATTTGTATATAGGCAATGTACTTCATTAAAAAATACTCTCTGATTTAATTTCCATTAAAAATAATTCTATAAACTGCTTTATTCAGATCGGATTTATATAAACTTTCAGGATGGAATTGCCTTTAGGCACTGCCTAAATTGAGGCATTGCATTGACTATAATTATTATCCCAATGCAGGGTTACATTCTGCAGAAACTGTTTTAACAGACATAGAGGAATCAATCATAAAATGTGTTAGTCCTATTTATTTGTCATAGATTTGGCACTATTTCAAACTATAAGAAAACATATCAATATTTGCAATATAGAATATTTTTAAAAGGTACAGTTAATTCACTTAAAGTCAATTCAAGTATTCGAGACTAAATGAAGCAATAATGAAGCAGATATTTCTGAAAAGTAAAAATAATAAAGCAGATGTTTCTGAAAAGGAAAATGTTATATTATACACTGTTAAAAATCCATTTATCTGAAGCGGGTGACTAGTTGACCCCTCCTGACAACTCATTCATTGTGGAATGACCTCAAAGAACTGCCGGAGTTCTTCCAAAGTGATGCGATCGGGATCCTGACCAATCCGCCTTGCCAACTGGAATATTCACATCACAAAGGACATCAACTCAGTAAATAAAGAATATGCTTACTTACAACTAAAGCAAATTAACTATCACTTGATTCAAGTTGGTCTTCTCTACTGGAACCATTTGCACAGCTTCACTCATCTTTTTAAAGCAGTCTGCACCCCCCCTTAAATAACCAGAACAAGAACCCATTGGATTAACTCATTAAATCTTCCATTTTTACTCAAATATCAACCTTTCAACAGAATTTACCAACTTGCATTGCTAAACTATATACATGAATTCAGTTATATAACTAATTTGTACAAACACTCAAACAGGTACCAAAAGAAAATAGTTAATATTATAATGAAATGAATAGTCATCATTAATTAATTGCAGTTTTACCTTTAGCACTAAGGAATGGACTTTTTCAACTATAACACACCAATACCTACTTAGTTTTGCACTGATTCAGTATAGGCCTACAATCAGTTGGAATCTGTTTTCTAATTTTCTAGGAAAAAATCACTGTCGAAATCAGTTGGTTAGGCAGGTGACAATAATCTATATTACTCCATAATGCATACACAGTCTATGATGTCATTGTCACAGGGAAGATGGTGCTTGAGGCAGATGTCCTGCAAATTCTCACGGTTGACACATCCAGCCCGGCCAACATCAAAACCAAGGAACATCTTATCCTTGCGATTGTTAGATGTGATGGCCAACTTCTTCATCTGTGTCTGTACCTCGTCCACCAACCTCTGCAAGTCCTCCAAACTGAGTTCAACACAAGAAACAACACTTCAATTCATACAGTCTGTATTTGTACAACTTAACTTAAACACACAAACACACCTACACACACATTTAGACACACGCACCTAGACACACACGCATGCACACAATCTTACCACTTCATACCACATAAACAACTGTGGTACAGGAGAAACTTACAAGTGCACTCCAAGTTCCGGTCCCAGTATGTCAAACAATCAACAATTCAACAATCAACAATTTTTCGTCAAGCCATGCAACTCATACGACAATGCAGCCAATAAAAAAATTGCTGTTCTATTTTACACTTCAGCCGAGATAGACCTAAATCCATTACTGACTTTGAGGACCGATGTCAATAGAGGGAGGAATAAGCAAGTACTTTGATCTTAACCAACAAATTCAGGTTAAAATAGTTTTGTTAGCTTCTATGAAAACTCGTCACAGACAGTTGACCTGCACTTATCGTACCGTATCGTATCTGATTCTTCATATAGCGCTTCTTACAGTACTAGCTATTCAGAAGCGCTCTCAGCGTGACAGCCCGCGGGGAAATAAGAAAGTCTTCAGGCAACGAAAAGATAAGGGTGGGAAATCAATTAAAAGATTGCTAAGGATTATGGGGTAGGTCATTCCACATAGAAGGACCCATGATGGCAAAGGCACAGAGCTGGATCATAACAGTCCTTGCCAGTGCAACAAGAAGATCAAGTCGATCCGTGATATCTCACAACTCAGAGTCTGCAGTGTACTGACTTTGCTGAGCGTTTGACACACACCGGTCCTCCTTTGATAGGCAACTGACGATCAGCAGTGTCGTCGTATCCTTCATGTTTGTCTCTGAGAGAGCGCATTGTGCGTTCTGTTAACAAAATAAATAAAGTTTTTCATAGCCAAAACAAGTTTCAGAACTGTCCAATTTAATAGCCATTTAATGTTACTTGTTAGCATAAAATTCTGATTTGTAATAAACATACTTATTACTGCCAATCTTGTCACTTTCTTCTCCATCTCCCCTCCCATCTGGCTCATTGCCCCTATTCCTTTCTCCCTCTCCATCCTCTTTAGTCCCTTCCTGCCCACTCTTCCTTAACCCTTACCCTTCAGCTCCCCTCTGTCTACCTCTTCATCTCCACTTCCCCTTCCAACTTCACTCCTTTTTCATTCCCCTCCCTCTCCAGTTCCCACTCCCAACCCCTTGTGCTGCTTAAATACTGACATGTACCTGGCACTTGGTGACAGTGTTTCTCCAGATATTTCAACACATAAAAGTCAGCATTTGTGATGATGAAGCGGTGCTTGAAGACCTCGACCACAGCTCCAATGTGCAAATCCTGTGGCCCATAGTACTCTGGCTGATCCAGTGGCGAGTCGGGCTTTGCCACACGAGTCGGCTGAAGAAATTTCCCACCAATCACTCCAGAATTTCGAATTGGGGGCTCATAAATATTGATGGTATCGTCCGAAAGTTTATAAGAAATGATGAAGCGACGAAATCTGTCACCTGGTTTGGTGGAATCCTACAACAAACAACGCAGATCAAATGACAGAGCCACTGCATTATTAACACATTATAAACACATTATAAACACAACCACTGCATTACAAACACATTAACACACTACAAACACATAATAAACACAGCCACTGCATTATAAACACATTAAATAATAGTTCACTACTTTATTTATGCATTGACACAGACGCTCTGAATTAACATTAGAAGTCCTACAATTGAGGCAAAGACAATCAAGTTGCTAATACTACTTACCTATGGTAGCCCATCAGATTCTCTCTTCATCTACCCTAATGTACTGCTTTGAATCAGCAGGCACCCAATTGTTAGGCACAATAATCACAGTAAATGCTTCCCCAGATCTCGAGTAAGTGATCACCACCAATATGTTTAAATAACATTAAATACTAAATATATCTATTTCATCCAATGAGAAGGAATAAATATTTCCTATGACCACTGCCACCAAGCATAATGACAAAGACTAACACTTCCACTATCTTTACAGATCACATACATGATTCTTTGAGTAAAAACTTTAATAATGCATGCAATTAGTACTAACTGCAACACCCAATAGTAATCCTGAAATCCTAGTCTCCAAAACTAAACCATCCTAATGAATCTAAGCAAAAAAAGTATTATTGAGACGCAGAATATATAGCTCCTTTGTCTCCTTACCAGCATGGCTTCATAACGCAGCACTTTGCCCTGTTGGTCTAGCATTTTGATGTAATCCTTCCTTGGTGGAACAGGGATTACTCTCTGACAGTTTTGCATTGAATCTTCCACAGAGCCATGAGTGTTATATGGTGGAAATTCCTGCAAATAATTCAAACACCGCTTTTTCACAAATCTTATCCTGATTCCTCTGATTCCTTTTGCTTCTCAAGCCATTACAACTCTAAACTCCATAAGGGCTTACACTTTATCCGTCTGACTCTCTGGATCTTGACCCAATCAATCGATTTTGTCTTGGTTAAGCACCCAGTGAACAAGCTGGTTTCCATGAATTCGCTTTTGTGGACGCTTTAGAAATTTTGAGTTTACAATTGCGAACTTACTCTAGATGCTGAGAACACGAAATCTTCCACAATTTGCACCAAATAGAGTAACTCGGGGACACAGATATAAATTGTTTAAGAAACCAAAAGGAACATTAGGGCAGAAATTTTTCAGTGGAAGAGTTGTAGACTTGTGGAATGGTTTCGATGATAGTACTGTCTCAGTGGACACCATCACAGCTTTTAAGAGGAAATTTGGAAAATTGGGCCATTAAACTTATCCAGGACAAATTACAGTGGTTTTAACACAGACTAAACGTCTTCTGAACCACTTTAAACGTTTGTAATGTTATGTAACCAGTAACCATCATACAGGTGATGTTACCTTAGCAGAGTCTAAAAATATTTCAACACGTTATAAACAGTATAAAAAAAGTGCAGACTTCAGTTGCTTGCATGTATACAGTATACTACAGGGTTTCAGTTCAGTTAGGATGACTCAATCTATATAAATAAAGAGAAAATTCTGTCTGTGTGTCTCTCTGTCCAGAGATGCATTTGCACAGTTTAAGAGCTATTCCCTCGAAACCTTTACCGTTGGCTCGGGGAACACCTGGGGCACGTAGTTGAGGGGTTCGTGAAACCCACGGACGCCGTTTTCCACGTCTCCAGGGCCAAAATCTTGTCTCAGGACCCCCAAGGAAGGTTTCCTTTTCAGTCGCCAGGAGCGACACACGTTGGTCCCCGACCAGCGAATGCTGTACATGTGCACGTGATATATGTCTGCCACACCTCTTCTTCTTTTATGAATGGACGGTTTGGGAGATACAGGTAGCAGCTATAGAGTTGGCAATCGTTTGCACAGTTGGTCAGGTGGGCATGTACTTTGCACACATCAGTGTCTATACACAATTCCGTTTATGCATTTCCACACTTTTACAGCTATTCACTCGAAACCTTTGCCGTTCACTCGGGGAACACCTGGGACACCTAGTCGAGGGGTTGGTGAACTCTGCGGCCACCATGTTCCTGCTCTCCACAGCCAAAGACATGTCTCCACCCGTGCAACGCCGGTTTCCCCAGCTAGTAACAAATAAAACAACAGATTACAAACTCCATAACTGCCTGCACTGCATAGGAATACCACCAACTAACATGATAGATTTCGGCAATAAAAACAATCAACTCTAGGACTGATACCTTAATCGGATGAGGTGGTTGCTTCACGACAACATCCATTGGCGTAAAGTCTGTCATGCCAAAGTTCTTCCAGTAGAATGCCTTCGTGAAATTATCCATGTCATAAATCAGTAATCGTCGGTTGTAGACAAGAATGGTTTTCCCGATTTTGAAGTCGATCGGCGAAAAGTACTCTTTCACCTCTTCATCAGTTATTTCCATTGCACCAAGTGGAAAGGATGGCTCGATGTCATAACGATCTTTGGGAATTTGATGGCGAACGATGAGGCAGGGAAACGGATCATAGCCATCGTTGATTACGCGCACATCACGAATTTCCATTGTATCATCACTCAGATAATACTGAAAAGTTTAGGGATACATTCTATTGACATGTATCCATCATGAAAGATTGAAAGGGTTAGACACTTCTTTCAAAAATCTCTTCCTATGTTAAACAATATAAAATGTTAATACTGTTGGCACTGAAACTCAAAAATTTTAAAGAAAGATACAATACTGAATGTGCAGTACTCTACAGAAGTTTAAAATATTTCAATAATCCATTGTATGGCTGCATGTATGTATGCATGTATCTGGCCACTTGTGAAGCACCTTCTAAAAACCTCACAAGGGCACTACACATAAAAATCTAAAACAGATCTAAAAAAGTGCATCAAGCAGTTTTTAAAATGTCTCTGTGACGAAATAATTCTAAGTTAACCCTTTAACGATAAGCGTGTAGCAAAATGTAAGGCATAATCAATTAACACTGGTCGTTAAAGGGTTAAACACTTTCATGACGAGAGTGTACTAACATTGGGTAACCATTGGGAAACCAAAGCAGCTACTCAATAAAGTATCAATTGTGGACTGTTCCAGAACGATGGTCCAATGCAGAAGAAAGCACAAAATAGTAGAGAAAACTGAACTTAAACACAAAAGTATTACAATGAAACAAATCGTACTAAAAATGCTGGTTTTCACTATGCACAACTCAATTATGACGCAGTTATGCTGAAATTACAAAATACAGCTCAACACTCTGTTAGGCAGTTATGGTACTAAGATTCTATTCATAACACACTGGACGTCTCTTCTGAATTTCAAACTTACATGAACGATGACCTTTCTCATCTGACCGAACATCTGATCACGATCGTCCCAGACACAATAGAAGCGCAGGACCCTTCGATCCATTTCAAGGAACTGTCGCAGCTTGTCGAAGTCCGAAGGGGTCTGTATGGTCTTCTTTGGCTCTCGGTTCTTTCTATCCACCAAGTATGGATCGTCTGGACAGTCCTCCATTGCATTGATCTCAATGCCCTGGCTCTCCAGCCACTCCTGATTAGGATCAGAACATCACACCACAGCATTAAAATAGTCAATAAAAGCACCATCAGGTAATGATTAATATTCATCATGTCCAACTAATTATTATTATAATCATCCATCAGGTAAAGAAGAAAATGCATCATGCCTTTTGTTGAATGTCTCATTCCAATTCTACGGAAATGGTTATTTTTTTCTTATTATAGGCCCAGATTTTCAAACACCGACAGCACCACTGGGCTATATTCATGGTGTTCACCTCACAAAACACAGGAAAAATCTCTCCTTCCACTTCTCTTTGTCACTGTGTCTCTGTCTGTTTGTGCCTGTCTGCTTGTCCCCAAGAAGACTTTGTTGACGAATACATATCCATGAGGCATTACCACCTCCCCATCTTGCCATCGTCCGTCTAAACCACACATGTATATATACAGTTGGCTATTATTTTGCCAAGAGCCATTGGGTCTTTCAGCCTTGTATTATCAGCAAGTGAACAGAGATTATATCAGAGTCTACTACAATAATGAAATGTCTTTATTTGAGCATGATACATTGGGTTGACAAGACCCCAAAAATGATTCATGAAAACACTGTGGTCAACAAAGAACTATGTGGAAAAGAGGAGTTATTGCAAAGGATTGGCATTTGGTAACAGTGGTCTCAACAGTGAATACAATATGGATAATAGCCTACAACAATTATTTCATGATGCTGAATATGACAACCTGTCACTGCAGTTTTCATCTATAAAAATAAATGTGTAGGGCCTAGTCTTCATTTGGCAGATCAGTGTGAATTCTGCTGGGCTTTGCAGCACAGGGCTGGTGCAGTTTCACATGAGTGCCATGCATATCTGATGATACTAGAATTTTTTTTAAAAAGTGATTTCTGCCTAACCCAGACTATTGATCTTCATTTGATCTCCACTAACGAGCAACTCCTATAACATGTTTACAACATAATTATATCTTGAGCTTTTGTATAATGCACATCCCTGTCTTCAGCTCTTAGTGAACAACCACAGCGCCTCAGATAGATTTAAGTGCACCAATTTTGCAAGTACAACGTGTAATTAAACAAGTAAATAAAAGGCAAATGGACAAAAGCTGAAAGCCAAAAGCAACATTAAACTAGATGCAGATTTGAGAACCAACCATTGCTGTAGCATGATGCAATACATAAGGTTTACAAACCATTCATTTAAATAAACAGTCTTAGATTTTTTTCATTGAAGTGCAGACACAGTAGAGCAAGCCAGCAGAAGCCTTTATTTATATATGTCACACAGCCTGATGAGGAATTGCCATTTAAACCTAATGCACTAGTATTCAACCCTTCCTGCTGAGGCAGAAGGCTTACACATTTGCATAAGTTAGTAGCTGGTAGATATGTCTTGCTGTTTTCTTGCCAAAGTAACTCATATTTAACTATAAAAATTCCTGCATTAAAAGCAATTAGCTTGTAATTACCCTAGACCACTTGTCACAATCATAGACATGGAAAACTTTGCCATAGATAGTAATGTTGGATCCATTGTTGATTTCTTTCCACGTCCAGTGATCTCCGATATCATTCTTAGGGATTCTCTGTCGTCGAATTATTATACCTTTGACAAAAGAGGCAACAGACATCAATTGTGAGTTCATGATTTGACATGAACAATTCTTTGAATACTTTATAAACGCATTGTCACATAATTATGTTAACTATGGTTCATCTTGCTTCCAAAACCTTTGATAATATGGCATTTAGAGCTCTTGCATCAGACAAGTAATATTTTTTTGAATGCCTCTAAGTACTAGTAATGAATTGATAAAACAGGTGTTAATTAAGAAACTGTATTCATAAAACAATTGAAGTTATCTGGATTTTTATAAATCTCAGCCCTTGTGCAGACAATAGACCCTGTCAAGCGCCATAAAAGCAGCCGATTATGACAGGTCTTGTCTACAAACCATAATGATAATTACGTACCTAAGTATATTTTTTATTGAAGATAAATTAAATACTGACTAAAAGAGTCTAAATGAAGAAATCAACAACGGTTTAGCTTGCAGTTAGTTGGTTGGCCTGAGGGTTTAAGTGGGGCCCGACACCCCATAATGGTAGACAATCTGAGGCGCTACCTGTTCTGACATAGTGCTATTCAAATTGCAGCTGTGTCGGCATGAACGTTTTCAATAAAACGATAATTGATTGACTGATTGATTGATCAATGTCAGATATCATATCCATGTCGTGTATATTGTATGTGAGTGCGTGTGCGTGTGTGTTTGTGCATGTGTGGATGCAAGTGTGTGCATGCTAGTATTCAGCCAATGCGCCTTGGTTATAGGTGTTGCAACAGATAATGTTCAATATATCAGCACTAGTCCTTGGTTACTGTAGCTACCAACAGATAATGTCTTCATATATATCATTGGCTATAATCGTATGCTACAGATATCATAGTCGTAGTTCTTCACAGGCCAGCCTCCACATAAAGTTGTGTGAAATGTTAGTCTCAGAATAGTGGAAATATAAGATCTTAGATATTTCTGGAATGCTGGTAAGATCTACTTATACACAGATGATGACGCTATCATAAATTATATCTATTGAAACCAAATAACAGCAGAGTTCCTTGAGCTAGCATGAGAAGTAGCCATGAGTATTAAGTGTCAGCGACTTCATTTTCTTAGCCTCGGCATATGGGGCGGGTGGCCAGACCTATCCCTCACCGTCTCACCTCCTCACCAACAGTGTACAGTTAGCATACTCATATTAAGTGAGTTGGCTAGTGGAGCAAATATTCAGCCTTGGCAGGGATTTGAAACACAATCTCTTGACTAACAGCCTAGCATGCTAACCTCTACATGATCATGCACACTCTGCATTCCAGCAGCGGCTTCACAAATCAATAAATAACTTATAAACCATAAGCAGGGTTTAAGTAATGTTGCAGAAGTTCAAGAAAGGCATTCAACTCTTTAAACTGCAAATGCCGAAAACTAGTTAATCTGAATTCCTCTACCATGGAAGAAAGATAAGGAAAGGCATCACAGGTCTGTCATATGCTTGTGAATCAATCAACTTCCCACCTAATCAATCAATCAATATCATTTTTATTGACTCCAAAAACGCAGTAACTATTAACAGTACATACATACAGCAATTTTCAGTAAAAATAAAAATAACACGATGGAGAAGAAAAAAATATCAACTGAACAACAAATTGCTGAATTAGTTTGGTATTGAGGTGGGAGGCAACTGGGAAAGAAAAATCCCCAAAGGAACCGTATGGTTCCGCTAGTAGGGGACACCCTTTCATATAGTATTTGGGCAGCAGATTGAAGAAATGAGGCAGATAAATGCAAGTAATTTTAACTTAACTAGTTAACTAAGCCCAGGAAGTGTGACCAGTACACGTACTCATTATGAATCGTTTAACAGATACATTTTAAGTCTAGCCTTAAACAGACGGAGACTACAAATTTGTCGTACAATGATCGGTATAGCATTCCAAGTTGATGGACCAGTATACTTAAGGGAGAATTTACGCATATTTGTTCCCCATAACAGAGACCCAAGTCCATAGATTAGTCTTCTTTCTTTAGTAGCAGTTTAACGACACTGTGTGGTAACATAGACCATTAGCGTCGCCCTCCTCCTCCTTCTTCCAGGCTTGGGACTGGCACCGGCTGGCCCTATACCCAGATGGGCAAGGCATGGACTCTCGGTGACGGAGGAATGTCGCCCTTGCGTGTTGGTCACCGACTCTCGTCTCTAGCAGGCAGATGCCTCAATATTGCTTGAATTTAGCTCTTTCTATTCATGGGTTTAATGATTTATCTCCCATTCTCTGTGTCTCAACACCGCTGACTTAGCCCATCACTCCTGTGAGTAATCTCTACTAAGTGTAGCCACTTGTGTAGCTAGTAAACAACATAGACATTATTGCTAAAAAATGAAGTCACTGCAGCCAGACAGTAGCCAATAATATGGCCTTTCATTATAATCACACAAAGTAATTGCTTATGTTCCACAATGAGCTCCTTTGGCTAGACAAAAGAGCTCATTGTGCTTAGCAAGATGACAATACTAGTTTTCAAAGAAAAATAATGTAACAGAAGATGAGACCTTGATTGATGCCACTGTTGTCGACCCTTGGCTCCAAGACAGCAATGGAATCATCCTCCAAATAGTAGAAGATGTGGACATGACGGACACGGTAATGCTCACTGGGTGACTCGTGCACCGTCTGCTTGAACCATGCATAGAATCGAAGGACCTAAAATCAATTCAGACATCGTCCATTCACAGTGATTCACTGTTATTCCAACAGCTTGTTTTGAAAAGAAGAAAAAATTTAAAAAGCTAGGCTTGAATTATTTCATTTGTAATCGTAACTGAGCAATTGTGTAGCACTAAAGAAACTGATAATGTTTCTCCAGCAAACCACCATCAGAAACTTCCACATCAGCCTAATTCGTAACACATATAGCATCAACTTATGCTTCACGTGCAGTCGTGCACCGGAGACTTTGGGATGAAGAACATGAATGAAGAATGCCAACTCCATCAGAACAAACAGACAAAACATAAAAACCCATTGCACCCAGATAAATAAACGAGCACAATCGTAAAGCATGCATAAGCACCAAGATCTTATACTCAGCATGGTTTTGCAGTTAAGGAAACCTGTACAGCAGGTCTGTCTTGAGGCAAACTATATGCCGTGTGGCACGGTGGCTGATCGGTTAGAGCGGTCGGCTCGTAACACTCAGTGTACGCTGTCAATAATTAGGCATGCTGCCGATCAATGTACACACTAAACAGATTTTAAAAATTGCGCCGTCGAGGCGTATGCACTTCTGAGCAAAAGATGTTGGAAGAAGGGCGATATCAAATTTCAAGAATTTCAATTTCAATATATGTTTAAGTAGGGAACTTCACTCGTCGATCGTGGAAACAGCAGCAGAATGCCAAACAAGTCATTGCATCTGCCTCAATGTTCTGATTTAATTCAAAACAACATGTATTTACCTTATGTATGATAACAAACCTCTGATCGATTGATCAACAAATTTAGCCATATTTCAATCTCACCAATCAATGCCAAGGATCCGGTGCCTTGTCAATCAATCAAGCAAACAAGTAATCAATCAAGTAATTAGGCATGCTGCCGATCAATGTACAGTGTGTACATTGATCGACAGACTTTAAAAATTGGACAAATTCAATTTACACACCAAGCAATGACTACCTTTTTATCCCATGCCACATGAGCTGGTATAAAGTCTTCAGGTGGAGCTTGCTTCGCTTGTCCATACGTTAAGGTTGGCTTGAAGTTAGCAAGTGCTTCAAGTTCCCTCTCCGATAGATTGTTGAAGGGCAGAGGCATTCCACCAACAGTAACCTCAGGTCGCTTCTGGATGGCATAGCCATTCTTGTAGTTTAAGCTGTGGCTAACATGGAACTTGGTTTTCTACAATATATTAGAGTCAACATAAATAAGGTAACAGGTTATTTGTCACAAGTTTGAAACACGTGCAAAATTATTACTTCACAAGTATCATTTAACGTTGGGTTCATAGATTCATCATCATCATCATTGGCATGTTCCTCTCTGGAGCATTGCCATTTCCATTATTCTTTGGCAGTCATCCTGGTCCTGGGTCGGTGTCCAAGATGTGTGTAACCCAAAGTTCGAAGGTTCAAAGTTCACCTCCACTGTTTGGGCCCATTCTTGTCTGGGCAATCAAACTGGCCTTTCATCATAGGCGCCGACTCTGCAGGAGCAACGGGATTTTTGTTCCGGTACTTTGAAAGGTACCAGGTCAAGCGTATGGTCTTGCCCCGGTATGCTTTGTATAATAATTCATGCTATACTAGACTATAGAGGTCTAATAATAAAACAGTCAACGGTCAAGGTCAAGAGTAATGTGACTCGCAGGCACAAGGTCAAGTGAGTAAAGCTTGGGTGGGGTGGGAGTAACGTACCAGTGCCTATATCGTTTCTATTGGTTTAGGATATTGCTATTAATGCCAGCCAGCCAAAACTGCCTGCTGTTGTTACTGTCTCACAGCCAACCGTTATGCTACCACATTACTAATCGTAGTGCTAAGTCATTATGGACTGGGAGCACTCCTATAATAAGTATATGAATGGTGCTATAAAATGCACAGAATTAATGGTCTCAAATGTGTTTTGTAATTTGAAACTATCTAAAAGAAAGTCAAATTCTGAATTGAAAAACGGTTTTGCTAAATCGTCTTGGTTTCTTGTACTGCAAAATGGACCTGTTCCAATAGCAACTTATAAAGCAGAAGCAAATTTGTCAAAAGTTTGAAAATCAGTCTTTCTTGTATTTTGCATACTGTGTAAGTCTACACAGCCACTTGTGTAACTGAACCCTGCTACATGTTCAGCTAAACGTCAAATATCTGTAGCTCACTCGTTATGAATGAAAACGCTTTGACAAAAAGGTGAAGTATGGTTGAACTCTGTGGCCAATGCAACTGTAATATAACTCATAGGCATGGTTCATTTTTGGAAAGTCTGAGTGAAAAATGCTTCAAATTAATTATCTTAATTTATTCACATATTGATATGGAATCTCGTTAAGCAGAATATAAGCCGAGGCCTTTAAACCTCAAACAATAAAGATTCTAAAATATGGCGACTGTAAGTAGTAGGTACACTTTTGCAGAACTATGAATGCCGGTTTTCAACTCTCATTTTAGAACGCAAAATTCTCAATTTAAGCTTTAAAAAAAGTAAAAACTAACTCTTAAAAAACTAATGACGTCGTTCAACTATGTCCCCTAGAACTGCGTATTTTACTTTCGTTGTCATTAATTATCTGATTTGTCTCTGAACTTACAGTAGGATCTTGAAAAGTATTTCCAGGTAAAAATGGAAGTCCTTCCATACTCTATCAAATGAAATTTGACATTCGAATGTAATTCAATACGTCAGCACTTCTAATTCGTACAACTTTACAGTTAGCAGACTACACATGCACCTACTGAACGTCAGCGATCTTTGGAGGACGGCGTATAAACATATGGCAAACCGTCGACATAAAAGCTGAAAACTTCGTCGTCGTCATCATCGTCATCGTGAAATCACCATCAGGCGCGTCGTCTAAATAGTGGCTTTTCTCTCTCGTGGTTCAATGTCAATTTATTTATCAAAAATGAGTCTCACAAGCATAATTTATTGGCCCTAAGTAAACTGCATTGTTGATGAACCGTTCTAGACTAGAACGTGTCTGCATTTGGCCTATCGCTAACATTACTTACTCAATCTCAATTGTATTTATTCACTTTAAAAAAACATGTATTCATTTTTAATATTATTGGCTAATTTTATTATTGATTCAGAGTGTCTGGTGGTGAAATGCATCTGCAATTAAAATGTTGGTAGGCATATTAAACAGGTATGTAATATATCATGTAAGAAAAACTTTATTTCCAGTTAACATGACCTAAACTCGACTATAAATTATCAACGGGTTTGGGCAATTTTTGAGAAATATAAAAAGATATCATAATAATATTTTAAAAAAACAATAATTTTCTTACCTCCGATCTTGGACTAATATGGAATTGCTCGCTTGTACTCCTACTGAAGTCAAGTGCCTCAGACGAAGTGGTTGGCATTCACCAGTTACGCCGGATTCGAGCGCCCGTGTCTATTCGTCGGCTAGTCCAGACTGGTGCGTACCCTAGTGGTGTCAAAACCTGCTGGCTACGCCATATTGGAGTCTCGTCTAGCGGTGTCTACTCGCTGGCCACATCAAACTCAAGAGCATCCTTGTCATAGTCTAGTAGTTGTGTCTATCAACTGGAAGGTTGTGGTTCATATTTGCACTATGGCAGCAAGTTGCTTGGAGATATTGTCTGCTCCTGCATCGCATAATGAACCCATATGTAATTAGTCAACTGACCTCTTACACTGTCATTAAGAAAATCAGATGCAGAGGTAGGCTACATATAAAAATCCTCAGTAGTATCAAGTAGTTCAACTCCTTAGCAGGAGTTAACGAGTGACATCTGATATAAATTTTTATCTTGACCTCAAGAAGACTAAAGTTGAGATCTGTCTCTGAAAAAATGCAGGTGTAATGTCGGTTGGGGAAAAGGCATATGATTGAACGATTTTCATTTACAAAACAGGAATGCTTGAACACAGAAGTTTCTGCTTCGTTTGGAAGAACTTCTGTAGAAAGGGAATTTGAGTGAACAAATCCGAAGCATCTAGTGACATTTAGTCTGTTCATTAGGACGCCTGGCTTTCTAGGCGAAATTCGTCCCTTTCATCCACCAGTCCCCACCAGGCAGAGTAATGTAATGCAATGTAAATCTTCAAAATTCTCAATGCCCACTAGTCGGGGTCGTATATATATATATATATATATATATATATAAATAATATTATATCAACAAGACTATCTAATAATCGCCTGGCTTTCTAGGCGAAATTCGTCCCTTTCATCCACCAGTCCCCACCAGGCAGAGTAATGTAATGCAATGTAAATCTTCAAAATTCTCAATGCCCACTAGTCGGGGTCGTATATATATATATATATATATATATAAATATTATTATATCAACAAGACTATCTAATAATCAGTTTTTGTCAATCTGACCTAAAATCTCTCATTACTTACTCGTTCGTCGGTCATATAGGCCTAATACTGGCAGGTGCCCTAATAAATTCTGACTGAGGTTTACAAGGAGCCACAAAAACCACATCAGGGAGACCAGCTTATTCATTTATTCACTGGTGCCATATACTTGTAACTAAAGTAAGCTTACATTGTTCGTGCTGTAATGATTGGACCCTGTGGTTTGGTTGATATCTTCTGAGACTGATCATTTTTCACCAATATAAGTCTATATTTTGCGGCTGTGTAATTGCAGACCTACATTTATATAAAGGTTGCTAAAAAACCAAACTAAGGTCACATTTCAGCCTCAGGTTGTTCTTATGAATAGATAAGTAATTATGAGACTGGTCTCTGTGGTCTAAGTCATCACCTGCTGGTCTTGTGGTATATATTGAACATAAACTAGAAATACGATAACAAATTAGCAAGTTTTGACAGATTGCAATCACAAAGACCAAGCATTGCAAAAACTCTGCCAAAATTAGTACAATACTTCAGACAATGGCATTCATTCATTCATTCATTCGTTCGTTCGTTCGTTCATTCATTCAATCATTTAATAAATCAATCAGTAACTGCATAGACAGAGAGTGTTAAGCAGCCTCCAAGAAGCCTTGTTGCACAAACACCAAAGATAAGCTGCCAAGAAATAGCTGCAAACTTTTCCTAGCAATCCAGCAGAACACCTTGCCTTGCATTAGAAACAAGGTGAAAGACATACTTAAAAACAACAAGAGGTCAACAAATCAGTCAGTTGCAAAACAGAGTAGCTATCCAATAAGCACAGAAACACTTGAATCTATCGATTCACAACAATGCCAGAAAATGGTCGGTAAATAATACCATCCAAATTTATACTAATTGTCAATTTATAAATATTAATAAACAACTTGTCATGTTATCACAGATTACCTAGACATATTGAAAGTTTGTGCCAGTTTTCACTTACTGGTATAACAATAACTTTCGCTGCTCGAACATCAGCAGTAAAAGAAAGCCATATAATCATTAAGTATATGTAATGACTGCAATTTATAGCTTTACAAATATATTTACAATACTTAACTGCAGCTGTTATATATATATATATCAAATAAAACCATCAAAGTCAGTTGTGTGCAATGATGCACATCATTTGAAAGTAGAGTTCAATAAAAGAATCAAAAGTTTTCATCGAGTAATGTCAGTTTCTTTAAATAACACATCATCGAGGCATCTACCTAGTAAACAATAATTTCTGAAGCACATAAATTATTTGAACACTACCACATCTGCATCAGTAAAACCATGCACTTCCAAACAGCCTGAACTAAGGAACGCTACCTATGTTTATCTGCAGGTCTTTTACCATCAACATTCTGTCCTCTCCAAGTCCTCGACAATCAAGCTTCTGAACTTCTCAAATAGGAGCCACAAAGTTTCACACAAGTCCCTGGATGTTACTCAGCTTATGGAACTCCTAGTTTAGCTAAATCCTAATCCTCACTATAGTGCATCAAAATATCGAAAATCTTCGTCGCTGCAGATTGATTCGCGTTAACCCCCACTGCCTTAACGTAGCACAGAGTCGTTCTGGTATGGTATCAACGTGATGACGAGAGAGTTCATCTTTCTTGTCCTCATTGTCTATGGCCGTTTCCATCATTTCCCGGTATAGCTGACAGTTACACGTGTACTTGTACTGGCGTATTTCAGTGTAGAGTGTGAGCAGCTGACTTGCTATCATTTCATCGGATTTTTGAATCTGAAACTGAATTAAAGTCACCATCATGAGCTTCTGCAATGAAATCAATAACAAACTACAAGGATGCGTATCAAATGACAATGAAACACTCAACAATATATGAGATCCTCTATTAACAGCAGGCATGCTTCACAACTCACAATTTCATGAAAATGGTAAAAAACTTACACTTACGCAAAATTTCATCACCCAACTGTTGTTTTGGATGAAGTAATAACTTTATTATTTGAGTTTGATTCAAACTCAAAATACACACAATTGATGATTATTGATCCTTCGTGTCATTTTTGGCAGTTATCTCGAAATTGTGATTTGCGACATAAGCCTGGTTTTGATAGAGCATCTCACATATAATGTCACTAGAAACCTTAAAATAAAAACTCAAAATATTCTCTTTTGATACGCTGCTACAGTACAATGCATTCATAGCACCTTTTCTTTGACCTCTTTGCACTATACAATCATGATATTACATGCACAGCTGCTGCCCCTGCCATGACCCATTCAGTTGTCAAACTGCACAGCAGTAATTCTCATAAAATTCTGGCAAAACAAGTGTTGCTAGTAATGACAACAACATCGAAACACTGAACTAGAGGTAGCTTCCAGCCATTGAAAAATATAGCTAATTTCTTTCCAATCTCCAGCTACTCACGCTATGCCACACCCTGTTGTTTGATACAAGCAAACTAAGCATCTCATTGGGGTCCAATGTTTTGCCAAGTAGCAGAAGATAATGGCAAGTTTGCTGTGCTCGACTGGCTGTACCTGGATCATATTCCAGTTGCGTCAAATTCCATAACACCTTTGGCCGAGTTACAGGTTATAGATAGATAAGAAGCAGCCTCAGTAACGGGCCAGTATCTGTCAATGTGAGATTATAAATAAATCTGTGACCTACAGTGTTAAAGTGCATTAGATCAGCATGAAACCATCAAATAACTTTCCATCAGTTTAAGAAAGATCAGATAGCTCTCCATTGCAAAGATGCCTTCACAAGTATGGCATCCACATAACAGGTATGCAGTATGCCCGACATGTCGGGCCACTGCCGAGCCCAAACAACTGGAAAGTCCGTGCAAACCATGGTTCTGTTTTCGACTGAAGCACACGAACTCTCATGTATTGCATACACATAAAACAAGGAAAGTGTAACAATATATATACTTAGCCTTATCAACCAAGTTGAGGATATTTAACCAGCCTGCTACACATCAGGTCGTGACTATTTTAATGTAGCCTGGTGAAAAGCATTAGTTTATGACCTATCTTGATGTTTATGATTGCTCATACTATAAATTTTTTGTCTCCGTGCAACATCTCACCCACTCTTTGTACACCAGTTGGTTCTAGCAAAGCTTTAAATAGCATCAGTGTCGATTTGCATGTTTTGGCCAACATCAGCAAGCAAGCTTACCCTGTGTTTGGCATAACTAAGTCAAAAACATGAGACTTCAGTAATTCTTGCAGTTCTGCTGGGGATATAGAAACTTACATAGCGTACCAATATTCAAAAGTCCATCCCTCTCAAAAAGAAATATTTCAATAAACATTGAACATTGTATTTTACATTGTGTTATAAACATGAATACATTCTGTTTTAATCAATCAATTAATCAATCAAATCAATCAATCAATCAAGGCTGCTAAGTCATTGCAACTGATCAACGTCTCAATACAGTAATCATGATATACATAGTATCGTATAACAATGTCATGATCTGCACTAACACAGAGTGACTCTCAGCACTATTTGCTGGAACATCCATTTTAATCATTTATCACCAGTTTACCCAGCTGTAATGCGGTAAAAAACTGCCCCTCTGTCCAAACCTCAATGCTTGGATATTAAGTTTGTAAGTAGTCGATTACACATTTAGCACGACTCAGTAGTCATTGACATTCATACCATTCTCAAGCTGCTAAGTAAGTTAAACATGAGGTCTTAATGTTAGTGCTCTTTATTACATAATTATATTCCATTATAACATATTCCATACTGTTGGTATGGAATATGAATACAAGTAACTTTTTGAGTAATGTCTTGGAGGTATAACTCACCAGTTCCTGCTCTATTCCGGTAATGAATTCATTAATGTCCTGAAAAGTTAATGTCACATTCTGTTGCGGATCATCAGCAAGAGGTGCATCTTTATTAGCGTTAATATGCTTCAATCTCCAGAGCTGACTGGCTTTTTGATGTGAATGATGTTCTTTTAATCCATCACTCTGATTTGCTGAGATGACAGGCAAGCAGAGATGGCTGGTGATAGCCCGAAGCCTTTCCATGGCCTCAGAAGTATCATCAGCAAAATCCCATTTCTGTTTCGGCAACTGCTGTTCACAGAAAGCAACAGTTTTTGAAGGCATGGCATTAGACAGCATATGGTAGCAGTCAATCCAACTTTCTCTTAGAGAAACTGGAAGGTGTTCTCTATGTAGATCAAAGGAAGCACTTGTCTTGGAATGCTTTAAGATGCCAATCTTAGACCTGACGCCATCTTTTCTTGTAGCCGTATCGAGAGACTCATCGTGAAAGCCGTTGTCATAGGATGCAGTCTCGCCACAACCTGTTTTTGAAATTGAATCATCGGGGTTAACACATCCGTTTGTGTGTAGGTCATCTTTACTGCCTGCAAAAACAAAAGACACGTAATTCTGAATATCTCGTGCCTGGTTTTCCTCATACATTGAATAACAACGAATAAAGCGCTTATGTTCTGTTTCCACAAAAGCAGAAGTCTGCTTATATGTCATATTGATCGTCTGTAGGCCTACTTGACTGCAAAGCTTTTCAAATGCGCTGTCTCCAAGAGGGTCTGCCTTGCTAAGTGAATCACACGATGCCTATTCAAACTGCTGAAAGCACTCGCAGACTGCCGACTCCGAGCATGTAAGTTCTCTTTGACCTCTGCAAACCACATACCAATAATCTCCGCACACAGCACCACTCGAATGCAAGAAACTGGTTTAGAACCAACAGATGTGGTACATACATATTTGCTGCAATCCTCCATTTCTACCCCCTGCCGTCTGCCATGGAAACAAAAAAAGCAACTCAGAATTTCACAGCAACGAACAGTCAGTTTGCTTTTTACAGCAGAGATCCTCTTTAACAGTTCAGAAACTGGTTCATTGCGAACAGCTGTTTAACAGCTGCGTTTCTTCTACTCTCTTCTTTCTACAGCAGGCTGGGGAGTCTAAAAATACATGGACTCTACCTACTGTGGATGTTTGCTGAGCAACAAGTTTCAGAAACTTTGGAAAATTCTTTAGATGCAGCACAAGTAACGTAATGTAATGAAAATATAACGTAAATCTTTGAAAATTTCTCAGCACCCACAAAAGCCACGTCAGAGAGACCAGCTAGTTAACGGGCGCGATTACCAAACCTGTTCATTAAGAGCAGTATTTGCACAAGGTAAAATCTAGCTTACAGTATTTTCATTTAACTGACTATAGTATTGGATAGTTAGGCCTACTGTCTGCTTGCCCTGTCCTTTCTATTACAGTCTGAGAAGATTAAAAATTGAGGTTTTTTTAACAACAAGATTTAGAAACTTTGGAAAAAATTTCCAAGGTTCATTTGAAAGTAACACAAAGTAACTCAAATTTGAGCTATACCATAATTTCATAAAAGTAAACAATTACCACTGTGCAATACTTTTGTTAAAAGGAACTAGTATCCCTAAAAGTTACCACAAAATTGTAACCATAGTTACAGTAACGTGTATGCTACTAATGCACAACACTGCTGGGCAATGCTCTGCCAATACAGCCTACACTTCTTCACAGCTAGAATCCAAATATTTCTGAATTCGTAGTAACATGTTGTAATAGAAATTTCATTAATGAAGTTTTTTAAATCAGTCATTTTCATAATATGCTTTAAATTTCAATAACTGCTGGAGATCGTCATTTGTTCAACAGCCTATAATTATTATTTGGTCAAAGCTGTATGTACATGCAGTCATGCATACTGTAGGCCTATAGCCATCTTATTAATTGTAAAATCCATCACAATACTACAACATGTCATTTCTGTGTTCTATGAATAAATCGTTTACATTTTTCATTTAAGCAATACAAGCGTTGCTACTTCAGGAATCAAAATACTTAATTAGAAAGGTCTTTGGAGACTCAATGGAATGCAGCATTAGCAGTCCCTTAGTTGTCTATCATTCATCCACTACTGTCTCTGCTATGGTCACTCACACCATAACCATTGTTATCCCTTAAGGATTTCTGGATTGGCTCAACAGGACTGTAGTGTATTTAGTGATTCTCTGTCCAAACTGGATTGTGCCCTGCATATATATATATATATATATATATACATAGAAATTATGTGTGTGTATATTCAAAATATATATAACGATCAATAGCAATCACAAGGATTCTGTTTGCAATGACTAAACAATTTATAGTGATTACTGTAGAATACACACATTCCGCTTCACGGTCATTCTGAGGTCATCTCCATCCGACCGTTACACATAAAAGAATCAGTTTTTACAGATGGATGCATCTTCCACATCACTGCACACATGACAAACATGCGTGTTTGCTGCATTTGCTATGGCTTAACTGTTACACCACTGCTGTGTATACTGTAAAGAACTGTAAAGAAATTGCTTCAGGAATCTATCACTATTTGCAGTAGTGAATTTGTCTCAGATGAATCTACACGCTTGGAAGCAGACTGCTACTCCTGACTTTCATACATACTTCTGGCTTGCTTAATAATTATATGTCTCTATATTGAGTAAGGTTAGCGTAAGATAATTCAGCCTAAAATTAATCCTTCTGCGGATATAAATCTCGCACATACTAACGGAACATTCCACAATTTTCTAGATAAATTATGCAAACATAGTCGTACCACAGTACCGATTCTGTGAAGATAATAATTTAGGATAAGTTACAAGAGCACCTGCCTTGCTCAATATGGGAAGTGTAAAAATGCTTTCTCTTTGCTTCCTATAACTTTTTTTCAGCCTAGTTTAAGCTACTGCCTTACTCAGGCTCCCATATACCTACTGCCATCTCTCTACCTAGGATTTTTTCTCACTCTTTTTCTAACTTCCAAGTACCCTTTGCCTCATCTCCCTTTACAGTTTACAGCACCACTTGCCTGCCTTTGTTTAACATACCTGCCTGCATCTCGTTGTCTGTGTCTGTCTCTGTCTGTATCTTTCTACGTCTGTCTTTCAATCTGGTTGGTTGTCTTCATAAAAACTGACACCTTGGCTTACCATCCTTAGCAGTTCTTCATTGATTCACTCAGTGCCTAGATTGACTGACGCTCTCATTGTCTACAAATGCAGCTGTGGTCTGTCATGTTCTTTCTCTCTTTCTTTTTCTCTTTGTCTCTCCTTCCATTATCTCTCTCACTCTTAACATCTCCCTTCCTTTCCCTCTTTCTCTGTTTCTTAAAGGGATGGCTCTGTCTCTTGCTCCCTCTTACTCAATCTGTATCTCTTTGTCTCTCTTCTTTATTGCTTTGGATCTGTTCATTCTCTCTTTCCAGTGTCTCCACCCTTTTTTCACCTATCTCTATCCTCTGCCTCTTGTTTCCTTCCATCATTCTCCTTATTATAATCATTATGCATTTATTAAGAATCACTATCCAATAGTCAACCATCAATTGACGGATGCTGAGCAATTTTGAGTGAAGGACTTGCTAAAGGTCTATACATGGTAACCATCTAAGAGTAGATTAAAGGCTCTACTGTGTTACATTAATATCGCTCTAAGCAATCAACAACCATGTCTCCTTATGTCGTCCTCCCTCTCTGTAAACTCCTTCACTGCGGACGTCCTTCCAACCACTAAAAATGTTCAGCCTCAATGCTAATCAGGTCAAAAACTGGTCACAGTGTGCCAGCCAGGCCAAAGCCAACAGCACATCCAGGCAATAGCCAACGCCAACATCAACCAGTCGAATGCAGCCAGAACGCCGATGGCTGAGGTCCAGGTCATGGGGGTCTCGTCGGTGGCAAAGCCCATAAATGCTTATACGTTCACAGGACGTGAGAAATCGTTCAATCTACAGCGAACGAATGGCTTCCATTGATAGACATCTTCAATCAAAACCTGACCAAATCCATGTCTGACAAGCTGTGTGTGAATCAGTTCTTGGCTTCCCTTCACAAGCCCTAAAGAAACTTGGAGTAATAATTAGATTACTTTTGAATGGCGTTCGACATCTTTTGGGCCAACAGTGCAGTCATAATTAGATTGTTGTTGTCACAGTCACATATAGTTGGTGAGTTCAAAGACATATTTAAATGCCAAAAACACACCTCTGCAATTACCATAGGGTTAGTACTCAGCATGAAATAACATAGTCTGTAACCTCTCACCCAATTGAGACCAGGGCGAAGACCATTAAAAATACACTCCTATATGCCATGCATTCTTGTCTTAAAATCAAACTGAAGCTAGAAGCAAGTAGCAGCATCACCACCCCATAACTTAAGATTCTATAGATAAAGCCAAATAAACTAGAATCCTACAAAAGGGTGCTTATCACAGAGGTGAACTAACAAGCTATGTCTGTCATCATCTTTAGCCTACCGGGTTTTACCTCAGCAGCTAATTTACCAGTCATAATCTATGCTCTGTAACTTGCAGTAGGCAGAGAAGCATAATCACATTGGCAGAACGTATATGAGTCACGGTAGGGTTGGTTGCACATTTCCTAGATCTAAACAGAAGTTATCTGTCGAGGTTCTGATGAAACATGCAACATGGCAAGCTGCTCCACCTCATGTTTTACTTCTCTATTCTGTCAGCTGACTACTAGTCCGTGCAGTTATATCATCTTTTGCCTCACGCAGAATAACGAGCGCAGACTCTGTTCTTAAACATGAATACAAGAATAACCGCTCCACTCACGGTTATTGCCAAGCTATCTGCTTACAGCGTTACACGAGTTTGCTGGTGGATTACCGTTAAAACACCATAAATCTGTCTTTATGCATAAGTGTTTTGTCAGGAAAAAACCTGAATGTGACTGCAAGTAACTGACACAGTTTCCTGTCTGAGAAAAGTACACCAACTGATATTAATTAGTAACTATTAGGGATTTAGTGCTTAATGTACTCAGAATCAATGGATGGCTACGAAAGTCCAGCTTTACACTGTAGGCCAATATCACGAAAATCTGTCGAATAACAGACAGTGGTAGCCGATGGTTTTACAAAACTGGAAAATGTAAATCTTAAGTAGAGAATGAAGTTGCATTAGATGCTGAGCAGAAGATACAGGCAAGAGTTTAAAACCTCGGTCTAAGTTAACAGAACTCGATCACCAAGAACAGTTCTACTCTCGGCTGGGACCTGAGCAAAACAAATAGATTATCTTGCTGAATAATGATAAGTCTGGGAATTAGGACTTGCTTTAAATATGGTGGATGGTCAGAGTTCAATGTTGAATAAACTGGTAGTCCCAATTAATTATCTGAAACAAATTCTTTGTTGAACAGGAAGCCCATACCAAGACTTAAGCAATTTATGTTCATATTCAAACACAGGCTTATTAGTTGTAGCCATAGCCAAGATGTTTTAAAGTCATTGAAGTTTTGGCATGCTTGACTTACTGATACCAACAAGACATGAGTTACAGTGATCATGGTGACTAGAGACCAGTTCCATGCAATTATGTCATGAAGGAGCACAAGCGAAGACTTACAAAACCCATTTTGCACAATCAATAAGAGATTTAGTATCAGAAACAATGACGAAGTTACAAGAGAGTCACCCACATATAAAACTTTTTGGCTATGGCTACAACTAATACTCCATGTATGTCAGAATATGTTTGCTGCAACAGTTTTGGATGAAAGTCCATAACAGGAGGTGCAGTGTCAAAACAAGGAATCTGTCCAAAGCAGAGGAACCTAACCATTTCAGGCCCGGTACCAAAGATACCAAAGTACCAAAGACCATTTTATATGCAAAGAGAGAGAGAGAATATACTTGCAAGCTCATCATTAACCATTTGCAGAGCGAACAACAAAAATATTGAAATTCTGTCATGTAACTATTAATTCAATGTCAGCCACAAGTGTTACCAAAAATACCACAAGTGTTACCGAGCAGAACTTTCCTTGACGAAATTACTTCCCTATGTAGATCAGGCAGATGACAACGTTTTGCACAACTTACACTGCTGCTGAAACATACTAGATAGCAAGAGTGACTCAAAGGAAGACGACAGTGGTGCCAGTAATGCTCCAACTGCCTTCTAGCTTAAGAAATGCCAGAGTTGAGCCACGGTTGTGATATGTGTTGTTAGGTCTAAAATGTATTATTGGCCTGTCAAGCAGCTCATATAAAATAGATGATTGGAACTGCAGAATGAACGTTGACTGTGTGTCCAGAAGACAATCATAACATATATATATATATATATATATATATATATGCCATTCCTCAGTTTATGGCAACATTTTATGCCATGGGTGAAATTTCACAATATGTTGTAATTTGGAGACGGTTTAAATGGCAAGTCAAACTTTGATTAGATGGCAATATGATCCAGACAATACAACTCAAGAGGAGTAAGAGATGAAGCTCTTCCATATCCATACCTCTAAATATCAGCATCTTTAAAATGAGCATGTTAGTCTCGTTGCATCGGCATCCCATTGAGTAAAGAATTCATTTCAAAATGAAATGCCTTACAAAGTACTATATTGTTACCATAGATCTGACCTATTTCTGCTCATTGCTCACCCCTCACACAGATAGATATTGCACTCAATAGCAGTAGAAGCTATGACCCTTGATGTGCCCGCAAACACCAGGACGTTGTTTGGCATTCTGAATTTTCCTGTCAATGGCCTGAAGTGTTGGAATTCGCTGCCCAATTCAGTCCATTCTGTCAAATACTTTGATGTCATTTAGGTCAAAAACAAAAGATTCATCTTGTTGACATGCATCCCACCAATCTGCTTCTGGCTTCCATGACCTACTGGATTTCAACCGGGTTTCTCCATGACAAAATGATTATTGACAGTGGTTTTATGATTTTACTTGAAGCAAACGTCAACTTATGTCATGGCCATTATGACAATGGCACTACAGAAGTCACAAGATTAGAATATCAGTGGCACAATATAAATAATCTCATTTACCAAATAAGCTTTTCAGCCCAAGAACTGGTGGGTAACATCTGACTTAGGGTCTAGACATTTACTTCCGGTCCTTGCCAATACAGAAGTCTATGGTTGTTTGTCTGAGTCTCCTGTCATCCTCAGACACCAAAACAGGTTTTCCTGAAGAGTTAAAGAGCTATACAAGCTTTCAATTGCTACTGGTAATCAATGAGTCATATTTTTACTATACACATGTTAACACTTAAACATATAGCTATATCGGTTTCCCAGTCACTGTTAGTACACACTCAAGCGCTCATCATTCAAAGTGTTACAGTTTGAGCACTAGTAATTTACAACTGCGCACCATGGACCATAAAAGCACTACAAAAATATACTTTACCTTCGTTTCCTTCTTCAGTAAAGTAACCAGGATCCAGATGACTCTTTTCATCTTTCTGCTTGAAATTGTCACTTGCAACAGTAGCACTTAAGTTGCTTCCGGTAAGTTCCCTGATTTCTTCAGTCGTGGTGTGAGATAATCCATTGAAAGAAGATTCAGCAATTTCTCCAAGTAAGCCTAATTCAGTCTTAGAGATTTCCAGATCGTTCTGCATGGCTCTAGTCTCTGAAATCAATGGAATGCCTCTTGGAAAAATGAACGAGTCAGTATTCGTTGTTCCAACCTGCTGTCTTGAATTCATTGTCACCTTATGTTGTGAAATTGACCGTCTAGGCTTTGGGAAAGACTGGGAAGCCGCTGGGGAGATGACACCGTCAGGCCGCAAAGTTAACTTATCCAGGGAGAGCTCCTGTCTATTGCATGGTAGTTCATTAACCAAAATATTCCTCATATTATGCTCACCAGATACCAGGATGTGGCCATTCATTGCAGGTGCATCAGTATGGTCTATTGTTTCATTGTTAAAATCACAATCCTGAGCTTGAGTTTGATCAAAACTTTTATTATATTTCTTTTCACCATTAGCAGCGAAGTTGCAATCGTTTATTTCAAGTGCATCTAAACGAGTCTGAACCATATCTTCACTATCTGAAGCAGGTATCAACTCATCATGTGCAGTGTTATGCTCCAGTGAATGTTCCTCCAAAAGGTATTCAGATGATGACTTGTCCTCCTCCGAATGCTCACTCTCCGAGTAGTTGCTGGTCCAGAGAAAGCCGTCTGCCTCGTTTACTACTGTGAAAGTTACTGTCAAGGGTACCTCCAGACAAACAAAACACGTAGGCCTTAGACTCATATCCATTATTCTGCGAGAATATCAGATGAAATTCTTTCTCAGAAACTGTTTTTGTAACTCCGTGTATCCCAGACATGTGCAGGACCTAATGATGAAATAATAACAAACACAAATTGATCAACAGCTGTCAACTTGCTAGAGTAATACTTTCACAATTTAGGCTGAGAAGTGACAATGTCATGTTCAAGCATACAGTCTACTTCAACCACAAATTGTCAGACTTGTTTCACTATGACTGATATCTATCTAATATGGAAATTTGCATAGCAAATGTACCAACTGAAGGGTGCTTCAACGCAAAACCCCATTCCAAAATCACAATAAGAACTGGTCAAAATTCATAAGGTCCTAGACACCCAAAGACTACAAAGGTTAAAAATAAAGTGATGAGATTTTGGAGTTTAAAGATGTCTATTTTTTTATTTCAAATCTATTTATTATCATTTTATACAATTTAATGACAAAATTCAAATAGATACAAACAATAAACAGGTTAACTCTATTTACAATAGATAAGTCAATATGCCTAAAACAGCTTCAACTTTCACAGGTCTGCATTGTGCAATGCTTAGACATTTGCAATCCTTGAAATACATCATTATTCCTAAGAACATTTTTAATGTGCAAGCTCACAGAATTTATGTGCATCTGAGATACAGTGAGTCATTCACCTGGTGAGGAGCTTTTAGTTAGTACTTACAAAGTCTTACATCATACCAAGAAGTAATCTATTAGTTTAATTACTCCTGAACAATAACCAAGGGAATGTTGTTCAGGCCAACATGCAGCACAGACATAAAATTCCGCTACGTGCAGAGGTGTTTTATATGAAGCAATGATGAAACAATAAATAAGCCATCTTCGGTGCATCTTCCTATCACTGTCGGCCAGAACCAGCTTCACGATCAGCACTGCACACCGTACACGAGTCATGTTTACCCCCCAGCCATGCACCTTTATTTTAGAATGGATTCTACTCTGATCACCTCTGCCTCCGCTTCAGCTCTTCTTCAATATAAACCATCTCTGCCTAACGAACCCAAAAACAATCTCAGTGAAACACTGGCGATAGCAGTAAAGTTACGACTGAAGACACAAGCATATGATCTCCTATGCCCAATCGCTCTATTCAGTGCGTTCTGCAATTTGTTGCGCTATAATTCTATGCAACATCAACATGCAGAATAACTGTCAGGTGCAGAACTTATTTCCTTGATTCATCAACATTGAAGGTTACCTTGAAGAAATATTGATGCTAAAATCTCAGCCATATAATTATGAATATACTATACCTACTTACAGGAAATGATGGCATCAGTAACCTGAAAGTCAGTTTGTTTGCCAATGTTTCATTAAATATACACATTATTATGGAAATTCATGAAAACTGTGCAAAACTACATGATGCTTTGTTCTTACCAGTTTCACTCTCTAAAATTTATGAAGTACCAACCATAGTTAATTCTGAAAGTGATAGCAGCCAACCAGTAAGACTCTTTGGCAACAAACAAATCTTAAGCATGCCATAAAATGTGCTCTAGTTTGAAACATTCACAGTGACAGCCACACAGACGAAAGAGAAGTAACTATATTTATCTTTAGTTTTGACATAACAATGTCTGAAAATGCTATCTTAATGCTCCAAAAACCGTCAGTCAATACCTGCATATATATTAGAACAACAACGTCATTCTGTGCAAAACAAAAGAACTTATCACTGAGACGATAATTACAACAAGCACCAACATATGGAACCTGAATATTTCCCCTCTTTCTGATGCCACTTTTTCTGTTCCATTATCTGTAATGGCCTACTCTGTGATCTGGAATGTCTAAGGATCCAGCATTTTGCACAATCAAACTGGCCCTTACGTATCGCACATAGAATAATTGTAACCATAAACCAAAATACAAAAATAAATCAATTTATTTTTGATGGTTAGACAGGTAAGAGTAGAAGTATCAATTAAGTGATGTGACGATGCCAGCATCAAACGCTAATCACTTTTAAAATTCAATAAATCACTATAAATGTAATATTATAAAATAATAAATAGCCCATCACAACTAGGGAACTCTATACCTAAGTTTAAACACTAAGGCATTCGACACAGTTCACTGCAAAATATTCTATTTCATCACAAAATATAGTCCAAAGCGCTAACTACTATTTAGAAAATGCTCTCAGATATTACACAAGTTTCAAGCAACTGATATAGTTTGAGCCATGTGAAACTACGAATACAAATGTCAACTGCATCTAGAGCACTGATCTACAACTGCATGGGTTTCATGTAGACTCAGACAGCTGATAAAGTACTCTAGAAAATTGTAGGGAAGACCAATAAAATTGGCCTGTATACTGTATAGTCGCACTTCATGAAATGCTACGTCTAGAGTTGAGCTGCGTCCTTCAGCATCAGCATCATTAATAACAAGGTTCGCTTGCGCCTCTGGAATCCTTTGCCATTCCGAACAGTTTGCTCTGCATTTATTGGCAGGCGTTCTCTGCATTTAATGCCAGCGGGTGCAGACAATACTGTTGCTGCTGCTGTTGCTGGATACTTGGACTACAAGGTAGTATCCTTGTCTAGCTCCTCCACCAAACCTTGCCGGATGATCTTGCTAAATGGATTCTTGGATTTATTGTTTACACACTGAACCATCAGACGTATTTATGCGAAACCTATCCACACTATGCAGCTAAAATGACTGCATGCTGTTGTAACATCCCATCTTTACTCTTTTATCTCTTCAACTACTTCTCTTCTTCCCTCTGCTTCTCCTCTTAACACCTCAATGAATTGAATCCTTTGGACAGATATTAGGCTATTTTCCATTCATGTTTCATTTCAACACCCCATATGCCCTTCAGTAAAGGATAACACATTGACACACAGAGAAGAGGAAGCAAGTTCGACCCCTGCTATCTCTGAGGTTGACAGTTCCTTCTTACGCTAGGCAACGGCATAGGCTAAATAGGATGTATGTTATGGGCGCCTTGCATGGCTGTCATGGTCAAATGCAGTTAAATGCGACTCCTGCAATAACTTGTCATCATCCGTTCATACTTGTAATCATACCGTGGTTTGTCAATGTGAAATAAAAGAAATATTTATTATTACATTCTCAATGTGTATCTCTCTGCATGTCCTTACTTCTTCCCTCTCACCTTCAATTCATCAGGGGTGCAAAAACCAAGATTTTTTAAAATAAAAAGTTATGTTTTTGTTTTTATTGTTTTATTTGGGTTTTATTTGGTTTTTTCGTTTTTAGATTTCCTTTGGATCTTGTAACAACAGTTTTGTTATAAAAAAGCATAAAATCTATTGATCCATCCATCCATTCATACATCCATCCCTTGATCCATCCATTCATACATCCATTCATCCCTCCATTTATCCATCCATCCATCTATCCTGACACTCATCCGTCCATCCATTGATCCATCCATCCATTCATTCATCAATCAATTTTTCATGAACTGTTTAGAACATTCGTCTGTCCATTTGCTTGTTTGGCTGTTTATCCTTTCAAAAGGCATTGGATAGTATTAGTTGTGCAAAAAACCAGCAAGTCCAGCAGAGCAGTTACTGTCATCCAAATAATAATATCCACTGATTCTCATATACCTACGGCCATAATTTGGATTAAATTTGGCAGCTAACCAAATGATCAAGATTGCTAAATGGATTCTTGGATTTATTGGACAGATATTAATTAGGCTAACAGGTCAATTATAATTGACCTGTAAGTTGGTAATCCATGAAAACCTGGCCTGTATGATGTATGTATACGGTCGATCTCCATGAGGAGTATGTTCTGCTCCCCTACCCCTGCAGGCTACCAAAGACCGGACCAGCAGGTCCAGAGCAGTTACTGTCATCCAAAGTCTACCCAATATATGGGCACTACACATGTAATCAGATTCAACAGACCAATTCATTAGCAAATTATCCAGAGTAGCTTAATTGCTAAGCCCACCAATGGAACTCCACAACAGTCCTTATAAATAAAGGGTTTTCAGATTCTACCACAGTAATACAAGCCCAACCCATATAATTATATGGGGATAAGGTGATGGGGCGTGCCTAAAACAATTCAAAAATTAATCCAACGTAATACTACCAGATAATTATTGATTGATGCATCAGGAGGGGATTGTATGAGGCAGAGAGGGAGAGTTACTAAGGTGGGCAGAAACAGGTAGAGATTCATGGGTGGCTGATCGGAAATTGAGTCATGGGGCACATGCATAAGCTCAGCTGGTGTATATAATTAGTCCACAGACATAAACACAGTAAAGCCAGAAGAACAGTCACTTAAGCTAGCCTCAGAGGCCGCAGTGAGCAATTCTTTAGCCTCAGCTCATGACTAACACATTTTAAAATAGCCACTTACATTTCTAGATATCCGTGGGGGGGAGCCAAAATGCACCTTAAGCTTAAACAGCATCATTTGCCAGTAATAACCAATAATAGAAGCATTCTTGCTTTTTTTATTTACATATGGTACTAATTAATCATCATCATTACTATTTCTTTTATTACTATAACTATTATTACTACTACAATAATATTATTGTTATCAATAATTATGTTTTAATTGTTACTAATAAATGCCATTAACTAATTGTAGAAATTAGAATATACACCAAGGAGGCTGAGAAATTGTACATGAAGGACTTGCTCCAGGTCCCAAACAAGGCAACGTGAATCTGCAAATTTCACACTGTTCAGAAAACACTCAACCAATCGATGTCATACGCCTTGTAACTGATTGCCTAACTTACTTGCCAATCGCTGCAACAATCAGCACTCCAACCCACAGACTAAACAACTGCTAAGGTGGCTCATGGTGGACTCATGATGGATAGACAGGTTGATAGGTAGGCCTGACACCAGACAAACACAAGGGCGGACGCACAGACAGATACAGACAGACAAAGATGGAGAGTTAGATTGATGTGTAGGATTATGTTCTTATGCTGTATTAGCTTAAGTGTATCTACAAGTGTCCAGTATGTATTCATTGTATTCAACTATGTCTATGTGCAAGACTGTCTGTATGCACGTGTGTGCTTCGGTAAGTATGTAAATATCTAAATATGGCAGTAATCTTAATGAAATGACTATACAAGGCTGTATGGACATTTGATAAAGATGCATAAGACTATATTGACGTTTCAGTGGATTTATTATCTACAGGGATCCTTCATTCACAGCAGATCATAAAAGATAACACCTACCTCCCCACCATACAGATAAAAATCTAAGATGGTTGTGTCACATAAACTTGTATTCTGATAAGCAGTGGAGTCCTGCCATAACCACATAATTAAACAGACCATCAGGATATATGTAAAACACAGGATAAATTAATAGCATGATTTGGCAACATATCTGCAAAATGGTTGGATGATGTCACAAGACATGAAAAATATAAAACTAAAATATAATACAGTGATCTCCTTCGTTCAAACACCGTATGAGTGGCAGGTTCTACCTGCTCCCACCATTGTTTCCCTTTTACCTTGCTTCCTTTTTCACCTCTGTTACCTTCACCATTGCTCACCTATTCACCTATGTTCCTCATAGTTTAATGCACTAGCTATAGCATGCTCAGTGTTTTAATTGTCAAAAAAGAGCTGGAGGCCAAACATTTGAAGATCATCAGAGTACACAAATATAGGTCAAAATATGATGCTGTGAATATGCTGCACAATGAACATAAGACTGAAGACTACAGGTCAGACCCTAACACAACTCTCCGCAGCTAAAACACTGAGTATATAGTATGCTCTTACAGTGCAGTCCTCTTGTCAAGATCTGAAACCTTAAGACCCAAGACCAAAACTTTGAGCCTCAAGATCAGGACCTTTAATTGGTCTCAAGACCAAGACTCTAAACCTCAAGACTATGAAACTTTAAACCACGAGACCAAGACTTTGATAAATCACAATCAGACCAAGACTTCTGTTCCTTACTAATTCTTAAACTTTATTCAAGTGAAACCATGCACTCTAAAGGCAGGCTGGAAAGAATTATGAATGCGTACTTACAAAAATCCTTCATGCAAAATGCTATTCCAGATTCCTGTTGCATTTCACCAACGCTCACTTGCTCAGAGTTTCTTACCAATTTCTGACCTGCAGGGCCTCATAAAAATTCTGCCACATGAAAAAATATGTTCTACAGGTGCTGAAGTCGCTGCTGGGTATAAATGTAGAAATTATGAATATTCTTAAAATAAACTCCGCCACTGGTTGTACTCTGCCAGTACCAGTCCCAAGCCTGGATATAGGAGGAGGGCGACGCTAATGGTCTTTGTTACCACACAGTGTCGTTAAACTGCAACTACTGCTTGAAATCTTATGATAATCAGAGAAGTCTATCAGAAAGTTAACAGGCTTCCAGAAACAGCATGACTGTAGCTGCTGACCAGCAAGAATCATATCTGTTCACAGACATTTGTTACATGACCCAAACAGGATTAACCTTTTTTTGTGCAGGTAATTTAGCAGCTTGTAACAGCTCCATCCCTGCAGCAATGCTAGAATTGACAGGCAAGTCTTGATCTTGATCTTGTAAGAACCTTTGAACCTCAATACAAAGTTCAAGACCAATTCTCCACAAGACTTATAAAAAAAATGAACTTTAGTGCACATGAGACCAAGACCTAGGCCTCCAGGACTACAAGACTGTACACTCCACACCACAGTTACAGCAATAAAGAATTTTAATTCTCATTATTTTCATCACCCCCACCCATATAGAAATCATCATCAGCAATGACATAAGTTTTAACATCATGCTTTTATCAACAGATTATACTGCAATGGTCAAAGTTGTATTCTATAGATGAGGCTCAAAGTATGGTCCATTCATATTGAGGTTCGTGGACTCATATTTAGATGGATGCTGGAGAATATGTTTTTTACGACACTGTCCATATAGAAGATGATTTGGTGTCCTCTTCCTCCTTTCTCCAGGCTTGGGACCGACACTGACAAAGTCCAAACAGTGGGGAGTTCTTTATTGCATGACTCTTAAGCCCACTTATATACTTTGCTGGAAGTTCTTGAGCCCTCCACCTTGCCCACCTCCACCCCACACTTGAACTATGCAAAACCAGTTATAGGGTCACAGCCAACTCTTAAGTATAAGTAATCAAAACTTCAGAAAGTGTGTCAGAAGTAATTTCTCTGTATCTAGGCCTATTATATGTAAAACTGTAAACTCTGCATGATTGCTGACCTCAACACTGGATTAATTGAAATTATTCAAAAGTTAGCTGCGTCATATACGCTGCATGCTTTAAAAACTGCTTTATACTCCTAAGTCCAAATCCTACCAAAACAATTAATTAAATTTAAACAAATTAAAGTTAATGAGCTACGATTTTCGCTTTCTCAATAGGCCTATGCTAATGCTTAAAAACCTTTCTTCACAACTGGGACATAAATAGGAACAGAATAGACAAAAACAGCTATAACCATAAGTATAATAATGCGCATCATGTACATAAAATTATCCATTAATACAGTAACGTTTTGCGATATATTGCCTGAAGCGATCATAGGCATAGGCCTAACTGGAGTCGCTCTGGCCTTGCATGCGGCGTCGAGATGTTGTAATACTGCTCTATATAATGCTATGTGTTTAGCTGCCAACCTGAATCCTGGCAAACCCTGTCTTCTTTCATTGTCCGACCGTCATCTATTTGCTTTACGTATATGTACGAGTACATGCGCCGAATGAAACAACAAGGGTTACATTCGTAGATAAAAACCTGTCCGACTCCAGCTGATGCGATCGAAACGCCATAGCGTCTACGTGCGTACACGACGTATTATGTACACCGGATGCCGGCTGCGCTGAGCGCATGCGCAGAGGCCGTGCTCGAGAGGCTGGCGAGATCTCGCGGGTCGGAACGGCTCGGTAGGTGGCGCTCATGTAAGTTATAACTGCATAATATTAGAAGTCAAATCTATTGAATGTCAGTTTTAAGATGAGCTGGGCACCAAAGGTTATAGCCGGGTGTAAGAGAACGTTCAAGTATCCGATCGTGTTGCTCTATAATCCGCATATTTTAATGTTAAACTCACACAGGCATAACGGACGTACCGTAGCCTAAAACTTCTTTCAAGCGTCGGGTCCCAATTTAAAGCCTGTCCAAAACAGCCATGGTGCACGGAGCAAATATGAGTTGTGTAAATAAATAATCGTCGGCCGTTTTAAAACACTGGGTCAAACAACCGCTGGATCTCGTATAATTATGCCCGGTTTTGCTTAGATTTGTGGGTATCGGGGGCGCGGCGCGCATTGTAGGATTATATAAGTCCCTCACGCGAGCATGGCAGGCAAAGATGACGATTAATAGGCCTATTAAATAAGTTTAGTCCGTCGTTTAATCATGCACATCCTCGCGATAGGTCTACACATTTAACGCTGTTGCTGTTTAAAATTCATTGATATAGTGCAGTTCATTTTCCTGTAGGCTTAACATTCGTGCATCATGTTTGAAAGCTGAGAAGGACGTGCAGTCGATATCGAGAAGCAGTCAGTTTTATTTGAGGTAACAAGACACTTAAAATCGGTATTTCGCCAGATGTTAAAATGATTGTGCTAACTAATGCCGGATTCTTTAAACACGCTGGTCTTCCATTGCCGTCGTACGGTCGTAGTAAGTGACTTGTACAAATAAACGATGCGGTGTTAACAGAAGTTTTATGGCATCGGTATGGCCTATAATATAAATAGGCCTACGCTGCGCCCTCATAAATCATCTTTAAAACAAGTTCCGGTTTACCCAAGATTTATGGGAAGGAAATTGGTAATCAGTTACATGTGTGATGCTGACAGATTCAATGTAATCACCGGCACGGCAACCGCTGACGTCGGCCACGCGATCGGCCCTGTACTGACTTTCACTTCCGAAGTCCGAACCTGACCTAATTAGTTCTCTTTAAGTTAGTGTTATATGTCGTCCTATTCATGTAGACTACTTGATTAGACTATAATAGGTCTATAGGCCTTGTGCGATCTAATAAAAATGAAATGATGATAATTATTCCAGTTGCCTGTTTCACCACTCGACTTGCTGATAGCGTAGTACGTGACGTATGAATGCCAGACCACGTGGCCTACAGACTACAGTATATAATATAGGCTTATCATTTCGTTTCTCCGTTAAATTGTTAAAATCCTTCGCAACTTTAATAATGGGCTGGGCCTACTCGTTAGAGCTGGACAAATAGGCCTATATGCGACACAATCCATTTAGACCAGCAGCGAACTATAAAAGTCTGAGGTTGTCTCATTTCTTATACTAATCGAGAGTGCGTCAGTGCTAACCTATAATTTGCTACGCCGATGCAAAGCTCGAGGCCGAACCTTTAGATATATAAAAATTTCAAAATAAATTAATGATAATAAAAACAAAGTGATTGCGACGTTCAGTCACATTGTAGCGTTGGTATTCGATCTCGATAGCTCTGGGTCGCTATTATGTATAAATTGACGTCATTGCGCATGTACGATTCATACGATACACTTACATAGGCAATCTGTGTTTAGTTTGTGGAGGTCGGAAGTTTAGGAATTAGGAGCGGAGCGAAAGAATGGCGAGTTCGGGTTATTTACGAACTGTGTAGGGCACGTTCAGATGTCGATAACTAAGGAAACGATGCCTCTGGGCTTTCTCTGCTGCTGCTGTCGCCGCCATCGTCGTGTTCATCCACTAGAGCAGATGACCAATGTCACTGTTCTTGTCGAACGTCACGCACCCGCCGAAGACTTGCAAGTAAATATAGATCTATAAAAATTATGGGTTTGTATACATATTAAGCTGTGTATAATTATGTAGATAAGTATATGCATACGCATGTAATGACAATAGTTCAGTCCTTTACACCTATTTTAGATATGCATACCAAGGAATTTTAGGTCTGGTACACACCGAAGTCCATCGAGCTTTTATTATTGTTATTACTATTAGTTTGTGTGGCGCCGGTGTATAATACACCAGCATCAGCTGCCTTTGGGAGGGTAGCACGAATTGATCCCATGTTCGGGCTGATCTTACGTTCTACGTGCAAGACTGCAACACTTGGCACCTATTAGGCACTCATCTAATCATCCCTCCCAATTCATTAGTACGCATAATTATATATGGCAACAAGGTATGCAAGGGCTGCAGGCAAGTCAATAAGAACAAGTTCTGTTCTTATTGACTATAGGCTGTCCATTGAGTACATAATATCACGAACAGCATGATACTTAGCTGTTTCCTTATCTTGGTCTCAAATTTTACGGCACACACTGTGCACTTCATATATGCAGAAAATCACTTGCAAATAACACATATGCGTACATACCATTTCTTTGATACGCACATTAGTGCTGAAGCTTAGCTGTATGTGTATAATGTTATGTTTGTAGATTGACCAAAGTGACCTTACCTTGAGCATAACAGACCAATATTTTGCGTCGGATATCAGTCCACTTCATACTGCCACTGTTGATGGTGATTTGTCGACTCTCGTGAAGCTGCTGTCTTGTAAGGCTGTTTGACCATTTTCTAAAGTCTAAGCTTTTGTTCTTAGATTTATATATCTACAAACCTCATTACCTGGCTTTGCTGGGAACTTGGTTCGCTTTGTATTATTTCAGCGTGAAAATTGTTTCCATACAAATTTTGACGATGTGTTGCTTTGACTTGAAGTGTCCAATCAGTGATCGTAATTTCTCCGATTGATGCAAAACAAACTGACCTGATTTGCATATTACAATAGCCTGCCTTTGATGTATTAACCCTTTAACGACCAGCGCATAGTAAAGCATAAGAGCTTAATCATTAGCACAGGCCATTAAAGGGTTAAATTAGGTATTGCGTATTAAATTCGCCCACCTTCGTATGAAGTGTTGTGGCTGCGTGAGTGATATGAAAAATCGTTAGTCTTTGAATGGTTTTTGTTGTCGCTTGTATGTCTGGCAGCTGCAGAATGCGTCGATGTGAATGTGGGCGATAAGTTTGGAAGAACTCCACTGGTGTACTGTATTCTTATGGACCGACTGGATTGCGCTGAGATCTTGTCTAAGGCTGGTGCCAATGTCAACAAGAAAGATGACCTCAACAGAACAGCTTTACACTGGGCTGCACAAAAAGTAATCAACAGAAACTGTATTGTGCACAAGCACATTTATGTCACTTTTTTAATCTCACTTCATTATTCTTAGTTTTGTTTGAACTAGTACAACATTATACAAGGGTAATTATTTTGTATCAAAGATCAGTAGGTTTCGATATTGATTATTTTTATTAGGGTTTCAACCAGACTGTTGCTGTTATTTGATTATTATGAGATTTGGCCTTTTTGTTAGTTATCTATTATTTGTATCTCTTCTAAGACTTTTTTAAGAATTGGTGTGTTTAGGGTCAGAATATTTTGCAGCTGAAAAAGCTTATTTGATTGAGAAACTTAATTCTAAATTCTTTATTCTTTTATTGAATTTTTCTGGTGGTGGTATTATCTTTGATGATATCGATTTCTGCGAAAGGGGTTCGTTCTCTTTTTTATGCAGGGCAATTTGATATTCCTCAAGTTTCTACTAAACAAAGGTGCTAATTGGAATGAGAAGGATAATGAAGGAAAGACTGCGATGCATTTATGTACACGTCATCCGTCAGCCAAGTGCCTTGCTTTGCTTATGAAGCAGCTGCAACCAGGAGCCGTAGATGATCAAGACAGCAACAAAGTATGGCTAAACAACACTGTAGACTCTCTCTGTTTTGTGACAAAAATTATGCTTTGCTGCTGTTTTTGTTTAGGTAATAAAATCGACTGCATAAGATGCCTATTTGATTGAGATGGGGTCAATTTATAATGATTTTTTGTCTATGAAGTGATTAATATGTTGTGAGTTATGGTAATGTGATTGGACTGTGAAGTGACTAGATTTCTTGGGTCAGGTAAAATGACATCACAGGAAGTGAAGCTTCTCTAATGTTTCTGCCACTGGATTGATGTTGATGCACATATTGAGGTATGCTTGATGAAGACACTTTTGATTGTGACTGTAGAATGTTAATTTCTGTAACTGTGTGCGATCAACAAGAAGCTCAGATAGATGGCTTGTGTATGGGCAATAATCACCATCCCACCAAAACCAAACACACCATCCCTTACTAACAACACATGCTGCACATTGTTGCTTGTTGTGATGATCTAAAGAAGTTATGTCTTTTTTGCTCTTTCTTATCTCAGGAAAATAATGTTCTTATTGTATATTGTTAGTCAAGGGCATGGTCTATTGTATTCTTAGGAAGTGAAGTTTTTTGTGTGGTAACAATTAGGATAGCTGTGGAAATACGGCAGCTATTTTACACTAACATTGGTATTTCATTAACCACAATAAAATTGTCATAATAATCTTTGGTAACATTTGGAACATTGACCAATATTTTCTGAGAGCTTTTATATAATGTTAACTTTGATGTAGTTGTAGTCGTTTTGAACAGCAGAACACTGCAAGATGGAGTAGGCTATGGTCGATTATCGTGTGAAGGAGAAGGGTCTTTTGTTGTAAACGATACAAGACAAAAAACTGGACAGTTGTTATTGTCATTGAAGTCTTGGTGCTGGCTATCCTCCCATTCATTGAGGTATGCTTCAGCCTAGTTCAGGCTGCCTCTGTGTTTTGGTGGACTGCCTTTCTCGGTATTGATCTAATTATAATTATTGCTTGGTTTTGGTGCCCTTTGGTTGATGCCCTGTGCATCAAGACACCCTATAGAGTTACTACTTGCTAATTTTAATGGAGTTGGTGGGTTTCTATAGGCACTGAACTGATTCTGGCATTTTACTTGGTCACACTATTACTGTTGATGCTCTTTTGCACTTTGCTATTGGGATTCTCAGTGTTGTGTTTCTGGCATGGCTTATTTACAGAGGACAGCCCTTCATCTGGCCGCCTCATATGGCAATCTGGATCAAGTGAGAATGCTCATCAAACAAGGATCAAATATTGGTATTCCAGATGTTGAGGGTAAGACGCCTCTACACTGGGCGGCCAGTTGCCGTGACCCTCAAGCTGTCAACTGTGTTCAGTTAATCCTGGTAGGTATCTGCTACTGATCTTGCCCAATTTCTGTAGATGAATGCAGTATGTATATCTTCTTTTTAGTTCACCATGTGAACCATGTTGTCAGTAGCTAAGCTGCTGTTGCAGTGTTTGTGTTCCAGGTAAAATAATCAGTAATCCCAGGAAGACAGATGTTTTCAAATGTTCTCAGTAAAATGAAGGTTCTGCATCTTATCTTAGTTAGGCATTTTTTTCTAAATACATTGCTGCTATTTGTCATTTTATGCCCATCGTGTCAGACTACTCACTATATCACTGTTTGAACTTTGCTGTTTGAAGTGTTGGGATTGAATCTGAGTAGGTAGTTTCAGTTTAACGACTCTGTGTGATAACAAAGATCATTAGCGTCGCCCTCCTCCTTTAACCCGGCTTGAGACTGGCATTTCCTGAGTTCTTGAGTGTTTTTGTCCGTTTGCCTCCATACTTTGTTGTCCTTAATTCGTAGGAAACGACTCCAAGTGTGATCAATTGGCAGGACTATGATGGCTGCACAGCACTCCATCTAGCCGTTTCAGATGGAAATGTTGACGTAGTGAGAGCACTCGTAAGCGCCTATCTTCATGTCTGAGATGATATAAATGTTTATAAATGATATAAATGAGATGATATGAATTCTCATCTTTTGATCAGTCAATTAATTAATTAAAATATTTTATACATTTGTCTTTAATACTTTGTGACTGACCTTACTGTTGTTGGTTTCTGTAAGAGATGTGTTTTAGAATTTAAGTGGTGGAAGTACCTGGTTCTGGGTTTTATAGATGCATCCTTCATCATGGTAGTTCAGGCTCTGCACAGCTTGGAGGATGCTCAGGACAGACTGGTGGGTTGCTGTGTCCGGAATTGTATGATGTCCCTACTCAAATTACTTATATTTGCACAACTTTGGTCAGAGAAATTCGCAACCTATTAGCTAAACCTGGAAGATAAAAGTTGCATTCACGTTTTCTTTTTGTAATGAACTTGTCATAATAGTTGCGACTTTGATTTCAATGTTCAATAGATTAAGTGCACACAGCTAGCGGTTGTGCATTTAGGAGTGTATATGATGAGTTGAGATTTTGTGTGTGACAATTATTTGTTCAATTGCTTGTGTTATTTCAGATATCTTTGGAGAGTTGCAACGTATCGGCTTTAGATAACATGTTTCGTACGCCTCTGCATTGGGCCGCTGTTTATGGTTTGTTCATTTTATTCTATATGTGTTTATGACCTATGTCTTTGTAGAATTTGTAACAAATTACTTACTTACATACTTACTTTGTAGTGCCTATGAGTAGATATCTTGAAGGAGTGCTATATTAAGTTTCAATGATTGATTGAAATAAATTCAAATTTGTGAACAGAACTGGTTTACTTTTTTTTAATTATAGGCCTGTGTTGAATTAAGATCCTAAATCTGCTTTGAATTGGTTGAATTGGAGTGTATACGATGTGGTTGTCGTATACAGCTGTTGCCATGTTCATGCTTACTGTGTGTATAATTTTTTAGGGCATACACAGATAGTGGCCTTGCTGCTGGATAGCAAGGCAGACTACTCTAGCTCGGATGCAAATGGAGCGACACCTTTGCATTATGCAGCGCAGAACAACCTAGCCGTAAGTAGAATGGCACGGTCGTGACCCAGTTGTAATTAGGATGCCATAGCAATTTTATGACTTTTAAATGGAGCGAATTGACGTCACATATGGCATCTCCGTGCCGTTGGTTGTCGTCGACAGTGTTGACTTGAGAGAAATGTGTTAGAATGCAGGTAGATGTGATGAAGGTATGAGGAGGAAAATATTAACAGAAGTGGAGGGGGCTGTATGGGCAGTGAGACAGAATGAGATCACAGGGTGATAGTTCTGATGTTCAAATAGATTTCTATGTGTGTCTGTATGTATACCTGTATTTATGTGGACACCTACCTTGCAGAATTGCTGCCTGTGCCAAACTACAGGATGTTAAAGTCATTGGAAATGAAAAGATCATCTTTCATTCATTCATTCATTTAAAAATATTAATTTAGCACCATTCAGTACAACCATGGCAATATCAGTTTGATTTGAGCAGCTTGAGCAGATTAATATATTGGATCTGTGTATGTTGGCTTTTTATGTATAGGAAACAGTGGAAATTTTTTTGTCACGTCAAACCATAAAGGATGAGCCTGATATAGATGGTCGAACGGCATCTATGTGGGCAGCCAGTCGTGGAGCAAATCAAGTTTTACTCTTCTTCCTGAAATATGGCTTTGACCTCTTGCAGACAGATAAAACAGGGGCAACTGGTAGGCATCTGAGTACCATTGCATCTGTGTAATTTATAATATGTATCTGAACTTTAATAGAGCACATTTCAGTAACCCTCAAAAGTATTATTGACATGGTAGTCCAAGAAATTAGAACAGGTGGGTCTTAACGTGTTAGAAAAGTAATTTGATCTGAGTTGAAAGGGACAATCCGAATATTAACTGGAAGATTGTTCCAAAGAAATGGACCAATGCACGAGAGTGCGCGATGGTCCACTCATGTTGATGTATGGCTGCGAGGAACCAGAGGATCTCTACAGGTGGCTGAATGAAGCCGAGCGGCACAGGTCTGGAGTTGATGTTCCCGGCACATCTCTTATTATCCTTTTTTCGGTGTTTGTTGCATCTTGGTGATCCAAATTAGTCTTAAACTAAGAAGCTATCATATTTCTTATAGCTAATGTGATGTGATGTGGCATACTGATAATGTAATTTTGCATTTAAAGCATATCTCCCAAGATGTATACAAATGTAAGCGAATGTATTCATCATAGACGAAGTGATTACAAGTAAATTTAATGCAATTCTTTTCTACCAGTTTAGTTTCTTGTCCATTTTAGTTGTTTGTGTGTAGGATTTGCTAGAATGACTTCTATCTGTCTGAAAGTTTGGTGTAAAGTTAGCTGTCATGTTCGTGTGCATAGTTCTTCATACGGCAGCAATGGCAGGACATGCGAACACAGTGCAACTGCTGCTGGATAATGGGGCACCAGTGGACGTGACCGATCTGTCAAAGCATACGCCTCTGCTACGTGCCTGCGAAATGGGTCACACGGATGTCGCCCAGACTCTGATTGACTACGGTGCAAAGGTTAACATTCAGGATCAGGATGGAAGGTCACCGCTTCACTGGTTCGTGTCTTGCTAAACTACTTATTTAACTGCTTTTAAGCAATTGCGATTGTGTCTAAAAATAACTTGAAAAGTATTAACCCTGGTGAAAAATTCTGTTAATTTTGACTAAGTGTCATATTGCTGCTGTCATGATTATTCTTCAGCCAAATGACCTGATATTACCTTTGAGGTGCACTTGCACTTTTTGCATGGCTTCCAGTCAGTATGTTGCTGGTGCTTGAAAACAAACTGCGGTAAGTAATACCTGTCTTATCGATCAACTCTATGATATTTGATGTAATGTAATCGAGTAGAGTAAGTTAAGAATTTTTCCTATATTGATAAAATGTTAGTCTCCATTCATCATTGTAATGTAAATTGATTCTTCTGTATATTGCTGATGTGCAAGTATGTATCAAAACGTTTATATTGCTCATTTTCAGAATTTTTTTATGTGCGTATCGCAAACTTGCATTTCATTTTTTTAGGAAATCATATATTGTATTTATTGCTTTTAGAGATTTTAACAGTTGTCTCTAGAGGTAAGAACTGGCACTTTGATTGCAAATTACTTTAGCATCAAGTGAAATTCTACGTTGTGAATGACGTTCATAAGTTTCTCTTCACAGGGCTGCTCTTGGCGGCCATGCCTACATCTGTCAGATACTGCTCAAGTACGGAATTGATCCGAACATTCGTGACTCTGCTGGGTATGAAGGTCATTAAATATAAACTGCATTTCTTATCAGTATGCTCAATGACTTGAACTACTGGTCAGTCATTGATAAGGCTTTCCATCTGTTGCAATGGTTAGGTAGTTTAGCTTTACATTGACACATTGGGTAGAACCTACATTTAGTTGTTCTCCATGGTGATCTCTTTGGCATTTACAACTGCATCCATGACCAGTTCTTTTATGCAGTTATTTGCAACAAGTGATTCTGATTGAACAGTACTCTTTCCGGGTGTACAGTATCGCTTTGGAACATTTCTAAATCATTTCAAAGAACATTTCTAAATAGACAGCTATTTTGCAATTATGAAATTATTCTATTGTTATGCAATGGAAATCCTTGAGAAAATATCTCAACGCCACAAAAGCCACATCAGGGAAACCAGCTTATTCACCAGCGCTATACCAAAACAAGTCCGCAATAGCCAATCCTCTCGTTTCCTTTTGGTGCTGGGTCACGGCATAGATTAAACAGAGTTCCATCAGTTGCTGCCCTGTTTTTATTGGCACTAACTTGAATCCTTGTTTAATTTTCAACTTTGAGACGAAGAAGATCATAATTATTGACAAGTTACTGCTTTTCTCTACTGTCACATGTAGGTTTTATAATGTGTCTGGCTGACATTTATATAGGCGTACACCTCTTCACTGTGCTTCGTACGGGGGTTTCGTCAACTGTATGTCAACCCTGATTGAACAGAATGGCAACATAAATATACAAGACAAAGAGGTGAGCTCAACAATACATCAGCTTTAACCAATTTTGTTCCCTCACGTGTGTGTCCCTCTTGTAACAGTCTTCCATTCTTCATACAGCTCCATTTGATTCTGTTCAGAAAACATGTTAAAAAAACTCCTAACATGTGCTTGTTTAACACATGCAGTGCTTCTGTTTGGGACTATAGATGAGCCCAACCTAAAGATATATATGACTAGGCTGAGGTTTAACATAAACGTAAATTCTAAAAAATATGTCAATATGTACAGATATGCCTTGTCTGCAAAATTGAACCACCATTCGATGACAACAGTTGCACAGAATGAAGCAACAGATGATACGAATCAATCAGATGTCTGTTGCCCTTGTGATACCAGTGACTCCTAGCTATGATCCTAGGATTTCTCTCTGGCTGGTGTATCTAAGGGTGGAAATCTGTTGACCATATCCAGATACGGAGTCACTTAGCTTTGAATTGTGCACAGAGGGTCAAAGGCGGGGCTACCATGCACTTATTTGCTTTGCTCTTATGTATGTGTGTTTTTATGGCATACCCCACTACAATTTCTGACGGAGTAGTTGTTCTGAACTGAATATTGATATCTGTTGTGCTTTTTGTGCCAGGGAATGACAAGTCTGCACTGGGCATGCAGCAAGGGCCATTTGGATTCGGTCAAACTACTGCTTCAGAATGGGGCCATACCAAATAGTATGGAGTTCACTGAAGACAGGTAATAAGGAGGTGGTGGTGATTGTGGTGGTCGAGGTAATGGTCACAGTTACATTGGTAGTAATTGTGTCAAAATTAACTGTTTTTGTTGCACTTACGTAGTCTTAGTGCCTACTGAGCTTGGCCATTAACTGGCATTCATTTCAGATTGTTTTATTAATTTTTTACTTAATTCATGATGTCAGAACAATTCATTTCCATTTGTAAAAAATATGGTAAACTGATCATTTGAAATGTTTGAATGGAAAGTTAAGTGATTATTAATTTAAGGTTAATGCTGATGGAAAAATTTAAGATGGTGACAAAATTAAATGTCTTCATTGCATAGTCTTAGTGCCTACTGAACTTGGCCACTAGCTGGCATTGTATGTGTATCTTCTGTTTTTTAAAATTATGTTGACAGTTAGACAATAATAATGAGATATGTCTATGCGTCTTAGATATACTGCCCTTGACTACGCTCTTATGGGAGAGCACTACGAGGTCTGCCAATACATGATGGAACAAGGGGCTCTGTCAATCACCAGTATACAGGATATTGCAGCTCGAAAGATACAGGTTTATGTTCCGAATAGACTGATCTTGTTTACTATGGAAGTGATGTAACTGCATATTTCTGTAGAGCTAGTTGAGACTTTAGATCACTAGTCATGTGATTCTCAAACTCTTTGCAATTGTTCAGTGCTATGCATATCAATAACCTAGTATATCAATTGTTTGATTCTTCATTCATTTGGAAATTTATATAGCGCCCTTTCAAGGAAACTACTCCAAGGTGCTTCCGACCTAACGTGCCTAGGGCGAACAGTGTTAAGCGTAGTGAGGAAGGTTTCATGTAGCATTCCAGGGTGTAGATGCAGCTTTTGGAGAAGGCCTTTCCAGATCGCTGGCATACCACAGAAAAGGCTCAAGTGCAGTATGAGGGAAAGGAGCCAAGAGGATTTCCTTTTCCACAGATCCTAAAGACGGACGCTCTGGGATGCCTGAAGTCAAATAGCAGGACTCTCAGAAATAAATTGGAATGAGGCCCTAGTGTCAGTATCAAACCCCAAGGGGCTACCCTGTTGTACTTATGCAATAGGCATGGTGACTGTTAATTTGGCAGTCATTTACTTGTAGGTCCATGGTAATAAGTTGACATTTCCACTGTTTGGGACATAGCTTATTAGGAGACATTGTGCTTTATGTTTTTCAACCCAATAACAGTGCCTTAAATTGTCTGTACTAAAGGTGCATTAGCAGCATTACTCTTAGCACAAGACACATTTTTTTCCTGTTGCTTCTTCTGGAACAACGAATGCAGAATGCTTTACTGGCTGACATTGTATATTGCAAGCTTTGCTATTTGACCGAGTTGTTGTAGTCATGCGAATCCAGTAAGTGGTTTATGAAATTGAACTGTATGCTTTAAAAACAGGATTTAACCATGGAATGTTTGAAATAATTTCAGGCATGGTTTCGGGGTTACACAGTAAAAAAGACGTTTCTCGAACGAAAGAAATTACTCATGAAGCATGAACAGCTCAGGAAAGATGCAGCAAAGTTAGTAATAGTAATTTTTGACCACTCATTCTATGTAAAGGTAAGAAAATGAAGTGGCTAACACTCATTGTCTGTTTCATGTGATATACCCATGTTGACATCCTTGGGTGAGATTTAAGGATGGCTTCTTCTCTAATGCAAGGAATTCTGTAATATTTCTGTATTTGGATTTAGTTGGACCATGTTAAACTGATATTTCATGGTACGTAATTTGGTGCAGAGGCAGTGGGGTAGAGTCGAACCATGCACTTTAAGGTTGGTTGGCAGTTGATCTCTCCTCATTCAAGTGTCCAAGGTCTACACAGCTCAGACATTTCATAGATTGCCTTGGCCAGGCAGTTGGCAACTTTTCCATCTGTCAAAATCCTCCATGTTGGAACTCTGCCACTGCCTGTACTCTAATGGAGCCAGTGCCAAGCCTGGAAAATGAGGATGGTGACGTCAATAACCATGCAGCCATTAGATGTCGTTAATCACTGGAACGTACTACTCCGTATTGGTGGTTACGTTTGAGTAATGGTAGCAGGTGGAGATATTTCAGTTATGTTTCTCTCACTATGGGTATTACACTGTTTTGCTGCAAATCTAATTTAAGAAAATATGTACAATGCCAGTGTAATAATACTCTGGGCATCAATTGGTGGCCACCTTTTGGTAAGTAAAAATAATCGAGGTTCTGCTGCTGGGTGACTTTTGTTGTGGCAAGATGTAAATTTAAGTATTATCTTACCAGTATGTTACATTCTCTTCTATTCTATTTATGGATTTATAAAGCACCTCTCACAGTACAACCTATTCAGAGGTGCTCCCAGTGCGACGAACCCCTAGAGAAAAGAAAGATCTTAACCCGTTAACGACCAGCTGCATATTTTTTCCCATACATCTTAGTACACGCTGGTCATTAAAGTCTTAAGTGAAAGAGCAGAAACAGCTGTGCTACCAGATAGGATGAAAATCTAATAAGAAAATATGTACAGTTGTGCTATCAGATAAGATATGCATTTGCATTGTATCTGTCTTTAGAAAAAAGGCTGAAGAGGAGTGTCGACGCAGGGAAAGAAATCCAAGCAAGTCAGATGAAGTGATGGGGCCTGGCAACAGCCAAGCTCCATTCATGATATGATGATGATGAGCTTGCAATGTGAACTGGAAAATGCTGAGCACTATCTAGGCTGAGCTTCATGCATTCATCGGTGGCAAAGGATATATCAACCAACTGGACATTTCTGTCCCTGGCTTCTTGTGGAAGAGCAGTACACGTTGTAAAATACTGTGCACAGCATTCTTCCATTTTGAGGGATTTCATAACAGCTTTGGTGATAAACAAAGTTGCAACCCGATGAAGGCCTTCGAGGGTTGAAATGAAATAGAACATCTACATTCAATGCTACATTTTCTAACAGGTGGGTGATTCTTTCATCATTTTAGTATTCAAGATATCTACTCAGAGGGGAAAAGTGAATGAAACAACCTGGCTCAACCTAGAGTATTGAACCAGATAAATGAAATGAATAGTCAAATGAATAGCAGTGTACAATAGTGTACATGGCACTAGCTTTGTCAAATTGTTTAACTTTAACGCATGATGCAAATATTTGTTAACGTTTAGTCTTAATAGTCTTTGGCAAGTGCTTTTTTCATAACGGTTTCAAAACTACTTTTTTTTATCATCATGTTAAGCATACATCTAGCAAAGGTTGGAGTGTATGTATATGGGATGTCAATCTATATGTGATAATTTGCAGCAATATAATATCATGCAAAGCAATATTGTTTTATCAATTTCTGTTGGTGTTTAGCAATTATTATTATTATTAATATTATATATTAAATGGATGATTTCTAAAGCGCCATAACGCAGCCATGCCGCTACAAGGACGCTTTACAATGACCTGATCGAACTCATGCAGCCAACAAGCGGCGTACCTCAATTATTGCAGGTCGCTACCTCAGACCTTTGTCTACACCTGCCCTCAGCCCTCAGTGCCCTGACTTTTGTCAACAGCTGCAAAAGTGTAATAACAATGACACTGCAAATAAGTGATTTAGTCTATCTAGTTCTGTGCAAACTGTCATCTGAACTGAGATCACATAGGGCAGATTAGGTTGTATTTCCTTAGTTGTTGGCATAAATTCAAACCCGTATCTGTGGAATTTTGTGCTTTCTGTTTACATTTCAACTGGTTATGTGGTTTGTATTGTAGACTAGTTGTATGGTTTTAACCATGTTCTGTAGTTTGCTTGGTCTGTAATTCAGTGATTGGAGGTTTGAGCCTGCTGAACAGACTCCGTGCAGTGACCCTGGATAAGTGGTTTTGCTCATTCTGTTGAATCTGACATACAGCTTAAGTTATTTTTTTATTTATTTTTATTTTTTTATTTTATTTGAAAAATAAGCTTAGGTAATGTTGAGCATAAAATAAGTGCAATGAATAGTATGATGAGAAAAAGTTTTCAGGCAATGCCACTAGGGTCAGAAGGTCAGTGGATCTTGTTCTCTTTGTTGTAGACAGAATTTATAATGCTACGTGTAAGTTCATCTCATGTTATTTGACAGATTCAGCTTGGGAGGAAACTGATCTCAATGCACCAAAGTGCCTGAAGACTGTACTAATGAAAACGTATTATACCTCATTAAAGACCGCTTTGTTTTAAACATTCTATCTACCTGCAGATTTTAACTACAGAAAGCCAAATCATGCCTTGATTAATTAATTACTTGTCTTGTTTTCAATACAGTTGATTATTAAATCTATTTCTTTGTTTCCTATAAGCTTGTTCCCCAATATATGAAGAAGTGTAGAAGTCAGCGAATAAAATAACATTAGTTTTTCTTTCAATGTGCTTGACGAGCTCAGACTAGCAGCATCAGAACCATTTCAACTGGTGCTGTACGAGAAGAGACATCCAAACATTGGCTGCTGGGGCGATGCAGAACGACCAGCAGAGATGCCAGAAGACAGATTTGTGTCTAGGTCTAGCTCCAGACGAAGACTTCACTAATACTGGCCGACATTCGTAGTCTTGTGCAATTTGGCCACGCGGGTCGTTCTCCTGCTTTGTCGTCTCCACTGGATAGATGCTGGGACCTGATGACTGTGTAGGTGGATCTGGGTCTAAGAAGTTGAATGGTTGTAAAATGAAGGATAACTGGGTTCCTGGTGTTTCCACGACGGGAATATCCTCTGTGTGTGGAATGTGCATTGATCCTATTGTCACCCAGGCTGTCAGGTCCTGTTGCACAAGTACAAAACGTCTTGTAAAGAAATACCATACAGCTGAATTTATATTACACATCCTTTCAAAGTTCAACAAGTGAAAGTAAAAACATGGGTTTTTCGGGACCCTCTTTCATTGACTTTTGTAATCTGGTAGATGGTGCAATCGATATATTTCCTTAAGAGATCATTTATGATGTAAACTTGCCAGAGTGGAGCTCGTCAAAGAGGACTCATTCTAGTGAGTAAACGATAATTTTGTCCATTTTTTTCATTTTTGTCTTAATTTTTGAGTTATGTCCGTAAAATTTTATACATTGCATTGTCATGTGTGCAAAATTTCAGCTCGGTAGGTCGACTGGAACATACCGAAAAAAGAGTTGAAAGAACTCCAACGAACATGACAAACTTTACGCAAGCCAAGTCAAGTTAAAGAAAAGAGGGTAAAAAAGAAAACATCACCATGTGACAGAACTTTGGTGGTACTGAGGAATTGTATGGCATGGTGGCTGATTCGTTAGAGCGATTGGCCCATAACACTCGGTGTGCGCTGGGTGAGCAGGTTCGACCCTCGTCCGAGGCATCAGTCATTGTGTAGGGCCTTGAGCAAGTCCTTTGCGAGCAATTGCTCTGCAGTACAACTGCAATTGCGCCGTCTAGGCGTGTCCACTTCTGAGCAAAAGATGTTGGAAGAAGGGCGATATCAAATTTCAAGAATTTCAAATGTGTATGAACTTGCTCAAAGTCCTTACACATTGACGACCTCTATGGAGGCTTGAGCACATGCTATCCGTGTTACAGACTCGGCACTTTAGCCAAATTACTAACATGCCCTTATAAATGTCCTCATCTCAATACAAAGTAATCTTCGATGAATATATCATGTTGATGTACAAAGCCTAAACCTGTCAAATTTTTGATTTGTTGTCGAGATCTGATAAATGTGATGTAGTTTTTTAGTCACTGGATTGCTTCATTACGACTAGTATTAACACGTTGACCACTGGGGACGTGTATGCACGTCCCCTATTGCATTGTTTACATACAAAGTTCAACAGTCAAAGTGCTAATAATTTTAAGTTCTTAAAGACACTATTTATATCCAGATGCATACCATGTGCCATTTGAAGCATGTTTTGAAAGTAAATGTTTTCAGCAGGTATTATATCAAGTTTGAACAAACTGGTTTCCAGTACTAACTTCATCTACGATGGATTCATCGTCGTGAATGTAGTCTTGGAAATTGAGGACAGGTTGTAACATATCCATGGCATTGTAAACAGTTGAGCTTGTGTCTTCGTCATCTTTGCGCCTTGTCACAGATACCTATGAAATAAAGATGGCCATATTCCAAACGTACAACAGCTGAAATTGGACAGCATGTTGTGGTATTAGAAAATGTGTGTTTGTGTGTATGCATGCTTTAATGAACTATTTGTTCTTGATGACTTTACATCATCAGGCTAGTACCTACTGCAGGCAGTTCTTTTGTGAGTGCTTAAAGGGGACCAAAGTGCCCAGATACATATTGAGATTCAACAGTTGATAGGCCTATGTTAAACTCAGCCCAGTTGCATAGAGTGTGCAATGTAGTTAAGGCAAATAATTATGTGGAACATGTTTAACAATCTTGTGTATCTAAACTGCGTCAAAATAACTGACATTTTCAAAATTGAACTACCTTTTAATAAGTATTTCAAAATAATTATTAGAATTGTTATTATTTACCTGATAGTCGGCCCATGTCATGGATTTGGCAATCAGCTTACCCCCAGGCAGCATGAATTTGCTGATGGTTAGTGGCACAAGTCTATAAGCTCTTGATTTCCCAAATGTATTGGTGTAGTTTTCATGATAGAACAGATAGTAATTTGAGGCTGCAGAGCTGTAAGCCTGTGTAACGGACGTCTCCTTAGGCCAGAGTTTCCTTGTGAAGCACTGCATGTCCTTTGATGTTTTATTTTCGCCTAATCTTACCCTTGAGTCACTGTACACTAATGTGGCAAACCGGTTTTCGTGGCCATTAATATCCAAATCTACCTTAAAGTTGATCAGATGATTGTGAATGTTTGCTGTGCTGTTGGGAAACAACTCGAAACCATACAGCCCGTTGTTAACGTCTGGCTTGGTATAGTAAGTTAGCTGCATGGAACCACTAATGGAAAACACCACTTCAAGTACAGCATTCGGGTGGAAAACAAAGTCCAAAATGTAGTCGTACCAATCGGTGACAATAGCAGTACGAAGGACAAGAGTTTGAACTGATAGAATTTCGCCTGATGAACTTAAATAGCCGTTCGTATCACGCTGCCTTTTCTGCAAAACCCCTTCGTTCCTCTCAAACAGACAGACAGCGTTGCGGAACCGTGTAGGGCGGAAGTGGACATAGTGGACAAAGTCAAAGTAACTGGCATCTTCCGGGCAGTCAATTCCAGGATGAAGTTCTTGAGAAAGTTTTCCTAGGAAGTTAACAGATTCCATTGATACGGATGAGAAAGTAGCAGGGCTGGCTCCACTGTACAATGAAAGGATTTCTTGTAGACTCAGCTCATACACTATGCGATCGTTGTTAAAACGAATGTCATGGAGCTGAATCCCTGTTGTTGTCCGAATGTTGAAATTGAAAGACCATCCAAACCAATCCACCTTTCTCCCATTGACTGAAAACCTTCGACCTTTTGGCATATAACTCTGAGGTCCATGCTTCTGTGGCGGGAGTTTTTCCTCACTTTCGCTGAAAGAGATGTGTACAGAAGACTTTGGCTTTGATTTGAGGTCAAGTTTAGAAAAGCTGCTGTTCAAATGTTCCATGTTGTTAAAAGCTTGATCTCGGAACCAGACATAATCTACATTCCAATTGCTAGAGTTTGCTGTGGGTAAATTAACTCTGAACTGAAGTCCAATTGGGTGAAGTGGAAAACCTTTTACTCTACAGTACACAATGATCCACATTGATCGTACACTTCTTGTAATATGTCCGGGAAGAATAATCTTGTAAGTAAGACATCGATCTTTACAGTCCGAGGAATATGAATATCCCGTTATTTGCATTAGCACAGATTTTGCTTTTTCCAGTTCTCGGCAGATAAACTCCTTCCATGGTACAGCATCACCGTCAGCTGTTGGAGAGCGGAGGCTGTATGGTATTGGTGTGCGCCATTTGGTACGATTAATCTTAGAGGAACTTGTTGGAAGTGGTAGAGGGCCTACTTGGTATTCTTCGATCACTGGTTCAACTATATCACCCCTGTAGAAAACCACGTTGTTCACTTTAACAATCAATGTATCATATGCAATGCCAAAAAGCCAGCCTTGTTCCAGATGTTCACTAACAGCATTCATAAAAAATATGTATTCATGATATATATATGTGTATATATATATATCGTGAAGAGCACTGTATATATATATATATACAGTGCTCTTCACGAACCTCTTTGTTCATCAATGTTAACATACCAATAGTGAAAATGTCCTTCCCTAAAAAACTATATGTTCTACACAAGCAAGGTCAATTAAGTGTAGTCAATCTCAGGTTTAATCCTGGGATTTGAAATGCTGACTAGCATGTTGCCCATCTGTTTTCAGGACTGTTGAAAGTGTCCGTAAGTACCTGGAACTATTTTTAAAACTGAACTTTTACAAGAGTGGCTAGTGACTGGCTACTTGTAAATTAATAATGAATTGAATACTATTCACATTACTATTCAATTGAAATTGTGGATATGTGAAATCTACGGAACAAATTTTCAGGCAATATTTTAAAACTGCTGTTCACAAGGCATTTATATAAATGGACAATATTAATTTTACTGGTCTTGGTTTCAAGGTATGAATTGTGTGAGAATATGAAATAGATGGTTAGTTTAAATATTGTGGCGTTCTGCCGCCCAAGCGCCTGCCTAGCTCTCGGACGGTGTCGACTCCAGCTCGCTGACACGCCTGGGGGTCGCCCGAGTCACTTTCTTGTAAAATCTCAATGCCAAATGGCTGCTCTCTATATCTACCAGGATGATCGCTCTCACCAGGCTATATTAAAGATGGGCCTCTTCTCCAAGAAAGGTAACACTTCGAATTAGGCACGAGGTCTGACTCTGCCTATTCCGCGGTCGCCGGATGGGCAACGTACTGAGGATGGCCGTACTCAAAACAGGGTTCATAATCATACCTCGCCATGCATACCTTCCAAGTCACTAGCCTCTTCTTCCTCTCTACCTGATGTCGTACAATTCAGCATCTTGTGACTCTGAAACTATCGCCAATTAGGGACACCAAACGTTCTCTTAAGTTACGAGGTTCAGATATACTTGAAACAAGTCCATTAGGTCATATCTGCCTAGACAATTATCGGTAGCTTAAGTCAACGTCTTGTACTCCTAGACATAACTGTTCTCAACTCTCTAAACTCTGTCGTCCTAGACACTACCAGTCTCACAGCTCTTCGTCATATCATGCTAGACACTTTGCTATTACGCCTTCTGCTCAACACGTATCTCTCGGTCTATTTCCGTGTATAGCATAACGGCCGCACACGTATATTTTATCATGCACCACAATTGACAGAGTAAGTTCCCGTCCTCTGTGTTGGCAGTTACCCAACATCACTGATATATTCTGCTTCAATAAAAATGACACTGGCGTGGTAATCACGGACACTGATAGTGAAGGTCTTCCCTCTATAACCTTCGCTATCTACACACAGATCTTCGATCCGACCTTCGCACGAGGGGGCCCAACCTCGCACTTCAGTCAGTTCTCAGAACTGTGTATGACGACAAGCAACCATGTATTCACCTGGGTACCCGATTACCCAAGCGTACTCGTATCGATCACTTCGATCAGACGCGCAAGTAGATACACTTCGGGAAAACGGGAGGAGTATCGATGACCAACGCAGATAGCCAACAGTAATATTTACGCATCGATCAATTCTGGGTCTGCTTACTATCTTTACCCTGGGTTTCCGACTGCCCAGGCTTTCACGTGCCTCTTGGTCCATTTCCGACTGCCCAGACTTTCACGTCTGCGTTCATCTGTTTCATACTTGGGTATCGGACGACAAGGGACAATCCGGACTTTCACGTGCCTCTTGGTCCATTTCCGTGTGTGACATAATATATTCTGATACTTCGGGAAACCGGGAGGAGTAACTATGACCAACGTAGGTAACAAACAACAGTATTTATCGAAAGACCATAAACCATCAAGAAGAGTTATCTGAGTTGTAACCTGAAGGTATCAATCGGCACCAGTGCTTTCTCTTGTTTGTACGTGCTCTTCTAACGTGGCCACCCTCCACGTGTATTTCCAGCGGGTCCTTCGGGAATTTCCCGGTATTTCTATCGAACGGCCACCCGAACTCTGTCACTGTCTGTACCACTCTCGGCCCCCGGGCCTCTCTGACTATATGTGGCCGCTAATCCTGGGACTTACCCAGTCTGTATCGATCACGGCCACCAGAATGTTAACGATCTCGGCTACCCGAACTCTCACGTGTCCGACAGCCCAAACACCCCGAGAGTAACTATGACCACGTTAGGTAGCCATGTATATATATTGACGAAACCGTACAGGGAAAAGAATATGCGAAAACACCCACAATTATTGAGGTCGTCGGCACCAGTCACGACCGTTTCTTGTAATCGTCGAACGCACCAATGGGATCGCCTTCCCAGTATTTATCGATCGTATCAACTGATGAACTTTCCCCGTATGTGCCAACGCTCCACCGGCAGCTCTCTCGGTCTGTATGGTTGCTACTCCGGGAATCTACCCGGCTTGTGTATCTCTTGCGGCCACCAGAACTTCTACGATTGCGGCCACCCGAATTTCCTCGATCTCGGTCACCCGAATTTTCACGTCTCCGACAACCTGCTGGAAACTGGCAGGAGTAGCTATGACCGTAGTAGGTAGCCAACAAGTATATTTTTTGGCCTGCTTTCATCTGTTATATACTTTTGTATCCGATCACCCAGACTCTCACATGTCTGTAACTCTCATTGACTGCGTTTATTCCTCTCATCGTAGGAACATATTTGTACTCGTCACCTAGAGCTCTGACCAATGGTAATGCACCAACTCTCGTAAACTTCGTTTCTGAGTCCTCAGACTCGATTTCCTCACAGGCACCTGAGGTAAGTGTCACCACGTTACCTCCATGTTTCACACAGACCTGTATTATTATAATCACTTTCTCTGAAGCAATTGTACTCTGTCTCTTATACACTGGAACGAACCATGGGCAGATCTTTCGAGGAAGTCCCCGAAAGATTATGTAGCTAGATCTACTAGAAGAAATTCTGCTGCTAGTCCCGCAAATAGAAACCTCGCGGGGAAACCGCGAGTCAAGATATTGCAACTAGACATTGAACTGAATATACCTCTGTAAAACGAGAGGAGTAGCTGTGACCGACATAGGTAGCCAACAAGTAGATTTACCGAAAGATCGTAAGACAATCAAGAAGACATACTGCGGGGACACCGCAAGTACAGATATTACGTTGAGTAACTGAAGTAAAGATATGCGGGGAAACCGCAAGCAAAGACATTGCGATCAGACACGCAAATCAACAGATTGCTGGTAAACTAGGGGAGTAGGTAGGACCACGTTAGGTAGCCAAGTATAGATATTTACGGGAAACCGTATACAGAAAAGAATATGCGGTGACGCCCGCAATTGATGAGGTTTTCGGCCCCAATGGGAACTTTCCCTGTATCGAACGCACCAATGGGGTCACCCTCCCCGTATTTATTGAACGTATTTACGTTTTCCAGTAAGTGTCAACGGCTTCACCGGTAGCTCTCTCGGTCTGTTTCCAACGGCTTCACGGGGCCGCCCTCCCCGTCTTTTAACCAACGGGTTCACTGGGGAATTCTTCTCGTATATTGTCTCAACGGCCGCCGTAATCTGTCTCGCTATTTTCGATCGACTCCGCTTGGGATTTTTCCGACATATTATCTCAACGGCCACCGACTGGTCACCATCTTCCCCGTATTCCCGAACAGAACTGTCATTCAGTCATTTATTTCTCTCGATCGGGTCTTTACGCACTCTCGAACGGCACCCAGACCTGTGAGCATTTCTCACGATCGGTCTTTCCTCTGTTGACTCCTACGATCAGGGCACGGTCCGTCTTGCGATCGACGGCAGAGGGGTCCACCCCACCAGATCAGCGAAAAGCAGCACCGGCCTGACCGCGAGAGCGGTTGTCACTAGAGGTCGTATATATATATATATATGGCAACACGATCTCTGGAGCGGTACGAGAACCACTCTACGTTTGAAGCAGTACGAACAACCACTGCTCCACATATATATGTCAGGCCATACTCAAGCCAATTCATGCGTCTGCAAGCTATGCACTCAATCAAAAACCGCCGATCGGTCTTCCTTCCTATACGCAACACTGTAAAAAAATATACGGAAAATAACACTATGGCGAGCCGATTATTTAAATAAATCATTCATTCAAGCCTTGTGGCCTGTCCGCGACAATATTACCCCATTTAAAAAAATGTTTGACTAAGTGTGGAACATAAATGGCATAAGCAATCATAATGCTATTGTATGTGTAAAACCATGACTGAAATGACTTTTGCACATGTAAATCTGATATTACAAGTGTTCAAGGCATATATCCAGCAGAGACGTCATTTGGGGGTTAGGGGCATTTGCTCCCTCTGAATTTCCTGATTTAGATTGTAGTGCATGCAAATTTTCATACAAGGTCATAATTTAATTTAATTTCATATTTTAACATTATATGATATCACAGGTACCTATAATTTAATAATTTCATTGTTTTGAAACTGTATCAGCGTTTTTGCCGTTACAAGATTTCACAAATCAAATCTTTTGGTACCACTGAAAACACAAAAACCAAACCAAAAGATTTAAAACAAGAAGGAAACCCCTCCCCCGTCGCCAAATCAATTCTTGCTTGCCCCCTCTGAAAAAAGCTGAAATTACGTCCCTGATATCCAGTCCATACAATGGGTTGTTAGCTTAATCACATTTGTGACAGTACTATGACATTCTGGGCACTTGTTAATAAACCATGGGGACAATTATAGAATTAGAATAAATTATGATGCTAGTTGGGTTGTTCAAATTCAACCTAGATAATATTTTGGGTTTATTGACCTACTTGTGACTGAAGTTCAAACTGTTATACAACTCAATTAAACTCAACTCTCTTTAATAAATTTTATTTCTGTATCTCTCATCAACTCGAGTGTTTCTGTGAACATTAATACCCTGTAAAATGAGTAGCAAATCCCTCCACACGTTATCACTACTGTGATTGACATTTATTTAATAACGAATATACTTACTTATTTTTAATTCAATTTGCTCTGTTGATATGTTATATTCATCAATCTATCCATCTATCTATTGTATATTTGTGTGCATCTGTTGTACATGGTATAACATAAAGTACAGACAACACAGAAACTTTATGTCAAAATATCTTATCACAAACTTCTGGAAATATCACCACTATATCTATAAAATTGCAAAGTTTTTATAGTAAAGTTCTGGTAAATACAGCGATATGATGCTGCAGATTAAAGGAGTTCAAACATGAAGACAAATACTCAAACGTTTTAACCTAAAAAAGAAATTCTATCCATGCATTCTGCAACTAGACAAGTTAATTTAAGCATGTAAGAAGTTGGTGATATGCAATTCTCTGCATACGTTTTGTGAAATTCTGATTAAGATTTACTGAATTTGCACTTGTAATACAAAGCTTTACATGCAAAATAAACATAATACATTGACATAATCATGTATAGAGAGGCAACAAATAAACTTAAGCACTTAAATGAAACAAACCATAATGAACAGGGCAAATAAATGCCTCATTATGCAATGTCCTCTGCATATTAGGGTGGAATTTACTTGCATTTTGTGCAACAATTTTCAGATTGTTTTTTCTGTTTTTTTGGCATCAATATACGTCATAATTATAATGTGACAAAGTGCATGCTAACAAAGTGATTTGCTTATGGCATTAAATTTTACTGTCTTAATTACATTTAATAAGATAATTTTATGTTAAACACAAAACCTCTAAACTGTCAAAGAAAGCATAACCGCTGATATCCAAATGTTTGCAGCCAGAGCTAAGCAAACACTGATGCAACAAAATGAAGCTGAATTCTTCACTAAGACTGGCTGACAGATGAATTCGAGTGGCATGGGACTTATCTGGTTCTTCATCAGCAGGTCCTTGTTGGAGCAGGCAGCTTTAGGGGTTGGAACAGTCTTTAAGTAGTTGAATGGTTGGAGAATGAAGGATGGATGACTTCCAAGCATCTCAACTGTTGGACCAGGATGTGTGTGTGGGACATACAGGGATTCAAGTGTCACCCAAGCTGTCAAGTCCTACAGAAAGAGCACAAAAACTCTATCTAATTACTACTACTACTACTAATCATAATAATAATAATATGTGTTAGCTAAAGATTTGGTATAGCGGTACTAAGTCTTTAACATGCAGGAGAACCCTGCCTTGCCTGGCCGTTTCTATGCCACAACTACACATGAGATATAAATATGAAAATCCCATACAGTAATATATAAAAAAACATTTGTTTAATGCCATAAATCAAAGCAATAAGTGATGCTAACAATAAATACCAGCATTGTTTCAATCAGATTTCTCTTCACCTAAAGTTTCATCTCAGTGTAGAACATGGAAGTAGAGTTTTTGTGCCAGAGTTCTCAGGACGACTATTCAGCTGTAGCTGGGCTTCAGGCTTTTGACTTTCATAGAAAATGTTGTGTAAACAGACAGCTAGCACTGTAAGTTACCTGATCAAATTATTAACCTCCCCAATTAGCAGTTAACTAGCTAGCAATTTTTAGACACGTTATAAAACTTCTAAATTTATAAGTTACTAACCTCGTCAACAATGAATTCATCATCAAAGTACTTTTGAAAGTTGAGGACGGGATTTAACATATCCATGGCATTGTAAACAGTTGAGCTTGTCTCCTCATCATCTTTGCGCTTTGTCACAGCCACCTGCGAAATATTACCCAAGAGGACTGTTAGAAGAATTCCCAAAACACATTACTACAGTGGATCTACAGTATCTAAATTAATGCCAATAGTAATGCAGTTCGGCTAAAGAAGAATGTCCACTACTCAGACAACCAGTATAATTTATGGGTCAATAGCCATTTTTTTTAATGGTAGAAAATTTTGATGATTGAGACAAAGGTTTTAAATTGCATTAAACAAGCCTAAATTTGCCACTAATGGCCATAATCTAAAAATCTGAATCAACAGTACAAGTCATGGTAAATTTATTAATGCCTTTTGTCTCTTAATTACCTGGTTTTTTATCCATGCCATGGATTCATCCATCAGTGGATTCTCAGCCTTCAAGCTCTGACTGCTCAGCGGTAAAAGTCTGTATGCTCTTGGTTTGCCAAAGCGGTTACTTGCGTTTACATGATAAAACAGTAGGTATTTGGGTTTCTGAAAATTGAAACTGTAGAAAGACTTTGCCTCATGATCCACAACATTCCTTGTGAAATGATGGACATAGTAAGTCTTGTATTCGGATGGATTACTCTCATCTAACCTGTTCTGCTCTTGATGTGCATCAATTTCTAGCATTTCAAATCGATTTTCACGACCGTTAATGTCAAGATCCACTTTAAAGTTGATGAAATGCTTGTTGTTGATGTGCGCGTCATTTGATGGAAACAGCTGAAAGCCAAATCTGTCGAGTTCAAATGCATTGGAGAATCTCAATTGGGAAGCACCACTGATGGAAGACGTCACTTCCAGGACACCATTCTGATGGAAAACAAAATCAAAAGCATACTCTTGCCAGTCCGTGACTACAACTGTATGAAGGACTAGGGCATCATCAGACAATCCTAAAGCAGGTGAGTGATGACTGTAGTTTCTTTGCATATATCTCTGATCACGTCTCTTTAGTGGGATGCCTCTATTCGTCTCAAACAGGCAGACAGCATTCTGATAAAGCTTTGGCTGGAAATGGGTGTAATGAATAAAATCGAAGTAACTGGCGTCTAGTGGGCAGTCAAGTCCAGGATCAAGCATCGCAGAAAGTCTTCCAATTAGATGCAATGATTCCATTGATATGGAGGATAGAGAAGGAACTGAAGCTCCACTGTACAATGAAAGGATTTCTTGTAGACTCAGCTCATACACTATGCGATCGTTGTTAAAACGAATGTCATGGAGCTGAATCCCTGTTGTTGTCCGAATGTTGAAATTGAAAGACCATCCAAACCAATCCACCTTTCTCCCATTGACTGAAAACCTTCGACCTTTTGGCATATAACTCTGAGGTCCTTGTTGCTGTCGTGCCAGTGGTGTTATTTCGGTCGAAAAACCAAATGGTGTGTCTTCTTTTCCAAGTTCATTTTTGGCATGAAAGTCATATTTTGTGAAAGCTGGTCTGACCTTGGTCTTAGAGAAACTGCTGCTCAAGTGGTCCATGTTGTTAAAAGTTTGATTTTTAAACCAGACATAGTCTACATTCCAATTGCAAGAGTTTGTTGTAGGTAAATTAACTCTGAACTGAAGTCCAATTGGGTGAAGTGGAAAGCCTTTTACTCTACAGTACACAATGATCCACATTGATCGTACACTTCTTGTAATATGTCCGGGAAGAACAATCTTGTAAGTAAGACATCGATCTTTACAGTCCGAGGAATATGAATATCCCGTTATTTGCATTAGTACAGATTTTGCTTTTTCCAGTTCTCGGCAGATAAACTCTTTCCATGGTACAGCATCACCATCAGCTGTTGGAGAGCGGAGGCTGTATGGTATTGGTGTGCGCCATTTGGTACGATTAATCTTAGAGAAATTTGTTGGAAGTGGTAGAGGGCCTACTTGGTATTCTTCGATCACTGGGTCAGCTGCATCGCCCCTACAGAGAATTTTGAGTTCAAATCAAGGAATCAGTATACACATCTTAATTTCAGCTCCACGAAAAACAACTCTTGACTTGTTTGTTTTCCCAATTATTTTGCCTTAGAAATGTGTAAGTAACTGTAACATGCTTTTTATTTCCAGAGTAACAACTAATTAAGCCAATGATACATGGCCAGTGATTCCGGTAGTGTGCGCAGGCCACCCTTATAGGTCGTTGGTAATATAATGTTATGTAAATATTCGAAAACTTCTCAGCGCCCACAAAAGCCACGTCAGAGAGACCAGCATATGGTACCGGCGCTATACCAAATCAAGTCTGCAATAGCCAATCCTCTCGTTTCCTTTCGGTGCAAGGTCTGCGGAGTTCAGCTATAAATAAGGTACCACGTATTGTATCACCGTACGTCTCACTGACCCATTGTGTTCATTGTTATTTCATTATAGGCCTATACTTACGTCATTTAAGACTAGTTTAAAGAGGGGTAGGTTGTCCTTAACCGATCTACCAAAGTAATACAATATAATATTATTGTGTGGCGTGTCCGATTATGACTTGAATCATCTTGAACTGCACCTTTCTAATCTATAAACTTCTATAGCGTCACGGTAATATTAATAATGTTACACAGACAACATTCTACAAACTCTACTAATGGGCAAAATCGGTGTCAAAGTCAAAGCACAATGTAACAAATCAAATTATAGGATAATATGTGATGTAAATCTTCGAAATTTCTCACTGCCCACAAAAAGCCATCAGCTTAGCATAATTTATATTTTACACTGACCGGCGCTAGGCCTATATTAAATAAAATCCACAATGACCAAGCTGCTCTCTTAATTCTGATAAGTCAAAACTATTACCTCGTTGGTCAAAAGTCAAAACCGGGGAGGTCGAACCGAGGAGATAGCGCTGTTATTCTCCTACTGTTCACTCTATAATTCTAGCTCGCAAGATTTCGTCCTCGTTCACTTTTTGAGACCTGTCTCGAGGCGCTTTACATACGCTTAAATATAATACGATTTCGATATTTCACTTCGACACTGAAGTTTAAGAATTAATATTGCTCTGATTGGGAGTTTACTCGATGCATTGAAATATCATTGACGTTCACGGCGCCCCATACTTGTTTCCGACGCAAGACCAACAAAAAGAATTGTTGGCCACTTTATGCGTTTCTTCGGAGTTTCGGGAAAGAAAATTGGCAGCATGGATGAACCAATAATAACGAATAATTGTGGAGAGATTGAGAAGCTCCAGGAGCAGGTTGAAGAAATCATCATTGGAGATAAATCTGCCGCGCAGCAGAAGAAGAAGAAAAAGAAAAAGAAGAACAAAAGCGGTTCAACCAAAATGTACGTAAGGATTACTTAACGTTAATATTTTAACTACGGTGTTGCATGCACAGGCAACTGCATTATTTTATCGTATTTAGAGATGTATGAAGCTCCTCTTGCAGGACCTAATCAGGACTCACTAATAAATATTATAGTAATAATGCCATATTAATGTCTTGCTTTCGTTTTACTGTCCCATGTTGCAATTTTTCAAGTAATCATCGAGAAACAGTTGATTGCGTATGTCTTACTGGTAAACGAACTGGCTCAGTTAGCTACAATGGTTAGAGCATAGGCTAAACCTGAGTAATAGTGCATGTGGTTTCGCTTCCTGATGGTGGCTAGGATATACTGTAACTCTCTGCCACAGTTTGTGCGAAATTGTGTGCGTTTTCGGCTGGAGCAGTAAAAAATTTTCTTTTCTATTTTGGCCACAGGAGATTTATCCACAAAACATGTACAGTTACATTTTCCATTTAAATAATATGACAACCTTGTACTGAGACAGCAATTGGACCATCTCAAGCAAAGCATAAGGACCATAACATTTAGGATAAATCTTCGACCGCTATACAAACGAAAATGTTACTTCTACAGCCGAACCCATACGAAATTTAGCGTGTGATGACCTCTGCGCATGCGCTACCATTGGCACATGTGCACTGTTAAAAACACCTGAAATTTTTAATACCTGTCATGAGGGTCAGTTAGGGTTAGATTAGGCATTGTTAGGGTCAAGTTTGGCATTGTGATGGTCGTTTTAGAGTCAGGGTTAGGGTTAGTGTCGTTTTTAGACATTTACGATGAACTTCCTCCTGCAGAAGTTATTTTTCTGTGCGTTTTTAGGCTGAACTTTCGGCCGTAGAAGCTCCTTGCAAATATTTATTCTATGGTCAATAAGTAATTGCGTAAACAATATGGCCACACCTGACTACACTTGAGTAGAGCACTGCTACCTAAGGAAGTACATATTGGTTATAAGAATATTCTATTGGTAGATAATAATATAAAACTGTGTTAGTTAGTTTGAAAGAAACACTTTAATTATTTTCTTAACTAGAATTGCGCCATAGGTAGTAAGTACTTTGCAATGAATGCTTTTGACCCGCACAGCAGCAAGAAGAAGACATGGCACCACAAAACCACCACAGATCCTAAATTACACTTCCAATTGCCCATCGCTCATTGTTTTTGTAACCATTTTGAAGATTTGCTGTTGGTATTACTTCAAATTCTTGTTCATTACTTAAATTTCTTGTTCATTACTTACTTATGTTATGGGATGTGTCTCCTAGGGAGCAGTACTTTGTTCACTCAAACTCAAAGTCAGGGTAACCATATTGTTTACGTACACAGATATTCAGTCTTTGCATTTACCATAATTAGTAAAGATATTATAAAGAATATATTTACTAGTGTCAATAAATTATAACGTTCGATCACATAATAAAAGTTTTAAAAAAATACTTTATTGGTATTAGTAAATTGAGAAGTGGGGTGTTTTGCTGTTGTGTATATAAGAATGTTTGCGAATATTTTCTCACATAATGCATGAAGAACTCCTTAAGATAACATTGAAAAGAAATTATGACTTATGCTAAATTCTCTCCTTACCTTACATATGGAAGTCATCCATGTGTACTCAACAACAGAAATCAAACCTATATCTTAGTCTGTTTATGATAACAATTTTCTTTGGTTATGAAGTGGTTTGGGTTATAAAATGTCTGGATTTTCAGGTTTCTTGTTTGCTTTATAATTGTCCATTTTTTAAATCAGAGAAGAGAATGGAGAAAATGAAGAAAATGAAAAGGTGGACAACGAATCCGGAGTAAAAGAAGCTGCAGACAAAAATGAGGCTACAAAAGACAAGCAGGCTAATGGTGAAGGAGACGATGATGATGAAGAAGAAGAGAAAGCTGGTGTGGTAGAAAATGGTAAGAAGAAAAGAAATAGAAAGAAGAAGCCGAAAGCAGGCAAGCTGGAACAGACTGATCCTCCATCCGTTGCCATCATTGATCTGTTCCCCGAAGGTGGCCCAGTTGGAGAAATCCAGGAGTATGCAGTTGGTGCAGATAGCAACATGGCAAGGGATAGATATACATCCGAAGAGGCAAGAGCTCGTGATCGCCTGCAGGATGACATGTACAAAGAAGTCAGGGTTGCTGCTGAAGCACACAGGCAGACGAGAAAATACATGCAGAAATTCATCAAGCCTGGCCTCAGACTAATCGACATCTGCGAGACATTAGAAAGCACCGCCAGAAAGCTGATCAAAGAGAATGGACTGCAGGCCGGTTTGGCTTTTCCTACTGGTGTCTCCATTAATCACTGTGCCGCCCACTACACTCCAAACAATGGCGACTCCACAGTTTTACAGTACGATGATGTGATGAAGGTCGACTTTGGCACTCACATAAATGGCCGCATTATGGACTGCGCGTTCACAGTGACCTTCAATCCGCGGTACGACCCGCTTGTTGCTGCAGTTAAAGAAGCTACAAATACCGGAGTTCGAGAGAGCGGCATCGACGTACGCCTGTGCGACATTGGTGCAGCCATCCAGGAAGTCATGGAGTCATATGAAGTGGAAATTGATGGAAAGGTCTATCCTGTCAAGAGCATCAGGAATCTGAATGGACATTCCATTGGGTCTTACAGGATTCACGCGGGCAAAACGGTTCCTATCGTTAAGGGTGGAGATAATGTCAAGATGGAAGAAGGCGAGTTCTTTGCTATTGAAACCTTTGGCAGCACAGGAAAGGGCCATGTTCATGATGACATGGAGGTTTCGCACTACATGAAGAACTACGAAGTCGGCCACGTCCCCATCAGAGTCAACAAGTCGAAGCTTCTACTTGGAGTGATCGACAAACACTTTGGTACGCTGGCATTCTGCCGTCGCTGGCTTGATCGACTCGATCAGAGCAAGTATCTGATCGCTTTGAAGAATCTGTGTGATCTTGGAATCGTCGATCCGTACCCTCCTCTCTGTGACGTCAAGGGAAGCTACACCGCACAGTTTGAGCATACCTTGTATCTGAGGCCAACTTGCAAAGAGGTCCTTACTCGTGGTGATGATTACTAGCGGCAGGATAGATGCTACTCTTCTTAGTGCAAGACAAGCAACTTTTACGTAGAACTCTGTGGTTCCGTTCCGCTAAAGGAGACCTCTTGCTGAATGATAAGCCTTTTCCACACTCGTTCTATTATCTTGGATGGATGTACAGGTCCAGTTTTTCCTCTAAATAACGCACAATGTACAGTACACTTCAAGAACCATAATGCACAGAAATATATCCCATATTACTTTTTGGTTTGATTAATATCAGAAATATTATCATTAAAATCTCTACCTGCATTGTTTACATCCTAGATTTGCTTTAGTGAGATTGCCATGTGCAATTTGTAGTTTGACTTTAATGCTTCTGTTGTAACTTTTAATGTTACAGTATAGTAAAAAAAACTTTATGCTATAATGATTTGTGGTTGAATTTAAAATATGTGATAATCAATACAATTATTATTTACCTATTTGTATGTATTGACAAATTAGCTGCATCTCATCTGTATCTGTCTATTCTTCAACTTTTTTGGATATTATTCTCAGCCACAACAGAGATTTTCTCATTGTTTTGCATTGTCTTTAATAATTATTCATGTACATTTTGTCAACTTATATATAGTAAACTAAAGGTGCATGCGCCTAGATAAATGAAATTCTGTAAGCTAAGTTAGACTAAATTCTTCTCCAAGGAACTTTGAACATGGTGTCAACTCTTAGTTAGGCTCTTCTTACATATGAGAGCCCAGTAGCAATCACTGTCAGTAGCAATTTTTCTAGTTATCCGATCATTGTTTGATTACTTTGATTGCTTTGAGGTCATCTATAGAGATATCTGGACCCTTTCCTCCTATTTTTCTGTTTGTAGCATTACCATCTGAATACCTCTTTATGTATGTATGTTCTGTTTCCAACTTACTGTCCTCTTTAGACAAGTGTTGTGGAATAGTGAACATTTTTACTGCCCTGTATCTCTTGCTTACGTGATAACACTTTGATGCTGGTGATATGTGGCTTGGCCACTAAATTATTGCTACTAGTATATTATTTGTATTTATTATTAATTCAAACTGACACACCACAGTATGATTACGAGTCCTAGATGAACAGAAGATTTACAAGTTATTAAAGGAGTTGAATTTAACCAAATGTCAGCTATGCAAAGGCATATCTGTACTACTATTCATTTGCCATTGGAAAGGGCGAGTTGACCTTTGGGAGGTTAGTGCTAGTCTTCTGCTTTTCGTGTTTGAGTGCTATCATTCACCTGAACCGCTCCGTACCATTGATTTGTTTGAGTCGGATATGTGTAGTATCTAGAAGAGGACTTGCCTGTATAGAATGACCTTGGCATATCGTCTAGGCGGCGGACTTTGTCTTGCAAGGTAGAGCAGTGCGTCGGATTTCTTTGGTGGCATGAGTTCAACGAGAGCAATGTAGGTGCTGTTGATGGTGACCGTGTCAAAGTCTTTGATGTTGAAATACTGCGTTTGTTTCATGTATTTGATGACCTCCATGATTTCCCAGGCAGTCAGGTCATCAAAGATGCTACTCACGTTACCACCTGTCAGGTTGAGAGGTACCACTGGCTGGCCTTTGGGGCAACTTCCTTTAAGTATTGACAAGGATATACATACTAACAGTACCTTTAAAACTGTTTGTACCCAAGATGTATTGCATGGTCCCTCTATGTTTCGTAAAATTAAACTCGTATATGTCTGATAATAATCATTATGAGCCTTGTCTGCAGGAGTAGCCAAGAGGGTCTTTCAAACATGACAGTGATGTAAAAAACGAATGTATAATTATACATCTTCTAAACCTAATGGGTTCAAATGCAAAGAAGGAAGCATGTTTGGCTGTGCGAGTGGTAGATAATAAATTTATCGATGCTAGCTGTTGATTGGCAAGTAATATATCATTGTCTATATCGTAAATATTATTTTTTAGCCAAATAGTTTACAGGGAAAACCTCCACGTGTGACTTGACTTACCTCCATATATTTCAACTGCAGATGCTGTCATTAGCCGAAGTACGATATCTGAAATAAAACCACAAAAGCAGCCAATGTGAGAGCCAACAGTGTAAAAGAAGGCTAGATGTATGCGTACAAGATGTTCGATACAAGTTAGGTAGGAAAGGGCCCCAAAGCCAAATCCTAGGAGCAAGCATGGATATAAAGTATTATCAACTGTTGGTTCAGCTTGGTAGAGAGCGAAATCGCTGCTGCTGGTGTGTTTCAGGGAATGCAACCGAGTCAATGTTTATGGCGAGACTCTGACGACTTGTGAAAAAAATTAGGATTTTTTGATTCAATTCAATTCAATATTCGTTTAGTCATAATCAAGCTGACAAACTACAACTTAACTTGCAGAGTCAAATCCTTAGGTTTATCTGGTTCTTAAGATTTCTCTAATCATTCAGACTTGTCTGGTTATTGAGATTTGTCTAATCCTTAAGAGTTATCTGGTCTTTAAGATTTGTCAGATCCTTCAGATTTGTCTGGTCCTTAGAAGGGTTTCCTGATGTCAAAAAGCTGATTAACTCTGGCAGAGGGGGCAATCTCTTTTGAGAGGTGGGGGGACACTCAATGAGAGAAATGTGCGTGGAACAAACGTATAATGTGTCCCCTCTCTGTGAACGGTGGGGGGACTTGTCCCCTCGAACCCCCTCTGGATCACCACCTCTCTACTCGGGTGCATTGTTCATCGTGCTCCTATATAAAGGTGGTCAATATTTTTTACCAATATTCACATGTTAAGAGAGGTCAACCCTAAATGCTTAATTAATAATAACCCTAGTCTTGTTTCTGTCATTTTCTATGCCAAACCAAAACCTCACTTCTTCCCATCTCTCCACATGTCTCACTAAACCAGCGATTTTGTATCTTTTTAGTCCTCTGATAATATTTCCGAAGTTGTGATGACCCCAACTATAAAATTGATTGGGTTACTGCCTTCACTGTGAATCATAGTAAGCCTGCAAGAAATAAGTGAAGATTAATTTGAGTCGCTATATGTTGCAGTTCGTGCAGTAGTCATAAGTTGGCCTACATGAATATTAAGTCGTCTGACCATTTTGGGATCTTGACCTGTAACCGTTTTACCTACTTCGCGTACATCTTTTTTCTCGACTAAGCACCCAAATGCTAATCAGCTGCATGCTCCAACAACCGAGCAGATTAACTGTGGATTAAGGTGCTGTCATTTCAAACTGAAATCTTAGGAGACAATAAGATTAGATTTCTTGTCCACCATACTCGCATACCATTGACTAGGACATAATTATTAATATCTTCAGACACTCGTAAGTGCAATTAGTGCCTTGGGCAATGTGAGTACGGCTATAATCAAAATCACATGACACGTTTGACCTTCTCTATCTATCCAATTAAGACAATTTTCAGTCGAATTACATGCTGCATTTAATTTGTCTTCAATAGGCTTATGCTAAAATTATTTAACTGGCTGCTAAGGCGTGTAGTATTATGAAGCTCAGCATTTATATTGTCCTGCCTGTTTATACATATTTGAACATAATCATCAAGATATATATGGTGGGTGTAGACCCTATCAGTGTTGACGCTTACATGTAGTGTAATGCAAGATTTGACTAATAGCACTTTGTCCTTAAGGCTAAATCTGTCTCCTCTGTCTGTCTGTCTTTCTGTATGGCACTGTCAAACAGACAGAAGTGTGTCTTAGTGTTTCTGTTTAACTGGCTGTCCTCACACATTTCATACAAATGGTTTGATTTGGAACCACTAGAGCTAATTCAATTGCTACAGATGATCAGATAAAATGCCTGTTATAGGCCTAGACCATGCCGAAAACAATGACTATTAAATTGAATATATAAAATCAATCAACAGAGCACCCAATAACATGTCCGAGTGAGTGCAGGAGCATGCACAACACCCAAAAGGCATAGTTTATGCTGAAATCTCGAACTGAATTTATGGACTAGTCCGCTGCTGAGCAGGGCATACTGGGGTCGTGTTCAGTGTACCAATCAACAACAGTAGTTGACTCTTAGTGGATTCAATGACTAGTTAGAGCTAATAACTTAGTCCTAAGGGCTTATATACATCATGGTATCAATAAATGACTGTTCTAGTGAAATTCCACTAAAAGTCATATATATATATATCAAATATTACCCTCCTCATCATTTTTGCTGTCACTTCTGTCTAAGACTGCTCTGCACAGGGACCCAGAATTTCTCTGCCTAGAGGGCCAGCAGAGGCGTCGATCCCCTCTGAGTGATGGAGGCAAACCTCCTGTCCACAGTGTTAGGAAGACAAGATATTTCCCTAAGACTGAAAAATTATCACCCTACCTGAAATTGGAGGCATTTACCTCTGAACCCTCTATGTGGACGCCTCTGGGTGCCAGGAATTCTTGTTGGCGACCCTGAGCACTGTGTGGTCCAGAGTGTTTTATAATTAGTTTTCACACTTAATTGTATACAGCAACAGTTACTAAATGCTTCTTAGATACAAAACATAGTAGTTTTAATTGTCTGGGATTTGATTTATTGAAATATCACACAGTACAATTATAAACATGTAGCCTATGTAGGTACGGATTTATATGCACCCCTTCAAGACAACTCGGGAGGCGCTCTCGACCCAAGCAAATGTTTAATTTAGGTTTTTTATAGAGATCAGTTGTAATGTATCAAATAACTAAATATAGAGAAGCCTTGTTAATATTACAGCGACTTACATACAGTTCCTTCATGGTGGCCTACTCAGGAGCTCTTCCAGTACAAGCCCACTGAAACAAAACAGTCTCACTGGGATTTAAAAATATTCTAAGTGACCAATAAGCATTTGATAAAGTGTTGTAGGAAGCCCATACCAGGTTAAAGGGCCAATCATGGATAAGGTACTGTGCTGCCTGATTGCAGTCAGTCATCAAGGAAGTACGCTAGCACCCTGAATAGCACAAAAGTGTGTATAAGTAATTGTTTAACTCACATAGAATGAGAAGCTCCACACGAGGCTTGTATAGATGGAAGCTGCCATCCATGGTCAGAGCGAGCAGAAAAGCAGCTTTGTAGATTTTTTTCCGTCTAAGCCAGCATCAAGCACAAAAGCAGATTCCAAACTTAACACTCTTCTAATATGCATCAGCTCTTAATCTGGAATGCAACCAGTGCAGTCCCTAATAATAATATATATTGATTTGGTTTACGTGTCCAAACAGGAGAAATGATACGAGCCTCTGTTTGTGATTTATCTGAGTGCCTGAACATGATTATTGTCAAGCAAGCCGTGGGATTTTTTTATCTCAAAATCTCATTACAGAACTACTCGTTTATTTTTGAAAGACGCAGACCTCCATCAAACACGACGACTTGCTTTGCAATACCAAACCCAAACGCACCTTAGATGCATCATGTTTTCATTAACAACATGGTACATAAACTGCTGTAAAGTAACTATATTACATTACTAAACGACCAGTCTTCTGCATTAGAAACTAGTACCTTCAACCTGACATTCTGAACAGTAAAGGTTTTAAGTATAGCATGATGTCAGATGCTCCTGCTGTTGAGCTTCCTTGTAACTGTAACCTTTCTCAGTCATTGACAGCAAACACTCAAAAGTGTTTTAGTAACGATTCTAATATAAATCACCTAATTAAATTTCAAACTAACTGATTTTGTGATTCAGCATAGGCCTAACTGTAACTGTCTAAATATTAACCTGTACTTATCATAACCATTGTAACAAGCTGCGTTTTTGCCAGCATGATATCTGAATAACGAAAATTGATTGATTTTTTCTGCTATTCAGATCTGTACCTCACAAACCCAAACACACATATACATACACATTTGTTTTCTGTGAGCTGAACAATTATTATTCTATGGGAATTTTGAAGTCTTCGCCCTACAACTTCATCTTTCCATGCACTCCTTTTGAACAACTGGTAACATGCGTATGTAATCAATGACTTAACCTTATATAACCACTTATAGGAACTCAGGTTCCACTTTATTATCTTGTCCAACTGAGATGTCCATAAAGACCCCATGCTTTGATTTCTAAAGAAATTATGTCGTGCCAATACACATGACTAGCAACAGGAACTTACGGAACTTCCCGTCGTTGTTCATGGGTTATTACCAGCAGGTCTTGTAAATATACAAGCTCAAACATAAGCCACAGGCCACTCACTGAACACCCATCGCTAACAGAGTTCATTGAGCAACAACTACTCATTACGGTAGCTGATCAGTTTCCTTCTTTGCGTTTGAACCCATTAACAGTCCTCACGGTCACCAATGGACAAGAGTTGTTCATCTCCACTAAGCATAGGTCAAAAGGGAGATTTGAAGAGTCTACAAGGTAGTTAATGCCAAGACACACTGTGATTTGCCTAACTGAAGAACCTTCTCACTCATGCTCTGGTAGTGCCAGTCCCAAGCCTGGAGAAAGGAGGAGGATGACACTAATCATCCATGTTATGAAACAGTGCAGTTACACAGCAACTTCTTAGTTAAAGATTTTACTGCATGCCCAGTCAGAGTGCAGACCGAAAACGTGAACACCCCATATAAGCCGATCCAGTACTTTGCTAGCCATTGTCCTACACCTTAAAGAGAGCTTTCAAGTGGTGCTGCACAACTAGCCTGATAGAAGTAGATACAGGCAAAATTGCTATGGAAATTAATCAATTCAGAAGCACACTACACTACCACTGCACTAAAGTAGGCCTCCTGAGCATCAATCAGTAGTCCTCTTGAAGCTCTGTAAGGTATATTTGGCAAGCATGTGTTGTACACAAATTAAGTCCACAGAGGATTACACAGTGGTCACTGAAATGCGAACATAAGAGCAATACACTCTGCCAGCATTTGCATCTAATGTTGATAGTTGTCTTTTTACAGCCTGTGACTCAAACTTAATTAACCTAAAGGCCATAATTAACCTATGATGCAACAGACTGTCTGTATAGTCAGACAGTCTGCTGTATCACATGACAATTATGGTCCTTTTATTCAACACAGCAGCATCAATTTACCCTACTACACAGCATAGTTAGCCCATATTGATCAACAAGTAGTCTAGTTTGTACCATAGCACTCAGTTGAAGTGTGGACGACTGTGAAATGGGATAGAGAATGTCAAAAGAAGAAGAAAATGAAGACAAGGGAGGGAAGGAGGGAGGGTTCAAGTTTCTCATTTTTCTCCATCCATACCAAAATTCACAGCACACCTTCTATCATAAGGCTGTCTGGCCAAGAGGCTACAGACAAAGGGCATTTGAAAGAGAAAACAAGATTCACTACACATTACAATTATTGGTCCTCTTAGCAATGCCATCTTGAAGAAAGTCTATTGATTTAATTGGAGGGTTTTTCAAAATTCCGTATTGTTAGTAAAAACTTTGATCATCGTGTAAATTATAATTGCACCACTTTAAGTAAATTTTAACAATAGGCAGCAAGGGATAGCTCATCATAAGAAGGTCTATATTACATTACGATTCTGGAGTCAGATAACACCAGCCTTATACTGAACTAATTCAATTATAAATAGTATTGTAGCTTATATTTAAAATTATTTTAATGAATTCTTATTGAATAAGACATAAAGTACATATTTATTTATCAAATTTTATAATATTCTTTCTGCCCACTAAGATTATGAAGTGATTATATACTACATGAGACCAGTTTTAGAAATGTATGCAAGTGACTCGCACAGAGAAATCAGGTAACTTTAAAGCTAAAAAATTATGTAAGCAAACAAGGCATCAGAAACAAAAATTTATTACACAATTATACTATGTCCAACATTTGTTAAATTTTTTTCAATTTCTAACTGAAGATGTCTTTCAATGTTTAAATATTTCCAAAACAGCAACACATAAATTTAGAGTGGCCAAATACATGTTGTCATCACAGAGTACAAAGTGTGTGCATGTATTAATTGTTCAAAAAAGAACTGAAAAGCAAGACATAGCAGCAAACTAATCCAGTTAAGAGGCTTCTTCATTTAATGAATTCAGCATAAATTCCTGTTACAACAACTGATCTATCGTTCTAGAACAACAAATTAAGACCTTAGATTATGCAGTATTACTTAAGGGGTCATCAGTTACGGCATATTAATACTTAACAACTTACTGACAAAGATGTTTCCAGAAAAGAACTAATACCATAGAAAATGTGGTTGCAGTTTGTTTTTTCACAACACAACACACGGCTGAAAAACAAACAAAACAGAGGAGACACAAATCAAGACATGCCAAAATAGCGAAATAAACTGAGGAACTTTCTGAATACAATCTGGATCAAGAACAGTTAGAACAGAAGTCATATAAGAACAGAGAAGTGCCTGGCTTTGGAGCTAAAAGAAAAGCAATCAACCAAGGACTTAAGCACAAGTTCCATCCAGTAGTTAGCTCGTCCGTAGACGGAGCGTCCGGCTCAATGTTCAGTTTCGTCTACGCTTGTCCTTCTTGCCCTCTTTGTCAGTCATGATGATGACAAGCATACGAAATATGTTGACGAAATCCATGAACAACATCAAGCAGTGCCTGGAATACAACAAACAGCATGTTTGGGAAACATCCTTCCTCTGCATCAGTCAGAATTTCACACAGTCCATTTTAAGCACACTCAGACAAAATATCACACAAAGAACCTAGGGATAGATCTACAATGTCAAAGTTCAACTCAGTGCCCTAGAGCAATTCTTCTCAATCTTTCTGATGCCATGGACCAGAAATTTTTATATCACCTTTACAACAGACCATTGCTTTTCGACTTCAGCTCACAATGTTGTAATAATATGATCGAGATTTCATAATGTTGTCAGTGTTTCTTACAGCTACAGCCCTGTTACTGCTTCATGCTTAAACTGAATGCTTCATAATTAATGGCACCAATCAAAACCAATGTTATTGTGCATGACAAGCCAATGTAAAGATTTGATCACAGAAAGGCCATTGTACAAGGATGCAAATATTATTAACCTCAAAATGATTAATCTAATCTAATCTAATCTTATTGATTATCTTTTACACACACTCAAAAATAATGCAAACAACTAATGGGGTAATCAGGCAATGATGCAATCTGAACTTAACAGCCTCGTTTTATAACGGCCTTCATACCAGCCAATATTCAGGCATTTTATAAGTATCAAACTTTTAGGCTTATCCCTAGCAACATTTGTAACAGTGATCATGTTTATATGGATTGAAAAACACCTAAAGCAGCGTCTCCCAAACTGTGTTCCGCGGAACGCTATGGTTCTGTGAGGTGAAGACAAGAGTTACGTGGGAAATTTTCTATGTAAACAAATGGATGTTTTTTTTGCTTGCCATTTGTGTATAACATTATATCCATATTGATTATAACATTATGGTTGAGAGCGCCTCTGAGTAGCTTCTTGAAGCGGCGCTACATAAATTTTCGAAATGAATGAATGCTTATGAAATAAAAGTCATAAGTCATCGATATGTGTATTATTATTAAGCTAATCTAGGCCTACACCTGTAATTTTCTGTATTCTCAAGCATTTGCCCCTACAACAACATCAGTTTAGTTTTTGGACAGAGGTTACGTCAAAAAATGTAAGATCAAAAGGGTTCAACGGCAAAAAAAGATTGGGAAACACTGACCTAATGCATACTTTACTTGCTGGCAGGTGCTTTTCATCAATGACCCTAATGCTAAATTACCTTCTTTGTGATTAATTTGCACTCTTGCTGTTTTATAAGTGCACATATTCCAGATTTGGTGTTTATGTATACACAGATGCAACATAAATGGCTTACATGATGTAGTCATCGTCTCCATTTCTGCACTTCTCAACAATCAGCTGAGTGTCATAGAGAACGAATCCCAGCATCAGCACCAGGTAAACATAGGGATAGATCTACAAGTAACCATACATACAAATTAAAAGCAATAAATAAAATCTAAAATAATTTTTACAAGATTGTTACACAGATTATCAGGTTATACTGGTGACAGAGGCATCTGTGTGCCAACAGGGTTCAAAGATTGTTACACACAGCATAATCGACATGTGCTCACTTCTCCACATTCAACATAGGACATGGTGGACAATACAAAATCTGGGATTGAAAATGTTAAAAAAATTAATGTTGTGCCTTTACCTGAAAGAAAAACTCTGAACCGATGAAGAGGTTGAGGAAGAGAAACATAGTCATCCAGCTCAGACCAGAAAAGAGAATACCTGAAACAATTCAAATGTAAGACAACCATAAATAAATCTACATGAAAACCACTATCGTATGAATTCTGAAGCATAACCGTCAAAGCAGCACTAATAAACAACATTATTTCTAGTATTCGTCTAATGAAAACATACTTCCAAACACCAAATGTTAATGAATACTTTAAAGAGAACTTTGGTATTTTTGTCTTTTAACATCAGATCTGCACAGGCAGTGCTTTGTGAGATGCTAAAAGATGCTATATTAAGTGACCAGACGCATTCATAAATTTTACACACATATCTTATATACTCTGTCAAAGGCAGGCGCATGTCACAACTCACAATTTCGAGAAAATGGTGAAAAACGACACTAACACAAAACTATTATTTTTGGATGAAATAATAACTTTTGTTACTCGAATCTGATTCAAACTCAAAACACACATGATTGATCCTTCGTGTCATTTTTGGCAGTTATCTCGACATTGTGATTTGCGACTTACCCCTGCGTTTGATAGACCATCTCACATATAAGGTGTTGAAATTTGTTTAGTACTGACTAATGAAACCTCAGGCTGTAAGACTGTTGTTGCCAAACAAAGTTTAACTAATTCCAATGCCACAAGTGGCTTGTATTAACCTGTGCATTAGCCTACAGCAACACCAATTCAGTATCACCCACAGAAACTACAGGTGATTAAGATGTCACCTAAATTGTCATTTGAGATTATTGATCATAGCCTTGTAGTCCCTTTCCTCACCTCCTAATGCCAAATACTTCCTGTCTTCGGCAAGCAGAGCACTCAGCGTGAAACAGATGAAGATCAGAGACGTCGCTAAGAATGCAGTCGGGATAATGCTACAAGAATTAATTAATTTAATTAATTAAAACAGCATTAAACTCTCATACAGTGCACTAGCTATATTTAATTACTATAATCGTAGTAATTAATTAATTAAATTAACATTGTGTTTACAACTTGAAGGGCAACCAATGCAGCTTGTCATTAAAGGATTAAAAAGGCACTACATACAATGAACACCACAGTTTGCAAACTGACAGTGCCAGTCCCAAGCCTGGCTAAAAGAGGAGGGCGACGGTAGTGATCCTTGTTATCACAGTGCTGTTAAACTGTTACTAAGATTCCACTCCATACAATGTCCTACGGTAACAATTCATTGTATCGAAGCACAGATGATCATTGACAACAGTTCACCATACCAAGGTTCGAATAAGTGATTTATGTCACAATCCACGTGAATCGACATCAACATACACTAATAATAAATGAATGGCCATACTACATACAAAATAATATTTGTAAAAATTATACCAGTATTTAATTTATAACTGAAAACTCAGGAAACATTCTAGGCGACAGTTAAACCGAATCAAAAGTTCTTAGAAAAAGTTTATTTATTTAGAATGGATGTGAAAATCTAGCACCAAGTCACAAAAGGACAGTATTTATGTGACAACAACCAGATTTGTCTGATCCTTAAGATTTTGTCTGGTTTGTCAGAATTGTCTGATCCTTCAGATTTGTTTGATCCCTCAGATTGTTATATCTGATACATTAGATTTGTCTGGTTCTTCAGATTTGTCTGGTTCTTCAGATCTGTCTATTTCTTCAGATTTGTAGAGTTCCTCAAATTTGCGTGATTCTTCAGATATGTCTGGTCCTTAGAAGAGCTTCCTGATGTTAGACAATTGATTTACTCTGGGTGGTGATTATTATGTTACCCATATTGACATGTTAAGCAGGGTCAACCCTAAATGCTTCATAACCCTAATCATGGTTCTGTCATTTTCAATGCATAACCAAAACCAACGATTCACCTTGGGTCGACCTCGATGGCACGGTCCAACAGTGGACCCATGTTGAGTCCTGACAACAGGCTGAAGGCAATCATTAGCTGTAGACGGGTTGACCGGTTCTCGCTGGTCGGAGCCAGGGCCACGAGAGCTATAAGGATTCCAATTTGCACAATAGCTGACGCAAGCAGCGAAAAGATTCCACCCTGCATACAGAAACAACACGAAATTTGAAGCAACAACCGAATCCTATTCGAGTTCCCCAAAAGTAATATCAATTTCAAATTGGCTTTCAAATATTCGAGTCTTTATCTGCATTACCATCTGATGGCTGATTAAGCACATTTCAGAGTCCCATTTCCACGTGACCGTGTGCGTAACATTTTTATTATTAACTGCTAATATTATTATTTCGTTTATGGAAACTGAGATGACCATAGCATGGGCGAATAAAAACCATTGTGACTACAGGTGCATCAAAAGTGTAGCTGGCTATGGCTGCGATTTAAACAAAGATTATATCACGTTGGGGTGTAGGGGGCGTAGAGTAGTGGTGAACACACTAGGATGCAACGCACGAGGAACTGAGATCGAGACCCGTATCACCCCTAAGGTTGACTTCTTTCCTTCTTTCTATAGGTGGCGGCGTTTGTTAAAACTAAGATGCATAGCGTAATTGGCGCCCTGCGTGGCTGCCGACGGCTAAATTCGACTCCAGTAATAACTCGTCATCATTCGCTCATACTATACTTGTAATTATTGTTTTATTATTATTACTATTATTATTATTCTTTTATTATTAAAAGTAATGTCATATACTGTTATATCAATTTCAAATATTTGAGTCTTTTGAATAGAGTTGGTTTGTCAGTTTGAAATTAAACGAAGATTATTATTCTTACTATTCTTCTATTTCATCCAAAAAAACCTCATATTCCTTGACCAGTTCTCTGCACGTGAAAAATGGCTGCCTTGCCAGAAGCCTCATTGTCCATTTTAGAATCTCTCTAAGTAAGCATGGAACTTTTAACATAACAAATTCTAATCGATGACAGACAACATCAATATGATCTTCCAATTCTTCTCAGGTGTTAACAGTTCTACAAAAAGACTGAACTGCTTGAAGCAGTCTATGCATTGGCCAATCTCTTCTGGATAGATATGACTCCATTGCATGAAGGTCTTTGCATCAAAATTCAGAATATTACTTTGAAAGCTAACCAGAGGCTTCAGGCTTCTCTTTCCTGTTAAAGCTGAAGGAATGGACATTCATCCGGTGGTCCTATTTGTGATTCCTGGCTATCTGATTTGTGAGTCCTGCCTATCTGACTTCTATCATCCTCTATCTCAAGTCCTCCACAACATGTAGTCCAATAATGATGCACAATTCACAGCTACAACAAGGGAGTCCATGCCATCCTAAATGACATCAACTGTTGTATCCTTTCACGTACTGGCTTTCCAGCGATGAAAGCTTCAGCCGGGCTGTCTAGAATAGATGCCATGAGACCTACGGCCTCACCGTGATCCATTGGCATATGGGCCACGGCCTCATTCTGGTATATCAATGAATGACACTATTCAATTCAATATTCGTTAAATCATAATCAAGCAGACAAACCGCAACTTAATTAACAGAGTTAAATTTAGTACAATCTGTGCACCAGAGTCAGACACCTAAAGTTCTTCTGTGCACCAGAGTCAGACACCTAAAGTTCTTCAGTGGCCAGCAACCATCTGCTATATCAGCAGGGACAGCAGCAGAACTAGTGACATCCGGAAAATGTAGTCAACTCCTCTCAACATATCAGTTTTTAACGCAAACATTCGAGAGCCTCTGTCACACTAATAGTCATCTGTTAGATTTCAATACAGACTTGAGATTCTGCCCACCTCACATTTCTGGAGACCAAAAAGAAACTTTACCATCTTCCAATGTCCTACACTTACAATTATGCACTTCATGCTACATACCTTGTATGACAAAGGTCAACAAGTCATACTTGTGCTAAACCGAAACTTACAATACAATATAATACAACTCGGCATTTATAACACTCTTTATCACGACAAGTCGTGATCGAAAGCGCGCACACGTCTCGATGACGCAACTGCAGTTGTAATGTAGAGCAACTGTGTGCAAAGGACTTGCTCAAGGTCCCTACACAGTGATGCCTCGGACGAGGGTCAAACTGCTCGCTCAGCGCACACTGAACATTACGGGCTGACCGTTCTAACCGCTCGGCCACCATGCCACACAACTTGGTGAGGTTTAGCCATTCCTGATTTGCATCTATTTTGCTGTACATGGTTTGGGAAACTGATTGGGCGTATCTAATATCAGGTGAATATAAAATAATATTAATAATATTTCCTACAACATGTGTATGAATAGTCATTGAACATAAAATGCATATGCATTAATCCGTGAGCAAATATGCATACATAAACTCATAAAATGCACATACATATACATTAAGCATGCATAATATTTTATATGCATAAATTTATGTAACAAAGAGCAATAACGAAAAGAAGATGCCAATGCATACAATCATGAAATCAGTGAAGACGTGGAGGTAGCCTCCGAGGGCACACGCAAGAAGTGAAATGCTCATAGCTGCATAGACATTCTGTAGGTGTGCTTTAACTGGCTTCTCCCTGAAAATAAAATCCAAGATTGTAATACCAACAAGGACCACACTGGCAAGGAGGTCAAAACAACAACTAGCTGTAATTAGACTCTATTAATGCTGCAGCACAGTATCGGTGCATTTAATATGCACTACCAACCAGTTGGCCCATGATTCTGCATACAGCAAAATGTCATTATGTCCCTAAAGCTATTAACAAACAAGCCAAATCAGTTAACATGCATTGCAAACACCTGGATTTTTAAGCAAAATACAAAAGTACAGGAAGCCGTTACAGGAAGTGGATTCAAGCAAATCAGATGAATATGTTCTGAACGACCTTACATTTCCATCCTCTTTTAAGGCAGATGTATCATGCTTAGTAAGGCAACATATATACAGTGTGAACTTATTAACGCACTCCAAGATAACACATTATTCTGCTTAATGCAAAGTGGTGTTATGTTCCCATTTGAAGCTTCTCTTAACCTAAAATGCTGCATCGGCTAACGTGCCAGACTGACAGCCAGAAGGATGAACAGCCAGATGGACAGGCTGTTTGTTGAATGGACATATGCATGGAGATTTAGTTAAGACAACATTAGGCTATTTCTACATTAGTCTCTTTTATATGTGGTCCGGTCTATGCGCTGTGTCCAATAACTTGTACCCCAACAACTTTGTGTTAGTGGGTGCTAGTAGTTTCAAAACATTCTATGCACATTTTATTTCTATGTCGATACTTTAAATTCATAGTTTTATTTTTATTAAACATACTCAGTTGTATTTTTTCACTTCCAAGGGATGTTAAATAAGATGAAATTTTTTTTAATTATATACTAAACCAAGCAAGCTGACAATAAGTGACCACATTGTTCTTTTAAATAGTTCTTTACAGCCATTATAGCATCATCATTATACAAAGTACACTAGGGATGAACCGAAACTGGGTTCAGAAACTTGGCTCGGCCGAGTTTCGTAATATTTGGCAAAACTCGGATTTTTTTAAATTTATAAAACGACAATCGAAACACAAAACACTATTATTATTTTTATTTATTTACAAAATGACAATCGAACCTAACTAAAAGCACAAATACAGCTAATATTAGTGCATGCAAGTTTCTACTTCCTGCAGAAAACTAAGGCAAAGCTAAAAATTTCAGAAAAGTTGTGCAAACTATATCAATCGAAAAATCAAGAGAAAGTGACTTTTCAAATATTAGGACAAAACTTGGACACGGCAAGAAATTCCAACTTGGTTCATCCCTAAATCCATACATCCTAGTTTTGTCAGGCACATGTCCAAATGATTTCACGATGACATTACAGGTAATCTATATAAATAAAGAGAAGATTCTCTGTGTGTGTCTGTCCCTGCTATGCATTTGCACAGTTTTATAGCTATTGACACGAAACCCTCGCCCAGCAGAGGGATTGGTGAACCCCCGCGGCCACAGTTTTCCTACTCTCCAGGGCCAAAAACCTGTCTCAACCTGTGCAATGCTGGGTTCCCCAGTTAGTAATGATTAAAACTCTTCTACATATTAGAATTAGTTATACATAGTTTGATGTTTAAAATAATGTTTTCTGCATCAAAATATATGTCACTATGAGGGTCACCTCTAGAAGAAATTGTAGTCTTCAAATATGCCTTGTCTTGTTAGCATTATTGTTGCTGCCAATCACAAATGAAATTCTGATGGATCATTCAGATTTTTAAAATAATTTTAGTAAAAAACTATTTGCTTCATCATAAAACTTTTTGTCTTGATTGTAACCAGGTCTTGAAATTGGACGGTATTTAACGGTATGCCATACAGGCACCACTCCTAGCCGAATGCAAGTATACGGGGAGGGCTGGTTTTTGTATCCATACTGGCACCTCTATTTTCCCACTTCCAGCCCTGACTGTAGCATGCCAAAATATACCCTACAAAGCCCGAAAAATTATGCCCCTGATACCACAATTTCGCCCAAAAATACCATGTCCTAAATACTATCCAATATTGTTTGGATGTAGGTCAATAGGACATTTCTCGAGATTTGCCGCACATCTATAATAAAATACGCTAAAATGCTTAATAACGTTCCGTTCTGACATCACACCGTGTACTTTCCGTCGTAATCGGGGTGGACATATTGTTTGTATGTAGGGCAATGAAACATTTCTCAAGATTTGCTGCACAGTTTTGATGTACGGGCGCAGAAAAACAGCATCAGTACACAGCCAATTCATTTTCCCCGAATCTCTCTTCAGAAATTAAACTGCTTCTAATCGGAATTTATACATAGAGACTAGAGTCCATAGTTCAACAGGCATAAGGGAAAACATCGTTACTAAAACGAAAATGGACGTCAAGTCACATAAACGCAAACCGATCGATGAACACAACTGTTATGAAAACATAACGAATGTCGTTCAGAAAACAGTGATAGTAAGCACATAAAATGTAAAACTTACAGTTTGCCAAACTGCAACTCTTCGAAAAAGAGCCTTATCGGACCCATTGTATTTGTTTCGGCCATTTTCAGAGTATGTTAGCACTATCTGGTGTAAAATTTCACGATACTCTGTTGCGTAGTTAAATCACTGCCTTAAATGGCGTCACTATCCCAATAATAATGTCGCGTCAGCGAAGCAAGCTATTCTTAGGATGGATAACTGTACTGTCCGCCATAATAAAATTTTATAGCGCTTGATATCATGGTAAGCAAAGCCAGTTAGTATCAATGTGAGATTCGGCTTTCAGCAATGTGTCGAACAGTGCAAAACGCTATCGTGCACAGTCAACAAAACTCCCACACTGCCACACAACTTCTGTTCTGAAATCATGTCATTAGCTAACTTGTTCCTCTATGCGCATCTGGGCGGAACAATTCGATTTTAAATAATCTAGGTTTTTAGTTTTATTAACCTAAAAACCTTAACCTTTTAAATTTCAGGTCTTTTACTTTTTAAAGTCTAAGTCATAAATTTGCTGTTAATTTAACCTTCCCTCAAAAACGACACACTACCCCGTTCTTAGCAGTTAGCACTCCTCTGCCAGTTTCCGTTCACAACTGAAATCCAAGCCGTTCAAGCCATGCTATTTTGATTCTACTCCTGCGCCACCACACGAACACCATCGTCGCAAGTTGGCGTGAGATGCTGTGCCACTGGAAGGCCATTCCAGGTCACCGGACCAGCCAGTAAGAAAGGACGGCACTGACGGATAGCAGTCCGCGCACGGGGGGTCAAGTAACTCCGCTTGCGCAGCAGAGCGCAACGAGCCACGGCGTCGAGCAATAACAGTGGGGCAACATAGTTCTATGAGGTGAAGGGCGAGTTTAAACTGTAATTTTAGTTTTTATTTGTGAGTAAAAATACTACCATATTTAAAAAAGAATTATTTTATGGAATCATTAAAGTTATTTCATCCTGAAATTTGTGCCCCTTCTACATTTGCACCCTGTGCCACGGCACCGCTGGCACCGCCCTCCGTACGGCCATGATTGCAGTAATCCAATTTAGCGATTAATACTTGATATAGCGCCCCTTCAAGATCAGAGGTGTTTGTTTGAAGTGGGGATTTGTTGCCTTTTCCGACAGGATAAATGGGGGGGGCACAAATTATTTCAACAAGGGTAATCTTAAAAAGCCATTGGATAAACATAATAAAGAACCGATTTGAGGGGGCACATGGGGGCACTGAGCACTAAAACTGGGAGGCTTCCCCCCGCCAGTTTTGAAACTAGGAGGCCGGTGCCCCCGCTTGTTACGCCCCTGATTGGTAGGCCCTAAGGTGTACCGACCGTTAAATATTGGCCTACGGCACGCTGTACAAGTTGGATCTACATGTAGGCCTATGTATATCTTTGTGTTGACGTTTTTTTGTAAAGTTTATCGCATAGGCTGTAGTCCTATCTTGGTAATATGGAAATTCATATTGTCAACACCTAGACGGCGAGATGCTATCAGTAACTTAGTCATATCGAATATACATGTAATTGGTATCGCATTTCTTTTACCAGCGACTCTCGCGTTGTTGTCAACTTTTTGATTTTAGCAGATGTCTGCGAGATAGCACTTGAATCGTGCGTAGTCAGGACATATATATATATATATATATATATCTATGGTCAGGAGGTCTTGTCACATGGGTTATTGATGGCCAGATATATATATATATATATATATATATATAGAGAGAGAGAGAGAGAGAGAGGCTATTTATTATTTAAGCATCGGATTTAATAGCTTAAATTTGTTAACAGCTATGAAGAATTAAAACACTAACAACGCTTGCATTTGAAACCGTTTTAATGCTACATAAATATTGATTAAGCAGAAATATAGGCCTTGATTTGATTTACAGTTCTGAGTTTGAATTTCGTATTGTGGACGTCATAATTAAAAAATTATATTTGCGTAGGCCTACGTACATACTTTTCGGGATCCCTCCCCACCGTCCGCATAATCGCCGAAATTGGAAAACCCTCCTCCTCGCTGCATGCTTACTAGTCCACCTGCTAAAGTCCATAAATCAGTGCAATCGTGCAAAAGTGGAAGATAATTTGAAAATTGGTTTGTTGCATACTCAGGTGTATACCAATCAATAATCGAAGTCAAGCCACTCTCACGTTATCACGAAGTGGCTCTAAAATGCAAAAATCCAAGATGGCCGTCGCAAATTATAAATTTCATGAATCTCAACTTGTAGTCCGGGAGCAGTTGTCATCTCGTTGCGGTTTTAGCGATGAGAAGATGCGGTTGGTGTCATTATCTTCGTATGATGAAAATTCATAAAATTTATGGTGCGTGTCGTCCAAACCCTGCAGGCTTTCACAAAGCAAGATGGCGGTCATAATGGCCATTGTGAAATATATGTTGTAATATATCTGGAACTATACATGATAGAAAGGTAATTTCAGTGTCTAAGGTGTGGCTCATGGAATTAAAAAATTATATTTTCAATATCATCTGAACTTAGCGTGACCTCTGTCTACTTAACAAGTTTTGGATGCGACCTATACAAGTGTGACTGCAACGTCTAACGGAAAGCTCTACCAAAATGCTCAGTTGGCATTGTGTCTTTTCAACGGTGGAAGGTAATGTGAACGTTCAGCAGCAACTCGTAGGAAAAACTGAGCGATTTCTTTCAGCATCATTGCATTAGCACACTAAATTACACAGTAACTGTCAAAAAGTCTGCCAAAACTGCGCTGCAAAGGCCTGATCATTCATCATGCACCTGTTATTTCTTGAGCAATTAGCACCCTAAACATCACCTGCCGCAGTTTTGGTGATGGAAATATGTCGTCGGTGCTATTCTCTTCGCATGATTATGGAAAGTCATAAAATCTATATGGTGGGTGTCGTTCACCCCTGCAGATTTGAAAAAAAGCAGGATGGCGGCGAAAATGGCCGCCAGAAAATATATGTTGTCATATCTCTGAAATTATTTGTGATAAAAAAGGTGATTTTAATGTCTAAGATATGATTTCTTGGCCCGATAAAACAGGTATCACAAATTTTACTTTGAGGATATTTTTCGGACGCATTGGAACGAAGGATGAACTCACAGAACTACTCATCGAAAAAGTACTATACACTTTGAAATATTGCTGAATGTTTATTCTGAATGAGCGACTGTGTCTTTAATGCTCCAACAATGGCAATTGTCTGTGCATAAAACTCGTTTACTAAACAATTTTCTATAATTTTTAGTGAGTATGATGGCACCAAAGTGCAATATGCACTTGGCGAAGGATGCACTGAATGTAATAGTGAATCATTCTGGTGCGACTTCGGACTTTGCAGAGGTAAATTTCACTAGACTTTGACTTATAGCATGCATATATTTTGGTATCAGCATTAGTGAATTATTAAAACTTTGTCGACGTTAAGCAACGAGCAATTTCAAATAAATAAAATGTAGTTTAGGACAAAGATACAGGTACAATCCGCGCATTTTATTGCAAACTATAATTGCAAACTACAATTTTTCGGGTGCAGTAGGTAAAATAATAATGATTAGGCTGATGAACTTATAATAGTAGGCTTAAAACCTGCATCGAACAAAAGTAGATGAAAAAATCGATCCATACAGAATTACTTTTGTATGCATCAACCGAATAATCACACCACTTGTCCTCATTTGATTTTGTTCTCTCCTCTAGTATATAATTTAACCCAAAACAATTACCATTTCCGAATTATTGTTTCATATATGTATCATTTCGGGATGTCTTCTCCGAGCCCTATCCCAGATTCCTAGCCCTATTTTGCTCATGCAGGTGCGTTCAGCATCCTGAACCGCCACTCTCCAGAGAACGTTATAGCAGATAACGGTAATCAAAGGTCATTCCGCTCTTATTACCTAAGCGTTTAATAAATGAAACTAATCAGTTTAATGAAATATTAGAGAAATATTTTTAATGTGTAGATTCTATTGTTTGTAAAACCCTTACATGGACTTGGGTGGACCGGCTATGGCCTTGCATGTTTGGTGATCCTTATTGGCCAAAGTCATTTCGATTGACTTAAATTTAGATGTTATTTATGAGGCATGGCTGCTTATTATTTTGGTCTGTATCAGATATGCGTTTGGCTGGTCTTGTTTAGGGCTCCTTAGAGCTTTACAACAATCTAATGAGAAGCGATGAGCTCTCATTCAATTTTTTTTATCTTTTTGCAGGTGACTGTACTGCGAGTGATTCCTGCTGTAAGTTTATAATCTCACTAACATAGAAAGCAAAACTTTAAAATAATATTTAGTCAAATATTCAAACTCATTTGAAGTCAGATACAATGATAAAACTAGCACGGTTAGTCAGTGTTACTAAACAGAGATAAAAGAACTCAGGCAAGACATTTATAGCAAAGGTGAAGTTTAATCGGTTAAAGGTAATGTACATGAAAACTAGATAAGGCAAGTAAGGTAAAGTAAGTAAGGTACGGTAAGTAAGGTGCGTGAGGTAAAGTAAGGCAACACACGTTAGGTAGGATAATACCTTATATGGTTCATCCACAATAATTATGCCTATTTAGTTTTTCATAGAATTATATTCTAAAGCTTAAATTCAGTGACATTATTGATATCGAAAACGAACACTATATATCTATACATATATATATATATACATTTTGTAGAAATCTCGAATTTGTAATCAATCAAAGACAGCAGACAGTCAAACAATACAACCAGCAAATGCCCTATCCATTTACTATAACATATATAATCTATCTGATGCCCAAAGTCGCGACATCGAAGCGAAGATCGCAGGCTGTCTCCGTAGAAATAGCGAAGTCCTTTCCTCGTTCGATAGACTTGATCCTTCAATGACGAGGCGATGAATGCGTGTAAAAATTATCAACATTAAGCGAAGATCGGTTCGGACGAGGTAAACACACAGTAAAGATTGACTCGGACGAAATTGAACGACAGAATCCAACGATGTACAGCCTCCAAGACTTAGTAAGCATGCTTTGCCCAGCAACAAATCAGCGAAACTGAAATTTACTTTCAGCTCGTCTATTCAAACTTTTGGCACAAACAATTGGCCTACTATACGATTCTAGGACCCTTTAGCTGATCTCCAGTAAGCCGTAGCTCTATATGACCTCTATTCCAATCAGACGTAGGCCTACAGCGATTCTAGCTCGATTCTAAAACCGACTCGAAACTTGAGTTCACCGTCCGCTCCCCCTGTCCTGTCTCTGTCGACATACCGTTAGCTTGGCTCATAGTCGTGGTATAACGCATACGTTACTTGAGGTGCGTCACGCCGAGACTTGTTTACTTGTTGGCTTAAGATCATCAATTCAATTCATTATACATTTTGCGCAACTCAATTAACAATACGCCTCTATGCAATAATTAGCTAGCCTATTCTAATCTACTAGGGCATAACCGAGTAGACAATTTCCACCGAGTACCGAATTCGAGTACTTGGATGAACTATTTTCCGGATCCGGGTTCGAACCGAATAGTAGTAGCGGCATATCTGGCCAAAAGCGTAGTTAGCCTGCCACGTGCCCAGCTAAGAAGAACAATCTATAGTTAATGCCGAGTATATAGCAATATCCTTCATTCAGCGTATCTAAGATATAACAATATTTTATTATTTAATAACTTTATTTGTGAAAAAAATGTGAAACCTTGTTATAAAATTTGAAATATGAAGTTATCAACGACGTCTTTACTCTCTAATGTTTACCAGAAACTGGGTGGATCCAATTCAAGCGGGAAAATTACTAATTTGTTTGGTGGCCACCTGAGGAATGCAATCCAACCAAAGGAAATTAAAATTTATAAATTAACATCATTATTTTAAAGAAAATTCAATGGAATGTTAAGTTCTCGTTTAATTAATCAATAACTTATAAATAAGTCCGTTAGTCCTAAATTTATTTGATGGAAAAATATTATTTTGTAAAAAAAAGTATTTTTTGAAAAAATTTATTTTTAGCTATTTGCGGGTGTAATATTTGCCGAGGCGAATACTTCCAAATAGTCCAGTATTCGGCCGAGGCGAATGTCCGATGCGATTTCCGGTTATGCCCTATAATCTACCTATTAAGTAATTAAGTGTAGTAACAAGTAAGTTTGAGAAGGCTACTATTTTGCTACACATGTCTACATATAATACGAATCACAAACTTTCTTTCAGGATAAAACCAAAAAGTTATGTTCATGTTTGACTGACATACATTGTAGTCTATAATCTCGAAAACAGAGCTATTATTGCATAAAGGGTGAGCTGAATGATTGACTTTCCGATTGGAAACTCATTCCTTAGGCTGCCAGAGGTCTTTGGAGTGTTAGGAACATTTCTGGTTGTGCTTTTTTCTTTCAAAGGCGCAGTGCTGGTTGTGGTTTTAATAGTCGATGCTCTCGAGGTTCGAGAAGTTGTTGAACAGGTCGGTGTTGTTGAGTTTATATCAGTGGGAGCTGTAACAGCAACAGGAATATAGAAAGATGTTAGCATTAGGGCCTTGAATTTGTATATTTCCCTTTGAATTTAACAGAAAGAGAGCTTCCTGCGTAAACTTTGAAAACCGAATCATTGCTGAAAGTTGACGATCTCAATTGTCTACAAAGAATGTCTATAAACACCATTTATTTACATACATGTATATCTAGGTTCTGTGTGTTCCTAGTTTATCCTGCATCGTCTGCGAATTTCCATACGATACAGCCTAACAATAGACCGAGGAAGGTCCAGCGTCATTTTTAAGCTCAATTTCCCATATTTTCTCCAAAAGTTAATTTCCAATCTGCTTTTATCAAAACTTATATTGCACATTTGTATCAACTTCAGATTCTTATTTATTCCATACCCGATACAGTTGCTTTCACGCCAGTAGTGCGAACATCATATAGATGCAAAGCATACCATGCAGAACATAATATTATTATGTTTTACAGCGTATGCTTTGCATCTATATTCATTGTAAAACTTTTCGATGGCGATATCAGTTCCTTACATATACATCGTATAAGAAATTCTGTACACGATGCATCACAAAATGAAGCAAATAACTGCAATCAGCTCTCAACGTTCGTCTGTGTCTTTTACCAGAGAAAAGAATCCTAATTAAGTCGTCTCCGGAACAGATAAGGTGAGACAGATGGTTACTCCTAGCAAAGGGCGATCTAAGAAACTTTGGACAGATGGATACAATATTGACTGATGTCCTGATGGTTAGATTTCAAATTCTTAAATAGGAATGGCAAAAAAATTTCGTATTATAACGAAATAATAACGAAAACAATGATGCTTCACCGTGCATCTGTGCACTGACTGCAAGCTATAAATGCAACAGCTTCGTTTGAATTAGTATTCTCCTAATAGTCACAGGTGATCATGGAATTTCTAAAATTCTTTACAGCGACTAAGGCTGGCAAAGTTGCACGACCTTGCAACTATCATGGTGAGCCATTTAATTGGTTGCGCAGAGCCAACGAAGGCTTCATGTACCTCAATGGGACCAGTATATAGAAGCACGTAGGTCCCATTCAAGCCCTAGGAAAATGCTGGCAAGGAAATCATTCTTATCTAGCGGAGACGACACCTTAATGTAATTTGTTCAGTGTTGGAGCGTGTGTAGTTTGTTAGTTGACATCTAATGACCGAAACCTTACGCAATGCAATGAAAATGTTGATGTCGCAATCCGTCTAAAGCTCAGTAGAGTGGACACTGGACATCATATGTCCACAACACAACAATTGAAATTTTGTAACGAAACTCAACTGCGTGATACTGGTTCTAATTTGGTAAAGGAATATCTACCGTTATTTAGGTAAACGATTATGAACTTACTGTCACAGCGTGAGCCATTCCATCCTTCAGGGCATTGACATCTGCATGTTGTTATGTTTGTATAGGCGCAGTTCACGCAGTCAGAATTGCAATCTGGCCAAAATCAATAGGATATAAAAATATGTGAACAAATTAATGTAAATGATCACTAAGTAATCTATAATAAATACTCAACTTAACACCTTTGATGTCATTCTATACATTGCATTATTTTAGAATTTTCAGCCTATGTTAATACTCACAATTTCCTAAAAGTAGGCTATGTCGACTTCGACATGTCTTGGCGGATTTTTTCCTAATTTAAATTAATTTATTATGCTTCCTATTCCTTGCATCACTTTATAAACATTTCCCTATCTTGTTTTATGTTGCCTGCTTTGTTTTCACATTTTAATTTGTCAATTTAATGTGTTTGGTCAGTTTGAAATGTATGGCTGTGTAACGTAATCTTGCACAGATAGCGCTGACTTCGAGATTTATAAATATTTCAGGCTTACAGCAGTTGGAATCACTGGCCGAACAATCATCTACAAGAAATAAAAACCATATTATATATAAATCACATTTCTTCAGTTGCTCACCAGATGATGTGCTAGGAACCTCAAAAATACACAAAACTTAGGCAGACCATGATGCAGAGCGAAACACTGTGCAACAGTTAGGGCTTACCACTCGTCTTGGCGTATGTATATGAAGGCCGCTGAAACACCTACGCGTATAGCCAACTGATACTGTAATAATAATCCTCAAAGGCTAATAAAGACTATCGAGGTTACGACTAGGCATATCGCATAAACGCATGGTCTAAAGTTTTGGGTGAATAGGCTTACAGACGATTCGATATTAATGAAGGGTGTAGACCAAAGCCTGACCAATGCCTGACCAATGCCTGACCAATGCCTGACCAACGCCTGTCTTGGCGTGAACGCACGTCATTATTTTATGCTCGCTGCATTCAGCTGGTGTAAGTTAGAAGAACTACATGCAGTTCTTGGTATCCGAACATTACCCCCAGACAGTTCACCCCTTACATTTTCCCAGGATATTTCCACTATGACATTTCCGCTCGGACATTTCGTTACCCGCATGTTCACTTACCCAGCATAAATATTAATGAAATAGCACATCACATTGACTATATTGATTTACTATTAATTATTTTATTGAAATCATATTCTATATTAGAACTCGCTGCAGAGAATAAAATTGTTAGTCGCAAACATAATTTTATTATCTGGTGTTTTCTATTTAATATAATTTACTAACCCTTGCACAAGCCTTGGTAGCACCAGTAGCTACCGGATTGACAGGTTGTGCATGCTTCTCCAAGCGTATACTGTGGCACGCTGTCATTGAAATCGCTGTTAAACATCGCAACACAAAGGATGAACCACTAAACAATGCAATAATTGTCATTGTCATTATTAACTATAAATGTATATTCACTCTACACACGGAATGTGTCGAATTTATTTGAAAATATAGATGATCGATCGTGGACAAGATGCAAACTATTTAGATAGCATTGTATTGTATATGATCACCGATAAATCGCTCGTCACAGTATAATCTGCTAATTATCAGTATTTGAATAGCCTACGCTACTGCAACAGGTGCAAACGGCGCGAGCGATGGCTGCCAAAGACGCTGTCGAACACTGCAGAACGATGAAGCCAGTTTCATTAAAGAAGTTGGACTTTGGACATCTGACAATATCTCTGCACGTCAAGATCTCCATTCGCAAGAGGATCGATCGTCTTTGCGGTACACCGCCTATTGCCTTTTTTGTTTCATAGATTTTGGTTCCAGGTTGGATCCGGAAGTGCTCAAGTCGCGAAACAAGTGCGATAATGCGGTGGAATCCGATGGCATGGGTGATCACAGGATGGTATAAGAGAAGAAACATGCTAAAAGCTCTCTTGCAAATTTGGTTTTCAATCGTGTGTGGAAAGTTGCAGGAGATAAATCTAGCTCTAGCTGCTTGGATTTACAAGTGACAGGGAGTATGCACGAACAAACTTTTATTAGTTTGTTCAAAATTGCTTGCTAAAAAGCGGTTGCTGAAATTTTGAGAGGTGGAGACTCGCAACCAACATGAAGGTACGTGGAAAATATGAATAGAATTGTGTGGCTAGATAGTAGACAGATGATGATTTTGAGAAGTTTGTAGAGTTTACAGCTGAAGTAAGTGAGCGATCAACAGTTCGCAGTTGGCGCAACTGGTGTACTATAAATCACGGCAAACGTGGTAAATGTGAGGAGCGAAGGTAAACTCGTGGGGAAAGTCGGCAGCAATGGCGGCTAGGTCCAACTTTACATGCTGAGGCGCGACAGTAAGCAGAGAGTGTACAGAGAACATAGCAGTGATAATAAGGAGGGAACAATCTCAGAAATGTTAATGATATACAGAAGGGAACTCAGCTCGGAACCCTGAGTGAGGCCGCATGGGGCAGGAACCATGAGGACCTGAAGGACCCATGCACAATTAACACAAAAGAAGCGCGTCCGAAGGAATGAACCCAACTAAGAAAATTAACAGATAAGCAAAATGACATTTGTAGCCGCTTAGGCAAAATTTCATGGTCGACAGTGTACTCTTTCTTTTTGTAGCCCCTCCTTCTTTCTGTATGTTACGTCACTGTTCTCTTTCCTTCTGCTTCTTACATCACTGCGCGCTCTCTATCTCTCATTCTCTTTTACGCTTGTTGCCTTTTCATCTGCTTGCTAATCCATGGTTGTTTCCTTTGCCTTCCCGCGGTACGTCATGTACATGAAAAGGGCCTACGTTTTGCGATGGCGAAAAAATCTCGACCTTTAGCGAATACCTTCTTTGGCAATGTACAGTTACTCACAGGGCCTTAAGTAATTCTGATTAAAGGTACCATCTGCTCTCTCAATGACCCAAGCTAAGAGTAGGCCCATCCAAGTGTAGAAAAACGGCTACTTTTTATGCCATTGCTGCTATTTTCTCACATTTATCCCGAAACAACCTCTTGTGCACACAAAATCCTAACGCGACAAGAAATCTTGCTTATGAAGATCTCATTGACTCCAATACATTTAATATTGTTTTCGCTAGATAAACGAAAAGTCGTATAAAAATAATTCATGACAACAATTTTAATGGATCTATTACCTGGTGATGGAAAATGTGTAAGCTGTCAAGTATGCGTTCGTGTAGTTTACGCCGTTGACTCTGACGTTCGGGCAGAAACTGTAGGCAGCACCGACGGATCGTAGTTCGACAGAGCGTAACTGAAGAAAAAGAAAACACGAACTGTGTAACAATCCTTTGACAATGTGACAACGACGAAAATAGCCGCAGACATGCGCGCACGTAGTTTTGCCTAGTACCGCCGTTGTTCCCCCACACTTAAAACAACGCGGTGCAGCGGCTATGAACATTCAACTCTGGATGAAGACAGCCTATTACCGGTTTCGATGCAATCGACGTGTGTGTAGAATCACGCAAAATATTTAGTGGCAAGCTGGCAACTCTTGTATTTTACCTAATGCTGATTTTCACGTAATAATTTTTTTTTACTAAGAGACCCAGTCGTTTAAGGTCGGTGGCCTTAGGTTTGTTGATTCGTAGACAAAAGTCACAATACATTTTTTGCAGAACCAAGAAATAATAGGTTACATAGCGTTTCTAAAATACGCTAAAAAAATGATAAAACACGAAGAAGATACATGCATCTCAGTACAGCTGCACATCAAAAGTTCTTTTGTGGCAAATAACAAAGTCAGGTTTTAGTTACTCTGCAAGCAGAGTTCAAGGTAAATCAAGCGTTGGTTATGAGCAGTAAATGCATTTGTCGTAAAATAATTTGTCACTTAGGATTCGAAGTTATTTTATTGTTTAAAGTTCTCTGGAAATGTCATTTACGCAATTATACGACTGTGAAATGCACAAGCCGCTGCTGTTTGCACTCTGACAGGGCCAGTCCCAAGCCTGGATAAAGGAGGAGGACGACGCTAATGATCTATGTTATCACACAGTGTCATTAAACTGCAACTACCACCACTTCACACAAGACATCAGTTCGTGGCGCACCAAAAATGCGATGACGTCCGCGTACAGCCATATTAGCAGCCTTTCATGAATCCTATAAATTATTAAGTACTTATTATTAGTTTTTTAAATGGGTCTTCAAGACAAGCGAGTAGCAATTCAGAAACGCTTGAATTAATTGTTGATATTATACTATATTGTTTAATCATCGGATATCTACTTTCCGATTCGCATTTCTTCGCCCTCTGATTCACACTTCTGCAACCTTTCACGCTTGATTAAAGCTATGCTGCAAAAATATTTGTAGCAATAATAATAATAATAATAATAATAATAATAATAATAAGTAAAATATAAATATGCGTTAGCGTTGCAGATGTATATTCATATTACAAACTCGTTTTCTCGCCACTCTATAGTGGCTTATCCCGACTAGTATTCTATGGCATAAGCCAAATAACCATCCCACGATTCTCGAAGACTCACTTCTGCCACTGGCGCTGGCTTAGGTTATGCTGCAAACCATTAAAATAATGGATTGATCGCTGACAGCTAAAGGTTCAGAGAGGCAGACGGTTAAGGTAGATGCTGCTTGAGTTAAAACGGCGAAAAAGTGATGCATCGGATAGGATTTATTTGAATTGGCAGTGTTTTGAGTGAGTTAGCATGGTGTAGGGCATGTAGACCTACGGTTTTGGTGTCGTAATGTCGACGGTAGGTTGTTTGACAGACGCGGGGATCAGCTACGGTTGTGCAGTTATTTGCAAATGCAAATGATTTCGTGACA